>OU565293.1:822113-1422113 GCA_913789915.3 Sphecodes monilicornis | reverse complement strand
CACCAAATGTGCATCGAGCGCCTAATCCTTGAAAGTGGCCTCAGAGTTACGTAGACGCCATAAACAAATCTGAAAATACCCTTTGTACGGTTCCTTGCGACGGAACAGAACATGTTTCAATTACATGGCTACATTATTTTATAAATATAATTTTTTCTATTTTCAGTTTTCATTTATTAAAGATCTTGAACTTACACTGGAAAGTTTAAATATCGAGAGGGGTAAGAAAACTTTTAAGGTCAACGGGTGGACATTGTTTAAATTCAATTTACTCTATGAATCAAGATTTCCGTTTAGGAATCAGACTAATTGTTATGGATAGAAATGCGTTCTGTTTTTCTCGAGCGGTAGATTCATGTATGTGAAGTTTAAAGCGTAACAGGAAGAATGAGATACTGTAAGGGATTAGTGGAAGATGGGGATGGCTAGTTTATTGATACGAAATCGTGTATAGTTCAAAGTAGTGTACTCGAATCTCGTTAGACACTGGCGACTACGCGACAGCGTTTGTTGCATTCAAGCCAATAGCGTGTAAAGGTAGATACGACGTGTCTACCTTAGGCCGCAAAATACCTCGATTTGGAGAATTTCTCATGAAGGTTGCTAGCGAGCACGGGGAAACCGTAAGGTGGATCCGGGGCCGCCAGGCTACAAAGAGTCGCGAGATTCGAGAACAGGAAAGACAATTAATTAAAATTAGCTTGATTGACCACTTGAAGTACAATAACCGTCTAGCGAAAGTCATTAGGCATGTGGATGGCATGCAAGGACGAGCCTAGAGATTCGAATACCTGGGACGGCGGTTAAAGTAAACAATATTAAGAAGCGGCTCTAGCCATTTTCCACGGATCTCAGGTAGTTGATAAGAGTAGGGGAATAAACATAAATGTCGGGGAGCGAACCTTGCGGGGGTTCGTTTCCTTTCCGCCGCCAAAGCGAATGGACGTGTACCGAAATATTGTGCCACGGGTGTGAATAAAGTTTGTGCGAAAACACTAATCTTTAGTCTTATACTATACTTTAATTCTTCTACTACATTAAAACGAAAGAACGTGTCGAAAATACCAAATTTCTTTTTCATTTGACGCAGTATGATTTTTATTTTCGAAATAAAATTGTGCTGAAAACATAAACGACAGGACTTACGCATCAACCCAATACTTGACTCGACGAATATAGACGTATAGTGCTATACAGCTATGCTGTCAATTTCTCACTGGTGATGGCCGAATGCTCGTTGATAATTTAATATGGCAGAGACTGTTGGCAAGCACTCTAAAGCGATGGCAAGTTGGCTAGCAGCACGGTACAAGGGCAAGAGTAGTATTCCGGTCGTTTCATCCGACTCCACTTTTAACGCTTAGTGCTCTGCGTTCTCTTCATTTCTCGTCACGCAATCCGATTTGCAGATGTGACGGTTTCAGCCAATAACGGAAATACATGTGAGAGCAAATGAGGTTGTTGCACTCTTAACATTCGTGGTATTCGATGCCAATCAGACCTGCATTCCTTTGCCTGTAGCCAACCTATCGTACTGCACAATGCGCGTGTTCCGATGATTCAATGATTTTAGATTACATTTTAGATTAGACGAATTAAACTTTTATAATTGTCCAAAAACTAAGATCAAAAGTTAGTCACAAAAGTATCCACCCGGTTAATTAGTGTAACACATTGTACTTAATTAAATAATGTTAAAGCCAGAATTATTAATTATAGTTGACATTAGTATTACATGATTGCAAATGTTCGTGCCGCATTTGAAAATAAAATACAAATGGTTATATTTTACAACAACAACATAACAACAACATAATTAATGAAATAGAAATTCATCTAGCTAAAGCAACACTATTAAATACAATTTATATGTCGGTCGCGAGAAGTAAATAATTCAAAAAGAAAATAGGGAAGAAAGAATACATTGGATTTATTATTATGGACTGAATTTTATAATTAGTACACTGCGGATTTGTATGCATTTATGACAAAAATAGATAGTTCCAATACAAAAATGAAAATACATTAGAAGAATTCAAATGTATGTTATGTTAGTTTCGACTTTTTAAAATGGTTAAAAGAATAATACATTTTTATTTCATATTATTTTCTTACAATTGACTTGGACAATTTTTATTTTACATAAAGATCCGCTGTGTAGTAATTAGACTGGTTTTTGTAAATCCTTTTTCAACAGGGTTGCAACGTCAAAAACAGCTCACACAATGTGTTTTCGAAGAAAAGTTTGTACTATGTACACGGAACGGAGCCTGGAGCAGAAGATGTTGACTTTAAGGTGAATTTACAATATACTGCACGGACCGGCACGGACCGTCAACGGATCGAACCGGCACGGCACGACAAAACATTGAAACATACGTTTTAACCTCTTAGGCACGGCTGAATTTTGCGCGAGGCTGTTTCTCTGTACGGCGTAGTTCAACGAGAATTACGTGTAAACGATACAATCTACAATGTGTGACGGACAATGCTATACTCTACACGAGTACATTGGAATGAAGTTTTTGATGATTAAATTATAATTTTTCTTAAGGGTGCGCAGGAGGCAGAGCAAAACTTCGAGCTGACTTCAGCGACAGTTGCGGAGAAATAAGGCAGCTCCCAGATAAGGATAGAGAGATCGTTGTTTCTCCTATGGAGCTGTGACAAAGAGGGAGATATGTCACTCGCAGGAGAGACAAAGACAGATAGATAACCAAGCAGCTTGATTTTCGATGACTTTACTCCCAAATTTTGATGCGAAGAAGCAATATTTTCTCACGGGACTTTTTAAAAAAAATTCTTTGTTCTACTCCGCGTTCCCGTACAGAGCCCTTTTTGGCAATTTGGTTCTTGAAACTTTATAAAAAATAAACGTGTACGTTTTTATAGAATAAATTTTTTTCTGTGCAGTTTTTCCAAAAAAGTGCTCTGTACGGGGACGCGGAATAGAACAACGAATTTTTTTAAAAAAGTCCCGTGAGAAAATATTGCTTCTTCGCTTCAAAATTTGGGAGTAAAGTCATCGAAAATCAAGCTGCTTGGTTATCTATCTAACTTTGTCTCTCCTGCGAGTGACATATATCCATCTTTGTCACAGCCCATAGGAGAAACAAGGATCTCTCTATCCTTGTCTGAGAGCTTCCTTATTTCTCCGCAACTGTCGCTGAAGTCAGCTCGAAGTTTTGCTCTGGCTCCTGCGCACCGTTAAAGATATGGTACACACACTTTCACTTTAAGGATTTACTTTAATAATTAATAGTACAATTGGGTATGAAATATTTCACAGGCATATCAAAAACAAAGACTGTGTATTCTGTCTGTATATTGTTAACACCGTTATAAATCGATGTGAAGACAAAAAAGTGTGAAACAAAACAGAAGATGATCATTTAGTTCAAACGGTGAGCGAGTGAGCTACTAGAGTGAGCCACTATAGTAGCGCGTCGCGTCGTTCAGAAAGATGACATCTGTGAAAACCACTATAGTGGCGCGTCGTGCCTAAGAGGTTAAATGGAACCGTTCACACTATACTGCACGGACCGGCACGGACCGGCAACGGAACGAACCGGCACCGAACGACATTATTCCGAAGAATGTTTTGCGGGTTCGGTTCGTACCGGTGCATCTCGATACTGCGCTGTTTTAGCAGAGCGATTCACATTTCGGGTTCAACCCGTTTTAATAATTCAAAAAATTTGTACTGCAACATTCTGAAATATTGGTAGAACTTATCGTCGTATTTAAGTAACTCCTTGAATAAAGTCCAATATTCTCCATTGACTTTTCTCTTCTTCAAAAACGGATGCACCCAAATGCGTCCTCGTTTTTTCACCTTCCTCGCTTCAGCTTCCCCTTCGCCTAAAAGTATGGCGAGAAGAACTAGTTCCTCGTCGCTATCCGATCCGCTCTGTTAGATTTAGTTAATCCTTATGTTCACGAAGGATCTTCTGTTTGTCCTATTAAACCTCTTAGACTTATTTTATATAATACATGCCTTTATTTGTTCTATTTGATATACATATACACGTGTTGCTTGTTAGATAGAGAAGAAGAAGATAATACATCCAGAATAGAATAGAATAGAGGGCGCGCAGGAAGCAGTTGAGTGAGCGCGGTGAATTTATTTCTAACACGCTCATTTTGACTGTTTTACGTCAACTGACGGTTTGTTGCCGGAGCATTGTGGACATAAAGCATAAACTGTCGTTCAAGGTGCCGGTCCGTGCCGTATAGTGTAAATTACGAAGTTCAACAGAAATCGAACAAGGAAAAATAGAAAACGCGTTCTTGTTCGAGGGCCCATGGACCAGAAAGTCTTATATTT
This sequence comes from Sphecodes monilicornis, assembly GCA_913789915.3. NCBI lineage: Eukaryota > Metazoa > Arthropoda > Insecta > Hymenoptera > Halictidae > Sphecodes > Sphecodes monilicornis. Next base: position 1,417,786 of record OU565293.1, on the reverse strand, counting down.
ATTAGCTTGAAGAGGGTTTTATCATCGAAATTCGCTTTAGGTTGTAAATTTTGAGAGTCAGTCCCCGGCATTAATTTATTATAAGCTAGACCAGGCATGTCCAGAAGTAGCTCACTTGGACGCAAACACGAGGGAGACGCCTACTTCTCCCGCTGCGCGTCTCGCTCCCCGTGGCGGCCATAGTCCTCCGAACTCCTCAGACCCGTGCCTACCGTGGGTCAGTGTTGGGATATGGTGCATTTTTTCTCGCGCATGCGCAGCGATTTTGGCCTCAGTAAAGTAAGATTCTCGATAAAATGGGGTACCTCGAGCACCCAGCAGAATTTTAAAAAATTGGTATGATTTGATTCTGAAAAATGAATGTATAACATGTGTATTTGTGTACATTTTGTAACTCGTAGGACACGTCCTGAAGTCTTTTTATCCGGAATAGATTGTTTCGCTACTTTCCCGCCAATATAACTGTCTTAGGGCTCCACTACCTCGTCATCATGATATAGATACGTTACTGTTTTGGCCGCGCATGCGCGAGAATAGATGGACCATATCCCAACACTACAGTGGGTCCGAGAGTCGCCCCAACGCGCCACACGCGGTACATATTGCAAGCGGTAGACACGGGTCTGAGGAGCTTGGAGCGCCACGGGGAGCGAGACGCGCGGGCGGTAGAAGTAGGCGTCTCCCTCGAATTTCCGTCCAAGTGAGCTACTTCTGGACGTGCCTGAGCTAGACCCTTGAAAATTATTCTAAATCTCACAAAAACCAAATAACTACTAACCGTTGATCTTGTGAAACGCACCAGATATATTAGGATCTTGAAGAATTTGCTAAACGAGTAAGAGACCAATCTAATTTTCATCCAAATTGATAAATATCATACGTAGTATGAATTTTGTAACTAAATAGTTTTTCAAACTTTCTATGAGGAGAATTATCTTCTGTACTATAAATGTAAAAAAATTTATTTTGTCATCTCATTCGACTTTGAAAAGCCTTAAATAATTGCTTTAGGACTTCTTGAATACAGATGAGTTATTGTCATTTGGCTTTCTTTATTGATGGAATATATTCAATCAGATACAACTACGACTTTATTTTAATCTTACTCTCTCGATACACAGACTGGCACTCCCGCGCCCTCTCACGCACGTCACATTCTTCCGTCCGTCACGGACACACATGGTTACACACTTAATGCAACAATTGTATGGCGATAAAGACGTACAGCGTTTCATTAAAAATAAACTTGAAATCTTCCCGTGCACTTGAAGCACAAGTATGTAATCGAATAATTAAATTCCAACAAAATCAATTGTTAATAGAATTGAAAATACGACCTCTTTCTAGTGCAGGCGAACGGAAAACGGAACACCGATCAACGGAGCGATCGATTATCGGAACATTGATTAACGGAAAATTTGATTATCGGAACCATGGGTTAAGGGAACATTCACATATCTTAACAGTTTTCATTAAGTAGTGAAGGTGAAACATCTATACCAGGCATGTCCAAAAGTAGGTCACTTGGACGCTAATTCGAAGGAGACGCCTACTTCTCCCGCCCCCGCGTCTCGCTCCCCGTGGCGGCCGTAGTCCTCCGAGCTCCTCAGACCCGTGCCGGCCGCTTGCGGCACGTACTGCGTGTGGCACGTTGCGGCGACTTTCGGACTCACAGTCAGTGTTGGGATGCGGTGCATCCTTTCTCGCGCATGCGCGGCCAAAACAGTTACGTATCTATATCATGATGACGAGGTAGTGGAGCCCTAAGACAGTTATATTGGCGGGAAAGTTTCGAAACAATCTATTCTGGACAAAAAGACTTCAGGACGTGTCCTACGAGTTACAAAATGTACACAAATACACATGTTATACATTCATTTTTTAGAATCAAATCATACCAATTTTTTAAAATTCTGCTGGGTGCTCAAGGTACCCCATTTTATCGAGAATCTTACTTTACTGAGGCCAAAATCGCCGCGCATGCGCGGGAAAGGATGCACCGCATCCCAATACTGCTCACAGTAGGCACGGGTCTGAGGAGCTCGGAGGTCTACGGCCGCCACGGGGAGCGAGACGCGCGGGCGGGAGAAGTAGGCGTCTCCCTTGAATTTGCGTCCAAGTGAGCTACTTCTGGACATGCCTGATCTACAGGGTGTCCCAAAAATGTCTGAGTTCCTTTAAAGGGGAGGTTCCTGAGGCCATTTGAGGCGACAATTTCCTTTGCAAAAATGGCCGTTTCGGCTTTTTTAAGGAGTTATTAACGAAAAACACGGACCAATCAGAGCGCGACCTAGAGGCGTGTTGGCAGAGACGGCCGAGCGCGACAGAAGTCGAGCGATGGTGATACACCGCGGTCGAAAGCAAGGAACAAACAAGAGAAGAAAATTTTTCGAGTCCTATGTCGGATAGTTCAAATTTGAATATGTTGTAGTCTTTAGTAGCCTATGAACGAATCGCGAAGGATTTTTCGAAATCTTAAAAAATGTTGGATTTGCAGACGTGTAAAGAAAAGTGGCAACTTTTCTTCAATAAATTATAACACTAGAACTAACGTACCGAGGAAAATGAGATTTTAGGAGCTTGTAGTGAACACAAAAGAATATCTATTGAAAATATTTCGATTTGGAAAAAATGATTTTTTCACCATTTACTTTGAAAAAGTTTTAAACAAATGCAATTTTCCTATAGCCGGGACTGTTTTAAAAATTCGAAAGAAAACGAGAACCAAGGTAAGCAAGGTTTTAAAATAATTCTAATTCCGTCAATTTTAAAGCGACTGCCTTTTAAAAAATAGGTCCGTAAAGAGGAGACTTGGAGCTGTTACCTCGTTTTCTTATACTTTCAATAGATATTCTTTTGTGTTCACTACAAGCTCCTAAAATCTCATTTTCCTCGGTACGTTAGTTCTAGTGTTATAATTTATTGAAGAAAAGTTGCCACTTTTCTTTACACGTTTGCAAATCCAACATTTTTCAAGATTTCGAAAAATCCTTCGAGATTCGTTCATAGGCTACTAAAGACTACAACATATTCAAATTTGAACTATCCGACATAGGACTCGAAAAATTTTCTTCTCTTGTTTGTTCCTTGCTTTCGACCGCGGTGTATCACCATCGCTCGACTTCTGTCGCGCGCGGCCGTCTCTGCCAACACGCCTCTAGGTCGCGCTCTGATTGGTCCGTGTTTTTCGTTAATAACTTCTTAACAAAGCCGAAACGGCCATTTTTGCAAAGGAAAATGTCGCTTCAAATGGCCTCAGGAACCTCCCCTTTAAAGGAACTCAGACATTTTTGGGACACCCTGTATACTATGTACATACATACAACATTTTTCGTTTATGTTTTCCCCTTTTATAAATTTCGCTATGTTTCTGTTATACGACGTTTCTGGGTCATGGTTTAACATTTATGAGTTACATTCTGTTATTAAAGTAGATATTGTATGTTGCGGATGTTAACATTTCATTTCTATAATGAAGTAGTCGTTGCTTTGAAAACGATTTTGAGACGATCGGTAGCATGGACAAAATGCGTTCTGTAGTCAATAATAACATACTATAGAATAGTGATGTATAGTGTTAGTGCAGTTTAGAAAGGTTACGAAATAAGGATACAAACTAAGGTTGGGCGATTCTGAATCGATTTTTTTCGAAGCGATTTTTAATTTTTTTTTTTAATCGATTCTTGTAGTTATGAGTAAGGGGGAGGCATAAGTTAATTTATCCATCACTGAGAGTCGTGGCTGCCCAATATTTAGTTCTAAAGTTCCATAAGAATTAAAACATTGCATTTTAGGTCCGATTTACATAATCGGATTCCGCGATATAGCAATATGCCATGCAGAATGCATGTGGATACAAATAGTATTTCGATAGATTTTTTTAACTCGATTTTCGAAGAATCGATTTTTGTCGCTCCGACTCAGAATCGTTTCAAGAATCGATTTTTTGCAAGAATCGTCCATCCCTAATACAAACTTTAAACAATTCCGGTATTCTTCTTCAGTTGCTCTTATTTCTACTTAATATGATTTGCTGATCTGAAAAATTCTTGAAGAATGTAATAGTTACATGGTAATTACACAGAAAAGGGGACGCCTAACGGATTTCAATGACCTTGAACTATGTTTTCAAGGTAATTATTTTCAACAACTTTCTCCTATACATGTTTCCGCCTGTCGGCATTTTTTCCAGATTGGGTGGCTCACGGAAGTATTCGAACGCCCTTTAAATCCGAATAACTTTTTTAATATTGCACCAAACAACTTGACTTTGTTTAGCAATTAGAAGCTTCAATTTACCAAATAACGTGCAAAAAGGATTTTCATAAAAATTGCAATTTTTAGGAATTACATGAAAATGTAAAAATGGCACTTTTGAAAACTTTTTTATTGCCGTCCGTAATGAAACTTTAAAATCTGCATTTTGAACTCGCACGAGCGGAAAGGAGGTGTGGGTAGAGGTTCTTCTGAGAAATGTGTACTCGTTTTGCGGAGTGAAAATAATGCCTTTAATGACTATACAGGGTGGCCCACATAAATCTGAACAGCTCAATATCTCGAAAACTATGCCATCGATTTTAAAGTTCTTAGTCTTAAATTGCATGGAACTGAAGGGCCTTTCCGGCTACATAAACGTGAAGTGGCCTCCCTTCCCCTTTAACGGGGGAGGGGAGGTACCTTTGTAATTTTAAATGGAACCCCCTATAAAATGTTACATATTTAGATTCTACTGGAAAAAACAAGTCAATTTTGTCTGAAACATTTTTTTCTCAGATACTTCCATGATGAGATATAACAGTTTGAAGTTTCGAGTTGTAGGTACTTGAAGCGTTCGGAAATAGCGTTATGGAATTATACGCGCTTCAGTTATTTGCTTATTCGTGAAGAAACGCAAACAATAATATTTACAATTCTTGAGTTTGACTCACTTATCTATGAAAACGTTTTCAGTTTAGAGCTGTTATTCAAGCAGTAACATTGTGATTGTGGCCACTTTTGACACAGCAGTGAATATGTTATTAACGTTAAAAAAATGTCATGCAACATTTCATAATTTAGAAAAGCGGCTTCGCGAGCACGGTGAATTGTGTAAAAAAACTCGCAATAAACCTAAAGCTGTCACTAATGAAAATAATAGTGCCAGTATTCTTGCTGCAATTACATTAAATCCTCATATTAGTCAACGTACACTTGCACAAACATCGAATTTTGAAACGGCAAAACTATCATCCATATCACATGGTTATATCACAAGAGCTTTCGATAGCAGATTACGATCACCGCGTAAGATTTTGTGAGTGGCTGCAGGTTGTTGTGGAAAATGACTTTTTATGCAAAATACTTTTTTCCGATGAGGCCACTTTTATGAATTCAGGGCATGTAAATAGACATACTCTGCATTATTGGGCCGCGGAAAACCCAAATTGGATGCGATGCGTTCCCTTTCAACATCGATGGTCTTTAAATGTTTGGTGTGGCCTAATAGGAGATTTTGTGATTGGACCTTATTTTTTTCAAGAAACTGTAACATCTGCAAGTTATTGTGATTTATTAAAAAATCATTTGCCTGCGCTTTTGGAAGATGTGCCACTGCACGTTAGAAGAGAAATGTGGTTCCAACAAGACGGCGCTCCTCCACATTTTGCAATCACCAGGCAATTTTTGAACGAAAAATTTGGGAACAAATGGATAGGTCGTGGGGGACCTCGTCAATGGCCTCCACGATCCCCCGATCTAACACCATCAGATTTTTTCTTATGGGGATATGTAAAGGACAAAGTTATGTTTGAACCACCGACGACAAAAGAGGATAGATATGAAACAAAGAATACGTGACGCTTGCGCTTCAGTGACTCCCGAAATGTTAAAAAATGTTAGAACAACTTTGATGTTTCGAGTAAATAAATGTTTACAAGCCCGTGGTGGACATTTTGAACATTTAATTTAAAGTACATTTTATTTCTTCACGAATAAGCAAAGGACTCAAGCGCGTATAATTCCATAACGCTATTTCCGAGCGCTTCAAGTACCTACAACTCGAAACTTCAAACTGTTATATCTCATCATGGAAGTATCTGACAAAAAAATGTTTCAGACAAAATTGACTTGTTTTTTCCTGTAGAATCTAAATATGTAACATTTTATAGGGGGTTCCATTTAAAATTACAAAGGTACCTCCCCTCCCCCGTTAAAGGGGAAGGGAGGCCATTTCACGTTTATGTAGTCAGAAAGGCCCTTCAGTTCCATGCAATTTAAGACTAAGAACTTTAACACTAGAAAGACTGAAACTTAGTATATACTTATATTGCCTAAAAGCAGTCAAAATGACTGCATTGTGAAAGAATAATGTGTAAAGAAAGTTTAAAATTAATTTTTAATATTTTTTATATTATTTACAGTTATTTAACGAGTTATTAGTAAATATTAACAAGAAGAAAAATTTACTTTTCCTGGGCATATTGATGACACTTTCATTTTCATTATTGGTGATCGACTCTTCTTCTAATTGAAATTAAAAAGCAGTCAAAATGACTTCCTTGGGCAATCTAGTGTTAAAATCGATGGCATAGTTTTCGAGATATTGAGCTGTTCAGAGTTATGTGGGCCACCCTGTTATACAGGTGGTCTTAACTGGGTCTTCGATCTCGACTCCTCGCGATTTTTATCTAAAGACGAACCGCGACGAAGTGTCGTGTCTCTCATTTTCGACTCCGCGTTTGCCCTGGTAAAATTCCTAAACAACCCTGATTGACTCACCCACACGTTGGATCCTACCAATCAGAGCCGTTAGTTTTTCCGTCTCACCGCCTACTCCTTACGCCCTTGGCGTGCTTGTTTTCGGAACGGCGAGGTGATCGGAGGGGATGAAATTGTCGTGGGACTTTTCTTCAGGCCACCCGCGCCGGGCCCACGTGGCGACAGGCCGACGAGTTCGGCCAAGTGCCCTTCAGTTAATCCCTTAATTCACGACGGTCTCTGTTTGCTATTGAGGACTTTAGGAAAGAACTTTTACTAGACATGCAATATCGAAACCTGGAAATTGTCAACTCAAAAATAGCTTCGACGAACGAGAGTCGTAAATTACGTTGGCCGTTTGCACGAAAGAAAAAACTCTCTTTTGTGCGTACAACCGGACGCTACAAAGAGAATACGAGCTCGCCTTACTACGATCTCGTTGGTCTTATACGAGCTCGTATCCCCTTCTTCTCGCTCCTACGAGATGCTCTGCCGTGGCGGACGGTCGAGCGACCGGAGCGCAATAGTGGGGGAAGCCGAGTCACGCGATGGCGATTCTCATCAGTCGAAGAGCATCAGTTGGCAAGGACTGAATTAGATCTATTCTGCTCTGCCAATTCAAACGAGTACACTGGATTCTCTGGATCGATTTTTATTTTTGAGTTTCTTACTCTGTACAACTTTATCGCACGCGGGTTCGTTCGGGTCTCTACTATTGCACGCACGTGTCTGTCTGCCCGGGTCCTTCTTCTTGCCAACTTCACGCTTATTGACTCATACTTTCTCTCTCCTTCTTCGCGCTCACTCGCTCATTCTCACTCTCTTCCTTCACGCACTTACGTGCCACTACAGATCTCTAGGGGTAATCAAGTTTCTTCCATAATGTATCTTACTTATTCTTAAAGTAATATTTATATGAACGATTATTGACTGTACCTACTATTATTGGGAGCTGAAAAGAAGTAACCGGAGACAACACAAGTGCAAGGGAGATTTCTCGCTGGGCACACCTGTCCCCACCATCGATGCTTCCGCACACCCAATATTTAGGCTTTGACGGCATACTCTATGCATATAGTATTGACGTGAGCTAAGAAGAAGTTCCCTGGCAGGATTGCAGTGACATAGTTACGAATGAGCGGCCGATTGGATCAGAGTGGAAGGGGCATGCCTCGTTTTACACGCATTTTCGGCTCTAGCCGAAATATCGGCTAAAGCTTTCACACATACTACGTAGCGTTGTGCTGTCAAAGCGTAAATCTTGGGTGCCGAGTGAGAGACTCTCCTTGTCCCTGTGCCGTCTCAACTCCCAATAATAAACACATTTTCAAATGTCATAAGTAAACCGTGAATTCTATGCTTTAAAAAAGATTATGAATATCGATGTATTATCTTCATCTTATTAAAATGACTAAAAACATATAATATTTTTATTTGTTTTTATTTTACGATTAATATACTAAATTTTCATTTTGCAAATTTAACGGATTGTCAAATTGAAGATGTTATAAATATTGCTGTAGATAGTATGGTTTGTTGAGTTTTGTTGTACAAAATATTTTTCCAATCTATAGCCGAAATATCAGCGATCTGACTGTGTTTGTATTATTGTATATTAACTGGTCCATGAAATTCGCGCAATCTGTTATGGATCTGTTCGAATTATGTTTAAATAATTATTTTGAATGCTCGATGTTGCTGTATCACCATTACAGTGTTAAAATAGAATATTTTGGCATGTGGTAAGATTTTCTTTTTAAATTTCTTTAAAAGAACTAGAACCATATTTGTATACAAGCGTACTTGTGAAATTGGATTTCCAGCGTAACTATTTTACTGTAAAAAAAAAATTGAAAGTTCTTCAATATGTGTTTGCACATTTTATGTTAAAAGATACAAAGAGAAACACGCCGCATTTAATTTCTTTTCACGTTTATTTGTCCGCTCTGATGGGCAACCAATCAAAATAAAAGCAAGTTCCTGTTCATACGCGGTCAGTGTTTTTCCTGGTGTATAGGTTGATCGATTGTAGCTTCGTTCTAGTTTGTATAATGTTTATAGAGAATAAAATTGCAAGCCGGAGTGTGGCCAAGTGATTAAAGAAAAATAGAGATTTTTTGTTTATCTTTTTCCTGGAAGTTCGTATTGATTTTATTCGCAATTTGTTCGAGGCCATTTACGGTCCCATTAATTCAGTTGTCATAGAAGCCTCTATTGCATAACAAAATATTTTATGATATTTGTAAAGCTATATAATAACTCAGATATGCGCACGTTACAAAATTAATTTCGACAAATAACTGCATATTTTTTCTCTTTGAAAAGAGTAAATAAAATTGTTTTTTTTCTGGTATTATGCTGTAAAGGATGGAGAGGTTACAAGTGAAAATGATTATTGCAATATCTGGACTGATACTTTTATTTCAATGCAAGAGGTTGACAGCGTGATGAGTGACAGAGTGTGGATGTACGTGAATTGGATGTACGTGAATTGTCTGTTTTGCGTTTTTCCTTAGGTATATATACAAAGTCTCGGAAGAAGGTAACGCCTTTTCCGAGACACACGGGTGGAGCTTGCTCCCTGAAGGCGCGAGGGTGGAGTTACTTTTTCCTTTAAAACCGCCCTGATCGGCGGGGGAAAGGGACTCCTTGTCGCCAATTTAGGTGGCTCCTATGTTTTGGGACTTTCCTCGACCGCGCTGGCCGCGCGGTCGGGAAGTCCCGTAACGGTGCACGGCTGGCGACGTTTTCATCAGCCAAGTCTGCTGTGCACGTGAAAGCAATAAAAGAATAAAATCATTTCCGGGCTTGCAAATATCAGGGAAGGTTTTTCTCGCCTAAACCTTGACATCTGCAAGCGGACTGTTCGAATGGTTATTACGGTCGCCGACCGTGTGCCGCTACAATGCATTTTTATGTATTATTTATTGTGCCTATGTTGCGTGGATATTAAAGGAAGAATAAAGTACGATAACATTTTGCCTTTACTCTAAGCGTAACAATTTCCGAATTACGTATACAATATTATTACATCTGCAACGAAAAATCAGCAACCTAATAAATTTAATTTTCCTGAAATCTTACTTTATGAATAATTTCTACAAAATCAAAATGCCATCAAAATATAAGTAACAAAGCGACCGTCTGTATTTTGTAAAATTTTATACAATCTTTCGAATACCAAAACCAATTGGCAGAACTCTTTTATCAAAATCAGAAATTTTCAGAAAATTTCATCAGGCAGATTGGAATAATATAAAAATTCAATTTTTATTTTAATCATTTTATTACATCTGTTATCGTTTCCAAATATATAAGAAAATACTATATCTATTTCGAATGTAAATATTCAACAAAATCTAATATAGTTTTATCTAGAAAAATCATAAAGGTATTATACTTCTGGAAATATTTCATAGCACCGTGAAGCATTTTTCATAATAATTTCGATTTGTGGTTCACAATGACGGAATGATCACGAATTGATCACGTTTTCCGGCTTTTATTAATTTACAGGTCGGCCATTGAAACGATTCTGCGAAAATGACATGTAATAAAAGAATTGCAAACGGTGGAACGTTTAGTGAATTGCACACTTTTTAACGATTAAATCAATGTTTGTGTGATATTGTTGGAAAAATGAATTGAAAGTGTGTGTTAAACCTTTACTCATTAATCGTATTTTCTAAAAGATTTCGTTTATAAAAAAATTACTTTTATGGAACTTTGTGTTATTGAAATTTTACAAGTAGATACGAAATTAAATTGTGAATATAATATTCAAATTATTAGTCACAGCCATATTGAAGCGGTGATAGTTAATTACACAATCAATTTGATTAACATTATCAAAATTGATGGCAGGAATTGATATATCATAAACGATCATAAATAATTAAAGTGTAACTATGATGGAAATCAAAAGAATCATAGAAGGATGATATTTATGTTAATTTTCAAATCTGTTTATAACAAACTTTTCTCTGGTCGATGTTAAGAGAAGAGATAGCATCTCCAAAGCTAATTTAACGTTTAGCGAATATTTTTGTAGCCGGTGGAAATTGGTGCGTTTGCAAAATCCTCGAGCAGTTCACTTTACTCGTGAGACAATTTTTTAAATAAAGATTGACAATGTTTTGGAGGTCCATTTGCAATTAAGGGAATTTCATGATTTTGACAAATCTCTTCTGGCAAGGTGACAGACATTATCCAAGCAGCAGCTACTAATTAACACGTTGATTGTCATATGTAGGCGACGCAATTATTTATCCAGATTTGAAAATTAATACTTGCGCTAACATACCGAACGTATCAAAGGTTAACCCTATGTACTCGGAGCTATTTCAACTAAAAAACCAAACATTTCTTCTAACCTAGAATATTTCCATTGTACATAGTTTTTTTCATTATATGCGTAAGAAACTGATGTAGTACCTCATAAAATATTTAAATGTTTAGTACTTTATTACATATAAACAAATTTAATCATATAAACAATACTCTGAATAATGGTATAGCAATTTGTAATGGCGCCTCAGAGTCGCCATTCGAGTGCTAAGGGTTAATATCTGCAAGTGACAAAAGCGTTGAAAAAGTCATCATGATAAATCCTCACTTTTCAGTTGTAGTATCATTATATAAATTACTATAATTTTGTGGAGTTTTTGTGATATTCGCTTCATTTGTTACGTGTCGCGATGGTCTATTCTGCAGCGTATGTGCTGTAATTTAAAGATTTTTTACAAAATTAAGTGTTGCAAAAATTTTAATGAAACATAATATTTCATTTTATTCGAAACTTGTTCTAGAAGCTTCTATGTTTTCAATAATGCAATTCTTTTTTATCTAAGTGTATATTTATGAATAAATATTTTTAAAAAATTTAATCTGTTAAACAGGTGTATAAAAATGAAAATATGCACGAATATCTGAAGCAATTCATAACTCCCTCCAGTCCAAGGTATCCGGTCAATATATTAGGTTGTCCCATAATTTCGTACCGCGAATTGAAAAGTATTTTAATGAAAAACCACAGAAAATTTATAGTGACGGTATAATACCTTTACCAAAAAAGTGGGAAGAGGTTGTAGAGAAGGTGGTTATATTTTTTCGTTGACTTTGAAAGTGTGTTTCAAATATTAATTTAAATAATAAAACAGTAAACGGCACGAACTTATGGGACGACCTAATACAATTTTAATCTCACTGGACAGTAGTTTGGATCTACAATACATATAAGAAAACGAACTAAATTCAAAATTTCGGCCTGTTTGGGAATATTTCTTTTATATTATCCATGTATTTTGTATGGATTCAATTTTGGCTTGAGTAAGACTTATTATAAGTCGTACACAACTTTTTTTTAAAAAACTTTCAAAATAGCGAGGAATACTTGCTTTGAAACAATCATATCTTTCTAACTTTGACACATTTTGTTTCACTATATTTTTTATAAATAAGGATTAACTTAAATCTAAACTCGTAGCTTTAAAAGATACACCGTGTTATATACAAGTGCTTCTCACATAAAGTATGTTCCGTACAGTGATGGGAATGTTGGCACTTTTCACGCGCATGCGCGGCAATTTTAGCCTCAGTCAAGCATGAAAATCGGGTACCTTGGTCGCCCCGCTAATTTCGCAAAATTTATTATGATTTGATTTTGGAAAATGAATGTACAACATGTGTACGTATATATATATATATATATATATATATATATATATATATATATACATACATACATACATACATACATATATATATATATATATATATGTATTAAAATGTAATATATACATACGTACATAAAATATATAATATATAAATATATAATATTTATGTATTTATGTACAATATAATATAACTTACCCTTCTTCATCATCTTGGGAATAAGGAAGGGAAGGGTACTAAAATAACTTTCAACGAAATATATAATAACAAACCCACTACTTTCGCCTCAATAGTACCCCACAAACTTCGGACGTAGCTTCGGTGCTGCCGAAACTCGCGCATGCGCGTGAAAAGCGCCAACATTCCCATCACTGGTTCCGTACCGACCGAACGCGAGGCGTCGCGTCGACAGCACGACGACGCGCGACGCCGAGGGCAACGACCGGCCGAGGTCCTCGAAACAAGCGCGTGCGATCGTCAAGCGTTCGCCCGCAACGGCGGATTTCAAACCGAACTCGGGATTCTCGCTGCCGAACACGGACTTAAGGACTGTGCATTATGCTGCGGCGGTGAGGCGAAAGACGGAAGGGGTATCAACTTGTCGGCCATCTTGGATGGCAAACACTGTGGTGCGCTCTATAGGCAGTGTTGGGATATGATGCAAGATTTCACGCGCATGCGCGGCGATTTCAGCCTCGGTAAAGTAAGATTCTCGATAAAATGGGGTACCTTGAGCACCCAGCAGAATTTTAAAAAATTGGTATGATTTGATTCTGAAAAATGAGTGTCTAACATGTGTATTTGTGTATATTTTGTAACTCGTAGGACACGTCCTGAAGTCTTTTTGTCCGCAATAGATTGTTTCGAGACATTCCCGCCAATATAACTGTCTCAGGGCTGCACTACCTCTGTCATCATGATATAGATATATTACTGTTTTGGCCGCGTATGCGCGTGAAATCTTGCTCCATATCCCAACGCTGTCTATAGGCTGCTTTAAATACTAGTTGCGCAAATTTGCAATGCAATCATACGGGAAATAGATACACATAATTTATTTATAAATTTATATTGGAGCCGAATGTGCAATATTTTATATATATATATATATATATATATATATATATATATATATATATATATACACAGGGTGGCCCACATAACTCTGAACAGCTCAATATCTCGAAAACTATGCGATCGATTCTAAAGTTCTTAGTCCTAAATTGCATGGAACTGAAGGGCCTTTCTGACTACATAAACGTGAAGTGACCTCTCTTCCCCTTTAACGGGGGAGGGGAGGTGCCTTTGTAATTTTAAATGGAACCCCCTATAAAATGTTACATATTTAGATTCTACAGGAAAAAACAAGTCAATTTTGTCTGAAACATTTTTTTGTCAGATACTTCCATGATGAGATATAACAGTTTGAAGTTTCGAGTTGTAGGTACTCGAAGCGCTCGGAAATAGCGTTATGGAATTATACGCGTTTGAGTCCTATGCTTATTCGTGAAGAAATAAAATGTACTTTAAATTAAATGTTCAAAATGTCCACCACGGGCTTGTAAACATTTATTTACTCGAAACATCAAAGTTGTTCTAACGTTTTTTAACATTTCGGGAGTCACTGACGCGCAAGCGTCACGTATTCTTTGTTTCATATCCTCTTTTGTCGTCGGTGGTTCAAACATAACTTTGTCCTTTACATATCCCCATAAGAAAAAATCAAATGGTGTTAGATCGGGGGATCGAGGAGGCCATTGACGAGGCCCCCCACGACCTATCCATTTGTTCCCAAATTTTTCGTTCAAAAATTGCCTGGTGATGATTGCAAAATGTGGAGGAGCGCCGTCTTGTTGGAACCACATTTCTCTTCGATGTTGAAAGGGAACACATCGCATCCAATTTGGGTTTTCCACGGCCCAATAATGCAGAGTATGTCTATTTACATGCCCTGAATTCATAAAAGTGGCCTCATCGGAAAAAAGTATTTTGCACAGAAAGTCATTTTCCACAACACCCTGCAGCCACTCACAAAATCTTACGCGGTGATCGTAATCTGCTATCGAAAACTCTTGTGATAAAACCATGTGATATGGATGATACTTTTGCCGTTTCAAAATTCGTTGAATCGATGAACGACTAATATGTGATGTTTGTGCAAGTGTACGTTGACTAATATGAGGATTTAAAGTAATTGCAGCAAGAATACTGGCACTATTATTTTCATTAGTGACAGCTTTAGGTTTATTGCGAGTTTTTTACACAATTCACCGTGCTCGCGAAGCCGCTTTTCTAAATTATTAAATGTTGCATGACATTTTTTGATCCCATAACGTTCAAAAAACATCACTGCTGCACGCCGATAATTTTTTTGGTATTCACCTAAAGTTAATAACATATTCACTTCTGTGTCAAAAGTAGCCATAATCACAATGTTACTGCTTGAATAACAGCTCTAAACTGAAAACGTTTTCATGGATAGTTGAGTCAAACTCAAGAATTGTAAATATTATTGTTTGTGTTTCTTCATGAATAAGCAATGGACTTAAGCGCGTATAATTCCATAACGCTATTTCCGAGCGCTGCAAGTACCTACAACTCGAAACTTCAAACTGTTATATCTCATCATGGAAGTATCTGACAAAAAAATGTTTCAGACAAAATTGACTTGTTTTTTCCGGTAGAATCTAAATATGTAACATTTTATGGGGGGTCCATTTAAAATTACAAAGGTACCTCCCCTCCCGCGTTAAAGAGGTAGGGAGGCCACTTTACGTTTATGTAGTCAGAAAGGCCCTTCAATTCCATGCAATTTAAGACTAAGAACTTTAAAATCGATGGCATGGTTTTCCAGATATTGAGCTGTTCAGAGTTATGTGGGCCACCCTGTATATTCTGAAAATTTCACCATACTTAGTTAATGTTGTTATTGGCTACAAAAGATTGAAAATTGCAAAAGTTACTATTTCTCACGATCTTCAGTATATAACTGCAATTTTTACAATTTTTAATAGACCAAATGTAATTTTTTCATCATTTTCACATCACGTCACCTACTAAACTGATGATTCTAGTTTCGCAACAAAAAAACTGAATTCATTTAGTCCACATTTGAAAAAGTTATTCTGATTTAAAGGGTGTGTGAACAATTACGTGAGTAATTACGTTGTAATTGAACTAATTACTCTTTCGTCATACAGAACAATTCTTTATACAGTGTTAATTACTTGTTTCTTGATTCTATGATATCTTGACCGTAATAAATGCATATTTAAAACTCTTATCTTGCTGCTGAAGATGATTAGAAATCTCTGAGCTGCTGATCTACTTTTCGAGAACGCATTTAATGTTTTGTACTGACACTGCTACTCCGAAGCATCGTTCTCCTGAAACCATCGTAACTTTTTCATTTTTAGGATTACGTATTTAAAAAACAACAATGAAAAAAATCGACGTTTTACTCATCTACAGGATGGGTACACTGCCCCTTTAAAGTTCAATAACTTGAAAAACAGTTTATCTTTTGACGAATCCGATGCAGTTTGTAGCGTCCTGTCATGAATGCAGCACATGTGAAATGAACGCAAATCAATTAATACAAGAACGTTCGTGTATGAAAGTTTCTAGTCTGCGTTGCAGGAATATTTGCTCCGAAATCGATACCGCACGCATCACCCGTATGTATATCAGCCTGTCGAGCTCTTCGAATTTCCATCGGTCACCCCGTTTGCATACTGTCATTTTGGTCATGAATGTGGCTTCTGCCCGGGAGATTCATTCAGGATCCTGTTAAATACGGCTTCGTCGAGCCCGAGCAACGAGTTTCCGATAATGCCGGATGCAGTCGGCTGTACTACTGGATAATACGTCGCTCGCTCAATAATGCGTATTCGCATCTGTTCGATCACATTTGATCGTTTGAAATGTCCTCACCCCCCGTGAAACTCTTCTTTTCTTTAGCCCTCTTCATCAACTCGTCACCGTACGTCCGTGTCTCCGTCATCGTATCCATTTCCACCTCTTCCCGTTCCTCCCGGCCATTATTCTCCACTCCCCCCACGTCGCTACACCCCGTGCTCCGCATCTCTCTC
The DNA here is from genome assembly GCA_913789915.3 of Sphecodes monilicornis. Taxonomy (NCBI): domain Eukaryota; kingdom Metazoa; phylum Arthropoda; class Insecta; order Hymenoptera; family Halictidae; genus Sphecodes; species Sphecodes monilicornis. Next base: position 1,401,287 of record OU565293.1, on the reverse strand, counting down.
GTTAGACCTTTCTGATTCTCCTTTGTTCGATCCACGCGACGAATCAACCCGTTAATAATCGTAACTGTGATCCAGACGAATAATTTGTTTCTGTGCGAGTGACGACGATTGTTTCGCGTCTCCTCCACTGGCTTCCGGCGTGCGGCGCGGTCGGCTATATTATACGTAGCCGTGCGGGGCCACTCGAGACGGCGGTGTCTTTTGAAATCGTGTCGCTTGCTACCGAAACTCGAGTACTTTCCGCACCCCTCTACACCGCAAGGGATGCCTATGGTAGAACCTCCGAGATATTTGGCGTCGTCCTGGACAAGTCGCTCGGCGATCAATCTCTCGCCGTGCTTTCGCCGTGGTGTAGCTACACCAAGGCAGAAAAACATTATAAATGTATGATTTAAAACGTTATTTCACCGATGCTTTTTTCCATCGACGTCGAGTGTGAAGTAGAACTATTCGAAGTTCGTCGTGGAAGTTGCTTTTGGTTTTAAAACATGAAAAACATAAAAAAATTGAAAAGATGCAGATTTCATATAGAAGATGAAAGCGCACACCTACAACTTTAATTTTGCAATAAGATACCATCATAAGTAATATGCTCATTTGTTTTCAAATTCCTGAGACTGGGTGCGTCATAGTTGAAAAAATTGAAAACCAATCTTTTCTGAGTTTTAAGAGTATATTATGTAATATTAAACATTGAAAGGTGGAAAAAATTGCAGTTTCTCGCGATTTTCATCTGTCAGCTTTTTTCCGCATCAACCGTTTTGGATGATATTTTTAAAATGTATTTAATTGACACAAGTCTGGGAGACATGCTTCTTAAATTTTCAATACAGACTCACATTCAAAAGGTTTCAAAATAGAACTTTCAGTATTTTATGTATACCGTATGCGTACATTAGGGTGGACCTTATTTTTTTACCAAAAAATTTTTTTTCACAAAAGGACGCGCAACGAATTTGAAAATTTTGAATTTTTTAAATCTTGACATGAATAGACGTTATGATATATCGTTGAATTTGTTTTTTTTTCTCTTTAAGAATCCATATATAACATAAACAGTTGTTAATAGAAAAAAACATCCGAGACCTTGAAAACTTGAAAAAACGACCTTGAACAAATTTTTTTTCTCCTGATACTATATTCACCTCCTTACATACTACAACTTATAAATTCAAATAGATAATTTTATATATATATAAATAGAATAAAATATACTTATACTAAAACTATAAAATTTAAATATATATTTTATTTTACGTCTATGATAAAACCTTAAATTTAAGATTATATATATATGAATTCTTGTGAGTTAATCCATCTGCAACTTTTAAAATATCATAATATTTAGGTGCTACAAGAAATAGGAATTAAAATAATATATAGTAAATTTTGGAAATCCCTTATTATATCTATAACATGAAAGATACTTATTTTAATAGTATAAATTCTGTGAAAAAACCATGAGAGAAATGTTAAGGTACCAACGTTTGGACTTAATTAATTAACGCTACACCTACGGGATCCATCAAACAGTGTTTTTTTTTAATTTTTAATTTACGATTATTGATATTGTAAAAATACATTTATGGAGATTTTATTCAATAAATTAATTTCTTTGGACATAGTCGTATTATTTTTATGAAGTACTATTCCTAGAATAGTCACGTTTAGTGCTTTCTAGATCTAATGTTAATTGTAAACGTGATTTGTTGTCTGAAAATATCATTCGCTGTTGAAATTTGATTTATTGTTCTTTTTCACCTAAAATAAAGGCGTCAGTACTTCTAATAAAATTAAAAAAAGAATAACTTTTGTATTTATTAATTTCATTCATTATCATATTTTCATGTTACTAACAGTTTTCCACCCACCACTTTAAAACACAATTTCATCCTTTAAGTAGGGTTCACTATTCAGAAAAATGAAACAGTTACTATTATCCGCTGTTAAAAAGTGACATATAGCTATGTATAATCGATGAGTGAAGATTATCAACAGATTTTGACATGAATTTGTAGTTTTAACACGTTAAGCGCCATGTCAATCCCTCGGGGCTAACAATATCTTTAAAATGTAATTCTAATTTTGTAATGCATATAATTTTACAAAGTACATTTACACTTTTTTAATGAATTTTATTATAGCGTTTTAAACAACAATATAGTTAACAAGTCGTTCGTTTGTGTACAGATGTATTTTTGTACATGTACATGCTGTCTAAATGGAAAGTTAAACAAACTAGCTTCGCATTTAATGTGTTATGAAAACCAACGAATCTGATATTTCCTTACAAACGAAAACATTCATTTATTGTTCATTTTATTTTTTCGTTATAAAACACATGCCGTTGTCAATCTCTTGTAATTATTTGTTTCGAAGTGGAATAAAGTTCAGGCAAAGGAAATATAATACTTATTCCTCAACTAATGTTCATTCATAAAACAGACAAAAGAGACTACTGTAATATTTTCGTAACACAAGTATTTGATAAGCTAGGGTTCAACTGCATCTATGATTTGTATGTTTTCTAAATAAATTTGAACTTTAGCTATAAATATTTCTTAAAAATTTGATCCATGTTCTAGACCGAGTCTGATTTTAAGTAGGTTGATTCGCTCGTAAAGTGAACTTTTCGCAGTAGTAGCACTCTGCGCATAGTCTGGCATGATTCCATATAATACGATACTGCTCGTTGTAAAATAGATAACGTCAATTATTTTATACACTACCGCACAAAATAAAGTACGCACCTCGAATATTGTTACAATTACCTTTTATAACTTCGTAGTTTTTACAGATATAATAATTATGTATTTGCACAAAAAGAAGGTTTCTTAGTCTACTTTTAAGTTTGAACAAAAATAATTTCAAAAACATTTAACATTTTTCAATAGACATGTTAGCGTCAATGTGTTTTAACCCCTTAACCTACGATTTAGATTCGAAGATGTTGGGCCGAAATTGTATACAAGCTCGCGCAGCGTTCGGGACATTTGCACGACTTGTTTATTTAGGTTTGGCCCGATCATCGTACGCGGGCTATGCCCGTAAAATTTAGGTTTGGCCCGACCATCGTACGCGGGCTATGCCCGTCATTGTAGGTTAAGGGGTTAAGACAGGCCAAGGGTTTGTATCGAGGCGACTCTTAGGCCTGGAAGGGTTTATGCTAGGATCTTGGCCTGCGCGAGGTCTTAAAGAGGGATGCTTGAGACTAAACAGAACCGTCGATGGACGATGGCAGGCGACCACGTTGGGTCTTCCGGCTATCGGCCGTCACGGGGATGTTTATGCGAAATAGCTGCCCTGAAGGAGCTGGCCACGAAGTGGGGAAGGCACTGGGTGTCTTCTGGTAAGAGGACTGTGTTAGACCGCTCAGCACTTACCCCAGAACCGTGAAAGAGCAGAGTCGCGATTACTAATATCCTACAGACAGGTCCGTTACATTTATAAGGATGTTTTCTTTGGACAAAATAAAGTACGCATGTGACGATAAGAGTAAAAATTAAGTTCTAATTGAGAACTAGTATTTTGTATGGCCGTCCTTTGCTCGTACGACCTCTTGCAAACGCCGACGAATGCTCTCGACGAGACTCCGGACGTGCTATTCGTCGATGTTTCCCCACGCCTTTTCCAAACCTTCGAATAACTTGAATTTATTCGTTACGTCACTCTTGTCAACCTTCTGGTTCAAAATGGACCACAGATTTTCAATTGGATTTAAATCCGGCGATTGTGCTGGTCAATCTAGCACTTTGATCCTCGAAACACGAAAGAAATCAGCAGTTTTATGCGCGGCATGTTTAGGATCGTTATCTCGTTGGTAGATAAAGTCATCTTCCAGACCAATCTTTAGCAGAGACTCCTCTAAACTCTTGTTGAGGATGTCAATGTACTTGTCTGCTGTCATAGTACCATCGATCTTTTACGAGATTTCCCACACCCGACCACGCAAAACACCCCCACACCATAATACCGCCTCCTCCATGCTCGACAGTAGTTTGAACATTTTTATCCAGAAGCTTTTCGCCGGGCTTCGACCAAACCCGTGTTCGTTGTTTATGACCAAACAGGTCATACTTACTCTCATCGCTCCAAATAACCCTTTTCCAGAAGTCCACTGGCTCATCGACGTATTTTTTTGCAAATTGGGGACGTTTCAATTTATCAACTTTTCGAATTAAAGGGCGACGCTGTGCAAAACTGCTCCGCAGCCCAGCTTTCGGAAGTCTCCTGCGCACGGTTCGTTCGGAAACGTTGAGTTGCACATTTTCCCTGATTACACGACTAGTAACAGTCGGATTTTTCTTCGTTTCCCGGATAATTCTACGATCCTCGACTGAATTTGTCTTCCTCTTCCGTCCGCGACCGATTTTATCGGTTACTGTGCCAAGATCTACCGATTTTTCTATCGGAGAGCCCCTTTCGTCGGTCGTTAACTATTAATTTTCTAATTTGTACGAAAATTTGTTTCGTTTCCATGTTTCTCGCAATGGAATGATACAATCTTGCTTCTAAGAGCACCGATGGCTAACTGAAACTTTATTAATACGTTTATTTGTAAACATTCTTTTATCTCCAATCGCAAGAAAAGGTATCCTACATGCCATTATTGCTGAAAGTAATTAAACACTCTAACGCGTACTTTATTTTGTCCGAGGAAAATATGACAGCAGACGTAACGAGCTTGATTAATGTACGATGTTGAATGTTTTTGGAATTATTTCTCATTGAGTTTAAAAGTAGACTAAGAAACCTTCTATCTGTGCAAATACATAATTATTATATCTGTCAAAACTACGGTGTTATGAACGTAATTGTAAAAATATTCGAGGTGCGTACTTTATTTTGTCCAGTACTGTATGTCTCTCCTACAGTACTGTGAGAGTAGTGACTATATAGAACAGATGTAACAATGAAATGTGAAAGATAAAGAAGTTTAATTGTAAAAGAAAAAATCAGAAACAACTTTGATCCATCGGTAGTTCTGATGTTAATTTTTAACGTTTTATTTATCGGTAATTTTCTAATAGCTTTTTGAAAATTATAGATCAAATTATTTAAAAGCGACAGCAATTTCATTCATAATTTGACTTTTTAGAATAGATTTAATATAACAACTTCTTCTGAAATTATTATGTGAAAGAAAATTATTGAGTTTTCTCTATGTACAGTTCAGTCATAAAAAAGTATCAATAGCAATAGGTTTCCAGCTAAAATTTTATCAGAAATTGCTCATTTTCATATAATCTCGAACAACGACAGAAAAGTTTGTTATTGATGCCACAAGAATAGTTATTTTCGCTACATCGTATCCCACCAGTTTACTCTGTAAAACGTTTAACCAATACCGTATATAAAGTACTTGTACCTATTAAATACTGAACCATGCGAAACATCTATATTCTATATCAGGGTTTGACTTTATTTGCTCGCGAGGACCGTTTTCCGAGGGCTACTGTAACGCCAACGCGTGTTCCCGGACGGACACGAGGTTCGAAACCGGGATCGCGGGGATCTTGTTAGGCGTTCGGAAAATACAACCTCCTGGGACACTGGTTTCCTTATGCGGGAAACATCAATGTCCAGTAGGATTTAATTATTGATACGGGTTCGATGGATGGCTAAGCTTTACATGTAATAATTAGGGAATGAACGAATGGATAGAACAGGAAAGTTCAGATTTGATTCCTTTGATTAACGACCAAACTTAACAAATGTATATTTCTCTTCATGTCTCTAGCATACAAAAATACGGTAGTGGAATGGTCGTATTAATATCATATAAAAGAATAATGGTTATAATAGTTTCCGCGAACAGATTTAACGTGTGTATAAAATAAATAACAGACTAGACAAGAATCAACGGAATGGATGATAACAAAACAATTTCATATATATATGTATATAGATAGATGGAAATATAACTTCCTCTTTGGCCTTATGTGTGTGTGATAAAATATGAGATTTATTATCATAGGATTCGCACACCGATTAAAATGTGACAATACGTTGTAGCCGCCACAAGCGAAACCGTGCGAGGCGCCGGAAAACCCTCAGCAAGGGAGATCCCAAAATCAAACTTAATTGCGAGAGAGACTTCCAAGGCCCGCACGTTTCATTCTCGCGTGTCACACACTCACAAATTACAATATATATATATATATATATATATATATATATATATATATATATATATATAAGGTGACGAGAGCAACTCACCAAGCGGTTATGATTTATACCGCACACGCTTAAACGTGTATGCGTTTTAATATAGGAATTTCTATATGAATTCTGGTATACTCGAGTCCGAGACTCGCTTGTTCTTTCTTCGCTTGCTACAGTACCTGGAAGATGAGAGAACACACGCTAGTTAGAATTATCGTTCGCGACCGTTCTTCACGACACGTGGCTCGACTAAAACAGGCAATGAGTTTGTAATGAAAGGCTAATTGAAAATTCTACTAAAACTACTATCGGGAGTAAGCCCAATAGGCAGAACGTTATTTAATTAAAACTAATTGTATTTATAACGCGCGATAAGAGACTTTGGCCCGAGGAAACCCGTGATGACGAAATCTGCGACTCGAAACAACTCTAGCTCTTTTCTATCGACGCGGAGACACGCACGCACCTCGCGATTATCCAACGATGTCTGCGGTTCCTTCGCTGCGTTTCGGCAAGCAGGGCCCGCTAGCCGGTGCCCCACCACGCGTCTCAGCCAATCAAATTTGTCGTATTAGGCTAAACGGTCCGCTGGCAACGAGTCGCATCGTTCTCTCCTTTTCCATACGTTCTCTCGCTCGCTCTTACTCTTCTTTGTTCGCTACGCGCTCACCAACGGTCGAACCGATGTAAACATTTCGATCTTTGAGGTCGCCTAGCATGCCTGGCGATAACATTAATTTCAACCGGCTTCTTCGCCGTTGGTGAGGCGTCCTTATTGCTATTGTTCGACCGGCGAGTTCGCTGTTATTATTGATACAATGGTTTGGAAGGTGACGGACGGAACGCTGGTATTTATACTTGTTTGGTGGCCTATATTTAATTGCTGTATATTATTTCTGGACGATGTTGATTCCAAGGAGGGTATTTGTTCTTAAATACATTACCGCGATATGAAAATGATTCTAACTTCGTCAAAGGCTGTGCTATTATTCGACGAGGGAAATCCCAAAATGCTATGCATTGTCGAACAATAGCACTACCGACGGATATAACAAAGATTTTTATAATTTATTTATTTGGGGACCCCACTGTGACTGACGAGGGAAATCCCAAAATCGAAACGATTGTCGAGTCACAGCGACGGCCCTGAATTAGTCGAAAGAATATTAATTATAATGTTCGGAACGTAACACTACGCCTCCTCGACCCGGCCGCGCGTCTCGCTCCCCGTGGTCGCCGACGTGCTCGGACGAGCTCAGGCGCGATCATAACAGACAGATGAACGTGGCGCATAAGGGGTGACACTCGTTTCAATAGGTTTCCACATTACCATCGAGGTACTATTGTCAATGCGTTTTTTTTTATTAGTTGTATCCCCTGTAGGCCTATTCCACTATATCACACGATAATTTCGGACAATAGCTGTAGAAAATTAATTAAAAAAATAAATTCATAAGATAAATTTTAAAAATAGTTTTTAATTCTATTGTTTAAATTTTAATACGGTCCGGAAAAACTTGATCTTCGTGCACGTTTATACGTGCTTGGCAAATTGTTAAGGTCTAGGGAAAGTTTGGACGTGGATATTCGCATCGCCGACGCAAGCGAAGAATCATTTAAACGTGTACTGTGATCCGATTTCATATAGCGCATTGTTGAAAATGAGCTTCCGCACAAATAAGTTGATCCAAACATTGAGAATATTCGGGTCGCAAAATTTCGAAGAATAGGGTACTTTGATTCTTCCAGCGTTTTGAAGAATTCGGCTCGTTTTTCTTCCCTCGTTTTCAGAGAGATGTCGTGCTGAAGATTGCACAGTTCTCGTTGAAACTCGAGGGCTTGATCTGCAATTTTGACAGTGAGGGGATTCTCGAAGAGAATTAGATCATTTCTAAACGAGTCGAAGTCGCTGAAACGCGTATCGAATTGGTCTATTATCGATTGAAGAATGTATAAGTGATTATCAAAATCGCAGTTAGTACCGAATTCTTCGAAAATTAGTTGACACGAGGGAAAGAAGATCCAAATTTTTGGTTCAGAGGGCAAATGTGTTTTAAAAAGTGCAAGCTGCTCACGGAAAGAATCGACTTGGCTGCATAATTCCGAAATACTTTGCTTGGGGCCTTGCAATTTTAAATTTAAAGAATTTAAATGATTCGTTAAATCGACTACAAGTGAAAGTTCGCAAAGGAAACTTACATCTTTTAAGAAGGAGGAATGTTCTCCTAAGCTGATTTTTTGATTTTCTCGTAGAAAAACGGAGATCTCTTTTCTTACAATAAAATACTGCGTTAAACATTTCGCTGCACCGAGCCAACGCACCTCACAGTGCAACGACACATCCGTGTAAGAAGCGTTATGCGTTTCCAGAAAATTTACAAATTTTCTGTGTGATAAAAATTTATTCCCACGTTTAATCTAAACGTGCACGAAGATCAAGTTGTTCCGGACCGTATTAAAATTTAAACAAAAGAATTAAAAACTATTTTTAAAATTTATCTTATGAACTTATTTTTTTAATTAATTTTCTACAGCTATTGTCCGAAATTATCGTGTGACATAGTGGAATAGGTCTACAGGGGATACCACTAATAAAAAAAATGCATTGACAATAGTACCTCGATGGTAATGTGGAAACCTATTGAAACGAGTGTCGCCCCTTATGTGCCACGTTCATCTGTCTGTTATGATCGCGCCTGAGCCTGTCCGAGCACGTAGGCGACCACGGGGAGCGAGACGCGCGGCCGGGTCGAGGAGGCGTAGCCCTCGGAAACCGGCCCTCGCGAGCAAATAAAGTCAAACCCTGTTCTATATACAGTCGTGGACAAAATTAAGTGGACAGAACATAAATTCTGAATAATCTCTATTTTCATTTATTGTATTGCAAATTTATTGCAGATGTTTAACATGAAAAATGTTTATACACAACGAAAGAATTTATTTAGTATGTGAAAGCATAAATATAATGTTTCTGTTAATTTTTATGCATATTTGTTTGTATGGATGTCTTTGAGACCGTGGACAAAATTAAGTGGACGCAGAGGACATTCTGTATTGGGACGGAAAAAATGTAAACAAACGTTTGACTCTCGCATTGTGCGGTGTCATTCGCCCTCGGTAGACATTGAACTTTTGTTTAAACAAGATTAGAAATATAAACCGAGCATGTCTAAGAGACGAGAAAAATTTCCCGTGCACCTGCGAAAGTTAATTGTTTCAGAGTGCAAAAATAAACTAAGTTATCGTAAAATGGCTGAAAAATACAAAGTTTCTAAGAGTACAGTGCATACAATTTATCACAAGTATTTACAGTATGATACTGTTGAAAATTTAATCGGTCGAGGACGAGAACGTAGCACAAATTCATACGATGATAGACAAATTGTAAGAGAAACTCAACGTATTCCATCGATAACATCACGAAATATTGTTGAAACTCTACAATTAAATATTTCTTCAAGAACTGTGAGACAAAGATTAAAAGAAGTTAATCTGAAGAACTGTTTAACTAGACGCAAGCCACACGTTAGTAAACTTCATAAAAAGAGACGTTTAGCTTTCGCAAAAAAATATGTGAATAAGCCATTATTATTTTGGAAAAAAATTATATGGAGTGACGAGAGCAAATTTGAGTCATTAAATTAAAAAAAAAAGAGAACACGCGTATGGAGAAAACCGAATCAAGCTCTCAAGAAGCAGTATGTGTTGCCTACCATCAAACGTGGAGGGGGATCCATAATGGTATGGGGATGTTTTTCTTGGTATGGGTTGGAAATTTAGCACCCATCCATGGCATCATGAATGCAGATATGTTTGTTGAAATTTTAAATGAAAATATGGAATAGTCAACCCTAAAAATGGATTTCGATGAGGGATGGATGCTACAACGGGATAATGATCATAAGCATACGGCGAAGAAAACGAAAAAATTTTTATAAGATTGTGGGATAGATGTTCTCTATTGGCCTCCGCAAAGTGCAGATCTTAATCCTATAGAAAATTTATGGAGCTTATTAGATTCGGAAATACCATTAGGAAGACGTTATAATAAAACAGTATTTTTAAACGAATTGCAAATAAAATTTCAACAAATTGATCGAAGTTACCTCCAAAAACTTGTGGAAATCATCCCACGACGATTAGTAGCAGTAATTAAAGCAAGAGGTTACAATACCAAATACTAATTGCTTATTTTCTAAATATTTATAAAGTGTCCACTTAATCTTGACCACCAAAAATTGTATACAATTTTGATAAATGATAATATATTCTATTATATTAACTTTTATTATTGATATTGTTGTTTATTTCATTAAAGTACACTTTGTTAACTTAAATGTACCGTACAATTCTAGTTTATTAAAATTATGTTTTAAATTGCGTTGATTTTTTGTTGATCATTAGACCTGTCCACTTAATTTTGTCCACGACTGTATATACAATTCATGTACGAGTATATTCAAGAGCTCATAAATTATTTTATCCACACCTACCACCAATTTCATTTCACTGGCCGAGTAAGATAAATAAGTGTGGAGGGATGCGCGATTTTATATTTACCAGTTCATAATTCATTTTAAAGAAAGAAGTAATAGTCAAACTATCGTTCACTTTACCTACTACTAATTGAACATATGGTATCGTAAGCAGAAAATGAAAAAAATGTTTTACTTTTTAGCATGTTATTTCTATAAATTATTTTACTGATCTACAATAACTTTGAAATCAATATTTGCAATTTCATTGACCATAGAAAATAAGGTCAACGAAGTCGCAAAGGATTGGAGAACGGTTCACGAAAGTTGTTCAACCGAGACACATTCAGAATAAAAAGAGTAAGAATTATTAGGAAAATTAAACAAGTTTCTGCTTCAAATCAGATGATATATGTCGAGGCAAAGTTGGAAATGAGCCTCTGGGAAACTTAAACATACATTGAGAAGTTCTTTGATGTTGCCCGAAGAAGAGACGACTATGTTTTATACTTGTCCCTTGATTATATTCGCGTAAGCTCTTCTCATTTTTATGGGGATAACTTCACCGTGAAATATACACAATGCCGTTCCAACTGCTCGTACCTTTTTAATTTGGTAATATTTTAAAGCAACGCCAGTACTTTTCGTATTACGTTTCTATTACATTTAACAAAAAATGGCCATAGTGAAATTTTCCAAATGCAAGTCTGATTTATTACACTGATTTCTCTTACACTACTTACATATTAGGAATGGTAATTTCATGTTATTTTACTTAAAATTCGCTGCGAGATACAGTTTTTGTGAGAAGCTTTCGTTTCTTAAAATACTGCTCACAAAATTATTTATTTGTGAGAAAACATACCCATTCTTTATTAACTTTTGTGTTTTGTTTTTATTTTCATACGATGCATCCAATGTAAGAAAATGTTTAACGTTACCACGAACATTGTAAAGAGAACGAGCAAAGATATTGTTTCAATAATACATTCACTTCATTCAATAAATAAAACATAAAATCAAGTTAACCATATTAGATTCCATAATTAGTGATATTAAAAAATATTCATTGATTTTATGTAGCGGAAGATGGTAAATTTTACCAAGGGCCACCAAGAATTTAAAAACTCCCTTTATAAATATATTCGCGTCGTTGAAGAATAATCGAAACTATTACATTGTTACGCATTTCTTAATTAATTGCAATTCAATCTTTTTGTGAAATTCTACAAACATTTGCCCTGGATTTTTAATTTCTTGTATTTACTTCAAAACGAATGACATTATTACAATTTTAATATAAGTTTCTATTTTATACGAGTAATGTAGAAAGATATTTTTGTATACATATAAGATGAAATAAAGGAATGAAAAGAATCTTTGTTTTTGTAATAATGGATTTTTTACTCTTATTTGAAATTGATACACAATATATTTATAGAAATATAATAAAATTACAAATACATATATGTAACTCAATGCAATAGTACATCAGTGATCGCTAATGGCGTAAACGCTAATGCGACTTTACATAAATACATAAAAAGAAAGATTTCAAATATTAGTCTGTATCGATTAAAGTATGTACTCTTCAATTTCTGGTTCGCAGGCGTTTTCGTCCTCTGTTTATATTTCAACATTTTCTTCTTCCAATGGGTTTTCACGTATTTTTTGCTATTGATACGCTGAAGGGTAGTTCACATAGTATTTCTTCGCTCCCTTGAGAAGGTATTGTTTCATTAACCAGTAATCTAATGTCCTCTGTATTTTACGATTGTACCAGTCCCCCTCTCCCAAAGTCTATATGCTTTTGCCTCTGCTGAGTAGCCGACTAGTAAGTACTCTTTCCCCTTTGATGCGAATTTGTTGTGTCTGCGGATTTTCTTAAGTGTGATGACGCGGCTTTCAAACGTTCTCATATGGATTATATGTGGTTTGTTCCCAGTCCATTTCTCGCGAGGCGTTACGTTGTCCAAGTCTTTCGTACTCGCGGCCACTGTCCGTAAACTAAATGGTAATTAGGCATGTAAAAGCATGCATCTTGCCATTCCTACCAAAGTGCGATTTAACCTCTCCGCGACCCCATTCTGTTGAGTATATTCGACTGACAGCTGTATAGATATTCCCTCATTCTTGATGAAATTAGTGAATTCTCTCGATAAATATTCCTTGGCATTATCAGTGCGAATTTTCTTTATTAAGTGCCCTGTTGACCTTTCTGCTTTAGCTTTGTATTCCTTGAACACCTTCGGGATGTCTGATCATTGTTTTAACGTTGCTATTTCTGTGTACCAATCCGCATGCTGTGTACCAAAGTTAGAGTGTTTTTATCCTTCGTAGTTGATGGTCTATACGGCAGCGGATATTTTACTTTTACAGAATACCTCCTACATTACACTCGGGCCACTTGAATTTCCGTTGAAGCCAGTCACCATATTTTTCATGTTCTTTATGTTGTGGCGGCTACTTCCTATGCTCGTCAACAGAGGGACATTACGACAACACCTTTCCCACTAGTACCTGAATCTTCCTCTGTTTGTATATCGTCCTAAACTGTCCTTACGACATCGCGCGTCTAAGGCACTGGTCCGTTAGATAGCCGTACCGATGAGTCCTCTGGCGGGCCTAGGACGAAACGCTTCCTTCTAGCGGACCCGTGCCTTAGACGCGGTATGTCGTAAGGACAGTTTAGGACGGTATATATACAAACAGAGATAGATTCAGGTAGTAGCGGGAAAGGTGTTGTCGTAATGTCCCTCTGTTGACGAGCATAGGAAGTAGCCGCTACACCTTGGTGTGTATGTGCGTCGACCAGCTTTGGTCGTTCTTACTTATATGGTGCCTTCTTGTTTGCAAAAGGTGCTTCTCCTGCAATAAACTCACGCTCTTTATTGCTTTCGGCTCTCCTTACCTTCTTCGAGAAGTCAATTCATCTTCAATTCTTCTAATGTTGGCATTCGTTCTCTAGACCTTGTTTCTTGCAAGAAATTTAAACAAATGTTTATTTCGCATAAGGTCCACAGTCTAATGATCACAAATAATCAATACGATAATGCATACCGTAAGACGAAATATTTGATTCGAGTAAACAAGTTAAACGTTTACGTCGCGTCTGAACGACTGCTCCAGTTAACTAGCATTGTGCCGAACGATAATAGCCAAACGACGCGTCAAGGGGGATAAATAGATTCCGTAGAAATCTCTTCGAGCCAATTTCTGAATCCAGTAGCGTGGACTTAGCCGAAAAATATACGATACACCCAGCTTTTGTGTAGACGACACGGGTGCGGCTTTGAAATTGACGCCGGCCTCAAATTAACATGTCCAGCGCATGTAATCAAAGAACATGCTAGTAGTTGTTACCGCGCTTCTGCTAGTCACATCCGTGGAAAATAAATTACTTGTGTTCGCGGACCGACATCAAAGCGATCCTTCCGGGGCCCACGTTCATTTAATTTCGCCGAGCCGTGAACTGCCATGGTGAGAAGAAACGGAGACGAACGGAGGCTAGGACCACCGATGAAGGGAGAACGAACGCGAAATGACCGGGCAATGGTCGAAAGTGCAGTCCACAGACACGGGCCAATACAGTCGCGTTTACCCTCGACGAGAATTACGCAGGTAACAGCCAAAAGGAGGTAATTATCCACCGGCGGCCCTACATCTACTATGCTACAGACACGTACGATGTCCTCGGATAAAGCCGCGCAATCTTTGTGAATTGTAAAACTATGCTTTGTTCGCCTGCAGAATTTCAGAGGGAGTCTCTCTTTTGTTTATTTCCTTAAGTTCTTATAACAGGGCACAACAGTCCCTGGTTAAAAACATTAGGACCACTCACTGTTTTCAACATTTATTAAAAACGCAAAAAATGGTGAAAGTTGTGAGTGGTCCTAATACTTTTGCTGTAAGTCTGAACGGAATTTAAGGGGGTTGACCACCTGTATCGTTAAGAAAATTCGAATTCTTTGTTTTCAATTTTCTTGAAATTTCTTATTCGATAAAATACAATAGATGCTAACGGGACAATAAATACGTATACAGGATGTAACACAGACGAAGGATCAAACAATAACAATATCCCGGTTATACACCTAACATACATCATAACATTCATTATTTCGCACTGCACACATTGATTACACGTCAGCCAATAGTTTCATGTATTAAAACGAGTTTTCAATATTTGAAACTTTGATATTATTGGATTATTATTAGATTTTGGGAATATAATAAATAACACTTCAATAACACACAATTGAATTTATTCTGTAATACGTTTAAAGATACGTTGAAAGGCACATCAATATGGTAGATGAAGATAGCGTCTCATCTGAAGATCGCTCAGGTCGGGGAAAAAACAATTAAGCTACGAATTAAATAAAGAGGGCAATCTATATACAATATGTACATAGTTTTAACATAAAATAAAATATTAATTTTTGTATGTAATTTATGAAATAAATTCCAACACGCCCCCTCAAAAATTAATCTACTAACTAACTTAGACATGCCTTCCTTGTGCCTTGTCTGGGACTAACTACATATGATTCAACATTTGTTGCTGAGGATTAGGAAAACCCAGAAAAAACCTAATCAGACCATTTACACATTACATTAATTAAATCAACAAAAAATATGTATATTATATATATATATATATATATATATATATATATATATATATATATTATTCTACACCCATTTGAATTCGCATCTTCATGAATTTCTCTCCTGTTAGTGGTTTTGTCAACGCATCCGCTACTTGTTCACCTGTAGGAATATATTTTAATATTATCACTTTATTCTTTACCTGTTCTCTAGTAAAATGATATTTAATATCAATATGTTTTGATCTTTTGTGACTTGTAGGATTATTTGCAATACTTATACAACCATTGTTGTCTTCATAAATTACAATGGGTTCTGATATATTTATTTGATTACTAATTGCTAACTACTTTAGCCAAAGTGCTTCTTTAACTGCTTCAAACAAAGCCATGTATTCGGCCTAAGTTGACGAGACCGCCACTGACGATTGTTTTTTTCGTGCACCAACTAATTGTACATTTATCAAACAATTTAAATATATACCCTGTTGTACTTTTTCGATTACAGATATCATTGCCTCCCCAATCTGAATCGGCAAATCCTGTCAAGATGTTATTATATTCACCTCTCGTGTATGTTAATTTAATATCTACAGTGCTGCGTCCGGTCGTACGCACGAGAGAAAGTTTTTTCTTCCGTGCAAACGCCAACGTAATTTACGACTCTCGTTCGACGAAACTATTTTTTAGTCGACGATTTCCAGATTTTTGCCGTTGCATGTTTAGTAGAGTTTTTCCTAAAGTCCTCAATAGCAAACAGAGACCGTCGTAAATTAGGGGATTAGCTTAAGGGCACTCGAGGCGGACTCATCGGTCTAACGCCACGGGGACCGGCGCGGGCGGCCCGAAGGAAAGTCCCACGACAAATTCATCTCCTCCGATCACCTCGTCGTTCCGAGAACAAGCGCGCTAAGGGCGTAAGGAATAGGCGGTGAAACGGAAAAACGAATAACCCTGATTGGAAGGACCCAATGCGTGGGGTTAGCCAATCAGGGTGTTTAGGAATTTTACCAGGGCAAACTCGCTATAAAAGACGAAGCGAGGGGGAGTCCAAAAAGATGCGCCGAAGAGTCGTGTTCAGCGGAGTCGGAATAAACGTTTTTGTACAGTTTCATTAAAGATATCAACCCCGCATATATAATACATAAGTGAGATAACCTAGAACCACATACAGAACCTTTCAAATATCTTAAAACTCTTTTAAGACAATTCCACAGTTCTTTATTCCTTTTATTTGTATACCGACTCAAAATACTAACAGCTACACATAAGTCAGGTCGCGTACACACCATTATATACATTAAACAACCAATTACATTTCGGCAAGGCGCATCATACTCTTCATCTGAATTCAGAGCTTCATAATTAGGTTTACTTTCTAGAGGGGTATTTGCTGGATTGCAATTATCCATATTAAATTTTTTCAAAACTTTTCTAATGTAATTACTTTGATCCAGAGTTATTTTCTCTCTAGTTCTTTCAATCCCAAATCCAAGAAACAACTTAATTTTTTTCAAATCTACCATTGAAAAATTGTTCATTAAATAATTTTTAAAACTATTCAGGGTTTCAATATTAGCTGTTACAATTACAAGATCGTCTACATATAAAACTACATAAATATTTTTAGAAAAATCTCCTCTGTTTAAAATATAAATGCAACGGTCAACCGAGGAATTTTCAAAACCTTTCTCTTTAACCCGCCAGTAGTCGCGCGCGGTCTCACAGACCGCACCGTCATTTGTTGTAGCATATTTCAATTGTTATTGTGCCCACATTTCGCATTCTCGGTCTAGCTGACTATTATAACCTCACAAACGTAACTTCTAATCAACTGATTATTAATTATTGCCATTTGTATAAGTTGTAGGCATTTTCGGTCTGTAACACCGCGCGCGCCCGCTGGTGTTATATGCTTTTGTCATTGTAGTTTGTGATATAAACATGTGGAAGTACACATACGAGAAGGAGCAGCAGCGTCTCCAATGCATTTTGGAAGAGAGTGAAGCAAGATTTTAGTCAAATATACTTTTGGTTAATTTTGAATTTTTGTTTATACTTGAAATTTTTGTGGAACGATGCTGTATTTAATTTTTCTAATGAAAAATATATCATTATTTTTTTGTTAAAGACTTTTATATTCTTGCATATGAACATATTTGCACTTACAAACGAAAACACCTTAAACATTATGATTAATATTCGATGCGGTCTCACAGACCGCGCGCAACCTCTCATGTCACAAAATAAGGCGCGACTACTCTAGGGTTAAGAGCCTTTCCAAATTCTTCGAACCAGCATCTTGCTGCTTGTTTTAGACCATACAAAGCTTTATTCAATTAACAAACTTGATCTTTTTCACTTTTAATTCCCTCGGGTACCTTCATAAAAATTTCCTCCTTTAACCAACCATTTAGGAATGCAGTTTTTACATCCATATGATGCATTAATAAATTAAACTGATTCGCATAAGCGACTATGAATCTTAAACTTGAGATCCTTGCAACTGGTGCAAAAGTTTCGTTATAATCTACTAGATATTCTTGGCTAAACCCTTTTGCAACCAGACGAGCTTTATACTTTAATGGGTTACGAAATTCATCATTTTTAATCGTAAATACCCATTTACAGTCTACAATATTTTTGTCTTTAGGTTTTTGCACTAATGTCCATGTTTTATTAATTAAAGGAGAATTAATTTCATCTCTTATAGCTCTTTCCCATTCATCCCTATCATCTCTACTAGTAATTTCTTTATATGATGTAGGAATATTACAAACTATTGATTGTGCATACATTAAATAATCAATTGCTATATTATCTTCACTATACGAAATATGAGGTTTCTTTTTGATCCTATCACTCCTTCTAGGTTCTAATACTAACTTTCTTTTACTATTATCTTCATTTTCGGTATTTGTACTGTTTTGAGACGAAGAATTACCTTCCAGGGTTACTTCCATATTTTCATTCTGGGAACTTTCGCTAATACTTTTCAAATTTATACAATCTAATTTGTCTGTTTTTCCACTACCAGACTTACTAGATTCACTTACTGATTTTGACTTTGCGTCAGAAACAGCAGCTTTATTTCCAAGATATTCCAGACTTAAACTATCTGATTTACCATTATTAGATTTCTTAATTAAACTATCTGATTTGCCATTATCAGATTTCTTAAATTGAATTTGACATTATGTCGGAAACTTCAATTTTGTTCTGAGATTTTTTCCCTTCAACTTTCGCTACCGGCCTTGACTTCAAAAAATTAATTTCATCAATTATTACATCTCTAACAACGACATACTTTTCTTTTTCCACATCCCACACTCTATATCCGTTTGTTTCATAACCTACCAGTATTCCCTTCCATGACTTTTCGTCAAATTTTGACTTACTGGTTTTGTTATGCACATACACTGTGGAACCAAATACTCTTAAGTATTTTATTTGTGGCTTTTTACCATGCCACAATTCAAACGGTGTTTTATCTTGGTTCAATCCCTTAGTTGGAGTTTTATTTATTAAATATGTAGCAGTAAGAAAAGCATCACTCCAGAAAACCTTATCTAAGCTCGCACCAGCTATCATCGCTCGAGCCTTTTGGGTGATTGTTCTATTCATTCTTGTTGAGGATATGATAGGGATGGTGTTTTTCTTATCATAAAGCGCAGCGTTAGTGAATAAGGAACTTTCTTTAATATAAAAACTTGGAACTATGAACTTATTAATATATACCAGGTATGTCCTGCCCAAACCGACTCTTCTGTCGAACTGAACATTGGGCGGACGTGCAACTAACGTCTTCCCCACTCTCGTCTCGTGCCGATCGTCATTTCGACTTATGACACACACTCTATTAGCCTTTTTTCGAGTTGTTACATTGTAACAGCCAAAGCGACGCCGCACCGACGTCCCGACATTCCTGGATGTGAGTTTTACCCACAATGTGACTACTTTATTTCAACAATTCTTTCTGCTACACCATTTAATTGTGGGGTACGTGGAACAGTCAAATGATAACTTATACTGTTTCGAGCGTTGTTCTGTTCAATATTGCCGCTGGCTCGAGGCAATTAACGCTCTAGTTTAAAAACAGTAAAAAAAGTTATATTTCACATTCGTAAAAAATACACTTAAAGTTCAATATCCTAAGTACAATGTTCTAAAATGCGAATGTCCTATTCAGTTCAAAGGTTCGTGAGATTCTACCGTTATTTCAGATATAACGTTCGTTCCGTTGTACAGTTCTAACGTACGATGTGTTCCGATCTAAGGTTCGATATGTTCTGTTCTATGGTTCGGTATGTTCTGTTCTATAGTTCGATATGTTCTATTCTAATTCCCTACCAAAGTTCAGGAAGACATCATTCCTTTGGCAGGGATAAAAGGGAACGAATCACCAGTTCGGGGCGTAATCCTAAATTGTGCAACGCCTACAAGCTCCGTGAATTCATTTTCCCACGTAAGCCTCGCAGGACGTTGCACAGAGCACCCTTGTCTAAAGATCCTTTCCCGAACTTGGTGTCGCCTTTCCGCTGCGTGTGGGCCTGCGATGCGTCAATTGTCCTTGAGCGGAGTACGGCTGGTCTGTTTTCCCGTTTCAAAACAAAACGCTTAACTTCCAGCCGTACCCAAGTCCGTAACGAATTCTTAGGGCCAAGCACGCCAATAAATATCTCAAAAATGACAATGCCCCACTCGATCGTAGCACAAGCCCAGACACGATGTCTAGACAATTCTAGACATATACCCTTTTCGATGCAATAGTCTTTCATTTGATTCGATAAATATTCTCTCCCATTATCACAGTACAAATTAACCAATTTTAAATTAAAATAAGCTTCACTTTTTACAATATAGTCTTTAAAAACTGTAAACAATTCCGATTTGTGTTCCATTAGATTGTTACGTACGGAAAATTCATCTACGTGATTTTTTGAGCCTTCTTGAAGCCACATGTTGCTCTGCAGTGGTCCGCTAGTTTATCTAAAAAACTAACTCTCCCACGGGGGTACTGCATCTGGGAAATTCTCAGGAATTTCCATCCAGATGCACGCCTACTCCCACCCAAATTTCTAGACAATTTCGGGGTATATAAAGCCCACGATTCCAACCACAATCGGGCACAGTTGAAACCTAGACACGTTGCGACAAGTTACGTATAAGCAAGATCGGGTATAAAGTCCTTTTCGAGCATTAACTCAACAGTACGTATTCCATCGCACAAATAACTAGATAACCGTAGCCCCCGCATTTCTCAGTGCGTCAAAACCGAGAGTTAGGGATATTAGTATCCGCGACTACACGTTACACAATTACAATTGTAACCCCTACTTAATCACTGAATATATTGTACTACATTTTTAAGGAATTCAATTCTATTAATTCCATATTCACATCAGATTTCTATCCCAGAACTAGTATTCCCACAACGATATACTTTAGCCGCTGAAAGTATATCAATTTCTATATAACGTTACGAGAGCCGATAACAATTATCCATTTCCCGATCCACGCGGCGACCCCACGGTGAAATACACGTCGGCCAGTCCTCGTGTCCCTACATTTCCGAAGTGGCGACCCGGTGGTGAAATACACACCGGCCAGTCCACAAAACCAAGTCTCCTAATTATATAACCTCGGTCACGCATCACCCGCTTAGCCCTCGGCTCGTAACAAGATACGTATGTTAGAAAAATAACGAACGCCCCCAAATGACGGCGACGAGAGTGAACAACGGCAACGACGGGCCCCGACAGCGTGGCGCCGCGACGGTCGTAAATTGTCTCGGACCCTAGAAGACGTCATTGAGGAAAGGGACTTTTCCGGGCGGGACGACACATTCGAGCTGCGTTTGTCGAAGAGTATACTCTTGTCAGCGACCTCCGAACTCTAGATTATATTTTGTTAAATCTCTCCGCTCATCTCCGTATTTATTTTGTCTTACATATCAGAAGTGGGATAAGCCAGGTGCGCTTAGTAATTAATTAATTACACGTATCGCGCAATTAATCGGCAGCATTGTAGTGCAATTTTGGACGTTTTTACGCAATTGTGCCAGTGTGAGTGTCGTCAGAAACTTCAGTGTGAGACTTGTTAGCCACGCGTGCCAAGTGCGTTATTTGTGTTGTGTTGCGAGATCGTGCTTGCTAATTATTAGTAAACAATGGGTCGATCAAGTGGCAAAATGCAACGGCGTTCACGCGACAGTTCACGGGGACGTTCGCGCGAACGTGAACAGTCGGACGAGCGATCTCGTGAAAGATCTTGCGAAGTTTCGCGTGGTCGTCCGCGGGATAATTCGCGAGATCGAGAGAACGATCGTAGACGTGACCGGTCGCGGATTCGTAAAAATACGGAATCGCGAGATCAACGGCGAAGTAATTCGCGGGATTATGTGGCGGATCGCGATCGTGAGTCGTCTCGAGAGCGTGAACGACACCGGAGAAGTCGTTCCCGATCAAGAGGGAGGAAAACTCGCGAAAACACTCGCGCGATCATTCCCGTCGGGAACATACGTCGGTAGACAGTTCTTCGTCGGAAGATTTACGGGCTACCGTAAAACGTCTTAAACGGGAATTGAAAAGTGTTCAAGCGAGACCGGTGAGTGACGATTGCACGGTACCAAAGTTTGATCCGTCGCGAGACAACGCGGATGTCGAACAGTGGGTCCGAACAGTCGACCGACTCGCGCGTCGTTATTGTTGGAACGACGATATTTTGTTAGTTGTTGGACGCGGTGTGAGAGGATATGCGCGACGGATGTACGACGAAGAGCTGAAGAACGAGCACACCTGGAGCTCGTTGAAATCTCTGCTCATTCGACGATTCAAGAGACCACTACCGTTCGCACGATTGTTGAAAGAGGCAGCGATGTATTCGGCGAGCCCTGGACAAAGATTGGGCGGCTATTGTTTTGAAAAATTGTCCAAACTGCGAGCATTAAAGCTAGACATTCCAGATGCGTGTTTGGAGTACGCTATCATTGGCGGCATTGGGGTCGAGAATGTCGAGCGGACAATTCGTTCAAACCGCTACGAACATGTGGACGAATTGTATGCTGCTATGAACGAGATGGGGTCAATGCCACGGACAGTGACCATCAAATCGGCAGCAAAGGCATCGGAAACACGACCGGCGATTTTCCGTCGCAGCGCTGTTACGGAGCGACCAGAACCGACGGCCTCGACATCATCAGCAACGAAACCTGCCGCGGCCACAACGTCGCATGAGCTACAACGACTGTCGATCAGGTGCTTCAACTGCGACGGTTTGGGCCATATTTCGACCAGGTGCACGAGGGTCCCGGTTACCTGCCGAGTATGCAGCAAGCGGGGTCGCTTGGATAAATTCTGCGTTCGGGCAAAAAGGATCGACATAACACGGCTTCGTTAGCAACAACCGTGGCTAAGAAAGAGTTGGACAAGTGGAACGACTATATTAAACAAGTTCAGAGTGCGATGAACGCGACGAGCCAAAATGGTTGTCGCAGCGGAACGTCTGAAGCCTTAGGTTGCGGCAGTCGAGTAGGTCGTAAGGCATGTTTGAACATAACCACTTAGTTACAGGTAACGATTGCAATGGCGAACGAGGGTCAGGCGGAGGTACACGAAGGTGGAACTGACCAGCGTTGTTACTACCGAAACGAAGTCAGCATGGACTACTCCGACCGTGACGAAGGAGAGAGTAGCTGCTGATTACCATCGAGTCAACGGTGATGTCTAGCCGCCGTTGGACGATGATGATGCTGAGATCGTGGCAATAGTGATGTCTAGCCGCTATTGCACGATTATTCTTGTGCCGTCGGGCTGGTAGTGATGTCTAGCCGCTACCAGACGATGATGATTTTGTGCCGTCAGGCCGATAGTGATGTCTAGCCGCTATCGGATGATGATGAAATTGATATCATGGTAATAGTGATGACAGTCGCTATTACATGATTGCACTGCATTGGCGAAGCAGAGAACAGACTGGCTGATCATCTGGACGAAAGGAAAAACTGAATCAACGAAGCATCATTTGGGATTTGAGAGGATCAATACCACAACTAATACGTCGCTTTGGAATACACAGTTGCACCACGCAACGAATACCTACAGGGGCCATAAACGAGCGATGTACTCATATCCAGTAATCGTTGATTCGCTGGAAAAAAGGAAGTATCGTCGACTGACGAACATTTTATTTGTTACGATGGATTCTGTCCCAAACTTAGGGTTGATAGTGACAAGATAGAGCTGATTACTCAGGCATGTTTTTGATTCTCCTGTTACAGAAACCCACATAAGGATACTTGAGGACAAGTATGACTGCAGGATGGCCGAGTGTTAGAAAAATAACGAACACCCCCAAATGACGGCGACGAGAGTGAACACCGGCAACGACGGGCCCCGACAGCGTGGCGCCGCGACGGTCGTAAATTGTCTCGGACCCTAGAAGACGTCATTGATGAAAGGGACTTTTCCGGGCGGGACGACACATTCGAGCTGCGTTTGTCGAAGAGTATACTCTTGTCAGCGACCTCCGAACTCTAGAATATATTTTGTTAAATCTCTCCGCTCATCTCCGTTATTATTCGTCTTACACGTAACACTATAATGAGTGTACTCATCTATAAATGTTGCAAAATCATTTTTATTATTTATTGTAGAAGGAGTGATTCAACCGCATACGTCCGAATGTACTATTAACAAAGGTCTTTTTACGTGGTCTTTATCCTTTTTCTTTTGAAATGGCAATCGTGCTTGTTTTCCTTTTATGCAAGCATCGCATAAGTTATCGTTCGGTATTATTTGGTTTACCAGTTCTATATCACTAATCATTTCTTTATTTTCTATCTCTATAAATTTATTTTTTCCAATATGTCCCAAGCGTGCATGCCATAATTCAAAATTACCTTTGATAGTACTATATATTTGAACAGGCGAGTTTACTTTTTCATTTTCTACTTTGAAATTTACAATAATAAGATTATTCAAGGACATACCCATTATGACGACCTTACCATTTTTCAAGATTTTTACTCCCTCTTGATTAAATATAATTGTGGTGCCAAGTTTTTTGTATTTTTGACACTGACAATAAATTGGATGGAACATCCGGCGAATATAGAACATCTTTTAGTTCTCCTTGAACGCCCATATTTTTGTTGCCATTATAAACGTGTTACTTTTTGCCACGGAAATCCTAATTGGAATCTTCAACACTTCAAATGTTGCAGTTAAGTCCTCCCTGGAGGACTAAAAATTGTATTTCACCTTTTCTCTTCTTTTTTGCATTTATAATCTCCTGCCATGAACGCAAATTCATTGTTATTTGAACTTGTTCCTGGTTGTATACATTGTACCGTCTGCAATGTTCTTCGTTTATCATTATTCTTGAATTCTATTGTCTTTTTATAATAATGACAATCTTAAAATGTCCTTTTCTGCCGCAATGATAACATTTCGTCACGTATTTCGGAGATGATTTAGATGTATTGAACAACTTGCTATTTGTTTCATAGGAATGTTTGTTTCCAAAATTTTTATTTTTTATAAAAAAGTCTTGATCATACTTCCTTTTGTTGTATTTCTGTTTTACCACCTGCGCCTGAAATATTTTTGTACTTGTGTCTTGATTATCGCTTGATAGCTTGACTTCGTGGTCTAAAAGTCTAGTTTTCACAAAAGCTAAATTTAGGCTTGTTGGATTAAAGTGGGAAGCAGATGGATAAATATATTTTATATTTATTATTAGTTAAAATAATAACTTTATATATTTAAACTGAGTGTTGCAGATTCTTTCTTCTTTTACCTCACGCAGAGAGCATCACGTTTCACACACTGTCTTTCTCTCGTCTCGTTTCACACCTTTATCCGCGCTGCTCGCGCACACTTCTTGGCGCATTCACACACACACACACACACACACACACACACACACACATATGTATATATATATATAGTTATAGGCGTATTGGCAAACAGAGATTTATTCCCAGAATCCAACAAGACCATTTTCTGCTAGAGTCTCAATCGCAGTTATAACTCCATTTTACGATGACGGAAGTTGTTTCGGAATGTTTTTAATCATTCTTATTAATTCAGAAAAATAAAATTCGTAGCGCAGAAGCGAAGTTCTAAATTGAACAATGTTCGAACTTATACTAAAATAAAGACACACCATTTCCCGGTTAAACAAAACTCTTGCTTCGGCGTAAAAACCTCGGCGGATTACGAGGAAAAGCCGAAGCAAGGCGCATTAGATTTATTCAATCAAAGGAAGTAATACATAAATTTCGTTATACGAAAGCTCAGCAGTTACACCGGATTTTTTAGATAATTAACGAGGTTTCAGGGATTCAACGACTTAACAAACTACATACTAACTGGCCATTCTAATTTAAAACTAAGAGAGCTCTCTTACCGTTTATAACCAAAATCTCAACGCACAGTGGTCCCCGCAGTAGAGTTCCACCGGAACTCTCTGGACGATTGCCGGCTTGCCCTTAGGACATTCCTTCGCCGGCAGCACTACGGTCAGCCTTGCGATCCGTCCCAGCTTCTGTGTACACTGCAAAGGAGCTTCAGCGCTTCCAATGCCCTCGACTCTCAAATGTGCAACCGGCCTGGTAGAATCCAAGTCTTGCCGAACCGAGTGCACAAGGACCCAACGTCCAAATCTCTCTTTACCCGGGACCACTCGCGGAACACTCTGGTGCCAATAATTTATCGCGGAAAAAAACCCGTGTCGTCTCGCACATTCCGTCAATCCCTTTTTTTTTTCTTTCCAAAACAAACTCTCCACTTCGCAACCGTTTCTACAACAACCCCACTTGTCAATCGTGACCAACGTGAATCGCTCGCAAGACTGGCGTATATACATCTATACGGTGGGACTATCGTCTTCTATCACGGTGAATACGATCGACATTACAAACTCGCGAACAGAAGTGTTAAAAGCAAATGCGATATTATATCTATTTCTTCTAATTTAGCACCTGCTCCTATGAGTTCACTGATTAATCCATCAAATATTGTGAAATGTCTCATCAATGGTGTATCACTTTGTAATTTTAATCCTAGCAACTTCTTTCGCAGTGCCAGTTGACTTGCAAGACTTTTACGCTCGTACAAACTGTCCAGAAGTCTAAAGATTTCTTTTACGTTTTTCTCTGGCGTAACAAAACTTAATAGAGAATCTGCTAAATATTCCACTATTACACCTTTAGCAGTACGCTCTGCCTTTTCCCAGTCTTCCGTTTTATTTGATGGAGTTTCTTTATCAATTACATGAATTATATTTAGTTCTGTTAATACAGCACGTATTCGAAACTTCCAAATGCTGTATCTCTCACCATTGAATACTTTAATATTTCTCTTTTTACCCTCGTTTTCCATTTTTAAAAAACAAAAATCGCTTCTATTTCAACGTATATTTATATTACCTCAATTTGCGACACTTCTACAATACACGATTCACAAATACTGTTCACTTTTCACAGACCTCAGTTAATCAATAACGTTCTACTGGGTCCATAACCTATTGGATTATTATTTGATTATGGGAATATAATAAATAACACTTCAATAACACACAATTGAATTTATTCTGTAATACGTTTAAAGATACGTTGAAAGGCACGTCAATATGGTAGATGAAGATAGCGTCTCATCTGAAGATCGCTCAGGTCGGGGAAAAAACAATTAAGCTACGAATTAAATAAAGAGGGTGAAGGGATATATGATTGCGAAATCACTATATGTTCTTGTTGGGAATAATTTTTGTTTAAGTTGGTATGAATGGTAGTCTATGTACTAAGTGAGGATGTATGGTTGGTGTGAGAGAGAGTGAAAAGAAAAGACTGTATAGACGCGCACGTGGTAAGAGTGACCGCTGTATCGAAACCAAAGATTTATATTAAAATTAAAAATAAAAAGCAATATAAAAATAATATTTAACAGTTCTTTACACAAGACTTTTTATTTCCTTCTCAGGAGACGAAGTGTCTTGTCCGAGAGTCGGTGTACAAGTGATCATTTCTTCTTATCGGCTAAGGCCCTTTCCGAATTAGCCGATAGGTGGCTTAAACGAAACAACGCGCCGCCTACGCGTAGATCCTCGCCCCCCTCTTTCGCAAACGTTTTTCCGAGAATCTTTCGCGAAACGTCGTGTCGTCGTGAAAACTGGCAACGTAGCGGGATTTCCCAGGAGCCAGCGTCGGGAAGCTTCGCGGGCCCATCGGCCGGACCGACCGCGCGGCCCTAGTACCGAGGCCCCTCGGAGACCCGAAGTTTATGACACCCGCGGGCGCTATTGAGACTGTCGCAACGAAAATTCTAAAACACAATCTTTACTGACAGATGGCCGAAAATATGAAAAGACAGTTTCCTCGCAAATAGCTTTACTAGCGCGCGTGTCCCAAACTTCGCTAAGCATTTGCACGCCAAATGTTTTATTGGCGGTACCGTTAGCCGCTACAAGGGCAATCTATATACAATATGTACATAGTTTTAACATAAAATAAAATATTAATTTTTGTATGTAATTTATGAAATAAATTCCAACATCAATATTTTTCTGTTTGGTTTAACGCCGCATCCCGAGTGTTTATATTATAGATCCTTTGACATTATTGCGTTTTATAAAATTTTTACTTAATTCTTCATTATTCACTGTTTCGACTTGTACTATTCTTACACTGGCAATTTAAAAATATCGAGTCACACTCGATATGCGAGTTCCTGTGAATAAAATTAAAAAACACAGGAGTGCCGAGGGTTAATCGAATGAACAAAGAATAAGTAGGTTTTGTATTGTGTTAATCTGTAGAATCGATTCTCCGAAACAATATTCTTAATAAGAGAAGTCCAATAACAAGTATTTAATGTGAATTCTTTCGCCGAAATCCGTGTATATCACTGCAATATCACACGCAGCGCTGCGGATCCCCGAGATGTTAATTATTCTTGATGCTTGTAGATGCACAGACGACGAACAACGGTTCGCAAACGAAACGTATCGCGATAATTGTGCTCGGCTATCGTGACTAACCAAGACCATGTCTCATGGTCCGAGAGGCTGAAACACCGAGGGGTTGGCGCGTAGGTAAAACGCGATCGGATGGTCGAATGGTCGCGTCGGCGACCGTCCATTTGAAGCGTCGCTGAAAAGAGCCAATATTCTGCTCGGCTGCACTATGCAGAGTTCGATTCATCGGGGAATTCAATTAGCGCCAGTTGCCGGAAACCTCAAGTAATTTGCGCCCAGCCTCCAACCGCCACACCCCCCCCCTCTCTCTCTCTCTCTCTGACCATACCATTTCTGTCTTTGTCACGATTTCACGCCTGTTCCCAGGTCCCGGCTCCCAGTCCATTGTTGCTAGCGTTTCTACCTGTCCGAGCTTGATTCTCCTTTGCTGGTACACCCATTACTTTGAGTACTGGCCTTCTCATATTTCTTCCTCTAAATAAAATCCTTTCTTCACGGACTGTCATATCGTATACATACACGCAACGGCTCTTATTGATATTTATATTAATATCAATTACATAAACACAATCTAAAGATTTGATCGAAATCGGTTATATTTCCATCTGGGACTTGATAACTGTTGGTTTTGGGAAGCTAGGTGACTTTATATTAATGACACAGATGTCTTTAAACAATACTTTTACTTGATGCTCTCTCTTCGGAAGCTATACCTCGACTAACAGAGCTCGGAAGCTCATCGGAACCGTTGAATCGCGTTGCTCATGTCGGCATGTGGACTCAAAGGACCGCGGCTCTATCTTTGATTCCGAACTTAAAGGTACCGCGAAATACAATGTTACGTGTAAGACGAAATAAATACGGAGATGAGCGGAGAGATTTAACAAAATATATTTTAGAGTTCGGAGGTCGCTGACAAGAGTGTACTCTTCGACAAACGCAGCTCGAATGTGTCGTCCCGCCCGGAAAAGTCCCTTTCCTCAATGACGTCTTCTAGGGTCCGAGACAATTTACGACCATCGCGGCGCCACGCTGTCGGGGCCCGTCGTTGCCGGTGTTCACTCTCGTCGCCGTCATTTTGGGGGTGTTCGTTATTTTTTTAACATACGGTCTAATAGATATGGCAGTGTTATAATGAACAGTATTAATTTCTGTATATATATATATATATATATCAATAATAACGGTAACATTTTCATACCGGTATTGGGCCAAGAGAGTTATACCGGTAACCGATATGAAATACCGATATCTTTCGGTTTCTCTGTCTTGCATCTCGCGATTGGCGAAGCAATATACAATAATGCTGTAACGCCTATATGTATAACTGAGCTGTAACAATGTGCGTGATGTGGATAATATAACTAATAAATCAATTTTAAAAAATGTTTCACTGGTGCTAACATGTCTTCGTTTAAGGCTCGACCATTACTAATACATTATACTAATGCGTATGTATTATTTTAAGAAGAAACCTTCATTTGTTTACGTTCCACTTCCGCTTCATCGGAAATTGCAGCGTGACCGAAAAGAAGAATCGTTAAAATCAGGTAGGTTAAGAAATAATTTAATGTCAAAAGTCTGTAGTACGTGAAATAAAGAAAACAGAATGTTGAGTTTTAGGGCTGTGCGAGCTAAGCTCGGCCCGCATGTTCGGTCCGGATCGGATACTCGCACGAAGCGAGCTACCCGAAACGATGTGGATATCTGAAACGGTTGCGGGTATCCGAAACGGTGCGAGCTATCCGAAACGATGCGGGTATCCGAAACGACGCGAGCTATCCGAAAAGGTGCAAGCTATCCGAAACGCTGCGAGACATCCGAAGCGGCTCGCAGGCACCGCAGCGAACGTTCGCATGAAAAGATGGACTCGAAATAAGTTCGGGCGTAATGTGACATGATGCGAGGTATAGCAGGAAGATCGGCACACTGATATTATCAAGCATTTTAATAGATTGAGAATGTTAAATGTCTGGGATGTTTTATTATATATTTTGATAGTAAAATGGATATAATGTCGAGTAACGTAGATTCAGAATTTGTATAACCCATATTGAAAATAGTTGTACAATAACAACTATTTGCTAGATTACATAGTTTATTTCAATGAGTAGTAGAAATACTTGTAGAAGCTTGTATGAAAACGCAAAAAGAAATGGACTTACGCATAAAAAAGCAATAGGCATTAAAAAATGTAAAAATCATTGTTTGTCATCACTGTTAAAAAATATTTAACAATTAATGACTCGTAACAACCTTAATCGACCTCGTTAAAACTTTACCTATGTATATAATTTAATTAGACCTACGAATAGCATGTTTTATATTTCCATTGTAGGCAGAAAGAAAAAAGTTAAAAGTTGTCACCTTCACATTTTTAACACAACTCTGACAAATAGCAATTTTAAAAAAATTCTTTCACATGTGACCGAGTAAACTAATCTTTTCAATGTTTCCAAAAAGGTCAAGTAGTTAGGAGCAAGTTTTAAAAAAGTTATTCGTTTTTAACTATTTAGATTGTATCTGCATGTTTATTTAGATATATTGCATCACGAGTTAGTAGAGTATTCAGGTAAAGAAAGGTAATTAATAAAAGTGACACATATTATATATCTGTTTTTATTTTATGTCATGTTTAAGATAACAACAAATGGTCATGGTAACAGTAGTGATAATAATGAGATGGAAGTAGATAGATATGTGACAGTGATGATGATGATGCCCACACACACTTGCAAATACAAAAAGCAGTCACACTCAATACAACAACTTAACTCTGTACTAAAATAATAATAATTTTTTTTTTTTACGCGGGTGGGTGGAAAAACCTTGAAAAGGCACGAGGCAGGGATCGCACTGCCCAGTAGTGTGGGATTTTCTCCCACTAAAAAACCACCTCCCGTTCCCCCGCTGGCTGGCTCCCGAGTTGCTCCTGGCTGGCTCCCACGTTGCTTCCGGCTGGCTTCCGCATTGCTTCCGGCTGGCTTCCGCGTTGCTTCCAGCTGGGGCCTTTTGGTCTTCACCGAAAGGTCATCAGCACCACGCTGGATTCGCCGCCTCCTCTTCTCTCTTCTCTCTTCCTCTGGTGAACAATAATAATAATAATAATAATAATTGTAGAAAATCGTGGTATACGTTGTAGGAATTGCTTTATATTTGTTATATATATATAAATGTCTTAGTACAAGTATCAACCGTTTTATAATTGAAGTTCTTTTAATCCACTCTCTATCTGGACTACTATATCTCTTCTTGATACGTTTCACTACTGAGCATATATCCCCACTAGTCTCTACCACCGAATCGCTCATCGGTCACCGCTCACACAATTCATACAGAGAGTAGACCCACTCAACAGCACCACAGATCAGACAGTCACACACAGACATGACACTCAACTCATATCCTCAACAATAATAATAATAATAATAATAATAATACTCTAATAAGAATATAAACGATAAAAGTGATACATGCCATTCCAGTACGATTTATGTTTTCCGGTTAGCAGATATAAAACACATATGTTCTAATTTTTCCGGCAACAAAGACAAAGACGTTCACTGTATGCCTAGCATTTTGCCTCCACCACTCCAATATGTACGAATCAGGCGAAATGAGGGTTTCATTAATATAGTTGTTCAATTGATGTTGCAAAACGTTAACAGTTTGGCCTTCATGTTGTGCAACATTTCTAAAAAAGGCGAAAAGACTCTCTGCTGACGATGATGATGATGATGCTCCTACAAAAAAATGTTATAAAATATCTGGCATACTATATTAACCACAATCTCGTACAATTTTGTGATTCTTGTGCACTCACCAACGTTTGTTTCTGCAACACTTGCATCATTTGATACGGAGGATTTCGTATATTTCATTGCAAATGCATGTAACGCATCAATGGCCTCCTCTTTCTTCTCCGGTGGTAACAGTCGATCTTTGATTCGAGGGTCCAAAATCATACCGACTATTAAATATTTATTTGTAGTGGCAAAATCAAATCTATTTCGCAACTGTACGATTAAATATTTTTTAAAATTTGACGTTTCGCCTGTGTCCTCGGTTTCCATGTCCAACATATTCGTTATAGTGTCGCGAATGCCGTAAATTGTGGCTATGTACCGTGGGAGGGTTGGTTTATTCTCCACGGTTAACATTTCTGTAGCTTCTTTGAATATCTTCAAGCAGTTTGAATATTCTTGAATTGCGGTCCATTCGCGACTCGTTATCGGATCGACATCCGCGGTTCACACAACACGGTGTTTAATGGTCGACGCACACTGATCAGTCTAGTTAGCATGTCGTACTGCGAATTCCACCTAGTTTCACAGTCATTTATTAATTTTAACCCTTTCCTTTCCGGGTGTTGCAACATCTGTTCGGCTTTCAGTTTTTCATTGGCATCAGCAGACCGATGAAAATATCTGACTATTCCCCTACACTTCTGTAGTATAGTCGTTAATTCCTGGCACGGCTCAATAGCGTCTTTGATAACTAACTGGAAAATAATGTTGTTACATTTAATCGTTAAAACAGATTGTTCACTGAGATAATATCTACTTCGGTAAATAACTGTTTATCAACATGTTCTTACCTGTAATGTATGGGCGAAACATGGAATTCGCTCCCAAGTACGACTTAATCGTGTTGCTTTTATAATGTTTGCAGCATTATCTGTTACGAAAGATGTCTGCAATTGTGAACGATCCAAACCCCATTCTGCCAGGGTATCTTTTAAAAAACAATTAATGTTTTCACCGGTGTGCGATTCCGTGACGTTGTTGATGTTTAATGTAAAAATTTTTATGTTGAAATCGCAGTCCAAATAATGTGCAGTAACGGATAAGTAATTCTCATTCGATCTCGAAGTCCATCCATCCGTCGTGAAAGCAAAAGTTTGCGTCTACATGAATTAAAAAGATTATTTACAGAGTTAAAAAAGACATACTTCACTATCATTATTCAAACGAAATATTCTGACTTACAGTTTCGAGATCTTTTTTTAAAATCGCTTCGACCCTTTTCTTTTCCTTTTCGTAAATTGTGGGTACGATGTCAGAAAATGTTGTACGACTAGGCAAATTGTACCGCGGCTCTAGTACTTCAATCATTTTTCGGAATCCGCTGTCGTTTACCACGCAACACGGCTGACAATCGGAGACCATCATTTCGACGATGGCCTGGATAATTTCTTTCGCCCTTGAAGAATCGCTTGGTAGCATGATGATCTCTTCCTTGATATCAGAAACATATTGTTTGTTTTCTACTGCCTTCATTTCCGCAAAATATGCATTACCATGCTGATATTTTACATGCCGCTTCAGTGATGCTGTACATGCCTTCTTGCATTTGAACTTCTTTTTGAAAAGATTGCAAACACTTTCTTCTTTATTTCTTACGAATACTCTCCACCTCTACCACCACAGCTTTTCACGCGCATGCGCGGCGATTTTAGCCTCAGTCAAGCACGAAAATCGGGTACCTTGGTCGCCCCGCTAATTTCGCAAAATTTATTATGATTTGATTTTGAAAAATAAATGTACAACATTTGTACGTATATATATATATATATATATATATACATACATACATACATATATATACATATATATACACATATATACATATATATACATATATATATACATATACATACATACATATATATATGTACATACATAAATACATATATATATATACATATATACATACATACATACATATATATATGTACATACATACATACATATATATATGTACATACATAAATACATATATATACATATATATACATACATATATATATATATACATACATACATACATATATATATATATATATATATATATATATACGTATTGAAATGTAATATATACATACATACATACATATATATATATATATATATATATATATATATATATATATGTACAATATAATATAACTTACACTTCCTCATCATCTTGGGAATAAGGAAGGGAAGGGTACTAAAATAACTTTAAACTAAATATATAATAACAAACCCACTACTTTCGCCCCAATAGTACCCCACAAACTTCGGACGTAGTTTCGGTGCTGCCGAAACTCGCGCATGTCCGTGAAAAGCGCCAGCATTCTCATCACTGCTCCCAGTACGTACATTAGGGTGGACCTTAGTTATAGTTGGTGAAAATTATTTTGTCGAATTTTTTTCGGGACACCCCCTAGAATTGTGACACTTGACGCAAAAATAATGTGTGCAAAATTTGAAATCGATCGGATAACGGGAAGTGCTGCCGCATCGACTTTGAAAATTTTTTAATTTTGTAATTCGATTTTCGTGACCTTGAAATCTGAAAAATTGACTTTTCAAAAAATTTTTTTTTCATTATATTTAATTTAATAAACAATACAACTTTTGTCTAAGAAATTTTTTTATATTTTTATAAATAGCGAAAATATTTAGACATACATATGCTTATACATAATACATTATTAATGTATATATATAATACAATATACATTATACATATAATACAGTACATTATACAAAAAACTCAAATTATTTTAGAAAATTTCGTTGAAATAATTTATTTATCTCGTAATGACTTTTTTGATACATCTGGATATTGTTTCCTATTTTCGGAAATAGTTTGTAAAATATATTGTTTCTCCTCTTCATTTTTTGATAATAACTGATTATAGTCTTGAATAAGCTTAATACCGCGCTCAGCAGTGTCATTAACAACTTTTATGTATGTACAATGTTTAGTCCAAATTTGAAATCCTCGTCATCTTCCCATGAATCGGGATCTTTTTTTAAAAATTCTATAGGAAATGAAAATCTTTCAAAAAATCGTAGTGTTTTGTGGGAAATAAAATGTTAATTCCTTTACCAACATAGTTTTTTAATTCTTCACGAGTTATTTCATATTTCTTACATAATTCGTCGGTTTCAATTTTTGAGATTTCAAGGTCACGAATTTTTTTTTAAATTAATGCTACATTTTGTTTCTACATTATCATAGTGCGTAAAAAGACAAATTCAAAGATATATAAAAATATATACTAATGATATACTACAGTGGAGAAAATCGAGTTACAAAATTAAAAAATTTTCAAAGTCGATGCGGCAGCACTTCCCGTTATCCGATCGATTTCAAATTTTGCACACATTATTTTTGCGTCAAGTGTCACAATTCTAGGGGGTGTCCCGAAAAATATTCGAAGGTCGAAGAATAAGGTCCACCCTAACGTACATGCACATCGATGAACGGATTAGCGCCAAATTAAACATCTCATAAATCCTAAATGCATATTTTAACAAGAATAAAATGTTTCAATATCGGTGCCTTGCTTGCTTCTTCTTCACTTGCGAACACACACGTATTATCTTAGTTTCGGTATCAGAAAATATCAGTATCATGTACATATCTCGGCTTTAAATCTTTATCTAAAAAGATTTTGAAAATATTTTTGTAATAAAATAAGGAAATCTACCGGTAAATAGAAATACATATACCGGTATTTTCATATAGCGCTACGACGTCATACCGCTACTTCGGTATTTCGGTTTATATAAAGGTTGTAAAGGTATAACCGAAAAATACCGCTATAATACCGATATTTCGTATACTGGTACGAGTCCCTGATTTCCATGAGCTACACATGGTTAAAAATTGTGAAAATCGCAGCCTTTCACGATTTTCGGCACAAAATTCGCCTATTGCAGTTTTCTATACGGTGGCCCAGGAATGTATTCGAACGCCCTTTAAATCCGAATAAATGTTTAAACTTGGAGCATACGACTTGACTCTTTCCGAGTCATTAGAATCACCAATTTATTAAATGTCGTGCATAAAGATTTGGAAAATGTTGCAACTGATAAGAATTACATGACAAAATAGAAAAGGTACTTTTTAAAGCTCTTTTATTTGAGCCCGTAATAAAATTTTGAAAGATGCGTCTTGCAGATTTATGTTATACACATGCTGAACATTTCATCGAAATCGATTAACGTACACACGAGCTACAAGCGGTTGAAAGTGGTGAATATTGCAGTTTTTCATAACTTTTGATCAGTTTCTGCTTAAAATACGTTCCGTTTTTTTCTGCGCAACGATTTCGATGAAATGTTCAGAATGTGTATAACTAACATAGATCTACAAAACATATATCTTGACTTTTCGTTACGAGGTCAAATAAAAGTTTCAAAAAGTGCCTTTTTTATTATTTCAAGTAATTACTACCAATTGCAATTTTGTGAAAATCACTTCTGCACTTCATTTTGTAACCCAATGCTTCTAATTGCTCAAACAAGTCAAGTCGAGTGACACAATTCTCAAAAAGTTATTCTGATCTAAAATTTCTCTTCCATGTGATATTATACTGCGTTGCCCAAGGTGGTTCGGAGTCCACCTTAATAAACTGTAGGTCCAGCTGTATAGACCCCATTTGGGGATCTGGGTAGGCTTAATAAACAAACAAAAAAATGTGTACGAATACTTTCGTTGGTCACTGTACTTATACATATACATTAGGATGGTCCTTATTTTTCAACTTTCGAATTTGTTTGGTCCTACCCCCCTAAAATATGACACTTGGTGAAAAAATGATATGTGCAAAATTTCAGCTCGATCGGACAATGGGAACCCGTGCCACATCGCGCTTGAGTATTGTTTATTTTTGTTACTTGATTTTCTCTATTATAGTACATCGTAAATATACATTCCTATATATCGTTGAATTTGTCTTTCCATACTCTATAATATATGCAGACCTAACCCAGACCAAACTTAGTGGTGATTATATATAATAACCGGCAATTATACATAATCACCGGATTAATCATATTTACCGTAACATACTCATTCTTCATCATTATATGTTTTGAAAAGTTCACGCGGTATATAGATCGTTCGACAATCGCGCGATACATTTGTAGAAAAAGTTGACGCGCGGTCGCATCATGCTTACGCATACGCACGGCGCGGATGTGCACGTATAGGCAAAATTCAATGTAGTAGTAGCTGCAGTTTTTCGCAAATATCTCAAAAACTAAGGTTGAGCGACGGTTACGTGTATAGGAAAAAGTTGTTTAGAATGTTGAGTTTTACAACGTATTTAAATTTTATCAAAATCGGTGAGGTGCGACCTTTTACCCTAGTAGCATTTATGGTTGGCCAACGGTGGTCAACGGTTGGGAGTTAGTTGGGATATGGTTAGTGGTTTTGCCTACAGATCCCTAACGTAGGGACGACGACAAAAAATGATGTGAATTTGCCAACGAATATCCAACGTTGGGCCTACAGATATTATGGTCGGTTAAATAACGTGAAATTTACGACGGTGATACTACATTGACCCAACGAAAATCTGCCAACATTGAAATATGTCGTCTAACAGACACCAGAAATGTAATGTTGCTGCAACCAAAAACATGTTATATTCCAAATTCATCTTTTTTTCATATTTCTAAATATACTCACAATTTGTTATTTTTGCGCGATAGTTGATGCACCAAAGTTTTATTGTGCACAGCCTTGGAGTTTATTTATTTCTTTAAGTTTCTCCATTTGACAAGGGGAAGGTACGGGTGTTGCATTCGCTTTTAGAACGACAGTATGCGGAGGTCTTAGTGCTCGTATTCCGTATCGAAACCCTTTAGGTATTATGATTTACATTTGTCGACGTATCTAGTAACCCAAATCATAGCATATGCAACCACGAAATGTCTATAGTTACGGCGGTAGCGTATCAACTTACTACGCAGAGGATCCAGGTTCAAGTCCGACGAGGGTACGAAATTTGTTTTCTTTGTTCCAATTTTTACCGTGGAGATACATTGTTTAAGTATTAATTATTATATTCTGTGAAAACAACCGTAAAAGAGAAGATCATAACAAACGTATTATCGCGACGTAGGCTCCACGTTGGGCATGGTCGTTGGCCCAACGAAAAAAATAGCGACATTTCTAACGGTTGGCCAACGAATACTGCAAAGTAGGCCCAACGAAATGCCAACCATAAATGCTACTAGGGTATGCACAATTACCAAGGAGAAATCGATTCGCAAAATTGCAGAAAACCCTAGTAGCATTTATGGTTGGCATTTCGTTGGGCCTACGTTGCAGTATTCGTTGGCCAACCGTTAGAAATGTCGCTATTTTTTACGTTGCGCCAACGATCGCGGCCAACGTAGGGCCAACGATCATACCCAACGTGGAGCCTACGTCGCTATAATACGTTTGTTCTGATCTTCTCTTTTACGGTTGTTTTCACAGAATATAATAAATAATACTTAAACAATGTATCTCCACGGTAAAAATTGGAACAAAGAAAACAAATTTCGTACCCTCGTCGGACTTGAACCTGGATCCTCTGCGTAGTAAGTTGATACGCTACCGCCGTAACTATAGACATTTCGTGGTTGCGTATGCTATAATTTGGGTTACTAGATACGTCGAAAAATGTAAATCATAATACATAAAGGGTTTCGTTACGGTATACGAGCACTAAGACCTCCGCATACTGTCGTTCTAAAAGCGAATGCAACACCCGTACCTTCCCCTTGTCAAATGGAGAAACTTAAAGAAATAAATAAACTCCAAGGCTGCACGCAATAAAACTTTGGTGCATCAACTATCGCGAAAAAATAACAAATTGTGAGTATATTTAGAAATATGAAAAAAAATGAATTTGGAATATAACATGTTTTTGGTTGCAGCAACATTACATTTCTGGTGTCTGTTAGACGACATATTTCAATGTTGGCAGATTTTCGTTGGGCCAATGTAGTATCATCGTCGTAAATTTCACGTTATTTAACCGACCATAATATCTGTAGGCCCAACGTTGGATATTCGTTGGCAAATTCACATCATTTTTTGTCGTCGGCCCTACGTTGGGGATCTGTAGGCAAAACCACTAACCATATCCCAACTAACTCCCAACCGTTGGCCACCGTTGGCCAACCATAAATGCTACTAGGGAAGTTAGTCTAGAAACTAATGGATTTGATAATAGACATATGTGTGTGTAGTTTAGTTTAGAGTGCGTAACGCCCTTGGAGCACGTGAAATTTCTCTTCTATGACTGTTTGTGAAATAAAGAGGGCGCAAACCACCATCGAGAGTAGATGAGTCGGATTAATTTCCTCGACGTCTTTTAATTACTTTACTCAACTAAAATATTACTTGCATAACTATCTTTGCCAGCAGTAATGATGTTTACTTTTGAATACTTGCATGTGTAATGAGAATCTCATTAGTAAGTATGCGCACAATGTATTGCGCATACTAGATAATAAGTTCCAGGGTCGGCATAAAGCAAGGATCACGGAAAAATTAAAGAAAATTCAAAATATCAAAGTTTGGAGAAGATTTATGTCGAGAGTGTATTCTGGTTTTGAAAATTCCAAAAATCAATTGTCTTGCATTTCTTTAAGTATAAGTGTTCTTGAACATGTGCACAAAAGTATTTGTTTGAATTCGTAAAATTAATTTAGTTATAGGTGTACTAATAGAGCTACCCGTAACAGGATAAATGTTTATATAGGGTGTTTCCGAAATTGTGGTACAGGTGGTCGGATGGTGATTCTACACGCAGAGACAAGTCGAAAAAGGAATTAAATTTTTTTGGTTGATGCCTTATTTTTTTTAGAAATATGAGTTTGGAGATCCGTTAAGTTTCCGTGCTCTAATATTTGCAGGAAATATTACGCGTATTCGCTGAATTTTCAAACTCTATTTTCTCGAAAACAAGATATTGAATAAAAAAGCGTTGTTCCTACTTTTACTATTATTTACTATTCGCTATTATTGATACTTCTTCATTTTTTGGTTTCGATCAACAGAAGGACCGAAATCATAATTTTATTATTCTATTATCTAAAACTAGTGGAAAGATTAGAAAATTAACGTCACGAAATTAATCGCAAGAACGACACTTTCCAAGTTTCTATCTGTTTCTATCTATTCTTATATCTGTTTCTTTCAACTACAATTTTTATGAATGTTAATTAAATCTAAGTTAATTGAATGAATAACTGTATACAAAATATAATTGTCGGTGCTATATTATAATTAATTTCTGTAACTGTTCGCGGTTAGTGATTGCAATTAAAATTTGAATTAACGTATGTGGTTACGTGACCATCAAATTTGGTAATGTTTGTTCTTGTTTAGTAACCAAATTAATTTACTATGTACGTACATAGCAATGCAAGATTAAGGATGGCAAATAAAATTTTTTTAATCTAAATTAACTAAACGGTCTATTATTTTTAAAATTAAAATTAAAACAAATTATTATTTTTCTTATGTGTAATAAACGGTGTCCAATTATACAAGAAATTATTTATTCGATGATCTTTTACTTTTCGATACAACCAAGATAATTATTTAATACGATGCGCGATCGGGAAAACTTGATACGTTTTTGAAAAACAAGGTTGTGTAAATGAAACTAAACAATATTTTAACAATCATTTTGCACATTTACATCCAGTATTATATTCTTTTACAAAAATAAACATAATTTTTAAAAAATTTTTTAAAATGTATTTTTAAAATGTTATTTCGTAAATTATGTAAAATGCGAAAACCACTCAACTGTGGGGCGATTGATCGAGAATAGTGAGAGGCACGAGGCGTAACAAACAAAACAGCTTATTTCATACAAAATTTTTCAATGGAACATATTTGTTTGAATGTTTATACCAGCACATAACAATTACAAGCCGCATATTCATTTTCGTCTGCGCTCTCAATATGTGTGTTCTCAAAAACATTCCACTTAAGCGATATCTATTAAAATATACAAATTTCCGGCATAATTTGTTGATTGGAGAATACCCATTACAAATTGCATCAGGTTATATTACTTAGGGGTATGTTGGGAACCGATACGTTTGTGTAGTAATCAGTGTGCTTTCACGTAAAATTAATCATACAGTAATCACAAAGTGAACTTTATTTTAAAGCATGGTAGGGGCAAGTGGTGAGGGGGGAGGGGCGTAATATAAAACCGAAAGAATTTTCTTGAGGAAATGAACGGCTACCGAGATATTAGCAAAAAACTGGTACCGCTGCTGCGTCGGGATCTAACGTATGCGTGCACGTTCCTGGCAGCACAACCCAGATCTAACTCAGTCCAAAGTAGAAAATGTTATGTCGGTAAGGTAGAAAATGACACTAAAAAGATAGGACATTTTTTTTCGGCTCCGCTCGTTAGAGAACTAACCCAGAACTAACCCAGAACTAACCCAGAACTAACCCAGAACTAACCCAGAACTAACCCAGACCTAACCTAGTCCAAAATATAAAATGTTACGTCGGTGAGGTAGAAAATGATTACTGAAATAATAGCAAATTTTTTTCGGCTCCGCTCGTTAGATGACGCACGACGCTTTGTGAGCATAGAAATAACCGCCATTTTTAAGCGCATCATCACACGATATAAATATATGAAGTTATTAAGTATGAAACTTGCCAAATGTTAATGTCGTTTATCAGGTCGTTAAGTATGAAACTTGCCAAATGTCAATGTCGTTTGTCGTTTGTGTTATATTTGTCAAATTTCATACTTAACGACCTGATAACAGTGGTATTGTTATACTTAACTACCTAATAGCAGTGGTATTGTTAGCGGTATTGTTTAATCATGAACATTTA
This sequence comes from Sphecodes monilicornis, assembly GCA_913789915.3. Lineage (NCBI taxonomy): Eukaryota > Metazoa > Arthropoda > Insecta > Hymenoptera > Halictidae > Sphecodes > Sphecodes monilicornis. Next base: position 1,359,406 of record OU565293.1, on the reverse strand, counting down.
CAAATTAACAATTACTTGCCTGAAAGATAGGCAATCATGTTTAAACTGGTTGCAAGACCAATCATTAATTTCAAGAGAGATGTATTGTCCGATTTGTTTGAACCGATTCAAAAGGAAAAAAAATGAATTTTGATTCGTACGAGCTAGGGAGGTTTCGGTGTAGCACAGGACACCCTACAAAATCAATTAGTGCCGTTAAGAACACCTGGTTTGAAAACGTGAAAATGTCGCCAGAAAAAGTTTTACTGCTGCTGTATGCGTTTTCTAATAAATTAAACATAGAGCAAGCTATACGAGAGACCTCGTTGACGGATACCACATCAAAAGCTACAGTGGTAGATTGGTATTCCTACTGTAAAGAGGTCTGCTTAATTGCTTTGGATGAGCAATTTATAGAGGAAGGACCAATCGGCGGCGAAGGGAAAATCGTCGAGATCGACGAGTCATTAGTGGGGAAGAGAAAATATAATAGAGGACGCCCCAAAGAAGGAAACTGGATTTTGGGGATGATAGAGAAAGATGGTACTGGGTATAGACTAGAAATCTGTCCAGGTAATAAACGCGATACAGAAACCTTAAACAGTTTAATTACCAAGCATGTGGCACCGGGTACCGAAATATGGACAGACTGCTGGAAAGCTTATAACGATCTCGAAAAGATACCCGGTATGAATTATAAGCACAAAACAGTCAACCACAGCCAAATGGGCACCAGCCGATTTGTGAATGAAGAGACGGGTGCAAACACCCAGAAGATTGAAGGCTCTTGGAAGCATTTGAAATACAATGTTACGAATGCAGGATACAGGAAAGAAAATCTTGCAGAGCACATGTGTGCCTACATGTGGCACAGAATTGTGCGAAAGAAAGGACTCGATCCATTTGAAAAATTAATACAGGATGTTAAAAATGTGTACCCAATTTCTAGCCATCTAATGTAATAGCCACCTAAAAATAAACGCTTAAATGACATTTGTGCAATTAAAAGATTTTTACTTCGCTCCTTATAAAGATTTGAACCAGCCGCCGGAATGTGTGTGCAGAAACAGTTCGTAAGCGGTCGCATCATGCCAACACATGGAGCCCCTCCACTGCCAGAGACGTGCACGCATACGTTAGATCCCGATGCAGTAGCAGTAGCAGTTTTTTGCGAATATCTCGGTAACCGTTCATTTCCTCAAAAAAATTATTTCGGTTTCATATTACCACCCTCCCCCCTCCCCATATGCCCGTACCACCCGCCACCCCGGGCGTTGTCACCATACTAAACTTCTGCCTTTAAGACAATGAAACAAGTAAAGAAATTGGGTGGACAAACGTAAGTTTAATTCTACATTTTTGTGATTACAATTTTGATAGTCAAACATTTTGTTACGTTTGTTACTTTGTAGGATCTCCGTTGTTGTCTATTACAACATATAGCCTGTTTGGTATGCTTGCAATTAATCCCTTGCCATACAATTATCCTCATTGTTACAATAATTACCACTTAAGGGAATATGTTCATCTCAAATTGTCCAGAGATTTTCAATGGAATTGAAATCTGAAGACTGTGGGGAGCACTCGAGTTTTTAAATTCTTTTTTCCTCAAAAAATTGAATGCGATCTTTGAAGTGTACTTGTGATCGATATCTTGCTAAATGATAAGTGACCCGGATAAATTCTATTATTGTTATCGATCTGTGTAATTAACACTAGAAAGACTGAAACGTAGTATATATCTATATTGCCCAAAAGCAGTCAAAATGACTGCATTGTGAAAGAATAACTAATGTGTAAAGAAATTTGTTTCAAATTAATTTTTAATATTTTTTACATTGATGACATGGCATATTGATGACACTTTCGTTTTCATCATTGGTGATTGACTCTTCATCGCTATCTTCAGTGTCAGATGTTTCACTTTGAATATAATCCGCTTCATCTTCAGATGATAGTTCAGAATTTGTTGCATCTGATTCTATATCGGTGCACTCTTCACTTATGTTCGTTAGCTTTTCCAATAACTCACTTCTATTCGACATTTCTTTCATGAATTTAGGGCGCAAAAGAAATAAAATAAACAACTTGTTAGAACAAGTATCACTGCATAAAGATTCGAATAACAAGTACTACTTTAGCTCATTGAGCAACTGCAACTTATCAAGTATACGCCCAAATCGACAATTTATCATGTACTTGTATGTTATCGTGTGACGATAATCGAAAAAAAATGAAAACTGTTATTTCAATACAGAGCCGAACTGGTCATATAAGAAATTTACTCAATTCAATAATAAGAGTCATTTGATTATTTCAAATTTCCCAAGCAGTCAAAATGCTTGCTTTTGGGCAATATAGGTATAACACATATACAGGGTGGCCCACATAACTCTGAACAGCTCAATATCTCGAAAACTATGCCATCGATTTTAAAGTTCTTAGTCTTAAATTGCATGGAACTGAAGGGCCTTTCTGACTACGTAAACGTGAAGTGGCCTCCCTTCCCCTTTAACGGGGGACGGGAGGTACCTTTGTAATTTTAAATGGAACCCCCTATAAAATGTTACATATTTAGATTCTACAGGAAAAAACAAGTCAATTTTGTCTGAAACATTTTTTTGTCAGATACTTCCATGATGAGATATAACAGTTTGAAGTTTCGAGTTGTAGGTACTTGAAGCGCTCGGAAATAGCGTTATGGAATTATACTTATATTATATATAATTAAATGCTCATCCTGAGCGAGCGTGATCGCGAACACTGTGAAAACAGAAAATGTTTGAGAGGAACCATACGCTGCAAATGAACCATTTGGTTAGGAAAAATTGTAAAAGATTTCATACTGTTTTCAGGTCAAAATGCACATTGTTAGATTTTCTGTACCTTTAAACGTCGTATTGTGTTCATGTAAGGATACGCATGCACACCATTGAGCCAGGCTTCACCGTTCAGGTAGGTCCTACCCAAGCGGCAGAGTAGTGGTAGCCCACGCCTCTCTGTGTAACTCTACACAATCAAAACGTTATGAAATCCTTAACAATTTTTTCTGACTAAACGGTTCGTTTGCTGAATATAATTTTTCTCAAACTTTTTCTGTTCTCAATGCGTAGAATGTGTTAATGTAAAAAAAATTAACATTAATTATCAATGTAATAAACAATTGTGCACATACGTTTTTACAAATATCCAACGGCCCAAAGTTGTAGAATCCCACTGCGGTGGTCTTTAGGTATAATTTTTATACGTATAGCTTCGAAATCAAGTATTACTTCGATTATATGCAGCTGAGCAGTGAAATCAGTTATAACAATAAACATTATAGTGTAACTAAAACTGCCTCGTAGAAACAATGGAATCGGTTACATGATATCAAAGTTGATTATTCATTTTGAGTGCTAAGTATTAGCATACTTGCTTATTATTTAGTTTATTACTAGTTAATTAATTTCTCGCAATAAATAAAGTTATTGTAAATGACCAGTGGGTAAAAATTTATTAAATTACAGTGGATCTGTGCGTATTATTTATATTTGTTTATTACATTTTGATGTAATTATATAGCTATGTATGCACTATTAGATCAAAATGTAATAAAAAAGCTATAAAATATGCATATTATGACGAAATGTAATAACAAACTATAAAAACGAAAACATTAGGAAGGCGTAAAAAGTAACATTACTAAATTTCCGTTAACGATGCATATAGAATAAGCAATTTTTCGATAATTAAAAGAAGGCTTTATAAATGTCATATTCAACATTTAAACCGAAGCATCACGTATGTTTGCTCTCGCCGAATCATATTAAGTACACGCAATGCGAATGGAGTATAATATTTTTCTTCGTGTTAATAATGCTCAGAAAGTGTGTTTTATCGGTAACGTTGGGTGTTGACACTGAATGGTAATGAGGTCCTAGGACCCCAAAACCGACGTCCACCGGAATACATTGCATGTCCAGTCTATTCGTATATCTCGTCTGTGATCATACCTAATCCAATGGGGTTTGTCCGTCTGGAATTTACCGGTGGTCGGTTATCGATCGAGAGATCGATGGCATCTGTGAGGACGTTACCTTCCATTATCGGCAGATGAAACGACGAATCCGTTTTTTTATACCCCTTATTTCTTAAGGGGACTCCGCTACTACCTTCTATTTTCCAATATCTGAAGAAGCTAAGCTTCCATTTATAGAGGAACGAGAGTCGTTGATTCGCTCAACGATGGATCTGCATATCACGCTTTCCCATGACCGATTCTTAATATGTCGTTACATCGAAGCGAAATTTCAAAGAACGAAGAAATTTGTCCGTAGCTATTAATTGGCCAACGTCGTTCTACCGCGTTCAAGAAAGAACATGGAGCACGCCGAATACCGCAGGAAGAAAGAGGGATAAGATTGTATTCATCTTTATATTGAAATGTAATGCAGCAAGGAATTTAATAACCTAGATGGAAGAAATTTCCGGAATTTCTGGGGTCGTAACTTTCATTTTCGTTCTGCGACAGTTTATGAGATCCGGATTTTCGTTGGATTAATGATATCAATTTGTTTCATATGATTTACTTCCTATTGATAGAAGAACTTTAAATCAACAATGAGTACGTTTCCGCCGAGAATGAGGTCATCGATAAGTAGAGTTTTAACACAAGAACTACCAGATGGGTCGATAGAACAGGTTTCTAATTTTCTTTTACAATAATTGAAACTATACCAATTTTTCATGAGAAATTTTGTAATAAATTTCTTCTTTGAAACACATATTACAATAAAAGCCGTGAAAAATTTGAATAAATCTAGGTAATTATTTACAAAAGGTTACGCCTTTCCGATTTTGATGACCTAGAAATATTTTGTATAGTTCGACATTCTGAACAACTTTTCCTCATATGTTAGTTATTTTGGTAAATAATTTATATTAACAAATGTTTAATAAGCATATTCAATAGCTAAGCAAAATATTAACAAAAGCTAGGTCTATATGAGTTATTTACATAATTTAATTTCTTACAAAAAGACAAGCAATTTAGAGTAAATATTCTCAACCCCTAAATATGGAAACGAACATCAACAAAAAAGATGCGTCCAATATTTTTCGATACTCTTCATACAATGCCAAATTTGATAATGTCTTTGTAATTATGGTACTTGCACGTGTAAGAAACAACTCTTGTATGGTGTACTGTGAATGGAACATTTTACTTTTTTTTACTGTACTATATTTGTTGAATGTGATAACGGCAAGTCTGTCGGTAAGGTAGAAGTATATTCTATCCATTAAATAGATCATTGAGTGTAACACCTGTGTATACATAATATATATTTAATTACGCTACCTAAATATAAGCGCGCAGTACTTGTACGACCACTCCCGAAAGCGACCCGTTCTGTGTATGTTAAAAATAAAGTTCAAGTGAATCCAATATTCCACAGTAGGAAGCCACCTGTCAACAATATTGATGTGAAGCATAAAGTTCAATTTTAGAACAATTAGTTCTAATTGTTATTGATTTATAGTTTAATATTTTTATTTTGATAGCTGAACGTTGGGCTGCTTCATGATAATGAAATTAAAATGCCTCTAAAATGAATTAATTTTTATTACTGTCACGTACAGAGAATGCTCTCTGCTTTATTTCAATCAGAGTTTTCTAATCTCTTTCCCGAGAACGAAAAACGCCGTAATCCGCCCCTTTGCTTATAGAAACGATGACCATGCTCCAGCTGGATATAGCCGGCACAAAGCATGATTCAGTACAAGGACAGTTCCATAATATAGAAATCTTGAGAGCATCCCCACTTAGATTTCATAGTTTATAAACACTCGAATTTTAATTCACGGTGGCAATGCTTAAAGTGCAAACGGGCTATACACATCGTTACATTAATCGAATTAATATTATTTAAAGCGAACGCTGCACCGCGATATTACAGTCGCGAACGGCCCCGAAGGCGCGCGGCACGAACAGCTGTTAGATACGTGACCACCGCGCACTCTAACACCGTCAATACTGAGAAAGCCTTGCTTACCTTGGTTCTCATGTAGAGCCCCAGCGAGGTGAAAATGATTCCTGTATTCACAAATTATTCGGTGCACAACATTGAACCTGCCTACTTCTACAATTCACAAGAGCATTTTAATTATTCGCTCTACGAAATTATCGAGCATAAGGGGTCAATGTCCATTCACTGCATAATCCGGCCCACATTATAAATTTATTCACGGTCACAGTCAAATTATTCACACATATCCATTATGTCCACAAACGTTGAATGAAGTCCACACAAGTGATTCACAGAAATCCACATATCACGCACAACTAATTCACATTTGATGCACGTAAATCGACTGTTTCGACTGCCCGTGCACAAAAAATCGCCCGTCCATGCTCGCGACCGTAGGAAGACTAGTTCTGAACAGCTGACGAGGTTACCGGCTTCTCAACAGCACACTGCCGATTTTCATTTCAGCAACTGTTCGATGGAACCGTGTTTTCAAATGGAATGGAAAGAGTAAATGACCGCCCCCAAACCGGGGGTCACTCGCAGGTACGCTTGTACCCCCGAGTGGGGAATCCGCGTGTCCCAAGGGGGTACCGTAGCCATAAACCAGAAAAGCGCCTTGACTTGAACAAAGCAGGCGGAGATTAAGAACTCGACGATGGCTCGACTTCTGGTTACCAAATGTGTACAATAGGTCAATAAAATGCTAAAAGTTTTAACGAATAGTAACGGCTTTTTGGAAATATCCCGATGTATCTGCATTATAATAATATCATTTTTCAGACGCATTATCCCTTGATAATGATCCACACCTGGATCGAAACGTTGGGTGATTAATAAAATTGCAAATTTGCTGTAAAATTTCAAGAAGATCGAACCTTTGTGCCGATAGCATTTTCTTTAACATAATTGAAAATTCGATCGATAGAAATCACAATTATATTATGAAAAACACCATAGGAATCAGAAAATGCTTACATATGTAGAAGAGTGGATTAATAAAACGTGGAGGCAGAACAAAAGTGAGAAACACGGACAATTTCTCGCACATATTCTATCACTCGCTTAATAATGAAAGGCAAATTTTTATCAGCGTGGTGGCTGTGATTGTTTTACGAAAATGGTTGTTCTCATGCAAAACCAGCGCGACTCATTGTTAACCCCGCAGTCGATCTGTGAACCCGAGCCAATGAACAATACACAACTCCGTATTGGCTTTCCTTTGTCAGAAGGTGCCGTGGAAATGTATTGACAGCACACCTCTTTCATTTCAACCTCTCCTATGCTCGTATTGTTTCAGACAACTGTTATTGAAATTAGTCAACTTGCTATATGTACACTTCCGTAGATTGCGGTAACTGGAGCGAAAATTTCACGCATTCGATATTTTATTTATTACATCGCCTTGCCTCTCGACTTTGGCAAGAACTCCTCTTTTCACTCTCATACGATGTTATGCTTCCGTTCTAGGTACACGCTGGTACACACATATGATCTTTCTTCCATCAGAACACATTAGACTAAATCCTAAACTATAAAATATGAAAATTTCACACAAGTTATACGATGTAACGTGATATGTATATGTAGGAATATACAGGGTGGAAATTATAAAGCATTACAGACGAATATCTCCAAAAATATTGATTATACGCAAAAATGTTTTAGATGAAAGATGTTCAGTACCGAGGGGACATCATGTGGTGGGATTTTTATTTTTCCCCAGTGGACACTCCAAGGTGAGGCGAAGGTCAACTTTCTTTTTTTAAATGGAATGATATGTTTTTTTGGTAATTATATAGAAAAGGTCTGCGTACTCCGATTTTGATGAAATTTTAATATGTTATGGAGCAACACATTCCGAACAACTTTTTCCTTTTCCAATATAGGAGGGTCGCTTTTAGTTTTCGAGATATTTGCAAAAAACTATTGCTAATACTATATTGAATTTTCTGTATTCTTTATACTCCGGTTTTGATGAAATTTAAATATGTTATGCAACAACACATTTTGAACAACTTTTTCCTTTTCCAATATAGAGGGGTCGCTTTTAGTTTTCGAGATATTTGTGAAAAACTATTGCTAATACTGTATTGAAATTCCCGTATTCTCGCACGCTCCGTGGCAACGTGAGGCTGCTCCGGCGCGACGTCTGTTTACTTTTTTTTTTCTTAACACGTTGTGGAGATGAGAGAGAAACAGGGTCTGACTCTGGTCATACATACAAAACCTTATTATTTTTTCGACAATACCACACACACCCACCCACTGCTTAACACGCACTCAGTGTTTCTAAAAAAAAGGTTCTCACATTATACAATATAAAATCAACTGAGACCAATACAGCATACCTGTATTATATTATCGCATTGGATTGTAAAACAAATTGGTATTGGTTTTATTTGATTTTATATTGTTTAATGTGATAACCTTCGTCTCAGAAACACTGGGTGTGTTGGATAATGCATGTATGCTGTATTGGTCTCAGTTGATTTCATATTGTATAATGTGAGAACTTTCTTTTTAGAAACACTGGGTGCGTGTTAAGCACTGGGTGAGTGTGTGTGGTATTGTCGCTTCTCATCTCCACAACGTGTTTACAAACAAAGAATAAACAGATGCGGCCCTGGAACAGGTTTACGTTGCCGCGGAGCGTGCAGGAATACGAAAAATTCAATACAGTATTAGCGATAGTTTTTTGCAAATATATCGGAAACTAAAAGCGACCCCCCCCCCCCCTATATTGGAAAAGGAAAAAGTTGTTCAAAATGTCGAAATCTATAATATATTAAAATTTCATCAAAATTGGAGTACGCAGACCTTTTCTATATAATTACCGTTTTTTTATCCACCATCAAATAGTGCGATTTAAGATGAGTTCAATTACCTACAATTCAAGGTCATTCAAGGTCAAACTTACAGGGAAATGCAGAAAAGGTGTGTTCGTTTTATTTGTACTTCAGTTTAGTATGTGTTCAAAATGTTTACCTCTTACTTCAATACACTTAGCAATTCATTGTTTAAATGATTCTCAAACTTTGCTCAACATTTCAACATTTATCTTAACACAAGCTTCGCATATTCTGACTTTTTTGTTTTCACGCGTCGTAGACTTACAGGACATTACGCAGTTTTGAAAGCAGAGAACCTGAACGGAGAAAACGCTGCTCTAGTCTTTTAAATGCCATATGTGACTTTGATGGTCGATCTGGTTGTGCATACAAATTATCAGCCATTCTGTAATTTTTCCTGTATTCTTCTAGTACCATAAACGTATCAAAATAGTTTTGATACATTTCCATTTTCACGTAACGCTTTATAATTTCCATCCTGTATACATATGTTAGGTTGGGGAGAAAGTTTTCTCGTATTTTAATGCAGAAATGAATCAAGTTTTTTTCGTATTTTGAATGAAGTTTATCAAATCAAGTATGTGCCGTTTTTATCGACCACATTTTGCCATTTTTGAGGTAAAACCATCTGTTCAACTGTTTGCATAATTTTATCGACTTTTTCAGTGACTGGCCGACCAGAACGAGATATAATTTTAACATCAAAATTTCCAGATTGAAAACGCTTGAACTAACTTTGTGCCACACGTACGGACACTGTATCACGTCCATACGCATCGCAAATTTTTTTAGCAGCTTGAGACGCAATCTTTCCTTTTTTGTAATAGAATTTCAAAATGCATCGAATTTCTTTTATTTTCACTCATTTTCAAGACGTAATAACTTTTGACTGAATAAACAAATATCACAATTTCTTGTTTTCAATTACTCTTGTAACGTGACGAGGAACGAGCATCCTTGTAACGTGACGAGGAACGGCCAACAAAAGCGTCGCGCCTAGCCAACGCGGCCGAACCTCGCGAACCTTCTAGAACAGGCATGTCCAGAAGTAGCTCACTTGGAGGCAAATTCGAGGGGGACGCCTACTTCTCCCGCCCGCGCGTCTCGCTCCCCGTGGCGGCCGTAGCCCACCGAGCTTCTCAGGCCCGTGCCTACCGCTTGCAATATGTACCGCGTGTGGCGCGTTAGGGCGACTCTCGGACCCACGGTAGGCACGGGTCTGAGGAGCTCGGAGGACTACGACCGCCACGGGGTGCGAGACGCGCAGGCGGAAGAAGTAGGCATCTCCTTCGAATTTGCCTCCAAGTGAGCTACTTCTGGACATGCCTGTTCCAGAGCATCATGGGGCGAGAAGCTTCTCGACCCCTAATAATGGATGGGAGAGTACGAAGCAATGCTATCGGACGCCCTGTCGCCCAGGAAAGGACAATGGTTACACCTGGTCGCCTCCCTGGATACATGGGAGAGAACGGTTGAAACAACCGGCCACCCGCCGAGAGGAGAGAACAGGGTAGCTTTCTGGCCGCCTGAAGGTGAAATCACATAGTGCCTACGGTACGTTTGTGAGAGGACGCACAGTGGTCCCAAATCCCGAAAACACGGGCAAAACCTCTAAACGTACTTTAATGCGCTCAAAAATTCGTACTCGGGGGTTTTCAGGGCCGCTGATTACGAATATGAAGTTTAAATTCCAAAAAACAAAATGGCGGATCCAATATGGTGGACATATACATTAAAAAATGGTTATGCCTGCTTGAAAAATGATCTTTTTGAGATCTTTGGGGTCGCTGATTACGAATATGAAGTTTAAATTCCGAAAAACAAAATGGCCGATTAAAATTTAGACAACAATTCGCATTAAATGTGTTTTGAGTGGTTGATAGGTAAAAATGTATAGATGACAAGCAAAATTGCACTTTGTATATCAAGAATTAGTATAATTGTACAATAAATTATGTACATAAGATTTAATCATCCGAATCGCAGCAGATATCTATTCAATTCACAATAATTATAGAGAAATGCTTACTAACAATTGTAAAATCGCATTTTTAAAACTTATAGGAAAGAAACAAAGTTTACCCTCGTATGAGCAGACTGGCGCCTAGTGGCAGTTGGTTTATATAATTTTTCAAAGATAAATGTGTTAGCAACACCTCAGAAAAGGAATTTCGGTGGTACTCCATGGAACTTTTAACTTATGTCTACGTTTCTACAATACGCGCATCAAGTTTTACCTTCTACGTTCTCCAAAGAATATTTCCATCGTGTAACGTAACGACTAACAATTTTGTAGATACAAAAACAGATAAACATTCTACTTACTTCCAGGAACAGCATCCATTTTGCAGAATTGAAATGGATGCACTATTTTGAAAGTTATGCACTTTAGAAGGGTGCGTTCAATTTCCTACTAATGCGCGCGACATATGCTCATCAAACGAAGGCTAACTTTGAACTGACTACTGAACCGCACCATCAAGTTTTTACCTTTTTCCCTGCTGGCATTCAGTGGTCATATCGTCACTTTACCAAACCCTACAATTACAAACTACTAGGAGGTAGTTTATTTTTGAGGTTTTGGCCGTGTTTTCGGGATTTGGAACCACTGTGGGACGGTTGAAACAAACCGACCGTCAAACGTACTGGAATACACGGGTGGAGACCCAGACGCTGTCGCTCTTCCAGAGGAAGAGTACGGTTGAAATAAACCGGGCGCCCGATGGTGGAGCTTCGTATAATTATTTAAATATTTAAACAACTCGTTGTTAACCCTTTCAAGTTTTTAATTCCCTATAATTCTATCCAAGTTTCGTATAAATTCAAATCTTGTCCAATTGTCAAAATATCCATTACTTGAAATATTTGCAATCCTTGTAGAAAACCTATCCTCACAATAAATATATATGTTCTGTGTCCTTGCATAATCAATTCCTGACTATTTTCCCGAAGCCCTACCGTATCTATCCTACACTCTATGATATATCACCTTTCAGACGCACTTAAGTAATGCCAGATCCGATTAATATTAACAGAGTTATGACATGGTACGACGTCTATCTGGAGGATACGAAGAAACTTTCTCCCTAACCCAATATATGTATGTATATAATGTTTATCTGCCTTCTTGCCACAACCCGGGCCCGGGGCTGGAAACGGTTGCTCGCTGAGCATTCTGGCCCGAGCACCGGAAGGTTTCAACCATTGGCATCCCCTGGGGTATAGAGGGGAGAGGAAAGTGCTCGGGTTTCGGTAGCAAGCGGCACGATTTCAAGAGACACCGCCGTCTCGAGTAGGCCCAGCCAAGTGTGCATGGGCCAAAACCGGATCCGGGATGTAGCTAGTTAGTTTAGATAGTTTACTTTAAGGAGGTGTGGAGTCCCTGGAAACATTGTTTTTGTGCTATGCACAGAGGGAACTGTCAACGCGCGCTCGGAAGTGCAAGAATTAGGGTCTCTGCACACCCATCCGGGACGGGCCGGACCGAGATTTAGCTAGTTAGTTTACTTTAAAGAGGTGTGGAGTCCTTGGAAATATTGTTTTTGTGCTATACACAGAGGGAACTGTCAACGCGCGCTCGGAAGTGCAAGAATTAGGGTCTCTGCACACCCATCCGGGACGGGCCGGACCGAGATTTAGCTAGTTAGTTTACTTTAAAGAGGTGTGGAGTCCTTGGAAATATTGTTTTTGTGCTATACACAGAGGGAACTGTCAACGCGCGCTCGGAAGTGCAAGAATTAGGGTCTCTGCACACCCATCCGGGACGGGCCGGACCGAGATTTAGCTAGTTAGTTTACTTTAAAGAGGTGTGGAGTCCTTGGAAATATTGTTTTTGTGCTATACACAGAGGGAACTGTCAACGCGCGCTCGGAAGTGCAAGAATTAGGGTCTCTGCACACCCATCCGGGACGGGCCGGACCGGGATTTAGCTAGTTAGTTTAGATAGTTTACTTTAAGGAGGTGTGGAGTCCTTGGGAATATTGTTTTTGTGCTATACACAGAGGGAACTGTCAACGCGCGCTCGGAAGTGCAAGAATTATGGCCCTTCGGTCGCGCGAGGGAAGAATCGGTACCACCCCGAATCAGACATCCCGGAGAGCCCTGCCTATACCAAAGCTATGTAAAAAAACTCTCCGGGGCCCGCCACGGATGGGTTTGCAGAGACCCTAACGGGCCTTTCCGTCAGAAACCCCCGCAAGGAAAATCCGTCATTTTCCTACCTCCTTGGGCCCGTCCGTAGCGACTATCTTCTACCTTCACAACCCTTATAGTGGGCGGTCACTAATAGATCGAAAAGAACATTGCCTAAAATCCAGTTGAAGCCAAGTGGCTAATTGTGAATCGTCCCACAGAACAATTTTGTATATAAGCGAAGCACCTTTATACACAGTGTGATCCAGTAAGTCCGACTCGTGTAGAGCACTTTGTAAATACATTTTCATAGTCCACGTAGTTGTCCGCATTCGCAGCTAACATCCTAATTACAGTCCACTAAAATATTCGACAGAATTTTATATTCGTTGTAGTTCCTCCGCGTCGTTCGATCGTCGCTAAAATAATTGCAGACGCCGCGACGCACATACAAATTCTAAAACACGACGATTATTGTTGTTAATTGGCTATTTATGTTCCAATAAATGGATTGGTGAAGTTTTTTTCGCAGGAGTGTAAGGATGGGAGGTTATCGTAAGAGAAGGTGGAGACGGACAAGATAAGCGGAACGCTCTGTACATCGTATTGAATCCGCGGGAGCCCCCTGTCATCTCGTCGGTTATTATCCGATAAGCTCCAATAAATTCCGGGATCGATTTTCGAACGTCAGCCCGACGGACGAGGCTACATGGAAAGGCGAAACGACGAGGGATGTATTTTCTCCTTTCTCTTCTTTTTCACGGTTGCAGATATCTGCCTTGTCGATTCGGCCACGATCAACAACTTTATTCGTTCCGAACGAGCGGCCGTGTTTCCACTCGACTTGAATTCTATCGTCTGGCCCGAGGCGCAAGTAAACCGTCCTCTGTCTCGTCCTCGTGATTTCAATGAGCATTCATTTATTAAGCAGAGCCGAGAGAATCCTACGGCTTGCTTCTTTCAACGAAAAGTTTTCGTCGTGGTTCCGCCTTTCGTATTATCTGTATACAGAGTTGTTATTGCGATCGAATCGATGGAACTTTCGAAAACTAGAGCTTTGCTCCGGCCCGAATGCAGAATTCACGCAGAAAGTGGATGCATCGATTTGGATATGAAAGAATAAATCGTTCGAAAGAAACTTTGGTATGCGGAAACGAAAGTCATTATTGGATTGGACACGGTGGAACTTTCAATGGAATTCACGATGCTCGTTGTCGGTTCTCCTGTTCGTTTTTTTTTCGTTCGTTGCGTATGCATTAAATAATGAAACGGGATACAATTAAAAGTCAAATGAAATCAGGTAGCCAATTCTATATAAATATAGCTTTTTATCTGTTGGATACGGTAAAATTTGAGGCTATTCCCTATCGTCTTGGTGTGTATGTGTTCAAATGTTGGTATGCCTGCGATAAACGTTAAAGGTGCGTATGCTGGTCGATGAATTTGAAAACGACCGAGCCCCAGTCGATCGAAATCGGTTACGACAAACGGTCGCGATTTTGTACGAATTGTTAAGCGCGTAGAGACAAAGAGTTGTACACCCTGTGTTTCACTATTTCCGTGAAGTTATATTAAATACTTCTTTTTCGTTCACTTCCAAAACCTTTCGGGTTTTTATTATCCAACCTTTACATTATCGAATGCCCATTGAAATCGATATAAATCTTTACTATAAACCATTCACTTACTTTTTCGTCACTGATAGCAATTTTTATGGAGTTTTAATTAATTATTTCCTGGTTTTATTTTGCTCGTAATAAAGACGCGTTCAATCCCTCGCGCTAGAAGATCGTATCAGATTCATGATGAAGATATCAAACAGAATCTATTAACACTAGATTGCCCAAGGAAGTCATTTTGACTGCTTTTTAATTTCTATTAGAAAAACAATTATGTATATAATGACACAGTTTCTTAGAATTTTGTGACTTTTTGTACAACATAAAATTGCGTTTATTAATAATTGTAGTTACCTCCCCCTCCTTCATTTCCGGTATATATATACAGGGTGGCCCAGATAACTCTGAACAGCTCAATATCTCGAAAACTATGCCATCGATTTTAAAGTTCTTAGTCTTAAATTGCATGGAACTGAAGGGCCTTTCTGACTACATAAACGTGAAGTGGCCTCCCTTCCCCTTTAACGGGGGAGGGGAGGTACCTTTGTAATTTTAAATGGAACCCCCTATAAAATGTTACATATTTAAATTCTACCGGAAAAAACAAGTCAATTTTGTCTGAAACATTTTTTTGTCAGATACTTCCATGATGAGATATAACAGTTTGAAGTTTCGAGTTGTAGGTACTTGAAGCGCTCGGAAATAGCGTTATGGAATTATACGCGCTTGAGTCCTTTGCTTATTCGTGAAGAAACACAAACAATAATATTTACAATTCTTGAGTTTGACTCACTTATCTATGAAAACGTTTTCAGTTTAGAGCTGTTATTCAAGCAGTAACATTGTGATTATGGCTACTTTTGACGCAGAAGCGAATATGTTATTAACGTTAGGTGAATGCCAAAAAAATTATCGGCGTGCAGCGGTGATGATTTTTGAACGTTATGGGATAAAAAAATGTCATGCAACATTTCATAATTTAGAAAAGCGGCTTCGCGAGCACGGTAAATTGTGTAAAAAAACTCGCAATAAACCTAAAGCTGTCGCTAATGGAAATAATAATGCCAGTATTCTTGCTGCAATTACATTAAATCATCATATTAGTCAACGTACACTTGCACAAACATCACATATTAGTCGTTCATCGATTCAACGAATTTTGAAACGGCAAAAGTATCATCCATATCACATGGTTTTATCACAAGAGCTTTCGATAGCAGATTACGATCACCGCGTAAGATTTTGTGAGTGGCTGCAGGGTATTGTGAAAAATGACTTTTTGTGCAAAATACTTTTTTTCCGATGAGGCCACTTTTATGAATTCAGGGCATGTAAATAGACATAATCTGCATTATTGGGCCGTGGAAAACCCAAATTGGATGCGATGTGTTCCCTTTCAACATCGATGGTATTTAAATGTTTGGTGTGGCCTAATAGGAGATTTTGTGATTGGACCTTATTTTTTTCAAGAAACTGTAACATCTGCAAGTTATTGTGATTTATTAAAAAATCATTTGCCTGCGCTTTTGGAAGATGTGCCACTGCACGTTAGAAGAGAAATGTGGTTCCAACAAGACGGCGCTCCTCCACATTTTGCAGTCATCACTAGGCAATTTTTGAACGAAAAATTTGGGAACAAATGGATAGGTCGTGGGGGACCTCGTCAATGGCCTCCTCGATCCCCCGATCTAACACCATTAGATTTTTTCTTATGGGGATATGTAAAGGACAAAGTTATGTTTGAACCACCGACGACAAAAGAGGATATGAAACAAAGAATACGTGACGCTTGCGCTTCAGTGACTCCCGAAATGTTAAAAAATGTTAGAACAACTCTGATGTTTCGAGTAAATAAATGCTTACAAGCCCGTGGTGGACATTTTGAACATTTAATTTAAAGTACATTTTATTTCTTCACGAATAAGCAAAGGACAGTTCAGAGGAAACTTCAAACTGTTATATCTCATCATGGAAGTATCTGACAAAAAAATGTTTCAGACAAAATTGACTCGTTTTTTTCCTGTAGAATCTAAATATGTAACATTTTATAGGGGGTTCCATTTAAAATTACAAAGGTACCTCCCCTCCCTCGTTAAAGGGGAAGGGAGGCCACTTCACGTTTATGTAGTCAGAAAGGCCCTTCAGTTCCATGCAATTTAAGACTAAGAACTTTAAAATCGATGGCATAGTTTTCGAGATATTGAGCTGTTCAGAGTTATGTGGGCCACCCTGTATATCTTCTTATACAGGGTGTCCCGTAACTGATGGTACAATCGAGCAGGGGGTGATTCTTCATGAAAAACTGAGTCGAAAATATAGAATAAAATGTTTTGATACAAGGCTTTGTTTTCGAGAAAAATGAGTTTGAAAATTTGTCTAATGCGCGTGCACTAGGCCTACTTGCGACTCAACGGACTTTATTCTGAGTTGTTTTTTTTTTTTAAATATATGAAATCTCATATGAGATTTATTACACCGTAACATATATTACAAGTAAAATAGAATTTATTCTAAATAATACTTTCGAAGACACGTTCTGAGGCACGTCTTTACTCTTCAACGAAATATTCTAGAGTGAGGACCGCTCTGGAAAAAGTAAACGATCGACCGAGAGTCGAGGGCCCCATAACGCGGGCAGCACAGATACAATGTATCAATTATTTGTATAGGCGCTCGAAAGTCAAGCGATCGAATGCGTCCACTAAATACAGAAGATTATTCTTGTGAATTTGCTTCGTGAATAAATTCCAACACAATCCATATTTAGAAACGAGAACATCAATAACAGTATGAATATAAAGAAACACCCTTAGGCACGTAGATTACATATATTTAAAAAAGCTATCATAGATACGCACGCCACAATATTAGGTTCAATTATTAAGCAACGTATGTCCAACGGCAACTGATATCCTGCTCTAAAGAGCCTATGGATAAATTTTTTCCTATGGTCGTCATAAAGGTTGCACTGCCATAGAACATGGTTAAACGTCTCCTGCTCTTGGTTACATTTACATTTGGGGTTATCGATGATGCCAATACGAGCAAGTGAAGCAGCTAGACGATAATGATCCGCCCTGCATCGATTAATTGAAACAATACATTGCCGAGTTAACTTTTTATGCCTAAACCAAGGTGCACAAACATCCTTGTAAAATCGTTGAATATAAGCTTTACCCTTATATAGCCCTTGATCTTTTATTACTTTGACTGTATTTAACATCGCAGCCTTATAAAAGTTCCAGATAGGTCCGTAAATGGAATCTTAGTGATCTTCAAAGAGCTGTAAACAGTAGCGTCCTTAGCTAGGGCATCGACCGCCTCGTTGCCCAATATCCCCGAGTGGGCCGGAATCCAGAAAAACTCTATCGAGTGATTATTGGACTTTTCATGAAATTGAATAAATTTTCTTTTAATTTCCAACATATATCTATTAGTCCTAACATTAAATTTAGGAGATTTCAGACTTTTTAGGGCACTAAGTGAGTCCGTCAGGATAACAAAGCTATGGTTATTATGCCTAAGCGCTACATCAAGAGCATCATTCAAGGCTATACACTCAGCTGTAAACACAGAAGCGTTATTGTCGCTACTTTTAGTTATATGAAAATTTAACTCAGGACAGTAACAGGCCGATCCAACAAATTCTGCATTTAAAATCTTACTACCATCAGTATATACAGCAATAGCAGAGTGATCCTCGATCAAGCTTTCAATTCTTTGATCCCGGTCAGCACTTTTTTTAAGAATATACCCAAATTCAAAATCTAAAGGAATTGAGGTAACAAGCGTTTTGTAATCATAACGAAAGATATTGAAATTAATTTCAGATTCAATTAAGTTAGAATACTTACGAAAAGAAATTATGCAGAAGGTTAATATGTCATTAGTCCGAATGGCTCTATTTTTAACTCTATTATAATAACCCTTAATAACATGAAGACATAATGAGCTTTCATTAGAGTGGAGTTTTGCAAGGAAATGCCTTTTCAATAACCTTAGGACCTCTCTTTATGGATTTGAATTTGTAGTAAATTGCTATGTCGTCAGCAAATTGAGAAATTGAGACAAATTTTTGTACATTATCAGTTATGCCAGATACATAGATTAAATATAAGAGAGGTCTTAATACCCCTCCCTGTGGTACTCCCTTAAATGAAAGTCTTGGGTTATTATTAGAGATAGATGAAAATATTAATCTTTCATGAGTTATGAAGTGAATAAACTTAAGTACAGCAAATGAACAACCAATTGCAGCGAGTTTGGAAAGTAGGATATTTATGTTAACATTATCTAGAGCTGCATGTACGTCTAGAAAGGCAGCCAAAACATCCTTCCTTTCAACAAAGCTTTCTTTAACTGTTAATGTAAGTGTTCCGTCGCAAGGAACCGTACAAAGGGTCTTTTCTTCAGATTTGTTTATGGCGTCTACGTGACTCTGAGGCCACTTTCAAGGATTAGGCGCTCGATGCACATTTGGTGACCACTCGAGCCATCGCCTAACTTTCGTATTTGTTTCGCCTCCTTAAGAGTTACGCGTCATAAATCTATCACTGACGAAGGATATTCCCGACCTAGAAGTACGGTTCTCGGGTTACGGTCCCACGCTTTCCTCGGGACAGGCTCGCTTAGGGCCGATCTAAGAGTCATCAAGAATGCACTGATTGGGGCATGCAGAGCTCGGCAAGAACCAATCAGTGCACTTCTTCGGCATGGCAATGGGTGTCACTATCTTGACACCCCGAAAAGGAGGACCGCCTTCACGATACAACGAAGGGTCCTCCCGAAACCGCGACATTCAGTCGGTCGCTATCGAACAGTTGAACGTATAGATCTACGAAAACGATTGAGGACACTTTCGAGCGAGATCAGCGAGTCTCTCGAAGTCGACGTCTAATTCAATCAAGATCTAATACAATCATTTCAACTTCAGAGAATTCGAGTGGAGTCATCGTCGTGAACTCCCGCGCGTATAAGACAGGGCCTGCTAGATTAGCCTTACCGACGAATCCTCTAGCAGGCCTGGGACGAAACGCTAAATCTCTCAAATTCTTAAATCGATATAATCATTGAATCGGCTATTGTTGAGACGTGATTATTGTATGGCCGGCTCGTATTTCGGGTTGGGTCTACGCTACGGTCGATTTTGAACAGTGTCATTGTCGAAGGGGTCCTCTAGCGTCTTCTGACGAATTTATTGTTTTATGACTCTGGTGCGGCTGGAAAGTATCAGCTGGCCATGGGAAAGTCAGCCTAGCCGTGCAGTTATCAATGGCACTTGACGTAGCCTAGGCCCACGCTTAGCGCCAAGGGGGGCCTGTGGCCCAAAGCCTAAATTATGGTTTCCGGCGAAATTGCAGGAAACCGAGTGTCGTCTGTTTAGTGACACTCGTTACGACGTATTTCGTCTATGGGCGTTGCCCTTGTTTTGGGAGGTCATTTGTAGCCTCCCAAATATTATATCATTGGCTGGGACCCCCACTATTTTGTACTTTGTGGAGGGATTTTTCAACCCCACGAGGTTACTTGTTTCTCACGCGTTAGTTGTAAGTCAGTCGCGATTTAAGAGTCGAAACTAACAGTCGCGATTTAAGAGTCGAAACTAAGAGTCGTGATTTAAGAGTCGAAACTAACAGTCGCCATTTAAGAGTCGAAACTAAGAGTCGTGAATTATATCGTCGCTGTTATACCGTCTTTTTTATACCGTCTTTCACATTTTCTATTAAAGTTACATAGTTATCCGAAACCCGATTATTACTTATTTACCTCTCTTTGAGGTGTGTATCTCAGCGGTTCACTAATACTGTTTGAGCACTGACACGACACAACAGCTATCTAATATTAATTTGGCGGATAGTAAATCGGTGATTTCGGGATCGACGCGTCCATACGATCGGGCTTGAGATTTACAACCTCAAGCGCGCACGAGTCAACCGCGCGTCGAGCTCGAGATTCGCACCGTACGAACAGTAAGGTTAGCTAAATTGTCAAGACAAGATTTACCGCTTCGGAAGCAGTGCTGACTACAAGAAAGTACGTTATTAAATTCGAACCCCAACCTTTTTTCGCAAAGGTTTTCGAGGTTTGTATACATCGAATAAATCGAAGGTCGAGGTTACAATGTTAGAATTACCTTTGAGGAATTCGTTTAATTCATAAATTGCTGGAAGTGCTGTCCACGTTGTTGTAGACATAATTGTGCTCTTTGTATTAAATTCCTTCGAACCTCTTGTAATGTGCAATTATTATGTTGCTTTAAGAGTTCCTTAATTTCCTTGTTTCCCTGGCAGCTTCGATCGTCAGGGCATTGCCCTCGTTTTTTAACGAATGCTCGAAGCTGCCTCGTCCTTGTAATTTCAAAATTCCCACTTCTTACCTCTTCATCAAAACGGTGGTCTACCACTATACAGGGTGTCCCGTAACTGGCGGTACAACCGAGCAGGGGGTGATTCTATATGAAAAACTGAGTCGAAAATATACAATAAACTTTTTGGTACAAGGCTTTAATTTTCGAGAAAAATGAGTTTGAAAATTTGTCTAGTGCGCGTGCACTCGGCTTACTTGCGGCTCAACGGACTTTATTCTGAGTTACCTCAACCTTTTTTCGCAAAGGTTTTCGAGGTTTGTATTATAGTCAATAATTGAGAGTCGTACTCGAGACTCGATGCGCTCGATCGACGAGCGTAACGCAGCGTCGGTGACGATGCAAGACAAAGGGCCGACGTTCGACGAAGTTTTCCGATGATCGGCGACGAGCGCCGATCAACGGAAAAAAGAAGAGAGTCGCAAAGGAACGTTCGACGCATGAACCACGTGTTGTCCTTTTTATGTTTTCTTTAAGAATTTATGTTGAGGTCGTGGTGCCAATTTAAGTGTGTTTTATGTTTGTTTAAATGTAGTTCCTAAGTTAAATATATCTATACTAGCTTTGTTATACTGTTAAGCTCATCGTTCAGCGTTTTATTACGATTCCTGACATTCCCAACAAAGACTACTACAGTATACATCGAATAAATCGAAGGTCGGCGTTACAATGTTAGAATTACCGTTGAGTAATTCGTTTAATTCATAAATTGCTGGAAGTGCTGTCCACGTTGTTGTAGACATAATTGTCGCTTTAAGTGTTTAAACGCTATCACAATTTTTTGTTGTAATTGTTCGAGGGTCGTTATGTCATCACGATACACAATCGATTTCACCTGACCCCACAAATAAAAATCTAACGGTGACAAATCCGGAGATCGTGGCGGCCAAGGTACTCTGCCACCGCGACCGAATATCGCGCTGCACCGTTCGCTTTAAATAATTTGAATTCCGTTAATTTTAAAGTGTCTGCCTTTTCAAAAAGAGGTCCGTAAAGAGGAGACTTGGAGACTATCACCTCATTATTTTCGAATTTTTAAAAAAGTCGCGGCTATAAGAAAATTGCATTTGTATAAACATTTGCAAAATAAATGGTGAAAAAACCATTTTTACCGAATCTAAATATTTTTAATAGATACTCTTATGGGGTTACCCTGGGATCGTCGACAACTCATTTTGCCGACACTGATTTCATCGACACGATTTGACCGACATTGACTTTCGTCGACACTATGTTTTCATTGACACGGTCAAATGGTCGACAAATGTTTTCATCGACAGTCCGTATTTACCAACAGGTCTGAGCTCGTTCGTTTCCACGAACTGATAACTACATAAGAAATTGTTGTTATTATACATCCCAATTTGTAATACTAATATATGTGAGTACGTTTTCTTTACGTAATTGTTGTGTTAAATTGTTCGTAAAACAATGCCGTAAGTTCGACAAGCCAGATTAATTTTAAAGGAGTCACAGAAGTTATTTCGTCTATTCGTGGAAAACAAAAACTTGTAATTGATGATCCGGGTTAGGTCCGGAATAGGTATGGGTTATGTCTGATTAATAAAGTAGCATTGAAAACATTGATATAAATAACAACGTTTGTAATTGTCTTTATTATTTATTGTACAAGCATCTGAATATGTCGTGAACATGAGAACCATTGATGTACATTAGGAAATTCGAATTGTGGCAACGAATGAATTAGAACCTGTCGACGATTTGACCGTGTCGATGAAAACATAGTGTTGACGAATGTTAATGTCGGTCAAATCGTGTCGATGAAATCAGTGTCGGCCAATTGAGTTGTCGACAATCCCATGGTAACCACTCTTATGTGTCCGCTAGAAGCTCCTAAAAACACATTTTCCTCGGTATGTTAATTCTAGTATTATAATTTAATGAAAAAAAGTTGACACTTTTCTTGACACGTTTGTAAAACCAACATTTTTTAAGATTTCGAAAAATCCTTCGAGATTCGTTCATAGGTTACTAAAGACTACAACATATTCAAATTTGAACTATCCGAAATAGTACTTGAAAAAATTGTCTTGTCTTGTTCGTTACTTCGTCCGCGGTGTACAGGGAGGGTAATCTCCCATGTATAAAGTGTGGACCTTAGCAGTGCCATCTAGATTAGTTCCCTCAACTAAAACCCATATATATAGCTATACAATCCTGTACCCACACATATACCTACTACACACACACACACACACACACATATACCTGCTATATAGTATGATTACTACTTAAAAGTAAGCTTAAAAAATGGCAATATATTTTAAGACAGTAGTTTATTATAAAAATATTTTATTTCACTGTAAGTATACAATAATACATAATACAATAATAATAGTATAATAATACATAATAAAAAAATAAATACATAATACAATAATAATAGTATAATACAAAATCATAAAATAAATACATATAATAATTAATAATACATATGTAAGGAGGCTCGAGGCTCGACACGACATAAATCTTTATTCGTTGCTCCCTCGCAAGGAACTTATTGATAACGTCACTGACAAAATGTAATGATCGTTTGTTAACAGAACACGCAACGCTTAAATCAATAGAAATATACATAACGTACAAATCAATTAAAATATACATAACACTATAAATCAATAAACATATATACTAATAGTAACAGCAGTCTTGCATACAGTGGTATAAACATTCTCTCACACAAAATAATATAACAAATACATAACATAATAATACATAATAGTAACACTTTATTATATATAGTATAGTCACACCCGATAATCACTGTGGAACTGCACAAGCTTTCACCATTTTATTGTAATATCTAAATGTTTACACTAATTGTTTATGTTGTATATTGTCTGTATGAACTGTATGTACTTATGTCTCTTATGCACTTATATGTTTTTGTCAAAATTTTATTAGCAATGCACAAAGCGAAATTTGAAAAATAAGCTCAAAAATAATCTCAAAAATGAATCCACCGAGTGTCACTCAATTTTGAAAGGTTATTTCTAAAATTGATTTGACACTGAGCAAACTTCATTCCTTTCAATATTTTGTGAGCTTATTAATCAAATTTCCAACACATATTGCAAAGCGTCTTCTTTGTAGAAGCAGTATTTTCGAGAATTTCGCAGCACAAGAAATGACAACAATCAACAACAATACCGAAAATCGAAATAAAATATGAATATTCGTGCAGTGCGCAGCCGTGATTCTGGGCGCATCCTGGCGGTAATAGTTAGTAACAGTAGCGTCCAATAGTGTTACAGATTGGAACATCAGTCACGTGATGTGCTGTGATGGAATGCAATAGAGGTGCCATCTACATTAGTTCCCTCTGAAAAGGAACTAAAATTTAGAGTGTCCAAGGTCATACATAAGAGTTTACTCCCCCTGGCGGTGTATCACCATCGCTCGACTGCTGTCGCGCGCGGCCATCTTTGCCAATACGCGTGTAGGTCGACCTCTGATTGGTCCGTGTTTTTCGTTAATAACTCCTTAACAAAGCCGAAGCGGAGATTTTTGCAAAGGAAAATGTCGCTTCAAACGGTCTCAGGAACCGCCCCTTTCGAGGAAGAACGACATTTTTGAGACACCCTGTAGAAGTACGAAGGCAATTTCCGAGATATCCAGACGCGAGGCAGTGGAATCCGTTGAGCCGCAAGTGCACGCGCACTGGACAAATTTTCAAACTCATTTTTCTCGAAAACAAAGCCTTGTATCAAAAAATTTTATTCTATATTTTCGACTCTATGTTTTTCGTGTACAATCATCCCCTGCTCGGTTGTACCACCAGTTACGGGACACCCTGTATATTCTTGCACTGTTCAATACAATTGGTCAATTATCCGACATGTAGTATCTTAATATACACATACTGCAAACACGTTATAACAAAATCGTTCATCAACCGTTGTTCACAGTGTCATCATTTTATAATTCACTTACCAATCACTTCAGAATAATTTATAAAATTTAACCCATTACTGATCACAACACTGGAATTTATGATACATGACAGTGGATTGCGTAACGTTCGTGTTAACTTCGACCTAATTAATAATACACTGAATTAGCTGAGAGATTCAGTAGCGACCACTTTGTAATAACTGATCAATGTTCATATTGTACTATCGTAACCCACCGATAATCACGTTGCAGTAATTAATGCAATATTAAATATACATTGTAATCCATTAGCGTATACTTCCTCGAAGTGACTAAAATTCGCATTTACAAAGGGAATATTCTGTTGATAATCATTTGTTAATGTGACAAGTTGAAATTAATAAATTATAATTATTATAATGAATTAATCAGATGAAAATTCCTTATTTTATTATTGTTCAGAATTGAATATCGCGCCTGTTGGGGACTCCGCTCGAGATTTGGCGAGAGCTCCAGAGGATCGCCGGAATCGCACAGCGCTGTGCGTGCAGCCGGAAGATGGAAGGTGGAGGTGAATGTGAAGCGCGGTCACGCGAATGAATATAAAGAGAGTGGACTGTATTGAGATGATTTGACTAGAGATTTAATAGAACTTTGTGAACTATATGTACAAATGAAACAACAGTAATAAACGAACTAAATATACTTAAAGATAACTTGAAAACAGTTGAGGGGAAGCAGTCGCCGAAATAGAGATATGAGAGATCGCGTGCGAAAATCGACTGCTTCCTGGAGAGACTGGAATCGAAGTGGCCGTTGCCAGGGATTGTCGCGCTCCTCCGAAATTATCGACAATGCCATGATTGGCTAACCTAATTAGCATTTTTGAAGAGAGGGAGTGCGTGACAATCCTTGGGAGCGGTCGACTGTACAAACATGTCGTATAAAAACTGTGCGCTCGCAGTCTAACAGGTGCGAAACAATGCGCACGGGTTTTGTCGCGAACGCAGAATTAGAGCGAAGCGGCGATGCCGAGGTCGAACACGAGTTCAACCATAAACAACTCGTGAGACATATGTTCGTATTTCGCATTACACTTAATCCACGACTTATATTCGAATTAATCCCGAACAATATTTGAATTAATCCCGAACAGCGCCGATTTCGCGGATCAGCCGTCGCGAACGTGATGACGCGATTCGTCGACTCGGCCGCGTCCGCGACGTCGTAATTCGCGGATTACCGTGCGACAGCACATACGCGTGCCAATAATTAAGCCGGTGGTCCCCCCTTCTCCGTGACCAGGCAAGACGAACGTCGGTTCGTTACGCGTTCGTCTCGCTCTCAATACCGTTTCCGCTGTAGAGCCACCACGTGCGACCAAATCGATCTCTCTTTGTCTTGCGCCACGCACGTGGACCGAGAATTACATCGCACCCAGTTTATTTAAAACTCCCGGTTCTTAAAAAACAGCATTTATTGTTCACAATTGAAATACATAAATTACCTTGAGTGCGCGACCGCGTCAATTGTAATAAAGACAAGGACACCACGTGTTCACTTTTCAAAACGCAGACAATTTTATTTCGGTTCGACCACCTCGATTTGCAATCCCCCATTCTGGGATAGATCCAGCCCCGAACATATGAATCTAAACAACTTCTTTACAAGAAATATATTGAATCCTTACGTGCATAAGTTTGGTAATATTCAATATGTTTTCTACTATAAAAAATGGCTCCTTTACTAGATAAACGGGATTTTGCAATAGATAAAAGGATTACAAGTGGTTTCCTGTTAATCACAGTTATCTGTATTTGCAATAAATAACAGTTATGCTTGTTACACTCCGAAACAAAGAGATAAAACACATTTAGACTTTCATGATTTTAATTTATTGCCACATTACAACTGAAATTTGTTGCACATTTATAAATCGTAGCACACGTGTGTACAAACTTAAAATATCACATTTGAGAATGATATGGTATTTAAGATTATGGGTGCGCCTTCTGTACATTTAATGACAGCAGTGGTTCTTGGATGAAGATTGAAGAAAAGTATTACTTGACTATCTTCGTGGTATAAGCCACAGCGTTTTCGCGTTGGAAAATGAATTTATCTTTAGCAACACTTGTGGCATATCCGTTTATTTGTTCATCAATAATTTCTAACTACTTTGTGGTATTCATTTGTTAAGTACAGAGAATTATCTCTGCTTTATTTCATTCAGAGTTTTCTAACCGCTTTCCTGAGAACGAAAATGCCCTATTCCACCATTTGCTTATAGAAACGATGACTATGTTCCAGCTGGATGCAGCCGGCACAAAGCATGATTCAGTACAGGGACAGTTGCACAAGATTCCTTAATATGGAAATCTTGAGAGCATCCTCACTCAGATTTTACAGTATATAAACCCTCGAATTTTAACCCTCGTGGGCAGTGCTTAAAGTACAAACGGGCTATACACGTCGTTACGCTGAATCTCGTTGAGGAGTTGGTTGTATTTAGTGAGATCGGACCTAGTCACCCTTTCGAATCGAGTAACCTTATAGATTCCGCGAGTACGGTATTAATCTATCTCGGCATAATTATTCAACCTCTCTGTGTTCCCCGCATCGCCTAAGTAGTACTTAGGTAACTACACATTTTCTTACACACTCAATTCTCATCGCGACACTAACAATTGTACGTAGGTTCGTCCGTATCCTAGCAGCTCCCCGATTTCGCATCGGGTTCGTCTGTGCTTTTATTCAACCTCCCAGCAGCTCCCCGATTTCGCATCGGGTTCGTCTGCGCGTGTACTTCCTAGTGGCTCCCCAATTTCGCATCGGGTTCGTCTGCGCGTCTTCCAACCTCCCAGCAGCTCCACGATTACGCATCAGATTCGTCTGTATTTTCATCCAACCTCCAAGCAGCTCCCCGATTACGCATCGGGTTCGTCTGCGCGTGTACCTCCTAGTGGCTCCCCAATTTCGCATCGGGTTCGTCTGTGCTTTTATTCAACCTACTAGCAGCTCCCCGATTTCGCATCGGGTTCGTCTGCGCGTCTTCCAACCTCCCAGCAGTTCCTCGATTACGCATCAGATTCGTCTGTGTTTTCATCCAACCTCCAAGCAGTTCCCCGATTACGCATTGGGTTCGTCTGCTTCCTAACAGCTCCCTGATTACGCATCAGGTTCGTCTGTGTTTTCATTCAACCTCCAAGCAGCTCCCCGATTTCGCATCGGGTTCGTCTGCGCGTCTTCCAACCTCCCAGCAGCTCCCCGATTTCGCATCGGGTTCGTCTGCGCGTTTTCCAACCTCCCAGCGGTTCCCCGATTTCGCATTGGGTTCGTCTGCTTCCTAACAGCGCCCTGATTACGCATCAGGTTCGTCTGTGTTTTCATCCAACCTCCAAGCAGCTCCCCGATTTCGCATCGGGTTCGTCTGCGCGTCTTCTAACCTCCCAGCAGCTCCCCGATTTCGCATCGGGTTCGTCTGCGCGTCTTCCAACATCCCAGCAGCTCCCCGATTTCGCATCGGGTTCGTCTACGCGTCGCTCCTAGTGACTCTCCAATTTCGCATTGTGTTCGTTCACGAAGTCTCGCCATCCTAGCAGCTCCGTCATTACGCATCAGGTTCGTCTGCGCTTGATTCCGATCCTAGAGGCTCCCCGATTTCGCATTGGGTTCGTCTGCTTCCTAACAGCTCCCTGATTACGCATCAGGTTCGTCTGTGTTTTCATCCAACCTCCAAGCAGTTCCCCGATTGCGCATCGGGTTCGTCTGCGCGTCTTCCAACCTCCCAGCGGCTCCCCGATTTCGCATTGGGTTCGTCTGTTTTCTAACAGCTCCCTGATTACGCATCAGGTTCGTCTGTGTTTTCATCCAATCTCCAAGCAGCTCCCCGATTTCGCATCGGGTCTGTCTGCGCGTCTTCCAACCTCCCAGCAGCTCCCCGATTTCGCATTGGGTTCGTCTGCTTCCTAACAGCTCCCTGATTACGCATCAGGTTCGTCTGTGTTTTCATCCAACCTCCAAGCAGTTCCCCGATTACGCATCGGGTTCGTCTGCGCGTCGCTCCTAGTGACTCCCCAATTTCGCATTGGGTTCGTTCACGAAGTCTCGCCATCCTAGCAGCTCCCTCATTTCGCATCAGGTTCGTCTGCGCTTGATTCCGATCCTAGAGGCTCCCCGATTTCGCATCGGGTTCGTCTGCGCGTCGCTCCTAGTGACTCTCCAATTTCGCATTGTGTTCGTTCACGAAGTCTCGCCATCCTAGCAGCTCACTCATTACGCATCAGGTTCGTCTGCGCTTGAATCCGATCCTAGAGGCTCCCCGATTTCGCATTGGGTTCGTCTGCTTCCTAACAGCTCCCTGATTACGCATCAGGTTCGTCTGTGTTTTCATCCAACCTCCAAGCAGCTCCCCGATTTCGCATCGGGTTCGTCTGCGCGTCTTCCAACCTCGCAGCGGCTCCCCGATTTCGCATTGGGTTCGTCTGCTTCCTAACAGCTCCCTGATTACGCATCAGGTTCGTCTGTGTTTTCATCCAACCTCCAAGCAGCTCCCCGATTTCGCATCGGGTTCGTCTGCGCGTCTTCCAACCTCCCAGCAGCTCCCCGAATTCGCATCGGGTTCGTCTGCGCGTTTTCCAACCTCCCAGCAGCTCCCCGATTTCGCATCGGGTTCGTCTGCGCGTCGCTCCTAGTGACTCTCCAATTTCGCATTGTGTTCGTTCACGAAGTCTCGCCATCCTAGCAGCTCCCTCATTACGCATCAGGTTCGTCTGCGCTTGATTCCGATCCTAGAGGCTCCCCGATTTCGCATTGGGTTCGTCTGCTTCCTAACAGCTCCCTGATTTCGCATCAGTTTCGTCCGTGCACCTTACTAACAATTAAAACCATATTCCTCTTTAAACCATAAACCGCTCGCCGGCCACGCGCGCTACCGCTCGGCCCAGGCTCGTAACACATTTTATGTCTATTTTCCATAATAGCCAATATCGGACCAAACTGTTTGGGACCATTCGGACCTTGTATGAAATCATGATAATAATAATTGAGACTATCAGGTTCATCTGACAAGTTGTAAATTGAATCTCTTCTCGTTCGTAAATATACGAATACGTACGTTGCTCATTCAAATGCGAATTTTTCTGTAATTTTATCCTTACTAGTGTTAGCGTCAACGTGTTTTAAGCCAGATCAAGGGCTCGTGTCGATGCGACTCTTAGGCTGGAAGGATTTATGGCAGGACCTTGGCCTGCGTGAGGCCTTAAAGAGGGCCAAATCGTTACTTGCCGAGCACTGTACTTACAAAGTCTTCAATATCGTGTACTTTCGGAATAAACCTTGTTTAGTAGGCGAGTTTTCGTCGAGCCGAGTCAATTACTGGTCTGTGAATTGACCACCCAAGGATAGCTGTTCTATCCTGAAAAGGACCGGAGTGAATGTGTGCCAAATTAAATTTTGTACACGGTTTAAAAAAAAAAAACAGTCCACTTTATTGGCGTGGTGGCGACGCGAACAGTAAACTTGACGGATTATTCGGCATGAAAATGCACGCGCGAGAATAAGCGAAAGTACCACGTGGTGGCAATAGCGACAAAGGTTGAAAAAGGCTGACTGTCGATCTAACTAACTAGAGAACAGGCGAACAACGAGAGCGAGTTGTTCAATCGGCGGTGTTTTATAAACCTACGATTTTTGGCGATCGATAGATCAGTACCTATCGATATAGCGCGCACGATAACGATCGATAGATCGCTCTCGATTAAACGCATGCGCAATGCGGCCACGCGCCGCGATTACTTTTCGATAGGTCGCTCGCGGCTGAACGCATGCGCGATGCGGCAACGCACTGCCACTAGCATGAACGGACGACACGACGCATTAGAATTCGAAACAAACCTTAACATCAAATAAACATACATACATATATATATATATATATATATATATATATATATATATATATATATCTATATTAGTGAACATTCGAGTTAAAGTTCA
Organism: Sphecodes monilicornis; assembly: GCA_913789915.3. NCBI lineage: Eukaryota > Metazoa > Arthropoda > Insecta > Hymenoptera > Halictidae > Sphecodes > Sphecodes monilicornis. The sequence goes on along the minus strand of OU565293.1, from coordinate 1,328,562 downwards.
TTTTCACCCGGAATACAACATCAGTAACATTTGGCGTTCGTGGATATCAATTACAGAACTGGAGTTCGTAGTCGCACTTGCGCATTATAACAATGACACATGCAAATTTTCATTTATTTAATATTATTTGTATACATACAACGAGAAACAAAAGTTTCAATAGAAATATAAAATCGCCCAGCGCACAGTGGGTTGAAACGCGAAAAACGCGGACAAAAATAATTTCTGAAGCTACTTCTAAAATTAAATTAATAAAAATGGTACAGTTTTATAGATTTTGAGATGCTGAATTCAAATTAATAATCAGATTTTGTTTAATTCCAAACCCATAAAAGTCATATAAGGTTTTTTCGAAACGGTTTTCTCGAATTTGGTCGTACATATTATTAATTATTTTATTATTAATAATGGAATATTTTTAAGTTATTATATATTAAATTCTGTATAATTTACTTGATGTTAATTTTCTTCCGTCTCTAAACAAATGCCAATCGGCGCTCCAACAACAATACCAGGCATTCTTTGCCCATTATTGCCTTATTATTTATATTTATATTACATTATTTATTAGACAGCGGATCTTTGTGCATTTATAGCAAAATTGAGAAGATGAAATTCAAAATTGTTGGTCAATTTTTAAAATTGAAGATGTCAATATATGATTTCTCCTCTGATCAAATTATTAAGGCGGTAGACTCTTTTACAGAATTGCAGGGGTGCGCGATGCGCGTTTTCATCTCGGGGATTTTTCAGTAGTCAAAAGATCAATCTAGGCCGCGATCGCCCTCGAAAGTCCTGTTTTTACGTTTACGAGGCGTAATTTGCATTATTCACAGTCACAGCTATATGAAAATAGCTACATGGGCAGTTGTATGCTTCTGAATAATGCAAATTAAGCCTCGTAAACGATAAAATAGGACTTTTGAGGCTGCCAGATCGATCTTTTATCTAGCGTTTTTGACTACTGAAAACCCCCATTTTTGTATTATCGAATCTGTTTTGGGTTAGGTTTTTGATCCTCGATCCTAATCTAAATTTACGACAAAATTTAGCTGGTTTTCTTTTGGAAATGGCTTTCTTCTTCGAATGCCAAAAGACACTGTAGCGTCCGGTCGTACGCACAAAAGAGAGTTTTTTCTTTCGTGCAAACGGCCAACGTAATTTACGACTCTCGTTCGTCGAAGCTATTTTTGAGTTGACAATTTCCAGGTTTCGATATCGCATGTCTAGTAGAATTTCTTTCCAAAAGTCCTCAATAGCAAACAGAGACCGTCGTAAATTAAGGGATTAATTGAAGGGCACTTGGCCGAACTCATCGGCCTGTCGCCACGTGGGCCCGGCGCGGGTGGCCCGAAGGAAAGTCCCACGACAATTTCATCCCCTCCGATCACCTCGCCGTTTCGAAAACAAGCACGCCAAGGGCGTAAGGAATAGGCGGTGAGCCGGAAAAACTAACAGCTCTGATTGGTAGGATCCAACTTGTGAGTGAGCCAATCAGAGTTGTTTAGGAATTTTACCAGGGCAAACGCGGAGACGAAAATAAGAGACGACACTTCGCCGCGGTTCGTCAGAAGATAAAAATCGCGAGGAGTCGAGAGAAGACCATTTGTATGTATAGTAATAAAGACAATTTCACTCCGCAAAACAAGTACAGTTTCACGAAGAACCTCCTACCCACAACACCATAGCGACTACCTGAACGGCGCGGCACGGCGCAACCGCGCATTCTCTCGCGTCATCGTTTTTGCGATACAGTGTACAAACAGGCGGCTATTGGCAGCTGAAACCTTTTTAGTTTTATCGTATACATATCTACCAATAACGTGTAACAAATTTGAATGCAGCAATCGACGGCAATCGGTTTATAAAGCTATTTGAGTGGGGAAAAAGCTTAAGTATTACTCTTTGTTTCATCAATGTTTGTAGGTGTTATATACAACAAAGACAAACAAAATCCATGCTTATTATTTTCGTCTTGGAACACGCTTTCAGTTAAGTGCATGCAAAAAATCCTCACTTATACGTGTATTAAGTTATAACGTACTAAATGAAACGGTATTCTAAAAAATTCAAGAGAAGCTAAACTTATGCATCTTTATTGAACTTCAGCATTTAATTGTGGGATACAGATATGGAATTTTGGAAAACGAAATGCAGAAAATGATGCCACATTTATCTACCAACAAGGTAATAATACAATTTTACATTTTTCGTTTAGTCAGGAAAATGATTTTTGTCCGCGTTTTTCGCGTTTCAACCCACTGTGCAGCGGGTCGCAGAATCTAACGTGGCGGGCCAGGCCGCCTCCTAGAAGTTAGCCCCCCAATTGTTGAAATAAATAATTTCAACAGTTGTGCTGAGTTGTGCTAGGTTTGTGCTACATTGTTCTCGAATATTATAACAATAATATAAACAATAAGTCTAAAAATTGAGGAAAACGATTTTTTTTAGTAGCCCCCCACTTTTTGTTTTTTTCAATTTTCTCAATTGTGCTAAGTTGTGCTAGGTTGTACTAAGATTGTGCTAGAATATTATAACAATAATATAAACAATAAGCCTAAAAATTGAGAGAAACGATTTTTTTTAGTAGCCCCCACATATTCGGTTTTTTCCATTTTCTCAATTGTGCTAAGTTATGCTAGGTTGTGCTAAGATTGTGCTAAAGTATTACTTTATAAAAATAATAAATAAAGAAGTTATAGTAAATAATCGTTTTGAACATGCAATTAACGTTTAAGATAGTAACAGCTATCCAAACAGCATATAATCATATATCTGAATTGTGCTACACTAGCACAACTCAGCACAACTTTACTTTTCGCCAGCACAACGATATAAAGGGCACTTTACTCTTGCTCGCGGCCCTTCGCGGTGGACACTGTATTGTTAATTTGACTTTCTGGCCCTCCGACAAACATAATATTGCATATCTGAGTTGTGCTAGCCTAGCACAAGTCAGCACAATTTTCCTTTTCGCCAGCACAACGATATAAAGGGCATTTTACTCTATAGTGTCCACCGCGAAGGGCCGCGAGCAAGAGTAAAATGCCCTTTATATCGTTGTGCTGGCGAAAAGGAAAGTTGTGTTGACTTGTGCGAGGCTAGCACAACTCAGATATGCAATAATATGTTTGTCGGATGACCAGAAAGTTCAATTAACAATATAGTGTCCACCGCGAAGGGCCGCGAGCAAGAGTAAAGCGCCATTTATATCGTTGTGGTGGCGAAAAGGAAAGTTTTGTTGATTTGTGCTAGGCTAGCACAACTCAGATATGCAATATTATGTTTGTCGGAGGACCAGAAAGTCAAATTGACAATATAGTGTCCACCGCGATGGGCCGCGAGCAAGAGTAAAGCGCCATTTATATCGTTGTGCTGGCGAAAAGGAAAGTTGTGCTGACTTGTGTGAGGCTAGCACAACTCAGGTATGCAATATTATGTTTGTCGGATGACCAGAAAGTCAAATTAAGAATGTAGTGTCCACCGCGAAGGGCCGCGAGCAAGAGTAAAGCGCCATTTATATCGTTGTGCTGGCGAAAAGGAAAGTTGTGCTGAGTTGTGCTAGTGTAGCACAATTCAGATATATGATTGTATGCTGTTTGGATAACTGTTACTATCTTAAACGTTAATTGCATGTTCAAAACGATTATTTACCATAACTTCTTTATTTATTATTTTTATAAAGTAATACTTTAGCACAATCTTAGCACAACCTAGCATAACTTAGCACAATTGAGAAAATGGAAAAAACCGAAAAGTGGGGGCTACTAAAAAAAAATCGTTTTTCTCCATTTTTAGGCTTATTGTTTATATTATTGTTATAATATTCGAGAACAATGTAGCACAAACCTAGCACAACTCAGCACAACTGTTGAAATTATTTATTTCAACAAGTAGGGGCTAACTTCTAGGAGGTGGCCAGGCCTGATCTAGACTGTAAACATTGTAAGGTGTTTTATTCACCCGTGCCCTGGAGGGTTAAGAGTGCAAATTGGTTGAATCGTCAAAATGCTGGGGTCAGTTTTATAGAATGATAAATATTAGTCCTCGAATTGAGTAAAACTTTCATCCGTGAATACGATATTTGTCTTTCTCAGCCCTAAAATCCCCAAACGCGGAACAATAAATTCGGATCGATAAGATTAACTCCCTGACTACGTTTCTGAAATTGATTACCACTGTGCTCGGGTGCAACCCTCGGCCCTCGACAAACCTTATCCATCGCGTACTCGGGGATAGCTTAACGACGATTCGGCCAGGCCGGGGATTGTGTCTAAAGGCCGCCGATTATTTACACTTATCATCGAAGAGCGAAAGGCCAGTCGTCGGCCACTCTATGTAATGGCCGGACATTCGAAGCGGCATTGTACGCTCTTTCATAACGACGTCTCACAAATCACCGGGAGCGTTTACAAAAGCCACGGAACTGTGCTTGGTGAAAAGTAATTTAGATACTCGTAAGACGGGTATTCAGCTGGAAAATTGCTACGCGGTCGCACGCGAGTACAAGCAGTCGGCAACGCTTTAAAAGCGTGTAGGCTGTTCCTTTTGTGTAATCTACATAATGCTCTGCTTACACTCCTTGCGATGTTAACCCTTAAAAGAACAACGGTGTTCATCGGACACATTTTCCATTTTAGAACTTAACGACATTTTTATTTGGTTTTCCAAAAACCAAATCTTTTCCAAGCTTTCTTGCCTTTTATGACCACCTGTATCAGCCTATTTTAGATAATTAAAAACAAAATGAAAATATTTTAGAAGATACAGTGAGTCACGAAAGTATTCGAACGCTCTCAAATGAAAAGTTTGATGGGTAAAAAACTAGAAGATCCATTAAAAATTGCAAAATATTTTTATTCCTGTAGTATCATACAACTATCGCGGCTATACATGTTAAATTGGAAGTGTCTTCGATAATGTAAACAATACTTATGAAAGATCTGTTGCCAATATCGGCTAAACGGACGCCACAAAAGTATTCGAACGATTAAATGAGTAATTTATTTTTAACGCAAATGTATAGTTTTAATATTTTGTCGGTCCACCACGAGCACTTATTATGGCTTGCAAACGTCGTTGCATGGTGTCAACCAAATTTTCAGTAATTTCTTTTCCTATATTATTCCAAACATCTGAAATTCTTGTTTTTATCCTTCCTAGGAATTAATATTGTGTTTACTAAGTTTTCTGCCAATTTCTGCCCATAAGTGCTCAATGGGGTTGATATCCGGACTCTGTGGAGGTGTTTCTAAAATGTGGGGTACATTATAAATGATCCATTGTTTAACAATATATGCGGTATGTTTAGGATCATTGTCCTGCTGAAAATGAAAATCACCAACTAGCCCTAATTTTTCCGCACTTTGCTTTAAATTATCTTTTAATATCTGCATATACTTATATGTATCTAATATTCCATCAATAATGACAAGGTTTCCAACACTGCCGGCCGCCATAAACCCCCACACCATTATGGATCCACCTCCATGTTTCACGGTTGGACGTAGATTTTTAAGGTCCATCTCTCTGTTTGGTTTTCTCCAAATTTTATGACATCCATCGGAGCCAAATATGTTAAATTTGCTTTCGTCCGAAAAAATAATGCGTTTCCAAAAGTTCTTATCCTTGCTCACATATTCTCTAGCGAAATTTAGTCTCTTCTGCTTGTTGATTTTGCTAATAAATGGTTTCTTTCGGGGAATACGACCATGAAAATTGTTTTCACGGAGGATTCTTCGACAAAGTTCCGGATGAACTTTTTTCCTAAAGCTATCAGCGACTAGTGTAGCAAGTTTGGGGGCCGAAATTGTTGGGTCTTTTTTTATTTCACGCACAATTACATTCTCTTCCCTTTTCGTTAATTTCTTGGGGTCGACCAGAACGGACTTCATCTTGAAGAACTCCAGTTGTTTTTAATTTTTTTACCATGTAGCGAATAGTAGATTTACTTCTTCCTAATAACTTTGCTATTTCGCCATAGCTCTTGCCTTCGTTGTGCCACTTCATTATCAGTTTTCTATCAGTGATACTAGTTTCGGACTTTTTTGCACACATTATTAATACAAATTTGACACTCTTGTTAACACTTGCTGTACTGAGCAGGGGAAGTGTGTAACATCAACTGAAGGAACCAATGTTTACAATTTGTCGAATTCAAGGATTATTTGTTTACAAGTTTTGTCGTTCGAATACTTTTGTGGCGTCCGTTTAGCCAATGTCGGCAACGAATCTTTCATAAGTATTATTTACGTTGTTAAAGACACTTCCAATTTAACATGTATAACCGTGATTGTTGTATGTTGCTACAGGAATAAAAATATTTTGCAATTATTAATGGGCCTCACATTTTTTACGCGTCAAACTTTTCATTTGAGAGCGTTCGAATACTTTCGTGGCTCACTGTATACTGTTCTTTTCCTGTCTCTGTACTTTCGCGACGCGAGTTTTAATTTGAACATTATTTTCGAACGGTGCTCAACGGCTTACCGTGTTTATCGGTTGACTTTTACTGGTAACCAGAAAGTCACGCCGTTCTTGCTCAATTTATTGTAGGTTAACGAACTCCTCGGACGATAATCGCGAAATTGAGCAAATGTTCCAAACTGTTAAAAGGGTGGACTGTGTAATTACAATTCCAACGACTTTTCAACGGTGGCTCGAATATGAGGAGATAGGAGTGTGAGGGAAAGTAAGTTGTTGTACAGCGAGGTTATATTGATAGTGACCCATCTAATGGTGGGCCGTTTATTGAATCAAAATAATCCCCGTGGAACATGGCGGTTCGCGACCCCTCCGTCTCCTCCGGTGGTCCCTTGGACGTCTTGCGACGTTGGCGTCTGAAAATTAATAATAACGAACGAAGGTGTGAAACCACCTATTCGATACGATACGTATCCGTTCGTGACGCTGTTTGCCGTACACTCCTGACTGCGATAATCGCTATCGCAGGAGGGGGAGTACAGCCAAACTGCTCGGAACGCAGAGTTAGTGGACTGTATATTTTTGACGTATCTCGATAATCGAGAATCCGTCGGCTCGCACTGGCGTAGTCACGGTTAAACCGATTCTACTGCGTGGGCGTCAGCGTAAAGGTCGCGGTTAATCTTACAGGGAGGTTGTAAGGCTCCAAGCTCGATTATCCAGCCGAATTAACCCGTGCTCCAACAACCTTGATTCAAAGCTCGCGAGTGACTCAACACGTCACGCGGCTAGAGAAATCTCGGTGGAAGACGTGGTCCGACTCACCACTTACACGCACAAATGCCAATATATATAGAGATATATAGAGGGGGCGTATATTGTAAGTGTGTTCAACCAGTCACGATCCCCGCTCAGGTAGTAGCTATACATATGGCACTAGCGACGGCGTATATGGGTGCGACATGCTGGTGAAACGGGTCAAGTCTGCCGAGATCGGCGTTACTCTCTCTCGAAGGAGGGTGACGGGGCTAGGACTTACCAATCAAGACCTGTGGTCGGACCGATCGATTCCCGCAAAGCGTACAATGAATCGACCTTGTCACAAACCGAGTATCCGTTCTTCTGCGGCACTGGGACGACAAAGCGTATGCCAGAGCTTATGGCAGAGAAAATGTACTCGGAAAGAGTGTCCTCCGTGTTACACGGGTGGCCGTACGGAATCGGAAACACGATTCCTTCCAAGAGTTTCTCTTGAACACTTACACGCACAAGATCGACTATCTACGCACAATAGAAGCGGCGTATAACGTAAGTGTGTTAATAAAGAGTTTCTCTTGAACGGCGGGCAGTGATTTCGGGGAACGAACACAAATCATGCGTCAATCACACCGAAATACACTTTTAGGCGTTGAAGCGATAACCACGTTAAATGTGTCTAAGCAGCTATCGCAACGGTGCACTATTGTATGTACGAAGCTCGGAAAGTTCGGAGCTCGATTTGTGAGCGAGTTACTCCTCGCATGAACTGGCAGCGGCGACGAAGCGTCGCGAGAGTCTTAGCTGATCCGCTACGGGGCGCTGTCTCTCTCTTATTTGCCTGTCTCTGTTCGACCTATGTTTGTATGTTGTTCTCTTTGTCTCTCTATACCTTCGCAACACGAATTTGATTTGAACGTTCTGCACGTTGATCTACCGATCGCCGTGTTTATCGGCTGACATTAGCTGGTAGCCAGAAAGTCACGCCGTTTTTACTTGAAATATTGTTGGTTATTTGGCTCCTCGGAAGAACAACATCGAGGAGGTCACCAACAAATATAGATCGCGATAATCGCGAAATTCAAGCACGTTTCAAACTAACGCGATATTTAAACACAAACTAACACGATATTTAAACATAACTAGAATCTCGATAACATTTCGTTGCCAATAATTCATAAACTGTGAAATAGATTTAAGTAAGTTCTAATGATTAATTTTCAGATTCAGAATATGCATTTTTGTGCTGTATGTATTATTGGGGGCTGAGAAGAGGTCACCTGAAATAGGATATTTCAGGACATCCAAATTGATACTCGCGACGGCAAAGGGACAAGGGGCGGGAAGTTCGCAGACACACGATGCGATACACTAGAAGTAGTAGTGGTAATTTTCTCAGCGAATAGCGAGAAGCCTGCGACTCAACTGTGTGCGCCTGACCAATCAGACAGCTTCTTTGCGAATTCCTTTCGCATTCCTTCCGAGTACCACTTTGGCTGCCTAGAATAATACATAGTTTATGAGACTGCTTAGCCAATATTTTGCTAGTTCCAAAAATACGTGTGACTCTCTTCAGCTCCCAATAATACATTCCCTTTCGAAAGTACGAGAGTACTTACATTTTCTAGTTAAATAAATAATCCTGTGTTACCATACTAAATGTAACTGTCCACAATGAAAGCTCATTGCATATTTTCAATAGAAATTATAGAGCGTTACAGACGAATATCTCCAAAAATATTGATTGTATGCAAAAATGCTTCAGATGAAAGTTGTTCAGTACCGAGGTGGGCATCGTGTGGTTTGACTTTTATTTTTCTCGGTCGACACTCCAAGATGAGGTGAAGGTCAACTTTCTTTTTTTAAATGGACTGATATGTTTTTTTTATCGACCATCGAATAATGCGTTTTGATAATGAGTTCGATTACCTCAAGGTCATTCACGGTCAAACTTGCAAGGAAATGTAGAAAAGGTGTGATCGTATTATTTGTACTTTAGTTCGTGCCCTCGAACTTTCACACCAAAACAATAACATGTGTTCTGTATACGAAGGAAGCAGGATTATGATGACTGCGCCTTCTCTCAATGAGTATTAGTCACTGAGCACCTTGTTCGATTGACTTGTACACACGGTGTACTATGTCCACTAATCACAATTTATTTAAAGTTCAATATATACAGAGTGCGTTGCGAATTCGGTACTGTCTTGTATTGAGCGATGTTAGCGATTTCTAGGTAGCGGTTTCAAAGTGTTTTGCTCGAGATTTTAAGAGGATCTGATGCGTCTCGTTACGTTTCGTCTAACGTCACCTCGGTTGTGTCGTCATTGGTCGGTTGTCGATGTAGGTGGTGGAATGTTGCGTTTTTTAATTGGTCGTGGGTGTTTCTTGGGAAGTTTGGAAATCGGAGTGGGAAACTGTCAGGAAGCTTGTCTCGTCTTGTCGATGTCTAAATTTATGGTTGCGTTCGTCGCTGTTTCTGTCCTGTCGCACGTGGTGTGCAGCTGTTTTATGGTAGGGTCTCGGTGGCCTTAAAAAGCTGTAAATTATGAAAATTCGGTACCAGTCCGTAGGGTTTCTGCGTCTGCTGTCGAGTTGTAAATCGCGCGGCCTAAGCCGCTGTACGGGCGTTTCGGCACGCGCCGTTCCTCGTTGTTGCGATCCGCAACATGTTCAATATCAGCATTACTCAGGTCAACATCAAAGTTATTATCAATTAAATGAAAACAAACTTATTTATGTATTACGGTGCTCTTCTGCAAGATAGTCAGTTTACTTTCATTACTATTCGTGCTAATGTATCCTTCGCTAAACGATAGTACTTAAATAAGTGGTGAAAATGGAAATGTATCAAAATTGTTTCGATATGTTTATGGTACCAGGAGAATGCAGGAAAAATTACAGAATGGCTGCTATATAATTTGTATGCGCAACGCTACCCAAATCAACCATCAAAGTCGCATATGGCATTTAAATAACTAGAACAGCGTTTTCTCCGTTCGGTTTTGTGCTTAAAAACTGCGTAATGTCCATTAAGCCTACGACGCGTGAAAACAAGAAAATCAGAATACGCGAAGCTTGTGCTAAGATAAATATTGAATGTTAAGCATACTTAGAGTCATTTAAACAATGAATTGTTAAGTGCATTGAGGTAAGATTTAATCATTTTGAACACGTACTAAACTAAAGTACAAATAAAACGATCACACTTTTTTCTGCATTTCCCTGCAAGTTTGACCTTGAATGACCTTGAGTTATAGGTAATTGAACTCATATTAAAACACACTATTTGATGGTGGATAAAAAAACATATCATTCCATTTAAAAAAAGAAAATGGTCCTTAAGCTCACCTTGGAGTGCCCACTGGGAAAAATAAAAGTCCCACTACATGATGTCCCCTTCGGTACTGAACAACTTTCATCTGAAACATTTTTGCGTATAATCAATATTTTTGGAGATATTCGTCTGTAACGCTTTATAATTTCCACCCTCTACATCAGGCATGTCCAGAAGTAGCTCACTCGGAGGCAAATTCGAGGGAAACGCCTACTTCTCCCGCCGCGCGTCTCGCTCCCCGTGGCGGCCGTAGTCCTCCGAGCTCCTCAGACCCGTGCCTACCGTGGGTTCGAGAGTCGCACCAACGCGCCACACGCGGTACATATTGCAAGCGGTAGGCACGGGTCTGAGGAGCTTGGAGGACTACGGCCGCCACGGGGAGCGAGACGCGCGGGCGGGAGAAGTAGGCGTCTCCCTCGAATTTGCGTCCAAGTGAGCTACTTCTGGACATGCCTGCTCTACGTGTATGTCGTTTACACGTATAAATACTGTTCCGGTTTTGGATGTACCCAAATATTATAAGCGTCAGGATCTCTCGTGGTTGTAAGAAGTCTAGTCTAGTCTACTTTACTAAAGGATCAAAATATATCCTTAAACTCCATGAAATTACCGAAGAAATACTTTACTACGTACAGTGCAAAAAATAGTTCTGTCCTCTTTCCGATACTATAAAGATAGACAGCATTTTGTCTTAATTTTGTCACAAGTTTACATTCATTAAAAATTAGTAAATTTGAGCAAATTTAAGATATTTGAGTTGTTAAGATATTTGTCCCATTAATTTAAAAAGTGATGCATCGAGAAAAACTTGTTTAAACTTTTGTAGTCGACACTTGGAAGCCTATAACTTTGGTAATTCTCAAAATTTTGAAGTTTCCTTTTATTGGGCTACAAATTTATTCTCGGTTCCAACACTAAATTAACTGTTCTATTTATTGAAGTGGAAATTTTTTCTGGGACTGCATATTGCAACGTTCGCACCAAATACATAAAATAAAATGGTTAAAATTTGTTTCGACGAACAATTTGGAGAATTTATAGCTGCCAGAAATTCCATTTATAGCTCTAATTACCTTGTTTTTACATAAAAAATTCAGATCGTTCTTCATCAAGCTATTCTTCTCAATCTAGACGCTTTTCTAACAATTTAAGACATCCTTGCAGCAAAAAATGTTAGTAGATAAAACTATAATTTTAAATTATATGTATAAATGAAAGTCAAAACAAAATTTGAACAAACTTGTTTACTTATCGTTTAAAGTGATTTTAATAGTAAGTTATTTAAAAAGAATTCTCCATAGCATTTTTCAGTATTATTCGTAGTTTAGAATGATTTTCTAAATATCGTTATTTGAATTCTAATATCTGCTTTTTTTTCTTTTTCAGGTATGTAACCAAATGTTTCTAGTGATCCCACTTTCGAAATTCGTAAGTTGGCACCTCATAGTTTTTATCAAATGATTGTACTTATTATACGATAATAATACTGAACCATTTCAGCTTGCATAATCATAGAAGTTGGGTAAAAAATTATCGTCTGCTTTTTACTATTGTATGATTATGCTCTCTGCATTTCGATCGGAATTTTCTAATCTCTCTCCTGAGAACGGAAAACTGAATGCAGCCGGCATGAAGCACGACTCAGTACGATAACAGATCCATAAGATTTCCTAATATAGAAATTTCTAGAACATCCTCAAGATTTCCTAATGTGGAAATTTTGAGGGCAACCGCGCTTAGCTTTCGCAATATATAAACCCTCGAATTTTAACACTCGCGGGCAGCGCATAAAGTACAAACGGGCAATGCGAGTCGTTACGCTGAATCTCGTTTCGAAGCTGGTTGTATTTAGTGAGATCGGGCCTAGTCGTACTTTAGAATCGAGTAACCTTATACATTATGCCAGTACGGTATTAATCTATTTTGGCATAATTATCCTATCATTCCGTGTTCTCCGCATCGCCAGTGCGCCATGCAACAGGCAGTAGTACTTAGGTAATTACACAACATTGTTCATACGCACTCAATTCTTACCGCAACGGTAACAGTTGAAACAAAGCCAGTTTCCTGTAATATGCAATTTAGGTGAAGGTAATTTTGAGTAACGTTTCATTTTAACCCACCATTTAGATCTAGTAATTCTTCGTTGACCGTCCTCATACAATACTGTAACAGACCTTGTCTGTTACGAAGCCGTAACCGCACCGCACCGCTAGTCACGAGCGCCGCCACCAGATGGCCACGACGCGTATCGCGATTCTCGCCGCTAGAGAGGAACCGTCGCGTACATATAACCCGGTGCACGGAGTCGTTAATCCACTGGAACCCGGACCGCCCTGAGAAATCGACATGAATCTGGACCGTCTAACAAACCTTACTTGTCCTCTGATACCATCACGTCATCTCGCAAACACACACACCGCCAACCGACGATTACCATCACCGGCACAAGCTGTCACCAACTAGAGTAAACATCCGTAAGTTGTTCCGCACCTCACCAAACCGTCCTAACCAGTGATGGGAATGTCGGCGCTTTTCACGCGCATGCGCGGCGATTTTAGCCTCAGTCAAGCACGAAAATCGGGTACCTTGGTCGCCCCGCTAATTTCGCAAGATTTATTATGATTTGATTTTGAAAAATGAATGCACAACATATGTATGTATATATATATATATATATATATATATATATATATATGTATATATATGTATATATATATATATATATGTATATATATATGTATATATATATATATACATATATATATATATATGTATATATGTATATATATATGTATATATGTATATATATATGTATATATATGTATATATATATATATATATATATATATATATGTATAGTGATAATTATAAATTTCTTTTCCTGAACAGGTTATGAAATCAACCAATAATTGTTTCACTGAAAAACAGAGTGGAATTTTATTTATACTATTTACATTATATTTACAGTTTGTCAAACGGTCTTACCTGAAAAACAGAGAAACGGCAATAAAAGTTAATTTTCACCTCTTCTCTGTTCAGTTTATCTAACTTCTTATTCATTTTAATTTATAGTAAGTTAATTACGGATAATTATGGACTGCACATGTGCTCCACTTCCCTATCTCTCTCTCTCTAACTTTCATGCCCAGTCGCAACTGATGCGCCGCCGGTCAATCACACTCCGAAGCGTGCGCTGAGCATCCAACGCGCGCTCAAATTCAATTAAAGAGGTTATTTTCTCTTTACATATATATATATATATATATATATATATATATATATATATATATACAGGGTGGCCCACATAACTCTGAACAGCTCAATATCTCGAAAACTATGACATCGATTTTAAAGTTCTTAGTCTTAAATTGCATGGAACTGAAGGGCCTTTCTGACTACATAAACGTGAAGTGGCCACCCTTCCCCTTTAACGAGGGAGGGGAGGTACCTTTGTAATTTTAAATGGAACCCCCTATAAAATGTTACATATTTAGATTCTACCGGAAAAAACAAGTCAATTTTGTCTGAAACATTTTTTTGTCAGATACTTCCATGATGAGATATAACAGTTTGAAGTTTCGAGTTGTAGGTACTTGAAGCTCTCGGAAATAGCGTTATGGAATTATACGCGCTTGAGTCCATTGCTTATTCATGAAGAAACACAAACAATAATATTTACAATTCTTGAGTTTGACTCACTTATCTATGAAAACGTTTTCAGTTTAGAGCTGTTATTCAAGCAGTAACATTGTGATTATATCTACTTTTGACACAGAAGCGAATGTGTTATTAGCGTTAGGTGAATGCCAAAAAAATTATCGGCGTGCAGCAGTGATGTTTTTTGAACGTTATGGGATCAAAAAATGTCATGCAACATTTCATAATTTAGAAAAGCGGCTTCGCGAGCACGGTGAATTGTGTAAAAAAACTCGCAATAAATCTAAAGCTGTCACTAATGAAAATAATAGTGCCAGTATTCTTGCTGCAATTACATTAAATCCTCATATTAGTCAACGTACACTTGCACAAACATCACATATTAGTCGTTCATCGATTCAACGAATTTTGAAACGGCAAAAGTATCATCCATATCACATGGTTTTATCGCAAGAGCTTTCGATAGCAGATTACGATCACAGCGTAAGATTTTGTGAGTGGCTGCAGGGAGTTGTGGAAAATGACTTTTCGTGCAAAATACTTTTTTCCGATGAGGCCACTTTTATGAATTCAAGGCATGTAAATAGACATAATCTGCATTATTGGGCCGTGGAAAACCCAAATTGGATGCGATGTGTTCCCTTTCAACATCGATGGTCTTTAAATGTTTGGTGTGGCCTAATAGGAGATTTTGTGATTGGACCTTATTTTTTTCAAGAAACTGTAACATCTGCAAGTTATTGTGATTTACTAAAAAATCATTTGCCTGCGCTTTTGGAAGATGTGTCACTGCACGTTAGAAGAGAAATGTGGTTCCAACAAGATGGCGCTCCTCCACATTTTGCAATCATCACCAGGCAATTTTTGAACGAAAAATTTGGGAACTAATGGATAGTTCGTGGGGGTCCTCGTCAATGGCCTCCTCGATCCCTCGATCTAACACCATTAGATTTTTCTTATGGGGATATGTAAAGGACAAAGTTATGTTTGAACCACCGACGACAAAAGAGGATATGAAACAAAGAATACGCGACGCTTGCGCTTCAGTGACTCCCGAAATGTTAAAAAATGTTAGAACAACTTTGATGTTTCGAGTAAATAAATGTTTACAAGCCCGTGGTGGACATTTTGAACATTTAATTTAAAGTACATTTTATTTCTTCACGAATAAGCAAAGGACTCAAGCGCGTATAATTCCATAACACTATTTCCGAGCGCTTCAAGTACCTACAACTCGAAGCTTCAAACTGTTATATCTCATCATGGAAGTATCTGACAAAAAAATGTTTCAGACAAAATTGACTTGTTTTTTCCTGTAGAATATAAATATATAACATTTTATAGGGGGTTCCATTTAAAATTACAAAGGTACCTCCCCTCCCCCGTTAAAGGGGAAGGGAGGCCACTTCACGTTTATGTAGTCAGAAAGGCCCTTCAGTTCCATGCAATTTAAGACTAAGGACCTTAAAATCGATGGCATAGTTTTCGAGATATTGAGCTGTTCAGTGTTATGTGGGCCACCCTGTATATGAAACCGTGTGAAACTTGGTTAAAAGTATTTTTTCCTGGTAAGCTATTGAACGATCATTTTCAGTTGAAATCGAGTGGGGGTAAGTTTGATTTATTTTAACTCCGTTTGAAACCCAGCTAAACCCTTTGCAGTATAAATTTCAAGAAAGTCTGTACGCTTCGGTTGCTAATCCCTATTCAGAGAAGGTCATTTAGTCGAGTCTGAGATTTCTTTCGTAAATAATGAGAATTTCATGATATAGCAAATGTTGTGTATGTCTGTTTTCAAGTAGACATCCAAGCAAATAGGAAGAGGTCATTGAAGATCAAAGGAATTATAAATATGGCGAAGCAGCTTTTTATAAACTATTACTTTCAAACAAATGAGGAGAGGTTATCAAAGACAAAACGTATAATAAATATAACAATACATAACTATATGGGGCAAATATACATAGAAAGAACAAACAGCTTTTTATAAATTAGGAACTGCACACATTTTGTGGCAAAACTATTAAAAAGTTCAAACTACAAGTTCACGCCAATAAACTGTTGCGTAATGCTTAGACTACGGATCTTTATGCAAAATAAAAATTGTCTAAATCAATTATAAGAAACAAGTGTTGGGAATGAAATAAATCCACGACAGTGTTTCCACGTATTCTGTATTTAATGTATAATTAATAATGTGATAAAACTGCGAATATAGTTCGACTGTATAGCTGTATGTGAAAAACTACTTTGCAAGATGCGCTCAGGCTAGCTGCTATGACGGGACTGACGACGGTCCTAACTTTACGCCCTCGCCTGGGCCCTTCTGTCTCTGGGAAAAAACCTCCCCTTAAGTCTACGCACTTATACTAAGACGCATGGTATCGTTGTATTCCAACACCCTTCCTCAACGATAGCCATATTTCCGCATGTAACCCTTAACTAATTAATCCGCAACATTCCGCAATACATTTTAACTTAATTCTACCTAACGGCTTAGTTAACATATCTGCTAGCATCTTATCTGTAGAACAATACTTATAATCTAAAGCTCCTTTTTCCTTTAATTCTTTAATGAAATGATATTTAGTATCTATATGTTTAGATCTATTACTAAATTTATCATTCTCGATGAGCTTAAGACAACTTTGATTGTCTTCATACATTATTGTTCTATCTTCTGTTTTACCGTTAAAATCCTGCAGTAGTTTTCTCAACCAGATCCCTTCTTGCGATGCTTCAGCTAGTGCAACATACTCAGCTTCTGTGGACGATAATGCCACACACGACTGCTTCCGACAGGCCCAGCTGATTGATGCTCCAAAATATAGAAATAGATAGCCACTATTCGATTTCCTATCTGTTTTGTCCTGTGCCCAATCTGCATCTGCAAAACCTACTAACCCGGTCTTAACGCCTAGCTGGCCAAGTCGTAATTCGTTATTCATTGTTCCTTTTAAATAACGAACAACTCGTTTTGCTTCCGCCCAGTCTACCTTTGTTGGATTCTTGTTGTGCTGACTTAGAATCGCAACACTTGCTGAAATATCTGGTCTGCTATTTACTGATAAATACAATAAAGTTCCAATTAATTTTTGATATTTGTTATTCTCCGGCATCGATGGTGAGTTTTCTCTGCCCTTTATATATCCTAAGTCTA
This sequence comes from Sphecodes monilicornis, assembly GCA_913789915.3. Lineage (NCBI taxonomy): Eukaryota > Metazoa > Arthropoda > Insecta > Hymenoptera > Halictidae > Sphecodes > Sphecodes monilicornis. The sequence goes on along the minus strand of OU565293.1, from coordinate 1,311,226 downwards.
AAGGTATGTTAGAATCTTTTGCGTCCTGTAAGCCAAATATGGTTAATATTTTCTTAATGTATTCCGCCTGTTTAATACAATAAAAACCATTCTCATCACGCCTAATTTCCATACTTAAATAATGCCTTAACAAACCTAAATCGTTAATATGAAAATATCTTTTAAAGCAATCCGCCACTTTATCTATCTCTAATACATTTTTAGCTGCAATTAAAATATTATCTACATAAACAATTATATAAACTATTTGTTCTCCGTTACGCTTTATGTATAAACATGGATCTGCTTTACTTTGTTTAAACTCGTGTTTCTTTAATAAGTTATCAAGTTTATCATTCCATACCTTCGCTGCTTGTTTCAAACCGTAAATGCTTTTCTTTAGTTTACAGACATAGTCCTCTTTACCTGGTATGATATAACCTTCGGGTTGCTCCATGTAGATTGTTTCTACAAGGTTTCCATTTAAAAATGCTGTTTTCGCGTCAAAGTGTTTGACCGACATATCTTTTTGACCTGTTATGGCTAATAAAGTTCTAAACGTTGTCTGCCTCACCACAGGTGCAAAAATCTCATCGTAATCAGTTCCATACTTCTGTGAGAATCCCCGTGCAACAAGTCGAGCTTTATATTTCTTTACATTTCCCTCGGCATTTACTTTTCTTTTAAACACCCATTTGTTGGTAATTATGTTTCGATCTTTTGGTCTTGCTACAATGTCCCACGTGCCGTTTGCCTTTAAAGATTTAATTTCTTCTTCTATTGCATTTTTCCACTCGTCCTTATGTGGTCCTGATAATGCCTCTTGCACATTCTTTGGTTCACTGTCCTCTATTTTTACCTTTACAGATGCCGCTACGTACCTATCCGGTGGTACGCCTCTATTTAACCTTTCGGAACGTCTTTGCGTTTGAAATGTATCCTGATTGTCTAAATCGACATGAAAGTCGCTGTCCGTTTCACCTGTAGAACAAAAACTTTCTTCCTCTGACAACATTTCTTCCGCTATATCCTCTTGCACGCTTCCTTCTGATCCTGTATCCGATGTTTCGGCCCTTGGAAGTATGACTTCATCGTGCATGATATCTTCTTTATTGCTGCCCTTTTCGCGAACACCGTCCAGAAAAATTACATCTCGACTAATCTTAACTCGATTTGTATCTATGTTTAATAGTCGAAATGCCGTCGATTCTTCGGAATATCCGACAAAAGTAAATTTTTCTGCCTTGTCATCCAACTTTTTTCTTTGTTCTTTGTGAACATACACGTAAGCATCACATCCAAAGATGTGTAAGTTACTTACATCTGGTTTCCTCCGATACCACAGCTCGTACGGAGTCCTTCCTGTTGCTTTGGTTGGCAACCTATTTTGCAAATAATTCGCTGTGCACACTGCTTCGCCCCAGTATTTTTTATCAAGGTTTGCATCCAGTAGCATACATCTTGCCATTTCCAGTAAAGATCTATTTTTCCGTTCAGCTACACCGTTCTGTTGTGGCGAATAAGCGGCTGTGAATTGGGATTTGATTCCTTCGTTCCTTAAATAATTCTGCAAATCTTCATTAATATATTCCCTTCCTCGATCTGACCTTATAACTTTAGGTTTCTTGTTAAATTCTGTTTTAACAGTCTCAATAAAATTCTTAATGAATGTACCCGCTTCATTTTTCCGACTCATTAGGCAAACTTGTGTATATCTTGAAAAATCATCTATAATTGTTAATATATTGTTAAATTATCGTGGATCACAACAAAACACCCCACTTGAGGCAACATCAAATATATTTATTCACACACTACATATAATTATATATTATTATATACTCTAACTCTAAGCTTCCTGCTCGAGTCTCTCGGGGAACTCTTCCCTCCGTGAGCAGCCGTGCGCTGACTCACGCCAGATGGCGCGGCCTTCCCTTCTCTGTCTGCGTATGAATTTACCGCATATTCTAACATATATACCTTTTATTACCTGGAGTCACGGTTTGCATAGGTCCGCAAACATCTGTATGTAAGAGATCTAACATTTCTTGACTTCTATTTATGGATTCCCTGGGAAAAGGTATCCGTGCCATTTTTCCTTTCACGCAGCACTCACAGGTCTCGCGAGTCTTACAGTCCTTCACCTTGATACCTGTCGCTAGACCTTTTTCGGCCAACTCCTTAATTGCGACCGGATCATGGTGTCCAAAACGCCGATGCCATGCATGCTGGCAATCGTCGGTATGACCCGTATTTACAACCTGATTTACTGCACAGGCCTTTTCAATCGTCTTCAGCTCGTACAATTCTGCTGGAGACAGACTTGCCGTTACCCGCAGTTTCCCATCTTTAAAAATCTGACACTTGTTTCCCTCGAAGTCAAGCCTATATCCGTCCTTCGTCAGTCTCTTAACCGATAGTAAATTACAGTCAAGTGTCGGAACGTACAGCACATTCTGTATACGCATCTCGGAAACTTTCCCAGCATCGTCGACGTACCTAAGTATCCCTGCACCCATGCCTTCCACTCGAACCATTTTTTCACCATCTGCAAGGCAAACGTTGCCCTTCCTGTTCGAGTCGAATTCATGGAAAAATTCCATCGTTGTCGCCATGTGGCTTGTCGCACCCGAATCGACAACCTAAGAATTCGCTTTCCCTTTGGTCGTCCTCACTCCGAAATACGATCCTGTTGCCGTTCCAGCCTTCGCATAGAAACAATAATCCGTCGAAGATTTTTCTTCTGAAACTTTATTTGCTTTATCTTGTTTACTTTTCCATGCCTTATACTTTACACACTCGCTCTTGAAGTGTCCGGCTTTCTTACAAAAGAAACAATTTTTCCTAGATGACGCGATATTGCCCTTATAATCAGTTTTCATAGCTGATTCAAAACTTTGTTTAGTATCCTTTGCGTCCTTGCGTCTCTTGTACTCGTCTATTAATTTGCTCTTTACAAATTGGGTACTAAGCTCGATTTCAGATCTACTCTCTAAAGCCGTTACTAGTGTTTCATAGGATTCCGGTAAACTTCCTAATAAAATTGCTGCCACTAAGTTATCGGGTAAATCCTGTCCGAGAGCTGCCAGTTGGTTGATATAATTTGAAAACGTTGTGATATGCTCCTCCATATCACCGCCTTCCTTTAGCACCATTCTGCATGCTCGTTTTAATAAAAATACCTTACTTGTCAGCGTAGCCTTTTGATGATATCCTTTAAGCGCTTCCCATGCCTCTCGCGCTGTTTTAGCGTTCCTTATGTGCTGTAATTGATTGTCTTCTACCAACAATCCAATTGTAGCACGCGCTTGGTCATCCCTTTTTGACCATACAGCATCCACCGTAGTAGGCATTTCTTCTTTAATGACGTCCCACAAATTGTCCTTTATCAGTAGAAGTTCAATTTTGTAACTCCATACTGAGTAGTTTTCACCATTTAATTTTTGAATAGCGAAACGAAATCCCGCACTGTCTGCCATTATGATTTCACTTTATGTTTACACTAATCAAATAAAAAAAAATGTCTTTAAATGTCTGTAAATGTCTATAAATGGCTATACGCAATCACTTAAACACACTATAAATACACAAAACACAAGACTCTGGGTCCATAACCTGTTGGGAATGAAATAAATCCACGACAGTGTTTCCACGTATTCTGTATTTAATGTATAATTAATAATGTGATAAAACTGCGAATATAGTTCGACTGTATAGCTGTATGTGAAAAACTACTTTGCAAGATGCGCTCAGGCTAGCTGCTATAACGGGACTGACGACGGTCCTAACTTTACGCCCTCGCCTGGGCCCTTCTGTCTCTGGGAAAAAACCTCCCCTTAAGCCTACGCACTTATACTAAGACGCATGGTATCGTTGTATTCCAACAACAAGAACCGAGTTGAAATTTCATTCTTACATTAATAACTTCAATAAGCTAGAAATAATTAATCAATATTCTTAAATTGTTTTAATTTTCTCTTATTAATTCTTCTCGTAGATGCATAAAATTTGCAGTTTAGTAATACTAAATAGGAGTTTAAAAAAGCCATATCAATCTTTATCGGTAAAGCGTAAATGCACAAGTTTAAAAAAATATCTGGCTACGCAATTGAATAGGAAAACCATGTTTATGCTTGGTGGTACGTGCAAAAGTACGTTGGCGCGTTAAATGATGACACGAGTAAGCCAGCCGCACCATTTTAATAAGCAAGTGAGAACATGAATGTCATGCAGGAATTTTGTGTGTTTCTTCTCTTATTCATAGAAACATCACTTATGAAGACGTTCGTAAAACATAAAAAATTTTAGAGATTCTACTAATAGTTAACGAGATATTATCGAAATAATTTTCAATACCTATCTACTACCTGGAAGCTGAATTCTAGGTGCTCGAACTGCTGTTCTTCAACCTGAATATGGCAAGGTATGTGTTGAAAATTATTTCGATAATATTTCTTTAACTATTAGGTTTAGGACTTATGAAGGTCAATACATTTCTCCATAGAATTTGATACTCTATCCATTCCCGATGAAAAGGTAGGACATTCCATTTCAAGTTCTCAGAAATTCTAAAATTCTCAGGAACGCCTTCATCCATGTAAAAAATGTTTACATCACATTTACCCCTTTATTTCATGCAAGTTTTGTATGTATACTTTTTTGTACTATTACAAATAACGGGAATATTCACGGAGGTTATTGGTCCACCCTGTATGCTATAAAGCAGATAATCGAGGATAATAAAGCAGATAATCGGTTCGGATAATCGAGGTTCTAATGTGTCGTGAAGTAAACAAGTAAGCAAGATTTCAATTGTATTGTGTGTAGTCATATTTTAGTCAGAAGTCGGTAAAAGTTTTACAAGAAAGTAATTAAAAATAGGTACATAGTGGGGTTTTTGCTTAGACCATATATACTTATAGACCCAGCTTCAGATAGCTATGCTCCGAGATTAAATCGCCTAGCAGACGACTCTTGTGGGCAAAGTGCTATAGTCTGTTGAGAAATCGCAGTACCGCGAAGGTGAAGTGTTAGAAGGGAAAGGGGAATCGTCGTCGTCGTCGTAAGGGTAATACACATACATGTATTTTATTTCATTACTCGTTCATTTTTACTTTGCTCTTATTATTTTAAATATGGCTAACAATTTGGATAAAGTTAAATTTCAATGTAGAAGTTGATAATATGAAATCTGTATTTATTTCCTCACAATTTACTTTATTTAAAAAAAGAATAGTAAGAACAGTATACATGTACAAGTCGAATACAATCAGAGTTGGGCATTATTTAGATAAAAAATTATTTAAATAACGATTCGAATAAAAGATACTTTATCTTTATGTGTTATTCGAAGGTTCGAATAAAAAAAAGTATCTTTATTCGACGGATAAATTCTCGTCTCATGCGCTATCCACCATTTTGAATTATCTCGAACCGTGACTTGTGGGCACCAAATACTCTTATATCTCGGAACACTGCATTCTATGCACACACTATACTTATGCCGGATCTATAAGTACATATGGTCTAAGTGTTTTTTCACAACTGTCGGGCACAACTCTCTCACGCAAATCGAAACATTGTTGTACCTAGCATACGAAGTAAATATACCTACATTTTCTAATGATGAAGATTATTTTCAAATATAAAAAGGAGGAGCCAAGAATTCATTTATACACCTAATACAATGGAAACAATATACTTTATGTTGAAAGAAGTCTGAATGCTTTAGAACAGATACGTTGAACTCGTGAAAAACGGCAACAACATTGGTGGACAAAAGATCCAGACGGAAAGCAGTGACATTACGTGCTATCTTTAATACACACAATTCACTATTATTACAATAGAAATATACAAAAACTCTTACTAAAGAGGAAAACATATCTGCGAAATAAGTAAAATTTTGAAAACTGTAAATTTTTTAATAAAAACTAGCAACTATAATACCTTGTGCGATAATCACATATTCTCGAATAATAGTAAAGTTTCATTTGTTTCATTTGTACAGTAATATAATGACAAAGTGACAAAGCCAATTTTTTTCAGAGATGAAAATTTCGTAGGAAGTGATGCCCAACACGTTGATAAGTACATATTCCGCCTATGTTCATTTCTTCAACTTTCCAATCAAACCAAAATGTTATGTTGAGGATTGGAAGAAGTAACCAGGAGACACTTTATGAAGTACTTGACAATACAAACGTTTATTACAAAAAGATACACATGATTAGGCGTGGTTGTGTACGCGTAGTTGACGAGTGTGTCGGACCGCCTCTCCTCGAGCCGTCCGCCCTCTTAGCACTGCTCGCCCGAGCTCGTGCGCGTTCGGCCGCGCTCGGCTGGGCATGCGCGTGACCCCAACAGTTAATCTTGTTATTAATATTTTCTCAAAGTGTTCGTTTCATGTTTATGTTTTATAATTTATTTTTATATAATATACTTTATTTGCGGAACTCGAGTGGGTCACTTAAAATTATCAAATGGATCACATGGTTACCCGCGGGTTCTAGGTTGCCAACTTTAAAAGCTTTAGAGCTTGTCTGCTCTAAACAATCCACCGCAAAGAACAAACGTTAATCCAAATCAACATACATATACAATTTGAAGTAGGTGAAAGATAAAATAATTATAGGGTAAATAACAAAGAAATACCAAACAAGAAAATTATGGAACTGTGTCAAGAAATTAATATAAATATGTATTATGCAATATTTAGTACATAGTAAGGATGCCAAATTTATTGTTGAAGAAGTTGCTATTGCCAGCGAGAGTTTAGACGAATAGAATATATAATAAATAGTAATACAGGATATTCAACAGAAGGTTGGTTGGAAAAAAGTTAAAAGGTACTTCTTTAGAACTATGACAAAAATTAAGGGACTACCACCTGAATAGTATGGTCTAGGATAGTTCAGTTGCTACACAAACGGTAACATAATCAGCACAAGTTGAATCTTGTTGAGCTGTAACGGTGTAAATGAAGTGGTTCTAGCAGAGTACTGGTTTTTTCTGAAAAGGGACAAAGTGTGTATAAGGTGAGGAGGTATAGGTGGAATAATATATGTGACACCGTAGAAAATATCCTGAACTCACATTTATTCAAAGCAAAGGTTCGGTGTGCAAAAGGGAGACTCGTTGTCTCGACGAAGACTCATTACCGAATGCCTGGTAAACCTTTAGAAAACTCTCCAGGAAAAAGTAGAAATGAAGGAGAGGAAAGTGAGGAGAAGGGCAATAGAAAAGGATGCCAAAAAAGGGAAAGTTCGCCCGGGCCTGAACGTAGACATTAAACAGGCCCAAGCGACAACCGGAAAAGTCAGCGGAGAAGGATAGGCCTGCGTGAATCTGGTCGCCACATACAGTCGTGGACAAAATTAAGTGGACGCAGAGGACATTCTGTGTTGGGACGGAAAAAATGTAAACAAACGTTTGACTCTCGCATTGTGCGGTGTCATTCGTCCTCGGTAGACATTGAACTTTTGTTTAAACAAGATTAGAAATATAAACCGAGCATGTCTAAGAGACGAGAAGAATTTCCCCTTGCACCTGCGAAAGTTAATTGTTTCAGAGTGCAAAAATAAACTAAGTTATCGTAAAATGGCTGAAAAATACAAAGTTTCTAAGAGTACAGTGCATACAATTTATCACAAGTATTTACAGTATGATACTGTTGAAAATTGAATCGGTCGAGGACGAGAACGTAGCACAAATTCATACGATGATAGACAAATTGTAAGAGAAACTCAACGTATTCCATCGATAACATCACGAAATATTGTTGAAACTGTACAAATAAATATTTCTTCAAGAACTGTGAGACAAAGATTAAAAGAAGTTAATCCGAAGAGTTGTTTAACTAGACGCAAGCCACACATTAGTAAACTTCATAAAAAGAGATGTTTAGCTTTTGCAAAAAAATATGTGAATAAGCCATTATTATTTTGGAAAAAAATTATATGGAGTGACGAGAGCAAATTTGAGTCATTAAATTAAAAAAAAAGAGAACACGCGTATGGAGAAAACCGAATGAAGCTCTGAAGAAGCAGTATGTGTTGCCTACCATCAAACGTGGAGGGGGATCCATAATGGTATGGGGATGTTTTTCTTGGTATGGGTTGGAAAGTTAGCACCCATCCATGGCATCATGAATGCAGATATGTTTGTTGAAATTTTAAATGAAAATATGGAATAGTCAACCCTAAAAATAGATTTCGATGAGGGATGGATGCTACAACGGGATAATGATCATAAGCATACGGCGAAGAAAACGAAAAAATTTTTATAAGATTGTGGGATAGATGTTCTCTATTGGCCTCCACAAAGTGCAGATCTTAATCCTATAGAAAATTTATGGAGCTTACTAGTTTCGGAAATACCATTAGGAAGACGTCATAATAAAACAGTATTTTTAAACGAATTGCAAATAAAATTTCAACAAATTGATCGAAGTTACCTCCAAAAACTTGTGGAAATCATCCCACGACGATTAGAAGCAGTAATTAAAGCAAGAGGTTACAATACCAAATACTAATTGCTTATTTTCTAAATATTTATAAAGTGTCCACTTAATTTTGACCACCAAAAATTGTATACAATTTTGATTAATGATAATATATTCTATTATATTAACTTTTATTATTGATATTGTTGTTTATTTCATTAAAGTACACTTTGTTAACTTAAATGTACCGTACAATTCTAGTTTATTAAAATTATGTTTTAAATTGCGTTGATTTTTTGTTGATCATTAGACCTGTCCACTTAATTTTGTCCACGACTGTATATACTAGGATCGACCAGGCCCGCGCCGAGCATAGAACAATAGGCAAGGAAATAAAGAGTTTTCCAAAGCGACAGCAGCGTAGGGCAACGCTAAGGCTGCCACAAAGGTTTTAGCTGAGTGACGAAATAATTACTTAGTTTGATTTAAGTCCATTATGTCCTACGCTGCCAATTTCTTTAAAACTTGGCAGAGATAATCGATAAACACTTCTTATACTGTTATACTTATACTTAAGTTAGTTGTTAGGGTAATTATATAGAAAAGGTCTGTGTTCAGTCGTGTAATGACGCGAGGAGCGCCTCGTCGTGACGACGTTGTAATTGATTGCGAGGAAAGGGTTAATCCAGGTACACGATTATGTAACCCCCTTTGTACTTCACAATTAGTTTTAATAAAGTATTTACAAGTATGCACAACTTTCTTTGCAGAATTGCAGCGCAAGTATTGCGTTCAATTTAATACGGCACTGTATGGCGACGACGAAAAAGACAAGTAATCTTTATCGCGGTACAAAGAACTAGATAACTCGGTACGAGTGTAACAGAAGACGATTCGGTACGAATAGACAAAGGACTGGAGACCGTTACAATTACGATTGCGTCGGGAGAGAGAGAGAGACAACCATCATTCGCCGAGCGAGCGCCAATCACCGCCGAGCGAGTGTCCGAGACAAGGACACCGGTGTAATTAGTGCGACGCTCGCTCAGAGATGGCCGTCTCTGTCCCTCCTCGACGCATCGAAGCGATCCCCAGTCGTGTCGCGTGTCGCGGTTCGAATCGCGCGCCGTTTCCAGGCAGCGTCTCGCGACCGCTCCCTCCAATCCCGAACAGTCTGCGTACTCCGATTTTGATGAAATTTTAATATGTTATGGAGCAACACATTCTGAACAACTTTTTCCTTTTCCAATATAGGGGGGGTCGCGTTTAGTTTTCGAGATATTTGCAAAAAACTATCGGTAATATTAATTTCATAACGGAAACCTTCTTTTTAGAAACACTGGGTGCGTGTGAAACACTGGGTGGGTGTGTGTGGTATTGTCGCTTCTCATCTCCACAATGCGTTTACAAACAGAAAATAAACAGATGCGGCCCGAAAATCCAGGAAATGTCTTTGAAAATTGAAAGCTCAGCCTATCTATGTATGATCAGAGTTATCTACAGGAGTTAATCTGCTTGTTTCTTCTGTTATTCCGTATGGTGGCAGCACATCTGTTCGAAGATGGCACATATGTATAGATAGACTATACGCTGTAGTACATATGTTCATCATAGATTTCACTCTACTAAATTTACCACGTATACATCGCGTACACAGTTATGTAGGATCTCAGGAAAAAGGAAGGCACCGCGCGCCGGGAAACGAACCCGGGCCCTCGCGGTGGTAGCCGATCGACTAACGCGCTCACCCATGGAACCCTCCCCCCTTCTTCCTAATTTCCTACGGTATTTGTGGTCTGGGAGGTCCTACCCCACACTCGGCCGTCCTGCAAAGACATTTGCCCTCGAATGTTCATTACAGCGTCATCGTCTTTTTGTGTATGTTTGGCCTCAGCGCCATCAACACCAACTTCTCGCACTCGTCTCATAAACTCGTATTTCGCAATTCGCACTTTTTCTCGCTTCGCTTACGTGCGACCTCTTCGCTACGCTCGCTTTGTTTTCGTCTTCGTCCGTTATCGTCGCCGTTGTGCGGTGATCGGTGCTCCCCCCATCCCGGACGAGCCCCCAAGTGTAGGATCTCAGGAAAAAGGAAGGGGTACCGCGCCGGGAATCGAACCCGGGCCCCTCGTGTTGGTAGCCGATCGACTAACGCGCTCACCCACGGAACCCTCCCCCCTTCTTCCTAATTTCCTACGGTATTTGTGGTCTGGGGGGTCCTAATCCCACAGTTATCACTTATCACAGAACCTAAATAATATCACTGTACAATAAAAAATGAAATTGTATGAATTTTTGAATATATTTGCAATAGTAACAATGAACTGGTATCATACTGTCCAATATTTAATCCAATTTAGCATTGCGCTCCGTCAGTGTAGCATTGTATTCGGTATAATAGATTTCTTATACCGCTCGAGCCTGGTTCTTATGTCGATTTCTTAACCGCGCCCAATGTGGGGCTTAGACATAAGAACTTCGCGTTTCGGGTGTTTTTCATCACCTCGCCGAGCTCAGCTGATCGAGCTCGACGCGTGCACCGCGGTGAACAACCGCGGTTGTAAACTGATTCGGCGCCGTCTGTTTATATTTCGCATCGTACTTGCCTCGTGGGCCATCGTTCCGATATTCCATATTTTAAATCCAACGCCTATTTTCCATTGTCTCCCTCGCCGCACCTGTCGTTAGGGCAATGCCCCGATATTGCCAACGAACATTAGGTGCTGGCGGCTCCCTGCAATTTCAAAAATCCCACTCCTCGATCCTTCCGAACCGATGGTCCCGAGCAAGTATAAATAGGCGCGTCGAAACCGCGCTCGCTCTCGTCGCTTCCGACTGTCTCGATCGCTTGATCACATCGCTGTTCTATTTCCTTTTGTGCGCGGCACACATTTACATCGTCTCCACTGCAATTCTCGTGAGCTTCACGAGAATTCATCTATTCATACAAATCGTGAGCTTCACGGTTTGTATCATCCGTTCATCATACCATTGTAACATATCTCATCTCAGTACACTGTATCATATTTCATACCCTTTTTCTGTATAGTTTTCGTTATATTATAATTCTTTTTACCTACACTCTCTACACTGCATATACCTCTTCATTTCCGTTTCCTAATAGCTAGAGTTTCAACACATAATTAATTGAGAAAAAAGTAATACATGGATACCATGCGGAATAACAGAAGAAACAAGCAGAATTAACTCCTGTAGATAACTCTGATCGTACCTAGATAGGCTGAGCTTTCAATTTTCAAAGACATTTCCTGGATTTTCGGTGCGCATCTGTTTATTTTTTGTTTGTAAACACGTTGTGGAGATGAGAAGCGACAATACCACACACACCCACCCAGTGTTTCTAAAAAGGATTCCGTTATGAAATTAACATTGCCGATAGTATTTTGCAAATATCTCGAAAACTAAAAGCGACCCCCCTATATTGGAAAAGGATAAAGTTGTTCACAATGTCGAAATCTATAATATATTAAAATTTCATCAAAATTGTAGTACGCAGACCTTTTCTATATAATTACCGTTGTTAGTATCTTTTCGAACAATAACCTTTTAAGGAGTTTGAAAACAATTGAACACTTTTGTTGGAACCGTTTCTGCTTCGTTACTATTAACAGTAAATGAATAATGCTGGTTCCAGTCACATACAAATGCAGAAATGAAAGTAATGTGTAACGGATGGAGAGGTTACAAGTGAAAATGATTATTGCAATATCTGGACTGATACTTTTATTTCAATGCAAGAGGTTGACAGCGTGATGAGTGACAGAGTGTGGATGTACGTAAATTGGATGTACGTGAATGTCTGTTTTGCGTTTTTCCTTAGGTATATATACAAAGTCTCGGAAGAAGGTAACGCCTTTTCCGAGACACGCGGGTGGAGCTTGCTCCCTGAAGGCGCAAGGGTGGAGTTACTTTTTCCTTTAAAACACCGCCCTGATCGGCGGGGGAAAGGGACTCCTTGTCGCCAATTTAGGTGGCTCCTATGTTTTGGGACTTTCCTCGACCCCGCTGGCCGCGCGGTCGGGAAGTCCCGTAACGGTACACGGCTGGCGACGTTTTCATCAGCGAAGTCTGCTGTGCACGTGAAAGCAATAAAAGAATAAAATCATTTCCGGGCTTGCAAATATCAGGGAAGGTTTTTCTCGCCTAAACCTTGACATCTGCAAGCGGACTGTTCGAATGGTTATTACGGTCGCCGACCGTGTGCCGCTACAAATGTTTACTTTTCCAACTTAGGACCATTGAGAATTTCGATAGCCTAGATATCGTTTAAATTTTACGACAATGTTCAATCAACATGTATGCTATTTACCTGAAAATATTTACCTCAAAACTTTACCTCAAAATTATTTATGTGCAATAGATGCATACAATTTATTGTATGTTTCAAACATTTCAAGGCTACAATGTTACCGAAGCAGCGATCTCACGCATTTGCAATACATTAGTTTCTATATCGAATGGCCGGTAAATATTTTCGTAAATTAATCGGGGCCGTTTATAATATTTTTAAAAAATCACACACCATGGAACGGTTCCTCGGCAAGGTTTGACGGCAGACCTTCTCGAACGCGTTTCGCAATTTCAATCCACAACTTCAAATATTGACCCACGTAATAGTCGGACAATTGGATCTCGAATATCGATTGCCATCGTTAACGGAACCATCATAGGAGGTTGAACATTCATGGAACTATTGCTTCATTTCATTTTCTTTTTATTTACGTTTCGATTCAACGGAGTTCCACTTCCATATTTCATTTATAAATGCCGATTGATGATGTGCGACTGCAAACGTGAAATGATTGAATAAACCTATAGTATTGCTGGAGTTCCGTGATTCAAAGAAATAAATAAAAATAAATTTTTAAAAATACCACGTTTTTAAAACGGTCTAAAATGTATAAAATAATAATAAATAAATAAAAATGAAATGGACTAAAAAGTATAAAATAATTTTTAAAAAACGGACTAAAAAGTATAAAATAATTTGAAAATAAAAACAAAAATTTGAAATTGTGAATTTTGAATAGCTGTGAAAGTACTTGTAAGATTTAAAACGAAAAACGTGGGGCGCAAGATAATAGTAAGGAGTGTAGGGAGTAGCAGCCGTTGAGAAAACTCGCACAACAGTTTATATCATTTGCAGAGCAATAAAATTTTTAGTCATTTAGGTGAACTATTCGTGCATCAATTATCTATTGCATGCGCCCCACGTTTTTCGTTTTAAATCTTACAAGTACTTTCACAGCTATAAAAAATTCACAATTTCAAATTTTTGTTTTTATTTTCAAATTATTTTATACTTTTTAGTCCGTTTTTAAAAAATTATTTTATACTTTTTAGTCCATTTTATTTTTATTTATTTATTACTATTTTATACTTTTTAGACCGTTTTAAAACGTGGTATTTTTAAATAATTATTTTCTGCTTTTTAATCTTGAGTGTGTGAAATTTTTTTAAACATATTCAAATGGATGGCTGCGTTGATGATATAATACTTTCAACAAATTTTGTAACTTTTTCAAGAAAATATTTGACGCAAAATATGCAATGACATACCTGGTGATTTGGCGGCTTCCCTGTGAAAATCATTATTCACGAACTGCTCCCTTTTTTTTGTAGACATTATTTCTGACACTTTCAAACACAGATTTTTGTTAATTTCTAATCTCGTACACGATATTATTATTACCTATATCATACATGCTCTCCAACGACAAAAGGCTTCCTCTCCTACTTCTTGCACGTATATTTCAATCGATTTTAAACATTTTGATGAAATTATAACAGAAAGGTGTAATGGTTCTTTCACTTGGTAATCAAAGCGATGATGTACTACGGATCGTCTATCATATACTGACCTCCGTCGGGGCGAAGTGGGTTCATGGAGTGGGGACGAGTCAGAGTGCGTACGCATAGTAAAGTAGAGAGCGTTGTCGCGCGGAGTGGGGATCGCCGAACGCGATGACCGCGGTGTAACGGTAATAACGGTAAAAATATTTAATTGTTATTTCTCTTAAACGGATAGACTTTCTAAAAAAAAAATTTTTGATTACTGCATTGTCATCCAGTTCTAAGCTACATGTCCAATTTCAAGTCTCTAGCTCATCGAGAAGTTAGTTCAAAATCAATTTCAAGATTTGTACCGAACAAACAAACAAACAAACAAACAAACAAACAAACAAACAAACAAACAAGAAAGCGAGCTAATTAAAACGTGGTAAAATACATTATTTTCAATCCAGTATTTTTCTTTATACGCAAAATACGATGGACAAGTAAGTATAATCATTATCGATCCTTCAAAAATATTAATTCATAGCTACGGGAAGTCTTCACTCAGTTTTCTGCATTAATGTTATCAATTTCCGTGTTTCATGTTTCTACATATGTACATACATGTGTGTAGTTGTGCAAACAAAGACGTTTTTTTCGTGTACCAGTCTATTGGATAGCAGTCAATTTCTGATCAGACACGATAACATGAAACTAGCTAAAACCAATTATGCAGTTGTAATTATTCAATTTCAAGTACACGGTGATTCAGCTAAGTGTGTCACCTAAATTACTTACATGTTGTTTTATCACGAACTCGCGTTGAGACCGGATTGGTCTACGAGGGTATAAATCCCCGATTCGAATGCGACAACGTGGTACGCGATTTCCTATGACCACTTAAGGTGATAGAGGTGGTATGAATATAATAAATTAGGCACAATGTAACGAACAATTGAAGGACTATATTTTTAAAAATAAAATAACGTTGAGTACAGGAGTTGAAATACACTGATTGAATCTTGTGGACAATCTTTCGCGGACTGTTTGATGGGGACACCCTCGTCTGGATGCCATCCGATTGGACGCGTTCCTTTTGGACTACGTGCCGATTGGACTCGTGTCGTTTTAACGCCATGCCGTTTGGACTTCATGCCGATTGGACTCCGTACCGGTTGGACATAACCCAGACCTAACCCAGAACTAACCCAGAACTAACCCAGACCTAACCGTACATTTCACAATAAAATATCACCATATTTAGAATTCGAAAAGCAATGATTATAAAATTTACGGCACCCAAATGTCACGGATCCA
The DNA here is from genome assembly GCA_913789915.3 of Sphecodes monilicornis. NCBI lineage: Eukaryota > Metazoa > Arthropoda > Insecta > Hymenoptera > Halictidae > Sphecodes > Sphecodes monilicornis. The sequence continues at coordinate 1,295,691 of OU565293.1, read as the reverse complement.
AACGGCACGGCGCCCAAATGTCAGAAATCCAACCGCAATGGCGTCCGAACGACGAGTCCGAACGACGAGTCCAATCGGCACAGCGTCCAAAAGGAACGCGTCCAATCGGGACGCGTCCAATCGGATAGCGTCCAAGTGGGTCATCCCCGTTTGATGATGAAGTAAAAGTTGATGACGGATGGCGTAAAAAGGTAAACTCGGTGTGGGCATGAGTTTTACTGTGGGGCAAGTGGATTCGTTGACTGCCATTTCCCGGGAATTGGTAAGGAACACGGCCGTCTTAGATAATTGGTCAACAAAAAATGGAATGGAAAGGGAAAAAAAGGCCGCCTCCAAACCAGGAGTCACTCGTAGGTACGCTTGTACCCTCGAGTGACGCACGCGGGGAATCCGCGTGTACCAAAGACAGAACCGTAGCAGGTCATAAACCAGAGAAGCGGCTTGACTCGGAACAAAGAAAACGGAAAGAAAGGACTCGACGATGGCTCGACTTCTGGTCACCAAATGTGGACAATGGGTCAATAAAATACTAAATGTTTTGACGAAGAGTAACGGCTTCTCTGAAATATTGCTACTACTGGTAATTTGGTGCTATTAGTGTCTGTTATTTTGGGAAACGTGCAGGGCAGATAGGTCATCGAAGGAGGCCCAATCGCCTCGCTTAGGGTTCGAAAATGCGGATGGTTGTACTAAAAATAAAGTAATATATCTTTGTAAACATATCGTTTTCTGAGAAACGGAACATCCTCCCCCCCTTGAGAGGGAACCGATCAAAGCGAGATGATGACTGTATAAACTGTATGGGGTGAATAATGTGTGTGATGAGTATAGTACGTATACTGTGTTTGAGTTCCGGCATGCATGTGAATGATATGTTCGTTCAGAATGATGAGGGTGGTGGCTGTATGTGACTTCAGAAGTATGATAGGGTGTTTTTGTGCGAATGGTAACGTTGAGTTCTTCAGTCTACCTCCGACTCGTAATATACCGTCTTGATCGATGAATGGATGTAATTTGGCTAATTTTCCCGTGATCTTATTATTCTTATGCTGTTGTACGAGATGCAATTCTTCTGCGAAATATGAACCTTGTAGTAATTTTATAACGGCTATTCTTGCTTGGGCTAGTTCGATTGCCTTTAGATTGCCCTTTATTACTTGGCCCGGTTTCCATCGCAAGCACCATGCGACGACCCGGAGCAACCTGCTCCACGACGGAAACCGTTCGAGTAAACCTGCGTCGATTCTGGTCATAGCTAAGCAGGTAGCTGCCCGTTGCTCCGGGTCATTGATACAAGGTGTTAAATTCCAAGTTGGCCAAAGTGAATTGTCTTGACAAAGCCAGGCTGGTCCATTGTGCCAGATGGACGGACGAAGGAATTCTTCTATTGATTGACCTTGGGAGATGAGGTCTGCTAGATTATCGACTGAGCTAACGTGGCGCCGTCTTCGACTTTTGTTCTGGACTGGATCTCTGATACACGGTTAGCGACAAATTGGCCAAAGTGAATTGTCTTGACAAAGTCAGGCTGGTCCATTGTGCCAGATGGATGGACGAAGGAATTCTTCTATTGATTGACCTCGGGAGATGAGGTCTGCTAGATTATCGACTGAGCTAACGTGGCGCCGTCTTCGACTTTTGTTCTGGACTGGATCTCTGATACACGGTTAGCGACAAATGTTTTTAATGTATGAGGTGAAGAATTAAGCCAATGCAAAACTATTGTGGAATCTGTCCATACAATTGTACGGTCGACTTGTATATGTAAGACAGAGATGGGCAATTTTGCCTCAATTGAGGCAAAACCGTCAACGCCGTTGCGCCCCCTGTCCCCTTCCAGCAAGCGCGGTACAATGGAGCAACGAAGACACGAGACATCAGCGTACGCAACGAACGTGCGCGCTGCATGAAAGAGAGGTTGGTGGGAGAAGCAGGTATTTCAGGGGCTCCACTCGTGCCCACCACTGATGTAAGGCATTGTGAATCGTGTTGGCTAATGACGAAAGCAATAACGTTCCACACAATTCGAGTCGAGGGATGGATTGACTCTTTAGCGGTGCAACCTTCGATTTGGCTGCGCGGAGTTCTACCTGCGTTTCACCTTGTGCATTGTTAGAACGAAGATATACGCAGGCTCCGTACGCCTTCTCGCTGACGTCGCAGAATCCATGCAACTCGATGGTTAAGGCGGCAGTAATTATTGTTTTTCGATGAAATGTCACGTTATTGAGTAATGGCAGTTGCGTGTAGTATTGCGTCCATTCTGTGTGTATGTTCATGGGCAGCGATTCATCCCAGTCAATTTTCAAGGTCCATAGCTTCTGGAGGAGAATTTTGGCTACGATAATAATTGGGCCTAGGAGGCCCAATGGGTCGTAAATTTTCGCGATTTCGGAACTGATTAATCGTTTGGTGACTCGAGATGCCCGCGTAAGAGACTTGACTGTATATGTGATGGAGTCCTCCGCCGAGTCCCAGACGATACCGAGGGTCTTAATTGTTAACGATTCACCGAGGTGAAGCTTCTGATTGATGTTTTGTTCTGGTAATCCGTCTAACAAATCTGGATTATTGGAGGCCCATTGTCTGACATTTAATCCAGCTGAACGGAGAAGTTGTGTCAATTCGTTTCGTAAGGCGAGGGCTTTTTGTATCGTAGCTGCTCCGGTGAGTGCATCGTTCACGTAGAAATCCCGTTGTAAAATCTTCGCGGTGGAGGGAAAACGATAACTTTCGTCTTGTGCTAATTGCTTAAGGCATCTGATGGCCAGGTATGGAGCTGCTGATAAGCCGAATGTAACTGTATTCAATTGGTAAGTTTTAATGCAATTGTTAGTGTCGCGCCAAAGAATTCTCTGGTATTGTCTGTCTACCGGGCGCACTAAAATTGTCTATACATTTTTTCGATATCGCCAGTGATGACGTATTGATGGACGCGAAATTGGAGTAGAATGTATAGTAAATCGTCTTGTATTTTGGGACCAGTGTGTAACGTGTCATTGAGTGAAATTCCAGTACTCGTGACTGCGGACCCGTCGAAAACTACTCGTAATTTCGTTGTTTCGCCCGACATCTTGACTACTCCGTGATGTGGAAGATAATATCCCTGATGCGATGCATCCACCTCGGACATGTGTCCAAGATCGAGATATTCCTGAATTACTGATCGGTACTGATGTTCCAATTCTGGATCGCGTTGCAACTTCCGTTCTAGTGAAGCGAGACGCTTCATTGCTCGCGTTTTGGATTCACCCAGCTTGTCTTTGTTTCTGTTAAATGGAAGTGCCATAACATATCTACCTTCTGTGTTTCTTGTAACGGTATTCTGGAAATGTTGTTCGCATGTCGCTTCCGATTCTGATAGATGCTGAGATTGTGGACCTTCTTCGATTTCCCAAAAACGTGCAAGGTCAAGTTTTAGCGCCCTTGTGGTGTGGTATGTAACCTTCCGAATTGATTGTGTTATTGGCGCACTTCCTCCGATGACCCACCCAAACAACGTTTTTTGGAGATAAAGATCTGGACCATCTGGTTGGGAAGTGCTGTTCCAGCCCCCAGTAATATGTCGATTGAGGCTGGCCGATGGAACGTTGGATCTGCGAGCTTGATGTTACCTGGTAATTTGAGTGTTGCTCGATCGACTATCTTGTCTGGTACTGGTGAAGCGATATTCGGTACGATTAAAAAGTTGAGGGTTCGATGATAATTGTTGACCTTAGATTGAATGTTTGCCCTAACGGTATGGTTTGCTATGGTCGAGAGAGCATTGAGAGTGCCCACGGAAACGATGCACCAGTTTTGCGGCAAACGCAGTCTCTTGGCCAGATCTTCTGTCATAAAGTTGGTGGTTGAGCAAGTATTAATTAAGGCGCGGCATGGAATCATTTTATGGTTGACGTCGACTACGTTGATCTGTGCTGTGACTAGTAACTCATTGGTATCGGAATTGACTATGAATGATTGTGCCTGGATAGTTCTTGGTGTTTTCTGAGATGATAGTCATATCGAGCTTGTTTGTTTATTGCTTGTTGCTCTATCTTCGTAAAATAATGTGGAAGTAGGCGGAGCGACAGTTCTGTCATGCGCTGAATGTTCTTGTCGATGTAGGAGAGTATGGTGTCGTTGATTACATATTCGGCATGAAACATTCGATCGACATACGTTCGACGTGTGTCCGATGCCTAGGCAATTTTGGCATAATGCGGCCTTGGTAACGGCTTCCATACGGTCATTAATGGACAATAAATTGAAAGTTTCGCAGTTCCGGATTGCGTGGCTTCCTTCGCAGATCGAGCAGTGAAATGTTTTTGTCGTAAGATACGTTTGAGCGCGCGGGGGGGGGGGGGCGGTTGGGCACTCGTGAATTTCCTGAAGACAATGGATTACGTACGAACGGAATACGTGCTGCGAGAGTGGATCCGGCTTTTGCGAATGCTGCAGGTGAACAGTTTGCGCGTTTTTGGAGAAACTCTATCAGATGATCGTATGAAGGCATCTTTTTGTTGGTTAGCGTGAGTTCCCATTGCCAAATGGTATCGGAACTATGTTTCGACAGAATGATTGATATTAAAAGTGCGCTCCAGGATGACACGGGTTCTCCGAGATTTTTTAACGCACGCAGATGTTGTCTCAAGATGTCCAATAAATCTCCTAGTGCTTCCGGTGTGTCTTTCATTAATTTTGGAATTTCACGAATGGCATCGCAATGTCGCAATAGAATTAATCGCGGGCAGTCGAATTTGTCTTTCAATATCGCAATTGCGTCGAGATAATTAGCATCTGTGGTGTTGAGAGACTGAATACACGCGGCGGCTCTTTCGGTAAGGGTTGACCGCAGGTATTGTAATTTTTGTACTGGATTAAGGTCTTCGTTGCGGTCAATCATGGAGGAAAGTAGGTCGTAAAACGACGCCCATTTTTCGATAGAGCCATCGAACGTAGGTAGCCGCATTTCGGGTAGCTTTATGGCCATCGGAACTGTTACGGTAGGAGTAGGTGAATTGGTTATGTTGTCGCGCGTATTGTCCTGCGGTTGGGCTGCTTCACGCATTTGTTTCGCTCTTCCCTGTATCGCAAAATATCTGGTCTGAATTTCGAACTTGCGGTCGTCTTCGGATTCAGGATCCTCGAGATATTCTAATAAGTCCACATAATCCTTCCATGTCTGATTTACCGCGTTTATATAGAAGTCGAGAACATGTTTTTCTAAGTTGCCGGCCTTTTCACCATTATCAAGGAATTTTGTGATCTCAGTGCTTTGCTTATTTATCTGATTGCGTCTGCGTCGTAGAGTGCTGGATTGAATACTATCAGGCTTCGGATTGGACATTGTGTTACGGAAATGGGAGCGCGACACGGGAATTAGTGATACTCTGAAAGAGCCTATCTTTACGAAGTAACGACGTCAGGAGTGTTGAAATCCAATGCTGTCCCGAAGTCCTTGACGTCTTGACGAGGGATGTTTAGCTGCACGTCAGTGCGGTGGCTCGGATTCAACCAGGATGCTGTGTTGTGTGGCTTTGAGAGTTGTTAAAAAGGTGAACTGTATAATACAATTCAACAACTTTTCAACGGTGGCTCGAATATGAGGAGATAGGAGTTTTGAGGGAAAGTAAATGATCGTACAGCGAGGTTATGTTGATAGTGACCCACCAAATGGTGGGCCGTTTATTAATCAAAATATCGCCAGTGCAGCTCGGCGATCCGCGGTGCCGCCGTCTCCTCCGGGTCGTCCCTTTGAACGTCTAGCGACGTTGGCGTCTGTAAAAGAAAGAATCGAACGAAGATGTGAAACCACCTATTCGATCCGCTACGTATCCGTTCGAGACGCTGTTTCACGTACGCTCCTGACGGCGATAATCGCTATCGAAGGAGGGGGAGTACAGCCAAACTGCTCAGAACGTAGAGTTAGTGGTCTGTATATTTTTGATATATCTCGATAATCGAGAATCCGTCCGCTCGCACTAGCGTAGTCAGGGTTAAATCGATTCTACTGCGTGAGCGTCAGCGTAAGGGTGGCGGTTAATCTTACAAGGAGGTTGTAAGGCTCCATGTTCGATAATCCAGCCGAATTAACCCGTGCTTCAACAACCTTGATTCAAAGCTCGTGCGAGACTCAATACGTCACGCGGCTATAGGAATCGCGGTGGAAGACGTGGTCCAACTCACCACTTACTTGCACAAAAGCGACTATATATATATATATATATATATATATATATATATATATATATATAGAGAGAGAGAGAGAGAGAGAGAGAGAGAGAGGGGGGGCGTATATTGTAAGCGTGTTAATCAAGAGTTTCTTTTGAACGGCGGGTAGTGCATTCGGGGAACGAACACGAATCTCGCGTCAACCACACCGAAATACACTTGTGGGGTGAAACAACAACGGTGAGGCCAGTTCCGACCGTACAGTCGTTGCCGATAGCGTCGCCGTCAGAGCCTCGTAACGAGCCTCCAACAGCGCGACTGAAGAGCGCGTGACAAATTAAGTATTAAAACTCGGAATAAGCAGAGTTTAATAAATCTCGCAAGGGACTTGTCGATTCTCTAAGCGTGTAGAACGATCTCGAGTACGAGACCAGTTCCTTTCGCACAGTCGTGCCAGTAGCGTCGCCGTCAAAGACTTGTAACAAGTATCCGACAGCGCGACTGGAGAATAATGACAGCTACGTAGACTCGTAAGCGAGTGTTCACTAGCACGTCTCATTTGCAAGTGCTCGCTAGCACGATTCGTGAGCGAGTTACCCCTCGCACGTCTCGTGAGCAAGTGACTACGCGAACTGGCAGCGGCGACGAAGCGTCGCGAGAGTCTCAGCTGATCCGCTACGGGGCGCTGTCTCTCTCTTATTCGCCTGTTTCTGTTCGACCTATGTTTGTATGTTGTTCTCTTTGTCTCTCTATACCTTCGCGACACGAGTTTGATTTGAACGTTTTGTACGTTGATCCACCGATCGCCGTGTTTATCGGCTGACATTAGCTGGTAGCCAGAAAGTCACGTCGTTTTTACTTGAAATATTGTTGGTTATTTGGCTCCTCGGAAGAATAACATCGAGAAGGTCACCAACGAATATAGATCGCGATAATCGCGAAATTCAAGCATGTTTCAAACTAATGCGATATTTAAACAAGAGTGGTACCGTCGACTGCGTTGTAGGCGTTTGTTGACGGATAGAAAACACTGTATCCGGCTCGAAGGACCAAATGTTTTATCACGAAATCGCGTTGAGACCGGGGATTGGTCTACGAGGGTTGTAAATCCCCGATTCGAATGCGACAACGTGGTACGCTCGACTTCTGGTCACCAAATGTGGACAATGGGTCAATAAAATGCTAAATGTTTTGGCGAAGAGTAACGACTTCTCGGGAATATTGCTACTACGGGTAATTCGGTGCTATTAGTGTCTGTTATTTTGGGAAACGTGCAGGGCAGATGGGGCGTCGAAAGAGGCCCAATCGCCTCGCTTATGGTTCGAAAATGCGGATGGTTATACTAACAATAAAGTAATATATCTTTATAAAGATATCGTTTTCTGAGAAAAAGAACACATGTAAACTACTTGGTATATGAAAAAATGGCTGAAACGAAAGTTATATGATTTAAAACGTAGTATACAATGTAATGATTAGTTTTTTTCTATTTTGATTTTTCATCCAGAAATAAAGGTCACCGTGAGTTTATTTATTGCATAGGGAAAATTTTAATCTTGTGGTTGAAGAGAGAATTGAAAACTGAATAACAAACTGTACGGGTATATGAAAAACTAATAGTTACCGAGATATTTTCTGTAAAGGATTTTTAATGCAAGTATTACTATTACTATGCAATGGATGGATCAATCGGAATGCTATCTTTAGTATCTTGTAGAGGACGATCCTCGATAATCCCGTATAAAAAATGTTCGTATTTGTTTATTGGTAACTACTGTTATTACAATACATTAATTGGTGAAAATAATTGTAAATAAAGTAGAAATGACATAGTAATTATTTTTTACTATATGACATACTTGAAAGTCAGTCCACATTTAGAAAAGATATTTTTTATTTGAAATTTAAAGGAGATTGTTGATTATTGTATCTTAGAATATAAACATTTTATATTGAATTTATTAGACGTAAAAAATGTGAGACTTCGTAGGACGGTAAATGTGGAGAAGCCACCGGGGAGGCATGGCGCAGCACAATACGTCGTTACTTAGTAAACTAATGACCGGGCTTCCGTAGTGGATTGACTACTTTTTGCGATAAGCGGTTGAATTCTCACAGGCCGAAATTCGCGATGGAAAAATTTTCAGAGCTTTCAATGAACTCAATGGAGTGTGGAGAGTCTTCTGTAACGAGAATTAAAAATCAAATCGGCGTGCATATGCACACAGACCTCTATAGCATTACAATTTTGTCTATTTCTTTTTGCTTTACCTCACAAATGTTTGCAAATCGAAATAAAAATCTATCTTAGTATAAATTATTTTCCACATGTCTGAGTATGTGAAATTATCTCTACGACTCGAAAGCAGGCACTCGACCTCCGCAAGTGTAAGTTTATCTCGCAAAATCAAAATATCATCGCGAACCTTACTCCTACGACTGGAAATAATGGATGTAAGTTACTATTTAATTATTTTATGAATGTTCGTTTTGTTAATGCGGGGAATTCCATTTAAATTAATCTCCTCGAATATTTACGCAACTGTTAGCAATATCAAAAAATGTTGTTTTTGTTTATGAAACCTCCAAAACTGAAAATTACAACTCCTTTCTTCTAACTTGACTTACCTTTTAACGTTCCAGTAGTTGCGCGGCAGTCTCACAGACCGGGTGCATATAATCTTGTAAACAACTTTTTAACACGGGAATATTTTAATTTCTTTTCGGATGTAAACGGAATGGTGTTTGTTCATTACTTACTCTGTTAAAAGTCAAAATTATCATTAAACAATATAATACTTTTTATTTTTAGATTCTCTATATTTTTGCACGTCTGGTCTACTAGACCGGCGCGGCCCGACCACTAAATGCACCACAATTTTGCGCAGGTACTGGAAGGTTAACTGAATATAGAGAGTGGGGCACTATAAACAGGTCACCTGAATAACTCGCTTGTTTTTGAAGATAGAAGAAAATGCATCAGACCAAACGTACTTGATATCGAGGCGCTCGTAATCTGATGTCATTAATTTTTTTATAGGTAGAGACGTCAAGGAGATATGAAGGTCAACTCTGTTTTTTTAAATGGAACGGTATGGTTTTTTATTTACATTCTGATAGTGTGTTTCAAGACGAATACAATGACCTATTATGAAGGTCATTCAAGGTCACGCAAGGTCAACTGCAATAGAAAATAAAGTGTCTCAAAGCACTCTTCAAATACTTTTGTGTCTTCCTGGTTGTTGGCATACCGCTCTTGTAACTATTGATAAGGGTCACAGGACATAAATAAATATACAATCACATTGTACTGTTACCTCTCTCCAGAAATGTTATTAGTAGTTTGACTACCGACTAGAGTACGGCTTCGTAATATTCAATCTGAGTGTTCAATTTTCAAGATTGCGTTGCACAATAGGGGAGAAAGTGGAAATGGTTATCATTTATGGCGAATGTCATAGAATTGAGGAAAGCGATACGCGTGTATGGTGAAAGATTTGCCTTCTTCATGGTAAAATAATTGCTTAGGGGACATTTCACTGGACATGCGACAGTCCATTCGGTTCCAACAAGACAGATGTCCTGCTCATTCAGCACGAAATGTTACAGAATTACAGAATAGGACATTTGAAGGTCGTTGGATTGGTCGATTGAGAAGTAATAAATGGCCAGCACGTTCCCCAGACCTGACACCACCAGATTTTTATTTGTGCGAAAATTGAAGGAACAAGTGTACCGCGAAAAGCCAACAACCACAGTTGATATGCAAGAACTTATAAAAAGAGCTTGCTCTGTAATAGATACAAATGAAATTTGTCAGGCAGTATCATCAGTATTGCAACGTTTTAGATTATGTCTCCGTGTTCAAGGTCGACAAATTGAACACTTGAAGTAGCAGTGAATATGTAAATAACATTTTACATGTAAATCGTCGTAGTGTTCGAAGAGTGCTTTGAGACACTTTATTTTCTATTGCAGTTGACCTTGCGTGACCTTGAATGGCCTTCATAATAGGGCATTGTATTCGTCTTGAAACACACTATCAGAATGTAAATAAAAAACCATACCGTTCCATTTAAAAAAACAGAGTTGATCTTCATATCTCCTTGACGTCTCTACCTATAAAAAAATTAATGACATCAGATTACGAGCGCCTCGATACACCCTATATATATGTATTAATGTGTAGGATATTTCCAAAACATGGTGTGCTCATCAAATAGAAAAATTCTTAATAATTTTAACGAGCACAAAAATAACAAAAGTCGGATTTTGTGATCAGAAGTTAGGTACTGTAATTATAGACGCGGATGTTGATAAATTCGATAATTTGAGAAAAAGTTGCTATTAGAGCTATTATAAATGTTCTTGATTAAGTGGGTGTTTTAGCCTAAACAGACCTAATAGCATTTATGGTTGGCCAACGGTGGCCAACGGTTGGGAGTTAGTTGGGATATGGTTAGTGGTTTTGCCTACAGATCCCCAACGTTGGGCCTACGACGAAAAGTTATGTCAATTTGTCAGCGAATATCCAACGTTGGACCTACAGATATTATCGTCGGTTAAATAACGTGAAATTTACGACGATAATTGGCCCAACGAAAATCTGCCAACATTGAAATATGTTGTTTAGTAGACACCAGAAATGTTGCTGCAACCAAAAACATGTTATATTCCAAATTGATTTTTTTTCGTATTTCTAAATATACTCACAATTTGTTATTTTTGCGCAATAGTTGATGCACCAAAGTTGTATTGTGTGCAGCCTTGGAATTTATTTATTTCTTTAAGTTTCTCCATCCGACGTGGGGAAGGTACGGGTGTTGCATTCGCTTTTAGAACGACAGTATGCGGAGGTCTTAGTGCTCGTATAGCGTAACGAAACCCTTTATGTATTATGATTTACATTTTTCAACGTATCGAGTACCTCGGATCATAGCATCTATACCAAAAAAATCTTTGTAGGTACGGCGGTAGCGTATCAACTTACTACGTAGAGGATCCAGATTCAAGTCCGACGAGGGTACGAAATTTGTTTTCTTTGTTCCAATTTCTACCGTGGAGATACATTGTTTAAATATTATTTATAATATTCTGTGAAAACAACCGTAAAAGAGAAGATCAGAACAAGCGTACTACAGCGGCCTAGGCTACACGTTAGGTATGATCGTTGGCCCAACGTTGACCACGTTCGTTGGCCCAACGAAAAAAATAGCGCCATTTGTAACGGTTGGTCAACCAATACTGCAACGTAGGCCCAACGAAAAAACTAGCGACATTTCTAACGGTTGGCCAACCAATACTGCAACGTAGGCCCAACGTACCCTAGTAGCATTTATGGTTGGCATTTCGTTGGGCCTACGTTGCAGTATCGGTTGGCCAACCGTTAGAAATGTTGCTATTTTTCGCGGCCAACGTAGGGCTAACGATGATACCCAACGTGGAGCCTACGCTGCTATAATACGGTTGTTCGGATCTTCTCTTTTGCGGTTGTTTTCGCAGAATATTATAAATAATATTTAAACAGGGGCGCGCAGTGACTCAGTGGATAGAGCGCGCGACTACAAACACTGTGGTCGTGAGTTCGAATCCCACCGCCGTCACCTCTGGAAATTCATCTATGTGATATTATACTGCGTTGCCCAAGATGGTTCGGAGCCCACCTTTATAAGCTGTAGGTCCTTCACGCACGCACGCGCACACACACACACACACACACACACACACACACACACACATCGTATACTCACCGATTAGAGTACCAAATCTCATTGTTCCACCCCGTCGCTAATAACCTTGATAGTTGATGCGACGTTAAAAACAATAAAATAAAAAAATAAAAAATATTTAAACAATGTATCTCCACGGTAAAAATTGAAATAAAGAAAAAAATGTCGTACCCTCGAGGAAGTTGAACTTGGATCCTCTGCGTAGTAAGTTGATACGCTACCGTCGTGCCTACTGACATTTCTTGGGTATAGATGCTACAATCGAAGGCACTAGATACGTCGACAAATGTAAATCATAATACATAAAGGGTTTCGTTACGCTATATATGCACTAAGGGCTCCGCATACTGTCATTCTAAAAGCGAATGCAACACCCGTGCCTTCCCCTTGTCAAATGGACAAACCTAAATAAATAAATAAATTCCAAGGCTGCACACAATAAAAGTTTGGTGCATCAACTATCGCGCAAAAATATTAAATTGTGAGTATATCTAGGAATATGAAAGAAAACTCAATTTGGAGTATAACATGTTTTTGGTTGCAGCAACATTTCTGGTGTCTGTTAGACGATATATTTAGATGTTGGCAGATTTTTGTTGGGCCAATGTAGTATTGTCGTCGTAAAGCGCCACACGTAATACATACCGCAAGCGGTAGGTACGAGCCTGAGGAGCTCTGAGAACTACTGCCGCCATGGGGAGCGAGACGCGCGGTCGGGAAAACGCGTCCAAGTGAGCTATTCCTGGACATGCCTGGCCTATTGGCATCAAGTGGATTTTGGGCCATGCCCTTTTCGAATTGGTTAGTTACCACCCACTACAATCCTTGTGGGGGTAGAAGATGGCCGCTATGAACGGGCCCAAGGAGGGAGGAAACTGGCGAATTTTCCTTGTGGGGGTTTCTGACGGCAAGGCCCGTTAGGGTGGCTCGCTCGTCTTACCGCTGTTTACATGGCGCTGTAAGAGTTTATTGTTTTATTGCTCGAAGGCTAGGAGACCCTAGATGCACGTGGGTGCCAACGGGAAGCCGTAAAGCAATCTTCGGGGTCCTAGTCCGAGGTACATCTGTTTTGGCTTAACAACTAAATTGCGAGTATACTAAAAATCCTCCGTCGCTAAGTCGTAAATCGAACTGTTTTCGAAGCCTTAACATATTACGTGTAATACTTTTTCGTCTCCTATTGTGTGTTTAAAGCTGCATGAAAGGATTGCGTATAACAGTAAAGTGTCCAATCAACAACAACCCATTAATCGAAAACAATCCGCGTTGACTCCGGGAAAACCGGAAATTCACACTCTTCCAGTAAATCTAGCAGTTAATTTCTGAAGTTTATTAAGAGACTAATTGTTCCTCGTCACCAAGTCCATTACATTAATTAAATGGAAATGTTCCTGGCACGCCCGAACTGCTGGCATTTATTTTCCACCTGCGCCGTTCGCGTAATTAACTGCAGCAACGGAAACTTTTATCGAAGCTAGTAGTTTCTTCCGAAGCGCGCTTGATTATTTAAATCTCGTCCGGCTGAACTAACGCAAGGCGTCTTCCCCCATTAACAATTTCAAAACGTTCAAACTGCTTTCACGAAAAACTGTGAGAACGTGTAACTAGAAGTGAAACAATATATGCAGCGGATAATATCGTTGTGCTTTGGAACGTACTGAAACTTTCTACCATCATATTTAAGTAAATATTGGTATTAATGTATAGACTTTTTTATTCTTCTTGAATATTGGTCTAAGTGCAAAGAAGGGACTTTCATGTTTGTTGAAACTCTAGCTAACAGGAAGCGGAAATGAAGAGGTATATTAAGTGTAGAGAGTGTAGGTAACAAGAATAATAATATAACAGAAATATACAGAAAAGGGTATGAAATATGGTACAGATATGAGATGAAATATGTTACAATGTTATGATGAACTGATGATACAAACCGTGAAGCTCACGAGTTGTATGTACAGATGAATTCTCGTGAAGCTCATGAGAATTGCAGCGAAGAAAATGTAAATGTGTGCCGCGCACAAAAGTAAATAGAACAGCGAGGTGATCAAGCGATCGATACAGTCGGAAGCGACGAGAGCGAGCGCGGTTTCGGCGCGCCTATTTATACGTGTTCGGGACCATCGGTTCGGAAAGATTGAGGAGTGGGATTTTTGAAATTGCAGGGAACCGTCAGCACCTAACGTTCGTTGGCAATATCGGGGCATTGCCCTAACGATAGGTGCGGCGAGGGAGACAATGGAAAATAGGCGTTGGATTTAAAATATGGTATATCGGAACGATGGCACACACGGCAAGTCGATGCGAAATATAAACAGACGACGCCGAATCAGTTTACAACCGCGGTCGTTCACCGCGGTGCACGCGTCGAGCTTGATCAGCTGAGCTCGGCGAGGTGATGAAAAACACCCGAAACGCGAAGTTCTTCTCTCTAAGCCGTCGTTGGCGCGGGTAAGAAATCGACATAAGAACCAGGCTCGAGCGGTATAAGAAATCTATTATACTGAAATAAATCGAGTCGCGGAACGCAATGCTAAATTGGATTAAATATTGGACATTCCGCCCGCCTTCGACCGTCGGCGAATAGAAAATATGAGAATATAATATAAATAGCTTTACTACGTGTAATACTGAGATGGGAAACGCGGAACGGGGACGATTTAAGGCGTCGCAGCGCGGCCGAGAGAAATTATTTTTGGTACTGGTCTTTTTACGTTACTGGTGGCGGTTCGGACGGTGACGACTCGGACGTGTTGGTCGGCTCCTGTGTGGACCTCGACGATGCGTCCCAGTGGCCATTTAGAAGGGGTGAGCTCCGATCGTACGAGGACCAGGTCCCCGATAGGCAGCGATGGCTGAGGGGAGGTCCACTTCCCTCTCGGTTGCAGCTGGTGCAGGTACTCTGCCGACCACCGTCGCCAGAAGTGCTCGAGACGCTGCTGGACCAGTTGCCAACGGGAGAGCCTCGTCGTAGAGATGTCCAGAAGGGTTGGTTCTGGCAGGGCGGTGAGGGGCCCCCCGATCAAAAAATGACCGGGAGTGAGAGGCGAGAGGTCCTGAGGGTTGTCCGTGAGGGCTTGCAGTGGCCTTGAGTTGAGGCACGCCAATGACTCGTCGCAGGTGGTGTTTGACCGAGCGGACAGCAGCCTCCCACAGTCCTCCGAAGTGAGGGGCGCCTGGTGGAATGAACTTCCAGACGACTTTGTCCTGATCGAGGTGGCGGGAGATAACTGCTGCTTCTGCTGAGGATGCAGCGAACATTCTCCTTAGCTCGTTGTCGGCTCCGACAAAGTTCGTGCCGCAGTCACTGGTGAGGGTGGAACATAACCCTCTGCAACCCGTAAAGCGACGAAATGCGGCCAAAAAAGCGGTGGTGGAGTAGTCCGTCACCGCTTCGATATGGACTGCTCTGGTGCTGAAACAGATAAATATGGCTACGTAGCCTTTGGTGGTCTTGAAGCCGCGTCCAGGGGCGGTCTTTAGTTTGAAGGGCCCGGCATAGTCGAGCCCTGAATGTTGGAAGGGCCGTGACGGAGTGGCCCTTTGTCGAGGGAGGTCGCCCATCACCTGGGTTACAGGAGCCGCCCGCCATCGAATGCAGCGGAGGCACTGCGAGATGCAGGTCTTAACTTGCCGTCGACCTTGAGGGATCCAGTAGCGTTGGCGGATGGAGGAACGCGCGAATCGTAAACGCCGCTAACGCGATCGAAAGATCCAGAAAGTACAAATTTGAATTAACCGAAATCGGTTAGACAGACAATCAATAACACAATTGAATGTCGTTTGGGTCGAAACAGGTGTCGAAACAGGTGTCGAAAGTAGCAATAATATGACACGGAAGAGTCGATGGAAGGCAAGAGTAAGAAATATAGCTCTGGAAAGACAATGTGCTCGAGATTCAAACAAAGCCGCCGCGAATGTTCGAGAATAACGCGTAAAAGAGTCGCCGTTCCGTTTGACTGGTTAATGGCGAAACCGTCGACCGCCAACGGATACTTAGCTTGTTCGAATCTCGAACAGATCTGTACAATTTTTTTTATATTCATTTCATAAGATTTAAAGGTAAAAATACTTAAAACACAAGACATTCAGAAATAATCCTATCTATGTACGAACTACTTGCGGCAAGAATACTCATATACGTACGACTTCTGAATAAAATCGCGGCGGTGATTCTCCTCGTGCTGAATAGCTCGCCGTTACAGGGTTAGGTACGCGGCGAGGAGATCGGTCGGTGCAGGAAGGACGTGGTGAAGCTCGGGGTGAAATAACAAGACGCGGTCTTTAGCGTTGTCCGGTTTACTGCCGCTCGGAAAGGGTGCTCGCGTCGCGGAGGAGTTCGCGGTGATCGTGGCGCGGGTGATCGCGGACCTGGTGCTCGCCGGCGTCAGGACGGTGGTTGATCGTAGCCGAAGCTGTGATCCCCTGCCACGAGTCGGGTCTTTCGATCTCCGAGGTCGGCGGAGATGCCATTTACGGGGCCTCCCGTGGCAGTTTACGGTGACGTAGAGAGTGCTGTCTCTACGTCGGCCGAGACCAGGATGCTGTCTGGCTTGCTAGGATGCTGTTTAGCTCGCTAGGATGCTGTCTAGCTTCGGATAAATCAGGTGGCTGCCTGATTTA
Source organism: Sphecodes monilicornis (assembly GCA_913789915.3). NCBI lineage: Eukaryota > Metazoa > Arthropoda > Insecta > Hymenoptera > Halictidae > Sphecodes > Sphecodes monilicornis. Next base: position 1,279,189 of record OU565293.1, on the reverse strand, counting down.
TGCAGTTGCTGCCTGCGTACTAGGAGGCGGCCTAGTCCAGGGTGCGGCCTGGTGTGCACATAATGCTGTATGTGCACCGGGAAGTGACGAGGTTGCTGTCTCGTCGGCGGGATTCGGGAATCGGCAAGCGGACTGGTCAGGATGGTCAGGTTAGGTATTGAAGTACTTACGTCGTGCGTGTTCCTTCGGTCCGTCCTGGGTGCCTGCCAAGAGAGATCGGCCGTATTCGCACCGGCTTTTATAGATCGCGATCGGATCGCGGTAATTCGGGATTCGGTTCCCGCCAGATATCGGTTCGAGACGAGCGGTAACTGGGAGACGGCGCGTCGGAGCCGCTCATGACTGTAATATCGCGATGCAGCGTTCGCTTTAAATAATTTTAATTCCGTCAATTTTAAAGTGTCTGCCTTTTCAAAAATAGGTCTGTAAAGAGGAGACTTGGAGCTATCACCTCATTGTTTCGAATTTTTATAAAATTCCCGGCTATAAGAAAATTGTATTTGTTTAAAACATTTGCAAAATAAATGGTGAAAAAACCATTTTTCCAAATCGAAATATTTTCAATAGATATTCTTATGTGTTTACTATAAGCTCCTAAAAACTCATTTTCCTCAGTATGTTTGTTCTAGTCTTGTAATTTAATGAAAAAAGTTGACACTTTTTTTGCACGTCTGTAAAGCCTGTAACGGTTCGGTTTCTCGGTGAAGCTAGTGCGGTCTCGACGACGGTTCTCCTCGTTGCCGACTAGCTCGCCGAGCCAGGGTTCGCGGCGAGGAGAACGGTCGGCGTGGGGTGGTGAGGTTAAGGTGCGGTGAAAATAAAGACACGTGCTGGTTTATGTTACAAAACAAGCTGCCGTTCGCGGTACTGGTGTTCGCGTCGCGGAGTGTCGGTGCGGACCTGGTGGGAAACGCGGAGTCGCGGGGGTCGGCGAGCATGGGACGCCCTGCTCGGAGGCGGTGGGGGGGAGTGGACAGGGTACTCCCTGTCGCAGTGGTCGGAGAGCGGGGGACGCCCCGCTCGGAACGGTGATTGGAGAGGAGACGAGCAGGGTACTCCCTGGTCGGTGCGGTGTGGTGCGGAGGGGAACAGGGTACTCCCTGTTCGTGCTAGGACGGAGCGGTGAGGTGCGGAGCAACTTACGCTTCGTGACTCCTTTCGGTGCTGGTGAGCGCTTTGTTGGTGTTTGTGGAATACTTCGGAACGTCTTGATACAGTCAGAGGACGGATAAGGTAGAAGGTGTCGTTTATGTCTTCGCGGGGGGTTTATATTCCCGTTACGTTTACTAATTAGCGGCGAAAAACGTGCCGCGGTAATTAGGATCGCGGCCCTCTCGCGGCGAGGCGCGGGGATATCGGTTGCGGCTGAGGTACGAGGGGGCGCGTAACAGACAGGTCTGTTATAAGCCAATACTTTTTAAGATTTCGAAAAATCCTTCGGGATTCGTTCATAAGTTACTAAAGACTACAACATATTCAAATTTGAACTATCCGAAATAGTACTCGAAAATAAGTTCTTCTCTGGTTCGTTGCTTCGTCTGCTGTGTATCACCATCGCTCGGCTACTGGCGCGCGCGGCCGCCTTTGCCAATACGCGGCTAGGTCACGCTCTGATTGGTCCGTGTTTTTCGTTAATAACTCCTTAACAAAGCCGAAACGGGGATTTTTTCACAGGAAAATGTCGCTTCAAATAGTCTCTAGGAACCGCCCCTTTCAAGGAAGAACGATATTTTTGGGACACCCTGTATATTCTAACAATTACCTTTTACAACAATAATTTCTACTAAAATTATATTTCATATTCTTTGCATTTTGTGATAAATTTATTTTTCAGGGCAATATTGAAAAGTGTGTACCTAAATAGTATCAAGAACAATGTTATTTTAATGAAAATATTAAATTATTCATTGAAAAATTAAAAGTATAGTGTGAAAATGAAATACAGGATATTTGATAATGGGAACATGCTTTTCTGCCCGTCGAAAGATAAATTGAAAAAGCCAGTCAAAGTTATAGAACAATATCAGTTCGTTTTGAAGCCTTTAAAATTCTGCATTTGGAAAACCTCTTCGACCTGTAGTCTCATTGTTTCGACCAGCTGTACAGCATAAACAATTAGCAACAGCTCTTTCGTTTCGCGTTCAACTTATCGAGCACCATCGAATACTTGCAGCAACTTGTGCCGTACTCGTACACTCCCAGCATATTTAAGATCTTCCATAAAAGTTTTGCAATTAGTAGTGAACAGCAGTTGAGCTCAAACATCGCGAAAGGATTCATTAACGATAATAATGAGGACAATTGTGAGGGAGCAAACGAGAGAAACTAATAGCTCCCCTTTAAATCACTCTAGATATAAATTAGCAACACGCAGAGCAATTTCATCGAGTTGCTGGATTAAGAAGTTCTGTCTGTCGATGTAACCCGAACTATACTACACGAAACTGAGCCAATCAGGGTTACTTCTTCGCGAGAAACGGGCTATATGTACATACAGCGTGTATCAAAGTATACGCAGAAACTCCACAACTCAACCTAGGGATCATGAATATTTCAACAACATTTCAAGAATTGTCAAAATTAATACACTAAATTCTTCTCACATTCGTACAGGGTCTTACATTTAAACGCGAATGGTGGAATATTCCGAGGGATGAGAGCTATCAAAACAACGTTTTTTTCGGACTGAGCTAGGTGTTTGACATTGTCCTGAAAGATAGTTTCAGATATTCTTTCCTTCACTTCGTGAATAGTTAGTAAAGTAAATTGAAAGAAATACTGATTGTGAGCAGACTAACAGAAACGTGTTTCTGATGACTGAGTTATTGCATAGTGAATACCAATTAAGATTATTGGTTCTCTGTAAATATGGTTTTGAAGGGAAATATGATTGCGAAGTCACTATATGTTCTTTACACAAGACTTTTATTTCCTTCTCAGGAGACGAAGTGTCTTGTCCGAGAGTCGGTGTACAAGTGATCATTTCTTCTTATCGGCTAAGGCCCTTTCCGAATTAGCCGATAGGTGGCTTAAACGAAACAACGCGCCGCCTACGCGTAGATCCTCGCCCCCCTCTTTCGCAAACGTTTTTCCGAGAATCTTTCGCGAAACGTCGTGTCGTCGTGAAAACTGGCAACGTAGCGGGATTTCCCAGGAGCCAGCGTCGGGAAGCTTCGCGGGCCCATCGGCCGGACCGACCGCGCGGCCCTAGTATAAAGTCCCCTCGGAGACCCGAAGTTTATGACACCCGCGGGCGCTATTGAGACTGTCGCAACGAAAATTCTAAAACACAATCTTTACTGGCAGATGGCCGAAAATATGAAAAGACAGTTTCCTCGCAAATAGCTTTACTAGCGCACGTGTCCCAAACTTCGCTAAGCATTTGCACGCCAAATGTTTTATTGGCGGTACCGTTAGCCGCTACAGTTTTAACCGATCAACTGTCCACTAATCGACGAACTAAGTTCAAGCTATCACGAGGACAGGCGCGCTTTTCCGGGTTTTCCCCGCGTACGTAAATATATACGGCCGAAGAAGGATCGCATGGTTGGGCCTGAGTCGCACTATCTGGAGATCAGAGTGCGACCAGGTGCTTCGGTGGTGCTACGGTCGTTTAGTTAATTTCGAGGGGTTACCATGGGATTGTCGACAACTCAATTGGCCGACACTGATTTCATCGACACGATTTGACCGACATTAACATTCGTCAACACTATGTTTTCATCGACACGGTCAAATCGTCGACAGGTTCTAGTTCATTCGTTGCCACTGACATCAAATTCGAAATTCCTAATGTATATCAATGGTTCTTATGTTCACGACACATTCAGATGCTTGTATAATAAATAATAAAGACAATTACAAACGTTGTTATTTATATCAATGTTTTCAATTCTACTTTATTAATCAGACATAACCCATACCTATTCCGGACCTAACCCGGATCATCAATTACAAGTTTTTGTTTTCCACGAATAGATGAAATAACTTCTGTGACTCCTTCAAAATTAAGCTGGCTTGCCGAACTTACGGCATTGTTTTACGAACAATTTAACACAACAATTACGTAAAAAAAACGTACTCACACATATTAGTATTACAAATTGGGATGTATAATAACAACAATTTCTTATGTAGTTATCAGTTCGTGGAAACGAACGAGCTCAGACCTGTTGGTAAATACGGACTGTCGATGAAAACATTTGTCGACCATTTGACCGTGTCAATGAAAACATAGTGTCGACGAAAGTTAATGTCGGTCAAATCGTGTCGATGAAACCAGTGTTGGCAAAATGAGTTGTCGACGATCCCAGGGTAACCCAATTTCGAGCTGAGACTTTCACTGAATCACTTTTCATGTTTCACATCGGAACAATGTTCCTACAAAAGTTGTTTGGTATAAGAGACCATATTTTTTAAATGATATTTCATATTTTTGTACTCATAATATTGTAGCAGGTGTCGCGATTAATTCATCGATCTTCATATGATATTATTCCATGTATTAACACAATAAATTAATTAGATTTTAGTCGTGCCACTGTGCGTGCGTGTGTGTGTATATATGTATATATATATATATATATATATATATATATATATATATACATATATCCCAAAAATGTCTCGCTTCCTTCAAAGGGGAGATTCCTGAGGCCATTTGAAGCGACATTTTCCTTTGCAAAAATGGCCGTTTCGGCTTTGTTAAGGAGTTATTAACGAAAAACACAGACCAATCAGAGCGCAGCCTAGACGCGTATTGGCAGAGACGACCGCGCGCGACAGAAGTCGAGCGATGGTGATACACCGCGGTCGAAAGCAAGGAATAAACAAGAGAAGAAAATTTTTCGAGTACTATGTCGGATAGTTCAAATTTGAATATGTTGTAGTCTTTAGTAACCTATGAACGAATCTCGAAGGATTTTTCTAAATCTTAAAAAATGTTGGTTTTACAGACGTGTAAAGAACTTTTTTTCATTAAATTATAACACTAGAACTAACTTACCGATGAAAATGAGTTTTTAGGAGCTTGTAGTGAACACATAAGAGTATCTATTGAAAATATTTCGATTTGGAGGAAATAGTTTTTTCACCATTTATTTTGCAAATGTTTTAAACAAATGCAATTTTCCTATAGCCGGGACTTTTTTAAAAATTCGAAAAAAACGTGGTGACAGATCCAAGTCTCCTCTTTACGGACCTATTTTTGAAAAGGCAGGCGCTTTAAAATTGACGGAATTAAAATTATTTAAAGCGAACGCCCCGAAGGCGCGCGGCACGAACAGCACCGCACACTCTAACACCGTCAATACTGAGAAAATCTTGCTTACCTTGGTTCTCCTGTAGAGCCTCAGCGAGGTGAAAATGATTCCTGTATTCACAAATTATTCTGTGTGCCACATTGAACCTGCCTACTCGTTATATTCACAAGAGCATTTTAATTATTCGCTCTATGAAATTATCGAGCAGAAGGGGTCAATGTCCTTTCACTGCACAATCCGGCCCACATTGTTAATTTATTCACGATCACAGTAAAACTATTCACATATATTCATTGGGTCCACAAACGTTGAATGAAATCCACACAAATGATTCACAGAAGTCCACATATCACGCACAACTAGTTCACATTTGATGCACGTAAATCGACTGTTTCGACTGTTGTGCATCTTCTGCGACGAATACATTGCTGCTGGATTGTTCACGATCGAATGATGACTATCGACTGGTTCTTAGACAGTATTTGCGAACCGTAAGCAAGGCGATTGGGCTCCTTCGATGCCCCATGTGCTCTGCCCGTTTTCCAAAATATGCCATCCTCGAGTTCTTTATTTCCGCACCCTTCGTTCAAGACAAGGCGCTTTCCTGGTTTATTACCTGCTACGACACCTCTCTGGGATCCGCGTGCCCACGCGGGGAATCCGCGCGTCCCATATATATATATATATATATATATATATATATATATATATATATATATTTTTTCATAATTGTTAACTATACTATCCCTCCATTGACACACATTCCATACTATATTCATCCAAGTCGATTTTATGTCCATTATCTCACGTGCAGTTGTTAAATAAACTGATGTTGTCCATTTAAATCTTATTATTCTTCGATTGCGTGATATGTAAATCAATGGCTGTTTCATAAGAATCGAAATATATAAATCTGAATCTAATATTTTATACTGATATTTTAAAATGACTACCAAAAGCATCTTCAAGCATCTGATAGAAATCCAAAATTATAAAACCAAATCACTCTATTAACTAAAAATAAAAATACTATTGCCCAAGTGTATTATTACATATACGTATAAGTTAAACACAAATTATATAATAACTTGTACCATAATCTTACAACGTGAATCGTTTTCACTTTCCATCAATGGTTCAAAACATTTATTAATTATACATTACGAACAACATTTACAAAATCCAAGCTTTATTTAACTTTTATTTTAGCTTTCGCCTCTCCCCTTATAATTGTGATTTGAATGTAATAATTTATATATTTTACATTTCCCACGTTTATATAATATGTTCTCAAGTTATGCAATTGCCGTTCTTCTCTTACTTTCAAAAAGTATTCTTATGTGCAATAAGTCAACAGGTTTCTTCTTTCCAATTTTAACACTAGGTTTACGGGCGTTTCTTATATACCTATCTCTACGAGCACCCGTCAAATTGACGGGTAAACGAAAATACGCATTTTCTATAAAAAATCGATTTATGCAAATTAAGTCTGAATTGGACAATATTAGGCTTCACGTTTAAATAAATAATTAATAAGTAAAAAGTCTTCTTTTTTTTTAAACTATCACGGAAACGGTAACAATAATATTAACGGTATAGTGTATCCTTCTAACTCTCCACTGTCAATATACTCAGAACTTGCACTGTCAGCTTCGTTTTGTTCTAATGCATACTGATCTTCTTCGGAGGTATCCTCAGAACAATCTTCAGAGACGTTGACAATTTTGTTCAATATTTTATTATATCTCCTGGATTTACTCATGATTGCTAGAAAAGTGGGATTGGTCAAAATAAAAAAATACTGTGCCCAAATTCAATCACCCTATTTTAAATACTTACAATAAGCGGAGACTGTCTACAATAACTGAAACTTTTGCACACTGTCTTTGAAAAACGTTCTTACACTGTCACTGCAGCAATCATACTGAAGATCGCTCTTGCTTTAGAGGTCTCATCAGCAATAGGCATAAGCGATTTCGTTAAAGACCTAAATAAACACTCGGCCCATACAATCCGCTTTAGTTTACCTTATGGAGCCGCGATTGATATAACGAATTGGAGGAGGAGAAAATAAAGACTTTACTTTTATTCTTATATTTATTATTTGATGAATTATTTGACGAACGAAGCAAACATATAAGGATTGTTTATGATATAAGCTAACCCATCAATTTGACGGGTTTCGTAGAGATAGGTATACTACATAGAAATTTCAAAGATTAGAAAGCTTTAGAAAAAAATAATTGTGCGTATAAATTCTTTGGATGATGTTGTGTCGTGTCAGTGCTCAAACAGTATTATTGAGCCGCTGAGATACACACCTCAAAGAGAGGTAAATTAAATAATAAGAGATAATCGGGTTTCGGATAACTAAGTAACTTTTAATAGAAAATGTGAAAGACGGTATAACAGCGACAGATATTTCACGACTCTTATTCTGCGACAGATATTTCACGACTGGTAGTTTCGACTCTTAAATCACGATTGATAGTTTCACGACTGGTAGTTTCGACTCTTAAATCACGACTGATAGTTTCACGACTGGTCTTACAACTAACGCGTGAGAGACAAGTAACCTCGTGGGGTTGAAAAATCCCTCCACAAAGTACAAAATAGTGGGGGCCCCAGCCAATGATATAATATTTGGGAGGCTACAAATGACCTCCCAAAACAAGGGCAACGCCCATAGACGAAATGGGGATGACCCACTTGGACGCTATCCGATTGGACGTGTTCCCTTTGGGCACCGTGCCGATTGGACTCGTCGTTAGGACGCCATTGCGGTTGGATTTCTGATATTTGTGCGCCGTGCCGTTTGGATTCGTGACATTTGAGTGCCGTAAATTTTATAATCATTGCTTTTCGAATTCTAAATATGGTGATATTTTATTGTGAAATGTACGGTTAGGTCTGGGTTAGTTCTGGGTTAGTTCTGGGTTAGTTCTGGGTTAGTTCTGGGTTAGGTCTGGGTTAGTTCTGGGTTAGGTCTGGGTTATGTCCAACCGGTACGGAGTCCAATCGGCATGAAGTCCAAACGGCACGGCGTTAAAACGACACGAGTCCAATCGGCACGTAGTCCAAAAGGAACGCGTCCAATCGGGACGCGTCCAATCGGATGGCGTCCAAACGTGGGTGTCCCGACGAAATACATCGTAACGAGTGTCGCTAAACAGACGAAACTCGGTTTCCTGCAATTTCGCCGGAAACCATAATTTAGGCTTTGGGCCACAGGCCCCCCTTGGCGCTAAGCGTGGGCCTACGCTACGCCAAGTGCCATTGATAGCTGCACGGCTAGGCTGACTTTCCCATGGTCAGCTGATACTTTCCAGCCGCACCAGAGTCATAAAACAATAAATTCGTCGGAAGACGCTAGAGGACCCCTTCGACAATAGCACTGTTAAAAATCGACCGTAGCGTAGATCCAAACCGAAATACGAGCCGGCCATACAATAATCACGTCTCAACAGATGATGTACGGTCGCATAGTTCACCGTACAATTTAACCTTTTCCGTTTTTACAATCCATGAAATCGTGCCTACTCATCTGCAGTTTCCTGGCCACTTTCTCTCACGGTCCTACGTACTTGACCATCACATCTGTTTTTCCTCAAAATCACAAACCCTCTCGTGATCCTTGTCTTCCAATCGTTTCTCTCTTTCTTCGTTCACATCCTTCCCTCACTTCTTTACCTCATCCCTTCCTAAGTAATTTTCCACCACTATTTTCCTACCCCCAAAAAGATCTTTCCACAGACAACATCGAAACCTTGGACTCCACCAATTTTCGTCAGAACCTCATCAACTCTCAAAAGTATCGCACGGACTCTCGAGAACTACGCACCGTTTTGTATCACGAACACCAAATTAAAGTATATTGAGTAAACCTCACCACCAACGAGTCGGTTTTAACCCATCCAACACCATTCGTAATCAGTCCTCACGACTTTAATTAGGCGTCGAGCACACACGGTCAATCGCGGTCTAGAATCAATCAAAATCAACATTCCGCGAGTGTAAGACCGTACAGATGAAGTGATTAATTTACGATGCAAAACGGTTCAAATTAATGCTATGGTTTTTGGGGTATTTCATTTCAAAATTTGAAATCCGTCAAATTGACGGGTCCCGTAAACCTAGTGTTAAACAATATTTTCATGAACTAGACACAGTGGTCAATCAATGCAAGAAACATGTATCGAATATTTATGGATGGTAGTCAATTTGGCTTGTGAAAATTTTAATCAAATCAGCATGTATCAATAGGATAATGCTATTCAGAAGTGTAAAATATTGAATCGGGTGCAGTGTATAATATCCCGCTCCACTTTACCAGAATGGGATTCCACGGTACGCCGCGCTGGAAGGATTGTTGCGAGGCGAACGATTTGAAATTCGGTTACAAGTTTCATTACCCTTATTTCGCACCCCTCCAGGCTGTCGACAGTCCCTGTTCGCGGGAACAACCCCAAAAGTGCCATAGAAGGAGTTTCTCAACTCGTTTTCACGAGTCGTTTGTGCCAGACGGTTGGGGGATCTGTTCACTATTTTCGTCTGGTTTGTCTTGTGTATTTTTTTACAAGTATATAGAAATGTTGCATAGCGATTGTTGCAATTAGCGAGCCGCTGAAATACACGCCTTAAATAGAGGTAATTAATCAAATAAAAAGAATAATCAGGTTTCCGGATAACTGTACAACTTTAATAAACGTGCGCAGAAGGGATATATAAATAGAAAACAGAGGTTGACTGTTCGTTCGTGAATATCGGGCGTGAATAAAAATGGACGATGTCGCGAATTATCACGCCGATTTCACCGGTAGATTACCCGCCAAATTAATATTGGGTAATTTGTTTAGACTACTATATGAAGCCGCGTTTCGTCCCAAATCTACCAGAAGGACTCGTCAGTAAGGCTGACTGGTAGATCCTGCCTTATACGCGTGGGATGGCTTGGTATTTTTTAATTGTAATTGTCCGGCTACGATTAGCGACAAAAATACGTTCGTTTGCTACGATAGCACGAAAGAGAATATCGATTTTCTCCTAGCAGCTGCAAAAAGTTTCTCGGGAGGAACTTTTGTTTTCGGAGTTACCATTTCTTTTTTATTCTTGTGGGGGACCGTCTTCGTCGTGAAGAATGCTCCACACCCGAATATGGGCTGGTTTCAATGATGTCCATTGATAAACGCAAGGCGATGCGTTGATTGGGTATTGCCGAACGCTGTATTTCCCGCTCAACAGACCCTTGATGACTCTCCATCTTCCACGGCTGACTCGAGCAGCCTTCGGGTGGAAGAAGAGAGACAGAAAGAGAAAAAACAGTCGAGCGACTCCCAGAAATCCGAAGACCGTATCTCTCGTTAGAGTTCGGGTCACTTGGATAATGGAAATCTATGACTCGCTGTAAAACGAACGAATGTGAAGGATGACGGATCCAGGTTATAGCTCGATCGGTCGCTAACTGTTTCCTGAACGTCCGTCCCTTTAAATCGACGTGCATTCACGAATGCATCACAAAATGATTCGTGAAACTGCAATGAATGGCCCCTCGCGACGGAGCATTGACTATGGTAAATTCGACTCAATTTCACTAGACTTGTAATGAAGGCATATGAAGAAGGAAATTCTGAGAGGGTGAAAATTCTCTTCACCAAGTACAAAGTAGTGTGACTTTAGCCAATAATACATGTTTAAGGAGGCTTCAAAATGAACTCTCAAACGAGCAACACCGATAGATAAAATACGCCAACGTCATGCATGTCGTCAAGCAGTGACGGCACTCAGTTCCTTGTATTTTTTTAAGAGACACTAGAAAGACTCTCAAAAATGGTATTGTCCATTTGGTATTGGTAATGTCTTTCGTTGTCGGCTTCAAGAGCAAATACTGTCATGAACCCCCGAGTTTCCGAAGGTACGCGCCGACCGTTGTCCGATGGGCCCACGTCATTGGGTCCACAAACGTTGAATGAAATCCACACAAATGATTCACAGAAGTCCACATATCACGTACAACTAATTCACATTTGATGCACGTAAATCGACTGTTTCGACTGTTGTGCATCTTCTGCGACGAATACATTGCTGCTGGATTGTTCACGATCGAATGATGACTATCGACTGGTTCTTAGACAGTATTTGCGAACCGTAAGCAAGGCGATTGGTCTCCTTCGATGCCCCATGTGCTCTGCCCGTTTTCCAAAATATGCCATCCTCGAGTTCTTTATTTCCGCACCCTTCGTTCAAGACAAGGCGCTTTCCTGGTTTATTACCTGCTACGACACCTCTCTGGGATCCGCGTGCCCACGCGGGGAATCCGCGCGTCCCATATATATATATATATATATATATATATATATATATATATATGTTTCTTTTATCTTGCACTTGTTTTTTTTATCACGCGACATTGTAGCACTCATGTCCGTGTGAACTGCCTGTGCGACTCGATGCGTTCCTTCAAAATTCACGTTTTTCCGAAGTTTCTATATTGCTATAACTGTTCATCTAAAAAAGATATCGAAGCGAAATATGGACTAAAATTTTGTGTAAAAATTGAATTTAATGGTATATGCTGAAATATGTTTTGTATTTTTTAAATAATTTGATTTTGGTGATTTTCAATGTATAACCGCATAGAATAGTCAAAGGTGTTGCCAATACATTATTAGAAATAGTTTTTTGCGAATATCTCGAAAACCAAAAGCGACCCCCCTATATTGGAAAAGGAAAAGGCTGTTAAAAATATCGAGATCTATAACATATTTAAATTTCATCAAAATCGGAGTATAGTGACCCTTTCGCAATAATTACCATATATAATTCTATATAAATACTATATAAATATAAATATTTGTATACTTAGGAAAACTATATAAATATTTGTATATTTAGGTGCACTATTAAATATACAAATAACTGCAGCATTTACTTTGGCGTCAATGCGATTTCACCCGTTGTCCAGTTATTGTAATCGTTTACGGCCTCCAAGAAATCTTACAAATCGAGTTTTTAATCTTGATATATGAAGCTTTAAAGGTTCACAACATTGTAAAACTATTGTATCATTTCTTTCGTTCCCTACATGCCGCAAATTATGTTCTATTGCTAAAATCTAAAAAAATGTCCCCCACAAAAACGTTTGTTGGATTCCGGTGTTTAGTGTTTTAACAAAAAAAAATGATTTTATTCTACTAAACTTAGTACACGAAACCTTACAAATATTAAAGTACATTTAGACTATAGTTTCTTGAACTGTTGCATTTCTTCTATAATTTCTGTCTCGGGATCTTAGACAAGAGTGGTTTCAAATTCTTAGCGCATCCTTAAGTAATAGTAGGAAAACTGATTTTAGATGTAGTCGGGATTGGAAAAGTCCCAATAGGAGTTCAGGAACATAACTAAGGGTTGATGAGTAAGAGGCTAAGGAGCAAGATCTCGGGATTGATGAGTAACAGGATAAGGAGCAAGATTTCGGGATTGGTGAATAAGAGGTTCAAGCCCCTCGCGACGGAGCATTGACTATGGTAAATTCCACTCAATTTCACTAGACTTGTAATGAAGGCATATGAAGAAGGAAATTCTAAGAGGGTGAAAATTCTCTTCACCAAATACAAAGTAGTGTGACTTTAGCCAATAACACATTTTTAAGGAGGCTTCAAAATGAACTCTAAAACGAGCAACACCGATAGATAAAATACGCCAACGTCATGAATGTCGCCAAGCAGTGACGGCACTCAGTTCCTTGTATTTTTTTAAGAGACACTAGAAAGACTCTCAAAAATGGTATTTTCCATTTGGCATTGGTAATGTCTTTCATTGTCGGCTTCAAGAGCAAATACTGTCATGAACCCCCGAGTTTCCGAAGGTACGCGCCGACCGTTGTCCGATGGGCCCACGTCAGGCCGCGGGGGTAACTTTAGGAATTCGCGGAAAACGCAAAGAGAGAAGCTCTGTATACGCATCCGAGACAATATCTTACTCTTTTAAGTAAAGATCTGTCATAGGACATAGCAACCTACTTAATTCCTTCATGTTTAAATTTTTTTTACTTTTATTGATTATTATTTAGCGGACTCCGAACGTGGGAAAGAAAGAATCTTCGGACACGGAGATTTTCTTTTTCCTCGAGTGCTCGCTGTAGGAGGCCGAGTTTGAAGACTGTGCAATAAAGTTGACGATAGCCAGAACACTGGCCCGGTCGCCATGGAGTCTCCGATTGCGAGGATTTTCCCGGACGTTGTTTTTAGGAAAAACTTTCCCATGTCCTTGGGTACAAGGAATTTTCTCCTAAACGACGATTCTGGGGTGCTCCTCGGACGACGCAAACCCCCGGTCAGAACGTCAGAAAGTCTTAAGCGTTCAAACGGTGAAGATCGTCTACTCGTACACTTCGTCGCTATTGGATTCGTTGTGCAAGTCGTTGTTCGTTTGTAGCAGTACATTGTTTGTAATCGTTGTTGTTTACTTTCGTTGTTATCGTTATTCGTTATTTGTTATTGTTTACTTGTTACATAGTAATTAAGTAGTTTTTTTTTAATTTCGTGTTAATTTTTAGGCAGTGCTAGTTTTTAAAATTTTTCATTATTTATTGCGCAATATTAGTTTTTTTAATTTTTCATTAGTGGTTAGTGCTAGTGTAAGTGATAGAAATGGCAAGTGGCAACAGAGTTTCGTTGACTGTAAATCAACGTTTGGACATTTTAAAGGACTTGGACACTTTCTCTATTGGAGATGTTGCTAAAAAGTGTAAAGTAAATTACTCGATAATTTGGCGAATCCAACATAACGCTAAGAAAATCATCGACTTCACAAACACAGGAAAACTGGAGAAAGAACGAAAATCTACAAGGCAACCGTTGTATACTGTTGCGAATTGGTGAATGACGCAACTATGCCGCGGTGCAGAGTCAAGAGCGAACAGCTTGTGTGGTCGTGTACGGCGGGAGCAGAGCTGTCGCGAGCGCGTGACCACGAGGTGAGCTAACCTAAATGAGCCTACTGAGAACCTCGCACTGAGTTGCCGAAAAATGTGGAGGGAAGCTCCTACTAATACTTTCAACTAGCAGTCTCACTGATCTTTAGTCCGATGCAGTTTTGAAAGTGAGCACAACAACAACTATTCTATTCGATAGTATGAAAAACGGTGAGTCAACTTGAACAGTTTTCGAACGAGAGAAGCGGTTTTGAAGAAGAAACCGGAAGCCAGAGGCAGCAGCGCTAGCCCGCTGCCTCCAGCGTGAAACACTCTCATTGGTCAACAGGGTGCCTGCAGCCTGCTGATTGGTCAATGAGAGCGATCCACCTGATCCATTGGCCGCCGTCAATACGAAGCGATCGTATCAGACGGCAGACTCACGCTGCCAGTTCATTCGCTGGCAGTGCGGCAGGTCTGGTTCTGATTGGCAGATGAGCGATTCGCGAGCAATCCAAGCGATAGATTGATCAATGTGAGTGGTCGATCGCGCTGCGAACCAGGGAGGGTAATCTCCCATGTATAAAGTGTGGACCTTAGCAGTGCCATCTAGATTAGTTCCCTCAACTAAAACCCATATATATATGTGGGATCAGGACCTCCCAGACCAAATACTGTATGGAGATTAGGAAAAGTAGGAGGGTTCCGTGGGTATGCGTAAGAGTTGATCAGCTACAACCGCGAGGGTCCCGGGTTCGATTCCCGGCGCGGAATTCCTCATTTTTCCTAAGATCCTACAATTTTAAAAAATACATCGAGGAAGAAGAAATTAGTTTAGACAACATTTATAATATAGACGAAACCGGCTTATTGCGGAAATCCTTGCCATCAAAAACTTTAGTGCCTGAGACGGAGAAGTGTCAGTGGCGACAAGGCGCGGAAAGATAGGTTTACGATAGGGTTATGAGCCAATGCAAGTGGGACCCACAAAATTACGCCTCTTATTATACATAAATTTAAAAAACCAAGAGTTTTAAAAGACTGCATTGGCCAACTGCCAGTAATTTTTAAAGCGCAGAGCAATGCGTGGATGAACCAAACTTTATTCGTAGATTGGTTTGAAAATCATTTTAAAAAAGCTGCACGTGAATATCAGTTAGAAAATAGGCTGTATGGAAAAGTGATTTTACTTGTTGACAATTGTTCAAGTCACTTTCTTGATAGTAATAAGGTTCTTTCGAAGACAAAGTGGAATATTCCCTCATCAAGCAGTATGTAGAAAGTATACTATACACTAATTTTTCTTATCACTATGTTATAATTATCTCAATATTTGAAAAAGATATTTATCCAATATTTTTGTGCTACTAGGGTGGTATCATTCAGGTATGGCGAGGATATCGCTTCGGTATCGGATGTGTCGCCGCATATCAGTCTTATCAAATATCGATTTTATATAAGGTGACTATCGCATGGTTACACCAAGTACCACGCGAAACGAGACGATTTCACGCACGCGGAGAATCGAAACGAGGAATGCAATTATCGACCTACGTTTTACGTTACGCTATCCGCGACTGGTCATAGGTTCTGACGTAGGAAGGACGGGGACGGCCCTTACGGCAGGACGGGTCTCGCAGGTTGAGAAACGACAGTTCACTTTGTCTCGAGATTAATTTTAATCGATGTCAGAAATTACAAATTTTGCGGCCACGTGACCGCGACCCGAGAGCCCGCGCTCTTCATACAAAGAGACGAACAGGTGGAGGTTCGCAGCGCGAGGTTGCCAATTCTTTAATGATCGCGAGTATACGGTACTTCGGTATTAAATTCGACGCAGTCGATACAATTTTTCGAGAACGCAGATGTAGGGCGTAATTACAATAGGACTGTCGCGAGGATTCTCGGAACGGAACAAAACGAGCGTGCGACTGCACGCAATGTTTTCTCTCGCTCGCTCGTGCGAGCGCGCTATACCCGTCGTCGCGATTTCACGCGACCGCGATCTGCGAAACGGATTATTCGAACGTTGCGAAAAAAACATTCACTCTTTCGACGCGACTCCTCCGAGGAAAACTCCCTTTTGATGGCGAACGCGAAATACGAAGTCTCCTCAAAACGCTGGTAATCGGCGTATGGCGTGAACACCGGAAGCGTATCGTCCTCACGCGAAACAATATGAGCCACCTCGCGAAATATTACGGGAAGGATAGCTGGTCGACTTACCGTCTCTCGTAGACGCAATCGGTTCCCAATTGGACGGGATTCGGCCTCGATATTTTGACACTACTGTACACGGCAGCGACGATCTACCCCGCGATCCCCATCCTACTTTTCTTCGGTTTACTTAATTGGACGGTCTCGCGCGCGAAATATTTAACCCCTTAGCTTACAATGACGCCTCAGAGGCGTCGTAAGGTTATCGGCCCAAACACGGATAAGACGCTTCAGAGGTGTCGCAAGGGTATCGGCCCAAACACGGATAAGACGCTTCAGAGGTGTCGCAAGGGTATCGGCCCAAACACGGATAAGACGCCTCAGAGTCGTCGTAAGTCTACCGAGCGACACATAAATACAACATTTCAGAAACTTGGTAAGGCAGAGACATTCCAGAGACGCGATATTCAGTTACTTCTCATTCGCATTCGACGTTACATCATTTGTAAGAAGTATTATAAAATCACCCATTATAATGTCTTCAAAAAGAAAAATTAATATTGAGAACAGTGATGACTTTGCTGCCAGTAGTAGTGACAGTGGTAGTGACATTGTACGTGTCGTACGAAAAGCTACTGGCCAACTGGTGATTAGCGATGAATCCGATAATGCTGACTATTATCAACCGCCTGATTTGTGGGTGTGGAAAAAAAACGAGAACCAGCCAAAAATATGGCAATATATGGAAATTCCCGGAATAAAAGCTGCAACATTAGATCAGTTGGGTACAAACAAAGAGGAAATGGAGGTTTTTAATATAATGTTTAATAATATATTTTGGGAAAATCTTGTGACGGAGACAAATCTATACGCGGAACAAATAATAAATAATGAAAATAAAAGAAGAAAAATCGATAAAGCTTGGTTTCCTATTGACTGTGAAGAACTAAAAGTATATATTGCTCTATGTATAATTGCGGCTGAAGTGAAGAAACCCGCAATTCAAATGTATTGGTCTAAGAGGGCCGTTATTGCTACTCCAATATTTAGACAAACGATGCCGTACAAAAGATTTTTGCAAATAAGTAGATTTTTGCATTTTGCAAATAATGAGGTGGCCAATAGCAATAATAAATTAAGCAAACTAAAGCCCGTAATAAATTATTTTAACCAACAATTCCAAAAAATATATACTATGCAAGAGGACATTGCAATTGACGAATCGTTAGTAAAATTTAAAGGACGATTGTCCTATAAACAATACAATCCGTCAAAAAGAGCGAGATTTGGCATAAAAGTTTATAAACTATGTGAGTCCAGTACAGGTTACTGCTATAATTTCAAAATATACACTGGCCGTGACAAAATATATACTACAGAAAATGCATCGGAAACTGTGGTCAAAGACCTTTCAAAGCCAGTTTTACACAAAGGACACACATTATATTTGGACAATTGGTATTCTTCACCAAATCTTTTTGTAACTCTACTCAACAGCAAAACCAATGTCATTGGAACAGTGCGCGCAAACAGAAAAAATATGCCAAAAGATTTCTTGAGAACAAAATTAAAAACAGGTGAATATGAAATGAGAAGCTGCAATGGATTACTGGCAGTAAAATGGAAAGATAAACGAGACGTTTTTATTCTATCTACAAAACGTACAACAGTAGCAATGACTCAGCAAATCACAAAGCAACACAATCCTACTTGGAAACCAAAGTGTGTCATCGAATACAACAAAGGGATGATAGGAGTTGATCGACAAGATCAAATGCTAGCGTGCTTCCCTCTCATGAGAAAGTGTATGAAGGGGTATCGGAAAATTTTCTTCTACCTGTTTGATATGGCATTATTTAACTCTTTCATTTTGCATAACAAGATAAATAATGAAAAAAGACAGGGATATGCAGAATACAAGCTAAAAATAGCCGAATTATTATTGGAAAATTCATCATTACCGCACTACAACCGTAAAGGAGAGTTGTCAAATGGGGAATTACCACTAAGATTGCAGGCTCAACAGTGGAGTCATTTTCCCAAACATATAGATCCAACACCGTCGAACCAACACCCCAAACGAAGATGTGTAGTTTGCACAAAGCATAAACAACGCAGAGAGACAACGTGGGAATGCAAAAAGTGTAAAATTGCATTACACGTACCAACATGTTTTGAAAGATATCATACTGTCAAAGATTACTAAATTTTCGTATTAAAACACAAATGTTATTATTAATGGATTATATAATTTGCAACGATAAATCTTTTTTTGTTTAATAATCAACCAACCGTAATGATTTATTAAACATCTTGCAAAGTTAATTGTACCGCGCACGTGTATATACAAATCATAGGAAGTTTGCGATTTGTACAGTTTCGAACGCTGAGCAAAGTTGTTTGTGTCCCCGGGCGCGACCGACCTTGTTGTCGTTTTTGGACCGCACATTTGGAAATTCGCTCGTAAGGGAAGGGGTTAATTATGGAGGGCTCCCACGGAAAGCCCCTGGCCCTAGACGCTTCCGAAATTCCGTTCACGATCGTCGGTCGGCGAACGGGGATCCTTGACGGTCCCAGGGCGCTCTTGCACCACCCACGCGTATGGAACCCCTTCCTACGGGATGAGACGGCGACAGAACCTTATACGTGGAGTTCCTTATCGGAAAGTCCAGTGTTGGGGGGGGGGGGGTCTAGGCCCGCGTTGTCTCCGGGTCCTTCGGCCCGTGTGCGTAAATTGCCCCTTTCTTCTGCCTGCGCGCAGGATCCTTGTTTGGCCAGTAAATCGCGAAGATAGAGTCTCTCGAAGCGGATCGTCGTAAGTACCGAGTTGATGGTGCACGGAGCACGTCCTGAAACTTGCCTTACACGGCGCTCGCGGTTCGAATTAGACGCCGTTTCCAATTTCTTACGGAATTTCCTCGGGGAGCGCTCTTGAAAGTAATAAGTGTCGATCTTTTACGCTAGATGGCGGTCCGGTCCATTCGAATTGCAATATCTAAAACGTCACACATTATGGTTTAAGCCAGGCATGTCCAGAAGTAGCTTACTTGGACGCAAATTCGAGGGAGACGCCTACTTCTCCCGCCCGCGCGTCTCGCTCCCCGTGGCGGCCGTAGTCCTCCGAGCTCCTCAGACCCGTGCCTACCGCTTGCGGCATGTACTGCGTGTGGCGCGTTGCGGCGACTTCCGGGCCCACGGTAGGCACGGGTCTGAGGAGCTCGGAGGACTACAGCCGCCACGGGAAGCGAGACGCTCGGGCGGGAGAAGTAGGCGTCTCCCTCGAATTTGCGTCCAAGTGAGCTACTTCTAGACATGCCTGGTTTAAGGGTGCGCAGGAGGCAGAGCAAAACTTCGAACTGACTTCAGCGACAGTTGCGGAGAAATAAGGAAGCTCCCAGATAAGAATAGAGAGATCCTTGTTTCTCCTATGGTGCTGTGACAAAGAGGGAGATATGTCACTCGCAGGAGAGACAAAGACAGATAGATAACCAAGCAGCTTGATTTTCGATGACTACTCCCAAATTTTGAAGCGAAGAAGCAATATTTTCTCACGGGACTTTTTTTAAAAAATTCGTTGTTCTATTCCACGTCCCCGTACAGAGCACTTTTTTGGAAAAACTGCACAGAAAAAAATTTATTCTATAAAAACGTGCACGTTTATTTTTTATAAAGTTTCAAGAGCCAAATTGCCAAAAAGGGCTCTGTACGGGGACGCGGAGTAGAACAAAGAATTTTTTTAAAAAAGTCCCGTGAGAAAATATTGCTTCTTCGTTTCAAAATTTGGGAGTAAAGTCATCGAAAATCAAGCTACTTGATTTTCTATCTGTCTTTGTCTCTCCTGCGAGTGACATATCTCCCTCTTTGTCACAGCCCCATAGGAGAAACAAGGATCTCTCTATCCTTGTCTGGGAGCTTCCTTATTTCTCCGCAACTGTCGCTGAAGTCAGCTCGAAGTTTTGCTCTGGCTCCTGCGCACTCTTACAAAGGAAGAATTAGGATACACAATGAAAAATAGATGAAAGTAGTGTGATGGTCTGACCATAATTGGATCGAAAAGCGGAATCGATACACGATTTCTTGAAGGAAAAATGATTAGTCAAAGACATATACGTTTAGTCTCAGAACAAAGTAATGAACTTGCACAACAAATTGCTAAAGGCAAATTCATCTTCTAACTTGATAATGCTGCCATTCACAGAGCTACAGTTGTCGAACAATTTCTTGAAGGAGAAAACGATTCAGCTTTACCATGGTCAGCACCCTCTCCGGATATAAATATAATCGAAAATTATTGAGGAGCACTCCCACAAACCCTATATACGAATGAGAAGCAGTAAGATTATAGTCAACAATTAAAACAGGCCATTATCTATGATAGAATAGAACCATTTGCCGCAGAATACAATTAAAATACTATATACATCCTTACGAAATCGGATGCTTGAAGTAATAGAAACTAAAGGAAAATATATCCTTTAGTTATTATTAAATACCTGGTAAGTATTGTAGTATGTATGTAACTTTCTTCTTTGCCAAAATATGTATATGTAAATGTGCTATCATTTCGCTTCTAGGATTTCCTTTTTTCTTCTGCTTCTTCAAAAAGCCAGCAAGGTAAACTGTATTTACTAGTAGGTTCTATCTTTCTTTCTGCACCGTAACAATTATGATACTGTGTGTTTCATTCAGAAATCCTATTTAATTTTCGAGGAACTAAAAATAACACACGTGTGCCATCATTTTCTCCAGGAGAGTAAAAATAGATTACATACATGTTGCGCATCTCGATGAAGCAGTAATATTTCCGATCTACTTTCTGCGCCCTCTAGCTTTTCAACGGAACCGAGGTGAAGAAAGAGCTTTTCAGTTCGCTGTTTCTACATCTATGAAACCGTCGTAGTCGTAGATGTCTGAAGCAGGGGTTACAATGAAAAGAAAACGAGCGTCGAACAAAAATACTCGGCCGAAAAATGGCTGGCACGAAGAATATAAGAATACTGGGCTTAATGGGAATCGCGGCGCATGGATTTGCATGGGGAACGGGGTTTCCGGGGCGACGAATCCTGCCAAGAGGATCGTTTCAAGCTAGAGATGGCCAAGTAGTCTCGCGGGTACCATTTTACGGAATTAATCGCACCCGATTACAAAAGAAACTCCCTCGTTCGACTATTGTGCTCCGCTAAGGCTTGGAAATAATTAGTTCAAGCACCGGAACGCTTCTTACATCCTTTTTGCCGCGGAACGCAACCAGACGAACCCCACCGAGAGAACCGTTCAACTTTTTAGATTTCAGAAAGAGGAATTATCAGCTCGAAACCGTTCTCGTCGAACAAGTTTCCAGACGCGTACCATTCAGCAAAATTGAAACGTACTCTCAAAATACCTAGCGGCAACGGTGTGTTACTATTGGAAATAAAATGGAAACAAGTTTGTACAATATATAGGGTGGACCAATGCATTTGACCACTTTAAATATATCCGTTATTTGGTATAATATGAAAAAATCATATATACAAATATTGTGATGCAAACATTTTTTTATATGGGTGAAGATCATATCAAATTTCAAGGTCACCTTGATTTCTTTAAATGGAACGACCTACCTTTTGTATCGTGAATCGATAGTATGTCAGATTTTGCGTAAAAATGTATTCATATGTGCTACATCTGATAGTTAAAGAGATATTATCGGTAATTTTCCTATGTGTGGGCATAAAGTGTTGTTTCGACGGTGACGTTAAAATAGAAAGGATCCATAAATGGCATCTCTACATTGAAGTTTACTATAGTACATGTACACATGATTTAAACTATATGTACGTTGCAGTCCGCGTGATTTTTAGCTATCGGATATCCGTGTATATACACAGGGTGTCTCAAAAATGTTGTAAATCCTTGAAATGGGCGTTCCTGAGCTTATTGAAAGTCACTTTTCTCTTCGCAAAAATGACCGCCTCGGCTTTGTTAAGGAGTTATTAATGGAAAACACAGTTACAACGGACGTATCACGGCTCGGCCAATGGCAACGTCCTGCTCAGCGGGATCTGTCACCGAGCCGGAGTCCGTCCGCTGTCACGGTGTTCCGATTGGTGCATATTTTTCGTTAAAAACTCCTTAACAAAGCCGAGGCGGCCATTTTTGCGAAAGGAAAACATTACTTTAAACAACCTCAAGAACCACCCATTTCAAGGATTTACAACATTTTTGAGACACCCTGTATAGAGAGTTGTATTTCACGCGCATTTGGTAATTGCACGTGTATCAACGCATTCAATTTGATACGAATCGACGCACGAGCTAAAAGTATTCACCCCTATTTAATGCATATGAAAAAGAATTGTGTATTTAGAGGTCTGTATTTTACATATACAGTCGTGGACAAAATTAAGTGGACAGGTCTAATGATCAACAAAAAATCAACGCAATTTAAAACATAATTTTAATAAACTAGAATTGTACGGTACATTTAAGTTAACAAAGTGTACTTTAATGAAATAAACAACAGTATCAATAATAAAAGTTCATATAATAAAATATATTATCATTAATCAAAATTGTATATAATTTTTGGTGGTCAAGATTAAGTGGACACTTTATAAATATTTAAAAAATACGCAATTAGTATTTGGTATTGTAACCTCTTGCTTTAATTACTGCTTCTAATCGTCGTGGGATGATTTCCACAAGTTTTTGGAGGTAACTTCGATCAATTTGTTGAAATTTTATTTGCAATTCGTTTAAAAATACGAATCTAATAAGCTCCATAAATTTTCTATAGGATTAAGATCTGCACTTTGTGGAGGCCAATAGAGAACATCTATCCCACAATCTTACAAAAATTTTCCAACCTATACCAAGAAAAACATCCCCATACCATTATGGATCCCCCTCCACGTTTGATGGTAGGCAACACATACTGCTTCTTGAGAGCTTGATTCGCTTTTCTCCATACGCGTGTTCTCTTTTTTTTTAAATTTTATGCCTCAAATTTGCTCTCGTCACTCCATATAATTTTTTTCCAAAATAATAATGGCTTATTCACATATTTTTTTGAAAAAGCTAAACGTCTCTTTTTATGAAGTTTACTAATGTATGGCTTGCGTCTAGTTAAACAACTCTTCGGATTAACTTCTTTTAATCTTTGTCTCACAGTTCTTGAAGAAATATTTAATAGTACAGTTTCAACAATATTTCGTGATGTTATCGATGGAATACGTTGAGTTTCTCTTACAATTTGTCTATCATCGTATGAATTTGTGCTACGTTCTCGTCCTCGACCGATTAAATTTTCAACAGTATCATACTGTAAATACTTGTGATAAATTGTATGCACTGTACTCTTAGAAACTTTGTATTCTTCAGCCATTTTACGATAACTTAGTTTATTTTTGCACTCTGAAACAATTAATTTTCGCAGGTGCACGGGAAATTCTTCTCGTCTCTTAGACATGCTCGGTTTATATTTCTAATCTTGTTTAAACAAAAGTTCAGTGTCTACCGAGGACGAATGACACCGCACAATGCGAGAGTCAACCGTTTGTTTACATTTTTTCCGTCCCAACACAGAATGTCCTCTGCGTCCACTTAATTTTGTCCACGGTCTCAAAGACACCCATACAAACAAATATGCATAAATATTAACAGAAACATTATATTTATGCTTTTACATACTAAATAAATTCTTTCGTTGTGTATAAACATTTTTCATGTTAAACATCTGCAATAAATTTATAACACAATAAATGAAAATAGAGATTATTCAGAATTTATGTTCTGTCCACTTAATTTTGTCCACGACTGTATTGACATATTCATATTTTAATTTGGTTTTTTATAAGGAAATGGGAATTGATACGTATCGATACACGAACTAAAAGTATTCATTCGTATTAAATCAATTTGAAAGCAAACTAAATTACGAATATGAATGCTTGCGTATTTAGTAGTCTCTATGCCGCGTGGTTCAATTCTATATATTGTAGGAATAAAATGTTTTAAAAGTATCAATCCGTTTATTCAGAGTTAAACGGGACGATAAAGACAGTACAAAAACTGAGAAAATAACACAAGTACACTATATGCGCCGTAATACATAAAAATCGTGATCCGTAATCCGCGTTCGTAAACCATTTGTCGTAGCCCTAATCGTATTATGCCGTATCGTATCGTATCGTAGTTCGTGAGCTACTCTGTAACGGTTCGGTTTATCGCGGTGGCGATAGTTCGGTCTCGACGACGTTCCTCCTCGTTGCCGATTAGCTCGTCGAGCCAGGGGTCGCGGCGAGGAGAACTGTCGGCGTGCAGCGGAGACGTTAAGGTGCGGTAAATAAATACACGTGCTGGTTTAGTTAATAAACTAGCTGCCGTTCGCGGTATCGGTGTTCGCGTCGCGGAGGATCGGTGCGGACCTGGTGGAAATCGCGGAGTCGCGGTGGTCGAAGAGCAGGGGACGCCCTGCTCGGAGGCGGTCGGTGGGGGGAAACGGACAGGGTACTCCCTGTTCGGCGTCGCGGTAGTCGGAGAGCGGGGGACGCCCTGCTCGGAGGGGTTTGGGGAGGAGACGAGCAGGGTACTCCCTGATCGGTGCGGTGGGTGAGGAGGGGAACAGGATACTCCCTGTTGGCGTTAGGACGGTGCGGTGAGTTGCGGAACAACTTACGGTTGTTTACTGTTGTCGGTGACGGTTTGCGTCGGTGATATGGTAGTCGTCGGTTGTCGATGTGTGTATTTGCGAGATGTCGTGATGGTATCAGAGGACAGGTAAGGTATGTTAGACGGTCCGGATTCAGGTCGGTTTCTCAGAGCGGTCCGGATTCCAGTGGATTAACGAATCCGTGCACCGGGTTATATGTACGCGACGGTTCCTCTCTAGCGGCGAGAATCGCGATACGCGTCGTGGCCATCTGGTGGCGGCGCGCGTGACTAGCGGTGCGGTACGGTTACGGCTTCGTAACAGACAAGGTCTGTTACATCTCCTCGCCCGCGCCGCGAACGCGTCCTTTTATACGCACCTCCGTCGAACGTTCCCGATGTTCTTTTTAAAAATGTGCGTTAAATTTCGGCAGGTGTCAACGCCCGCTGCTCGTCGCGACTGTTGTTTCGTATGCCGCGGTATATGAAAACATTTCGGCGATCATAATACCGCGGTGCTCACGCATACACTCACACATTCGTTCGCACGCGTCTATCAGGTATAGGAGAGTTCATGAACCTCGACCAGCTATTTACAATTTACGTACATGCGTGTTCGTGTTACACAGATTCATGAACTCTCCTATGAGATCTTGCCTCCTACAATATTTTCTTCTTAACATAAACGACTTTTCATTAGAATCATTAACATTTTTTTCATTGTATAATGCTGTTGTATTTATGATAGTTTGGAATATTAGGTGTTATTTCTATCACAACCGTAAGAGATTAATTAGAGAGTGAGATATAAATGATGTTTCCTATAAGGAAAAAAGACATCGCAAAACACAGTCAATGAAATAGTAACAAAAATGTGAACCAAATTAATGCGAAGAATTGCAGAAATCAGTTTGGAAGAATAATTACAGGATTGCCAATAATAATAAGTATTTCTTAAATAAAAATTGAAGAATAATTTTTTAACCAACGGTATTACATGTAGACTCTTTTCTTGCGAAATGGTCCTATTTTTCAAGTGTAACATTTTATCTTTTAAATGCTTAAAGCCGCGCGTATATTAATAATTATGCTGTATTTCCGATCTTAGGGTAAAAGACGCAGGAGGGATGCCACGATTTTGCATCAGGAGACAATAACAACTTTGTTTTCGTAGTAATTGAAATAATTTTCAGTTTTACATTCTGTGATATACAGTTAAATGAAAATAAAAAAACGTAACTCGGTAAAGTAGCGTCTGCCTCACATCGTGTGGAAGAGATGTCACCTGTCTTAATTCCTCGTCTTCATATTTTCTCCTAGCGATGCCGAAGGTCTTAATCCAAATTTTATTGTTTCTACATTTGAGACGTCTCGTTAACACCAGAAAGACTGAAACTTAGTATATACCTATATTGCCCAAAAGCAGTCAAAATGACTGCATTGTGAAAGAATAACTAATGTGTAAAGAAATTTGTTTAAAATTAATTTTTTATATTTTTTACATTGATGACATGGCATATTGATGACACTTTCATTTTTATCATTGGTGATCGTCTCTTCATCGCTATCTTCAGTGTCAGATGTTTCACTTTGAATATAATCCGCTTCATCTTCAGATGATAGTTCAGAATTTGTTGCATCTGATTCTATATCGGAGCACTCTTCACTTATGTTCGTTAGCTTTTCCAATAACTCGCTTCTATTCGACATTTCTTTCATGAATTTAGGGCGCAAAAGAAATAAAATAAACAACTTGTTAGAACAAGTATCACTGCATAAAGATTCGAATAACAAGTACTACTTTAGCTTATTGAGGAACTGCAACTTATCAAGTATACGCCCAAATCGACAATTTATCATGTACTTGTATGTTATCATGTGACGATAATCGAAAAAAAATGAAAACTGTTATTTCAATACAGAGCCGAACTGTTCATATAAGAAATTTACTCAAATCAATAATAAGAGTCATTTGATTATTTAAAATTTTCCAAGCAGTCAAAATGACTGTTTTTGGGCAATATAGGTATAACACACACACACACACACACATATATATATACATATATATATACATATATATATATATATATATATACATACATATATGTATATATATATATATATATATATATATATATTGGATTATTATTAGATTATGGGAATATAATAAATAACACTTCAATAACACACAATTGAATTTATTCTGTAATACGTTTAAAGATACGTTGAAAGGCACGTCAATATGGTGGATGAAGATAGCGTCTCATATGAAGATCGCTCAGGTCGGGGAAAAAACAATTAAGCTACGAATTAAATAAAGAGGGCAATCTATATACAATATGTACATAGTTTTAACATAAAATAAAATATTAATTTTTGTATGTAATTTATGAAGTAAATATGTATACATAAAAATAATATGTATACATATATATATATATATATATATATATATATATATATATACATATACATATATACCGGGTGAGTCACCTAACGTTTCTACCTCAAATATCTTTGTTGTTTCTAAAGATACGTAAAATATGGTAAGGACAAAGTTGAATGGTACAATGGGGCTGACACGATGCAAAAAAAAAATTTTGTTTTTACGTCATTTTTTTAGAGATATCAAGGTCACCTTGACTTTTTTAAATGGAACCACCCTTTTTTAAACACGTACAATATTAGTCCCTTTCATTACGAATTCAGTGACTATAATTACCGATACATGCCTGTAAACGGGCTTTGAAGGAATGTTGCACTCTGTCCGTGACCTTGAATGACCTTGAGTAATTATAGTCACTGAATTTGTAATGAAAGGGACTATCATTGTAGGTGTTTAAAAAAGGATGGTTCCATTTAAAAAAGTCAAGGTGACCTCGGAAATCTCTAAAAAATGACATAAAAACAAATATTTTTTTGGTATCGTGTGAGTCCAACTGAACCATTCAACTTTGTCCTTCAGACATTTGACGTATCTTTAAAGACAACAAAGATATTTGAGGTGGCAATAGTTACTGCCTCACCCTACAATGAGAGCCCCTTTCATTACGAATTCAGTGACTATAATTACTTAAGGTCATTCAAGGTCGCGGACAGAGTGCAACATTCATTCAAAGCCCGTCTACAAGCATGTATCGATGTTAAATCTTATACGTTTTCTCTGTCCTTGACCTTGAATGACCTTGGACTAATTATAGTCACTGAATTCCTAATGAAAGGGACTATCATTGTAGATGTTTAATAAAGGGTGGTTCCATTTAAAAAAGTCAAGGTGACTTTGATATCTAAAAAAATGACATAAAAACAAAATTTTTTTTGCATCGTGTCAGCCACATTGTACCATTCAACTTTGTCCTTACCATATTTTACGTATCTTTAGAAACAACAAAGATATTTGAGGTACAAACGTTAGGTGACTCACCCTGTATATATATATATATATATATATATATATATATATATATATATATATATATATACCGGAAATGAAGGAGGGGGAAGGTAACTACAATTATTAATAAACTTATTTATATGTTGTACAAAAAGTCACAAAATTCTAAGGTAAATTGTGTCATTATATACATAATTGTTTTTCTAATTAAAATTAAAAAGCAGTCAAAATGACTTTCTTGGGCAATCTAGTGTTAACATTCATATGGAGATTCAATATTTTCTTTCTGCTTCATGTTTTGATTTCTAAGTTTTTGTACCTTTTCTATGGCCAATTTCAAATTTTCATTATTCCACTATCCTCTTGCAATATTATGTTTTCGAATATATATCCTCGGCATTCTAAGATGGAAAAACTTCGATCTAATAACTACTACAAATCAATCACAACGCCTATCAACTTATATGCCCACTTTCCTCATTTTGTGGGAGAGACGTCACGTGTATGAAAAAATAATTAAGAAATACATAAACACAAAACTGTCTATAAGTTCAAACTAATGAATGGGGAACCGTATTACATATTACATATTACATAATAAAATTGGTACTTATTTCATTCGATTCCTTATACGCTTGTAAATAATATTAATCTATAACACACGTCAGTTTTCGTGGGGATTATTCACTTTGATGCGTTATATGTGGAAACAGCAAGTGCAAGGACATTCGAACAGGTAGTATTTTTTTATAATCACTGAAGTAACATGAAAATAAAACATAATCGAAAGGATCCCCCCCCCCCCCCCCATTCAGAAAATATAGCAAATGCGACGTCTTTCCTATGTTCGCCCTAATGTTTCATCAAAGTTTGTTCCGAGACATTTTTACATTATTTTGGATAACTGTGCAACACGAATCATTACAGAAATCCAAGCATTAACGAAATTAATTACAATGGTATTGTTAGCAAAGATCGGATTATATGTGACTTCCTCCACATTGTGTGTTTTAGTTACTGCGCCCGTCGCATAATTTCGCGACGTTCCCCGAGTGCACGTTTGTCCCGAAATATTCTGACTCCGTTGGGACCTAGTTTGACTATGTGTACGAATTGGCTAACAAAACAACACGATAACTTTCTTGCTCTTCTTTGATTACATCCAATATTGTAAATTTGCAATACGTCCTCTGGGTGCATTGACAGCTAGTAACAAATCACAGATATATCCTATTGTATCGTTCTCAAAAGACAATGGGACAGTGGAAATAAAGTACAGACCGAAAGATGATGACGCTTTTTAATGATCTTATCCTTTTTCCTCACAATATCGACTAAAACATATGATTAAATACTGAGATTAGCCACAGGAAGTTACTGCACAAGCCCAATATTAAAATTTGAACAAACCACTTCACTTTTTTTTCTTCTCAAAAAAGATTTTTAAAAAATTGTAATTAGTAATGAGGAATTACACGAAGAAATAAAAATGGCACATTTTAAAACTTTTTCATTTTAGCTTATAATGAAAATTCAAAATATGCCTTTTGTAGATCTATTTTAGTTATACATTTGCTGAAAATTTCATCGAAATCGGTTGACGCAGAGAAAAACGACGCGCATCGAAAGATGTAAGAAACTATGGATTTTAAGCAGAAACTGACCAAAATTCGTGAAAAACTGCGATTATCACCACTTTCAACCGCTTGTAGTTCATGTGTTTGTTAACTGATTTCGATGAAATTTTCAGCATACGTGTAAATAACATAGATCTATAAGCCGCATATTTGGAATTTTCATTACGGGCTGAAATAATGTTTTAAAAAGTGTCATTTTTATTTTTTCATGTAATTCTTACTAATTGCAATTTCTTCAAAATCTTTTTCGCGCGTGTTTTTCTAAATCAATGTTTCTAGTTGCTCAAAAAAAGTCAAGTAGTTTGGTCAAATTTTAAGAAAGTTATTCTGATTGAAAGGGCGTACGAACACTTTTGTGGGCCACTGTATAGTATATTACTTTAAGCCAAAGAAATATCACTTGAACATAGGAGAAAACAAAAATATCATTCACCTCAATATATTTCCCAGTCACGGCAATATACATACATATGTATTTATAAACAGATATAACACACCTGTACAGCAAGAAACCAGAATTATCAACACCATTCTTTTTCGTATTAAATGACGAATGTCATGTTATTTTATAATTGAAAGCTCTGTGAATTAATGGAAAACAAAATGAGGGACTGAAAAGGTTCATTTCGAAACGATTATTTCCGCCGTAACAAACGGTCGCAAAATTTGCAACTTTACAATACATATTTTATGTATTTTTCACCAACAAATGTATTATATACATATACGTCCTTCTCACGCTCAAGTCCGCTGCAACATTCAGGAACAAAATAAAATTAAAGTAAATAATTTGGAGATATGAAATTTTTTTTTGGTATCCCCTGAAAAATTTGATATTTCTCACTTATATTGCTTGGGCTATCTTTGTTTTGAATTGTTTGTTTTACAAATTAATCTATGAAATAATCTTTCGTAGTCTAATCAGTCTCCACGAGCTGATTTGTCACTGTTCATTTGAAAAAAACACAAATAGGGTTTATTGATTTTGCGAAAATAAACTGACCGCTTTTAACTGGAAAGTTTTTTCATTATGAAGTTGTAATTCCTCTTTTATTGGTTTAGAGGAAAACGCAAAACTCAAAGGAATTAAAATTACAGTCTTCGTGAATTTTACGTGAATTCTTCAGTATTTTTAATGTGATTCATATTCGGTATTTCAGTCCTTCTATCACTTAACGACAAAGGATATTATAATCTATTTTATGTAACAATTAAGGGTGAAGACTCCAATTTGACCTTGACGTGGCCACTTCTAGGAGAAATTTCATTTAGTACCATTTCTGACATATAGGCGGTTTAGGTATATTTTCTGTAGTGAGCACTGCCACTAATTTTTATTTTGATTTATTGGTAAAATCGAATATATGAAATGTCGACCGCCAAAAATAAGAAATTTCGGTAGTGGAGGAAGAGAGAGAGAGAGAAGACTGTAGCCGTATTTTATAACAACTTTTAGTAGCTGAGTTTGATGAAATCGCGTCCTGCCTGATGGAGCTGGTTCAGTCGACCGCCAGCCCGTGACTTATCACTTTCGACGTTTAGTCCGTATATCATATATCGTATAGGCAAAAATCAAAATATTAATTTATCAGTATTTGTAAAACAATTAATTGATTTCCTTATCATTCATAATAATTGGAAACCAGGGATATAGAGCATAAGAAGATAGATATTTTTCACTATAGCTTTCTATTCCACTGGAGACTGAAAGTCTTTCCTTCCTGACGCAAGGGTAGGAAAGAGCAAATCCTAACATTCGATCGTCCAATCCATCCATCGTCCGATGAATGTTGAAGGAAAATTTTGTTGCCGAAAATGATTCGTACGTCAGTGCTGGTTTATTCCACATTACTTTTCGATTTACGACATATCTATAGTTCTTGCAATCAGGAAATCATTTTTCAATTTTACAGATATTCTTCAATATTTTGTGTCAACGATATTGTTGGAAGCATGGCAACGGTGGTCAAATTCTATTTCGAATAATTAAAAATTCCTAATATACAGGATGGCCCACATAACTCTGAACAGCTCAATATCTCGAAAACTATGCCATCGATTTTAAAGTTCTTAGTCTTAAATTGCATGAAACTGAAGGGCCTTTCTGACTACATAAACGTGAAGTGGCCTCCCTTCCCCTTTAACGGGGGAGGGGAGGTACCTTTGTAATTTTAAATGGAACCCCCTATAAAATGTCACATATTTAGATTCTACCGGAAAAAACAAGTCAATTTTGTCTGAAACATTTTTTTCTCAGATACTTCCATGATGAGATATAACAGTTTGTAGGTACTTGAAGCGCTCGGAAATAGCGTTATGGAATTATACGCGCTTGAGTCCTTTGCTTATTCGTGAAGAAATAAAATGTACTTTAAATTAAATGTTCAAAATGTCCACCACGGGCTTGTAAACATTTATTTACTCGAAACATCAAAGTTGTTCTAACATTTTTTAACATTTCGGGAGTCACTGAAGCGCAAGCGTCACGTATTCTTTGTTTCACATCCTCTTTTGTCGTCGGTGGTTCAAACATAACTTTGTCCTTTACATATCCCCATAAGAAAAAATCTAATGGTGTTAGATCGGGGGATCGAGGAGGCCATTGACGAGGTCCCCCACGACCTATCCATTTGTTCCCAAATTTTTCGTTCAAAAATTGCCTGGTGATGATTGCAAAATGTGGAGGAGCGCCGTCTTGTTGGAACCACATTTCTCTTCTAACGTGCAGTGGCACATCTTCCAAAAGCGCAGGCAAATGATTTTTTAATAAATCACAATAACTTGCAGATGTTACAGTTTCTTGAAAAAAATAAGGTCCAATCACAAAATCTCCTATTAGGCCACACCAAACATTTAAAGACCATCGATGTTGAAAGGGAACACATCGCATCCAATTTGGGTTTTCCACGGCCCAATAATTCAGATTATGTCTATTTACATGCCCTGAATTCATAAAAGTGGCCTCATCGGAAAAAAGTATTTTGCACAAAAAGTCATTTTCCACAACACCCTGCAGCCACTCACAAAATCTTACGCGGTGATCGTAATCTGCTATCGAAAGCTCTTGTGATAAAACCATGTGATATGGATGATACTTTTGCCGTTTCAAAATTCGTTGAATCGATGAAAGACCAATATGTGATGTTTGTGCAAGTGTACGTTGACTAATATGAGGATTTAATGTAATTGCAGCAAGAATACTGGCACTATTATTTTCATTAGTGACAGCTTTAGGTTTATTGCGAGTTTTTTTACACAATTCGCCGTGCTCGCGAAGCCGCTTTTCTAAATTATGAAATGTTGCATGACATTTTTTGATTCCATAACGTTCAAAAAACATCACTGCTGCACGCCGATGATTTTTTTGGCATTCACCTAACGTTAATAACATATTCACTTCTGTGTCAAAAGTAGCCATAATCACAATGTTACTGCTTGAATAACAGCTCTAAACTGAAAACGTTTTCATAGGTACGTGAGTCAAACTCAAGAATTGTAAATATTATTGTTTGTGTTTCTTCATGAATAAGCAATGAACTCAAGCGCGTATAATTCCATAACGCTATTTCCGAGAGCTTCAAGTACCGACAACTCGAAACTTCAAACTGTTATATCTCATCATGGAAGTATCTGACAAAAAAATGTTTCAGACAAAATTGACTTGTTTTTTCCGGTAGAATCTAAATATGTAACATTTTATAGGGGGTTCCATTTAAAATTACAAAGGTACCTCCCCTCCCCCGTTAAAGGGGAAGGGAGGCCACTTCACGTTTATGTAGTCAGAAAGGCCCTTCAGTTCCATGCAATTTAAGACTAAGAACTTTAAAATCGATGGCATAGTTTTCGAGATATTGAGCTGTTCAGAGTTATGTGGGCCACCGAATAATGATTTTATTCGGGGAAAAATTATTTGTTAGTCACGAATAAATCTGTATCATTATTCGCTATATACGATTTCTGTCTTTTCTAGACTTTTCTGTCTAAGCCTCTGGGGGGAGGGGGGGGGGGGTACTGTGGCCCCCGTACCATTTCGGTGTTACGCCCAATGTTACCGATAATTGACGAATTTAGGCGTATTAGTAAGAACTGAATATTCTGTATACTTTATTTTTACTACTGTTGTTTAATAACCTACTTTGCGTTTTTGTGACGGAGTTTGGGATATTCGGCAGAATTAGCAAGCGTGACGCGGCCCCCGAGTGAAGGGGCCCATTCACATAGCATTCGCCCGGCATATACGTGTACCTTCGAGGACCACAAAGGTCTCGGAAATTGCAAACCGCACGTCGACAACGCAAAAATGTGAATCTTCAGAAAATTCACGTGCTGGATAAAACATCAATCCAGCGGACAGGATTCTTAAAACAACCTAGTGTTATTATATTGCAAAAGCAAAAGTATGATTTCTCTGTAGTCAAGCGCGCTAAAAAAAGGATAAATGTAGCACGGTTGGCTAGAAAGAAATTATACTTTTGCGTTCATTAGTCGCAGTTTCGGATATGTAATAATTAAATTCGAAATCTCGTTATTGCATTGGCGAATCGTGTTCGTTATGTTGACCTACTACCACTGCACTCCGCAACGAAGCATGAAATAATCGTGTTTAGATTCAACGTGGACAAGACAGCCGTATTCCAAAATTGTCTCAATTTGCGACGGCTCCACGGGTACAATGCTTAACAACTTACACCGCCAGCTCTCAGTTTCTATCGGAAATTCCGAGTTCGTGCGCATGTATTCGTGCGAATAGTCAAAGTTAACTTCCAGTGGTAGAAACTTTGCTGGAAAGCTATGACAGCCAGCTTTGGGCATATTGAAGTTTGTTTCGTTGCACACCACTTTGGTTTTATGGAGGAGGAAAGAAGTAGTGTCTAGTCCGGAAAGAATCATTTTTTAACCGTGATAAGTCTTTAAAGTAACTTTGTAATATCGCCTAATATCCGTTACAAATATTGTTTTGTTAGGAATCTGGTAACTAGTATCTTTACTGAATCTTAGCATTTCATTATTATAGTTTCGACTTTCGGTGTTTATTGTTCAATCTGCAGTAACAGAGTCACATCAATTTTATAATAAAAAACATTTTATCTAACTCTTGTACGTTTTTAACGGCGAATACGAATTTGTAAACCGTTTTCTCCATCTTCCCCACTGCTTGAGAAGCTTAATTTTGAAAAACAGAAGTAAAAATAAAAAAATTCTGAAAATTGTAAATGTCTTTTTCTAATCGTACAAACTATACGGATAATTTTTACGCAAACCGATTTTGTAGACTTTACCGAATATAACGTGTTTAAATAATGTTTATATTTAAAATTAAGATACGTTGCGATAACTGTTACTGAGAATCACGTGTAGTAGCTTGAAGCGGCAGGTTTTCGAATTATGAAAAGATGGAAAAAGGAGAAGGAAGCGTTTCGTCCTAGGCCCGCTAGAGGTTTCTTCAGTAAGGCTATCTAGCCACAGACGAGGTACAGGATAGACCAGGCATGTCCAGGAATAGCTCACTTGGACGCGTTTTCGAGGGAGACGCCTACTTTTCCCGACCGCGCGTCTCGCTCTCCGTGGCGGCCGTAGTTCTCCGAGCTCCTCAGGCTCGTACCTACCGCTTGCGGTATGTATTGCGTGTGGCGCTTTGGGACGACTCTCATACCCATAGGTTTCCACATCACCCATGAGATACTATGGTCAATGCGTTCATTTTTGTCAGTGGTATCCCCTATAGTCCTATTCCACTGCGTCGCACGATAATTTCGAAAAAATAAATTTGGAAAATAGTTTTTATTATACTGTCAAAATTTTACTGACAATTAGGAAAGCATGCTTATTGCGCTATTCAGAGGTTGACTATTACGCATTTTCACTAGAACTGCTTGGCAAATCCGAAATATCGAAGCGAAGATTGGACGTAGATATCCTCATCAAAGACGATAGCGAGGAATCGCTCAGCAGTGTACGTTGCTCTGTTTTAATGCTACGCTTAATACTTCTCACTACGTTTTAATACTTCTCAATGTTCGGATCGACTTATTTGTGCGAATGTTCGTTTTTAAAAATGCGTAGCATTAAAACAGAGCAACGTACACTGCTGAGCGATTCCTCGCTATCGTCTTTTTTGCGGATATTGCAAGCTTTCCTAATTGTTAGTAAAATTTTGACAGTATAATAAAAAATATTTTCCAAATTTATTTTTTCGAAATTACCGTAGGACGCAGTGGAATAGGCCTATAGAGGATACCACTGACAAAAAGACGCATTGGCCATAGTACCTCATAGGTGATGTGGAAACCTATGGGTATGAGAGTCACCCCAAAGCGCCACACGCAATACATACCGCAAGCGGTAGGTACGAGCCTGAGGAGCTCGGAGAACTACGGCCGCCACGGGGAGCGAGACGCGCGGTCGGGAAAAGTAGGCGTCTCCCTCGAAAACGCGTCCAAGTGAGCTATTCCTGGACATGCCTGGGATAGACCCATAGACTTATAAAGATAGACTGAGCCGTCTTACGGGCGAGTTGAAGCCTACAATGGCGGCGCGGGGTATCAAGACTGAGAGAGAAAGCAATAGTGCCGGTCATGCGCTCTCTTTCTAATTGGCTCGTTGCTGGGGAGAGAGTCAGCTTCCCCTACTTGCTTCTATATAGCATAGAGTACTAGAGACTCGGTAGTCTCCCTCAATGCTCTTTTCGCCTAAGCCTCGACCAACCTTCGGTGTGCGAGTGTGATAGGTTGACCGGCGGCCACCATTGTAGGCTTCAGCGCATCGTACAGGCCGCGCAGTCTATCGCTATAAATCTATGGATAGACCTAACATCTCATGGGACTTCTTGTCTCATGTTCTGAAATACCGACTGTAGAAAAAATCAGAAGATTTGGTATGCCCTCTACGATTTAGAGTGGTGAGTTTAAGAATTATATTGAATTTCAGGTATCAAAGGCGTAGTTGTCAAATCATAGCCGAGAATATTCGGCTCATAGTTGCCAATTTACTGTTACTGTCGTGTAATGCGCAGCGCGTATTTCGGCTATTTTCCACGTTACTGACACAATTCTGGAAAATAAACGAAACGATTCAATACATGATCCTTCGTGTTTCTATACTCATTTTAAAACTGAATAAATGCTTTTTCGATCTATATAAATTAACTTTTATTTATTGATAGTAACCAAAATTATGATATTGTTGTTGAAAATTGAAATATATATTTAACGCTATTTTTATCTTGAAATTGTTTTATAAAAACTGTGGTTGGTTTCTTTGAACCTTCTGCTATAAAATACAATTTTCAAAAGGAGGGCAAAAAATATTCAAAAGATTGTCAACAAAAAATTTGAATGACAGTTATTATGCGAGGTTCCACATTCGTTACAAGTTGCGGCGGGTCTGTTATTATATATTAATATTAAATATACAAATAAACAATAAATCTGTATAAAATTCTCTCTATTGCTGATCTGCCTTATCATTATATCGCAAAAGCATACAGGAGTTCAAATTTAGTTGATGTTTGCAAGATAATGTCCATTCTTCAAATGGACGCGGAAGGTGCGCCGTTATTAAAACTAGGAGTTCTCACCTAGGAGATTATAAACGCGAAATCATTGCCTTCGAACTATCCAGCAATAAAGCAATCAGTGCACTTTCGCACAATAGGGCATTGGGCCCATCATCAACAGGCCAAAAGGAGCCATCTGAGGATGTTTTGCGAGCGCCGAACGACCGGGGCCAGGAGCTCA
Organism: Sphecodes monilicornis; assembly: GCA_913789915.3. Classification (NCBI taxonomy): domain Eukaryota; kingdom Metazoa; phylum Arthropoda; class Insecta; order Hymenoptera; family Halictidae; genus Sphecodes; species Sphecodes monilicornis. Next base: position 1,241,459 of record OU565293.1, on the reverse strand, counting down.
GGCTGCCACGGCATTCGTGGCCGAGTAGTACAATAAACGCAACCGATTAACCCGACACCGAGTCAGGTATATCGGTGTGAAACCACTACTAATCCATTTGCAAAACTTCTTTATTTTTCATAATTTCTTAATGGGACTTGCGCCAATTTATTTGTGACAATCTTCCGGTTAAAATGACACTAAACATGATACAATTTGCACTGTATGTAGTGATTTTATTCTTAGACTTATTCGAAGATTTATTCGAAGTCTCTTCGAATAATTTTCTGTCGGCTCGTCGAATAGACGACGAAGAGCACTAAACGCCGCGGCCGGGTAGTGCAATAAACGCGACCGATTAAAGGTCGGTTTATACTGCCGTGCGGGATTTTTTACATAGGTTTGGGTCTAGAGAAAACCCCGACCGAGTTTTCGCTTTCACGGCGACCAATTTTTCAGCTCGCCACGTCCGGGACATTATCTCGACGTCTGAGCAATTCCAGATGGCCTTTCTGGAGTGCGTTGACAGTTCCCTGCTGTACATGGCACAAAAAAATATGTTTTCAGGAGTTTCACAACTCGTATTGTAAACTATCGGTATCTCTCCTCTACAACATCGTGGAAAAGCATGTTACACATTCTGATATTATACGTAAATTGCATATTTGTTGTAAAAACGAGAATAACAGTTACTTTTTAATTCAGTTATTTTTATCATTTAATTCACATTCCATGTGAAGCCGGATCATTTTTACATACAGACACCGTCATAGTTTGCCACTTTGAACAATTTATACAAAAACTACATACCTTTACAAAATAATTTATATCATCGTTATTATTAAACATAGAAACATTTTCTTCTTTTTAATTATCATCGCAAAAGATTGTTATTCTTCTTAAATAATTTATCATTCTGTACGCAAATGTCATTTCTTAATACAAGAATATTAGAAATATCTTTGTTTCGCCAATTTTGCCGTCCGTTCAAGTACGACAAAATTCGTTTTTTAACTCGCGCAGCTTCAGAAATTGCAAATATTTGGAACTAATATTGTCATTTCGTCGACTACAATATTTTGCAACTTAGTTAACCTTTACTGTACGCACCGTATAAAAATTTCATACGGTACACGTGGGAAGTAACACACCCCAAAAACTGGAACGGCTGTAAGGTTTGAACTATTCCTTATTTTTGGTTCATAAAGTTGCTGCATATTTTTTAAACATTCTGAAATAAGGTTGTCGACGTAGTCCTAAAATTACAACTTTCACGTAGTAAAAGAAAGAACACGGGGAGCGGACGCGAAATGTCATTTAATTATTATTTTACCCAAACTGTTATGGGGATGTCGTAAAAAGGACAATGGTTCTTCCAAGCCTGCCGGTGGATAACTTCGATGCAGTTAGAATTACCTGAATCGCCGAACGCCGCGACCTTTGCCGGCCTTTTACCTGACCGCAATTTTCGAGGATCCGCAAATTAATTCAAAGGGAGAGAATTGGATTAATACTCTCTAACAATTCTGTAAAGGAAACTATTGTATACTAGGGTGGACCTTGTTTTTTGACCAAAAAATTTGTTTGATCCCCAGAATTGTGACAAATGTTGAGAAAATGATCTGGAAAAAAGGCAAAAGAGCGCGCAACGAATTTTAAAATTTTGAATTTTTTAAATGTTGACATAAATAGACGATATGATATATCGTTGAATTTGTCTTTTTTTTCTCTTTAAGAATCCATATATAACATAAACAGTTGTTAATAGAAAAAACATCCCTAACCTTGAAAACTTGAAAAAATGACCTCGAAAATTTTTTTTTTTCTCCTGATATTCACCTCCTTACATGCTACAACTTTTGTTTGAAGAGTTTCAAGAGTTTGAAGAGAATATATATATATATATATATATATATATATATATATATATAACTGACAGAGATATAAAAGATTTTCCTTTAAACGTTCATACATATATCTTGTAGAAGAAAGATAAACTACAGTACCTAGGTGTTTAAGGTACATTTTAAATTTTATCTGATATATATATATATATATATAATAGTCGTATTTCTGATAATACTAGAGTTTCTTAAATACTTAATTCGTATATTTTTTGGAATGTTAGTTTTGAATGCCTTCGAAATGCAACTGTACCCGTGTCAGGTAGTCAGTCTACACCGAATAGCACTATCCAACACCAATTTTTTTTCCTAATAACTGTTGGTTGGTTCTTATATAGTTTTTTGTGCTGATTCCGAATCTGCTCTTACTTTTTCGCCTACATGTACAGTTTTTGAGAAATTTGAGTTTGAAAAAGAGACCCATTTTTCAACTTTAAACAAATATTGTGATGTTATTATAAAAGATATTGATTTGTTCTTTGCAGCGAAAGATTCTGTAGACTTTCCCGAATACAGTGATATCCAATATTAATACATTATGAATGTTTAAACATGTTTAAACAATCATTAAAGACGGAGAGACATTCAAGAGATATTCAAAATTTATGCTGAAGTAAATTCTGTGTGAAGTACTTTAAAATGGATTCTCAAAATTATTACCTAACTATTATACACTTTTTAAGAAGAACGCTATGTGGTTACACTGTAACGCTACACGGCCCAATACTATATACTACGAATATTCAAGATGGCGATGGCTGGGTCCTAGCTTAATTCCATTTGGCGAACCTCCTCTTAGACGGAGCATTTCTTGTCGCCACTTTTTTCTTCTCTACGCTATCGAGATAGGTCTCCTTACTCTTACTTCATGGTTTCAATGGACAAACCCCATGGGGCCCCGACGTCGACGTCGTGGGAATTTCGCGTCTCTTTCTTTTCCATACGCTGTCCTTCTTTTCGTCCGAAATGTTTGTCATTTATTATACAAGTAAATATCGCCGGAATTGTATCATATTTGGTATCATTTTCATCACACAAATTCCACAAATATGACGGTGAAAGTACCATAAAAAGTTAATGAAAAATGAAGAAGTGTTGTTATTGTATTAGTAGTGGTCTCACGCTGATATACCCGACCCGCATAATTACAGTCCTCGGCGACCGAGGCCCTTTTCTCAGTTCGACAGGGCATCACAGAGTGTAGATAGTTATTATTCAGTGCGGTGAGCACATTTCTTTAAATTAAATAAAAAAAAAAGAGTACCACCAATTTTCTTCGTTTGGAACTGGACGTAAATATGAACGTTATAACCCAAAAAAGTTTGCAACTTTCTGTGACTTTCCTAAAACCGCGAGAGAAACGATTTCTTCAGATCCATATTTATTAAGCTTAAGATTTTTAAAACCAAGAAAATTAAAACAATATTCGAATTATGTCTTTCAGTTTTTTCAAGAACCAGACATGATCAATGAAATAATAATTAAGATTGTAACAGACGTGTTCGTGCAGGCCTGTTCGTAACAGTCCGGCCATCGGCCAAAATCGAACGCCGCCGAAATATTCCGAGCCGCGGTACCGGCTCGCCGCGTCGGAACCCACCGTCTCCCCGTTACCGATCGCCGAGAACCGATATTTGGCGGGAACCGGATGCCGAATTACCGCGAACCAGACGCGCGACTTACCGCGACACACCGTGCCGCTCTCCCTACCCTCACCACCGACCGCGAGCTATAAAAGCCGGTGCGAATACGATCGAGCTCTCTTGCGTCTCGGGCAGCACCCCGGACACACCGAAGGAACGCGCTCGACGTAAGTACATCGCTACCTAACCTGTACCATCCTGACCAGTCCACTAGCCGTCTCCCGATTCCTGCCGACGAGACCGCATCCTCGCCACTTCCTAGTGCATATACAGCATTATGTGCACACGAGGCAGAACCCTGGGCTAGGCAGTGTTGAGATATGGTGCATCTTTTCTCGCGCATGCGCGGCGATTTTGGCCTCAGTAAAGTAAGATTCTCGATAAAATGGGGTACCTTGAGCACCCAGCTGAATTTTAAAAAGTTGGTATGATTTGATTCTGAAAAATGAATGTGTAACATGTGTATTTGTGTGTATTTTGTAACTCGTAGGACACATCCTGAAGTCTTTTTGTCCGGAATAGATTGTTTCGATACTTTCCCGCCAATATAACTGTCTTAGGGCTCCACTACCTCGTCATCATGATATAGATACGTTACTGTTTTGGCCGCGCATGCGCGAGAAAAGATGGAGCATATCCCGAGACTGGGCCTAGGCAGCGTCCTGGTACCAGTGTTCCGATTGAACCCACCGTTTCGCACGCGATGGCCACCAGATGGCGGCGATTTCAGCCTCAATATCGTATGAAATCGGGTACCTTGAGCACCCCGCAGAATTTTAAAAACTTATTAGTATATACATATGAAATATTGAAATTTAACACAATGAAACTTATTCTTTATTTTGAGGATAGGATAGGGAAAAAACGCTACAATAACTAAGGAAAAGAATATATAATAAAACAATAAATACTTTATTTGGCAGAATCAATTAAAGAATACCAACATTTGTTGCTAGGGTAAGGAAAACTGCCAAAACCTTACCAGTATTCACAAATAAAAAATTACATTATATTACATATAATATATACAATATAAAACAAAACAAATTGTTGCAGAACAGTCTATTCGCTCAGTCTTTTCTGAAACATTAAAAACAAAATAAATAATATATATAAAACTAAACAAATATTGCACATTCGGCTCCTTCCGTAATAAAAACAAAATAAATAATATATATAAAACTAAACAAATACTGCACATTCGGCTCCTTCCGTAATAAAAACAAAATAAATAATATATATAAAACTAAACAAAATATTGCACATTCGGCTCCTTCTGTAATAAAAACAAAATAAATAATGTATATAAAACTAAACAAATACTGCACATTAGGTTAATAGCTATCACATGTGCTTTATTGGTACAGATTTTGCGGATTATGCAGTTTGAGATGATGTGAATTTACTTCAAAATTAGTGCAATTAATATTCTTACATTGAAAACTGGACCGAACTACGTAAGTGGAAGCTAATGAATCTATATTTAATTTGTTTCTTTTTTTTTGTTTTCACATCTGTCACAATAGAAAAAATGCGTTCGGCCTCAGCATTTGAGTGGGGAAAAGACAGAATTACTTCAATTAATAATTTTAAAGTTGGAAACATGTCTTCCCCATCGAAATTTTTAAATTTTAAGATGTTATTCCACATGTCGTCTATTTCTAATAAAGCTAGCTTTTCTTTAGATTCTTCATCAAAACATGATGGTAGAATTTCCCATTCAAAAGTTAATTGTGTAACGTCTAAAACGTTTACACGTTTCGCGATACCAGATAAATCTTGAATTTTTTCTCTGCCTTTATCGTATAATGCTACTGATGGATCCAAAAACAACAAATCTTTAAAAAGTGTATCTTTCAAAGGCAGACGTGCAAGCTTCTCCCGAACTGCAGTAATATAAAAGTTTAAACATGTGAACCGAATTTGTTGGGCACATTCCAGTTCTAATGACTCTAAAATTGTTTTGCATTCCGGTCCCACATTTACGTCTTTTAATTCTAACAAAATCTCTGCTTTATTTAAATCTAACGTAGCAAAGTCTTCCAAAAATTGAGATTTAATAAAATTTTTCCCTATTTGTTTAATTAGCTGTTGGCTAGTCTCAAATAATTTATGCAATAACATTTTTTTCGACTGAAATAAGGCATTAAAGCGGTTGAAAAAATTTAACGAATATTTCAAAAAACATATATACGCTTTGATGGACGTGTCATTCAATGATTCTAATATTAATTCCGCAGATTTTGATTTGTCTTCAACTGTAGCAAAAATGAAATAATTTTTTAACACGTCCCAATTTTCCAATAGTCTAACGATACATTTTTGTAAACAGAGCCACCTGGTAGTTGATAATTTTAAAATTTTGCGTTGCTGTACCCCGAAGAATTCTTGAAATTCAACCAAAATTGAACTCCTCTTAGCACTGATCGAAGTATAAGTGGCCACTCCTCTGATTAAATTTTCACATTCCCGTGGCAATTCATCGCAAGACCTACTAGAAATAATCGCGGAAGTTTGACAAATACAGCTTAATGTAACTAAATGCGGTACTTCAAGTTGTAAATGTGTCATGAACGAATTGTTACATCCAATCATGACAGATGCATTGTCGCATGTTAATCCGACAATATTTTTGATAGGAATTTCTTTGCTATGTAAAAGATTTTTAAAACTTCGAAATATACTACTCGCGGAACAATCATCACCGTTTAAACTGTGGCGGCTACTTCCTATGCTCGTCAACAGAGGGACATTACGACAACACCTTTCCCGCTACTACCTGAATCTTCCTCTGTTTGTATATATACCGCCCTCAACTGTCCTTACGACATCCCGCGTCTAAGGCACGGGTCCGCTAGATAGCCTTACCGATGAGTCCTCTAGCGGGCCTAGGACGAAACGCGTCCTTCTCCTTTTTCCTCCTTTCACATACTTTTCAGCCGCCATAAAACGAATAATATCTAATAACTGTGTGCTTACTTTATTATTTATTGGTGATACGAATTGTACTAATACACACAGTATTTTTAAGTTTGCAATATCGGTTGTTTCGTCTATTAAAACTGAAAATCTACGGGTTTGTAAATGCTCAACAAGTGTGTCGACTTCGCGCTTGGCAATCGCATGCTTAACAATATAGGCACACTTATCTCGAGCAAGTGTAAGATCTTGCACAATTTCGGGTTCCTGGCAAATATCCTGACTGAAAGGAATCAAATGATCCGCGGTTCTAAAAGCTACGTTATGTTCTGCAAAAAAAGCAGATAATCTATGTTAAAAAAGTGGACTGTGTAATTACAATTCCAACGACTTTTCAACGGTGGCTCGAATATGAGGAGATAGGAGTGTGAGGGAAAGTAAATTGTTGTACAGAACTCACGGCTAGATATTTCACAATTAGTAAAACGTATCTTTCAAATTATGGTGATCTTAAAAATTCGTGCTAATTAAATGCAAGTAATTTATAATTAATTATACTGAATTCATAATTATATAACTTATAATCGTCTCGGATACTTCGATTACCCACATAACATTTTTAATTGTTTAATGGTAACGTTTAAGTCACAAGGCTTTTTAATTTTAATTGTACTCTTTGCGTTTTCATATTTTTGTTGTATACCCGATAACTTATGCAAACGCCAACGCATCATAATTACTAAGTCCTAGACGCATTATCCTAAACATCTGACTCACTAGGACCAAGCAACCCTTAGACCTTTTCTCTTCCACGTCATTCTTTCCATTGCACGCCTTTTCCCGCTACCTTCTACATTTTCCTATCCAAAACCTATTATATGTATGTCGGGGCGAGGCGCAGCGACGCAGCCCGATGGCAACGACGTGTAATGCTCGTTGTAATATTCTGTTGTAACATTTGTTTTATTGTTCTATTTCTTTGCGCGTTGCGGAAAGAGAGATGCGAGATAGGGTTCCGTGGAAATATGGCCTGGAGCCCTGTTGAACGTGACCACGGGTGGCGGAATAGCGTCTTTGTATTTTTGAAAATAGTTTCTGTATTTTGTTGTCGTGTACATCTCTGTACACGCTCCTGATAGCCTGAGCGAATTTCAGTCGTAACAGGCCATGCTCTGTTTCCAGAGCAATATCAAGAGGCGATCGACTTTGCGTTGTTTAATGCTTGTGGCATTCTTCTTGTAACCTCGTACGGAGTCGCATCGCATTTTTTGGCGCCAGATACGCATCGGAGAAACATAAACGCAAATACGTAGATATTCTGAGTGACCCGTGGACTCGTTAACGTGTCTCTCAGTCCTTTGTGAGATTTTGTATTGTGCAGGGTGTGATCGAGTTGTGCTTGCGCGGCGGAATTTGTCTGTTGTATGATTGTGAACCGATCGTGTGTGCAGAGCAATGAGCGAGCCGCTTGAAGGTACTTTCGGTCAACCTCCGACATGTATATACCAGTCCGCCGAAACAGATCAGAGCTTTTTCCTTGCGCAGTTAAGACCAGTAGGTTACGTGGTTGTACTTTACTTCGCCGCCGTGTACGTTATCTAAATAAAAACTCTTCTGATTTTTATGAAGTATTGCAGACGATTTCAAAACCCGGAATCCAACATTTTACTCACAGTATGGTTGCAATAAAATGTGTTTTGCGACACATTGTTCACCGTCAATATGCGGCTTGATAAGCTAACGATTGCATTAGAAAATCCGAGCATCCCATGATCATATTTACTAACTAACTACCCATTTGCTATGCAAATCCGCGTACTGCTGGGAATTCCCATTAAGCTTCAATTCCTTCTCTATCTTGCTCAGAGTTCTCTCCCTTGTATACCGGCCGCTTACTTCTCGCCCCTTTTTCACCACCTAATTCCTCCAAAGTCCCCAGACACACGTTTGTCTACAGCATCTGCCCCGTTCTTTTACTGCTGCTTGAACTTCCGCATAATTTTGGTATTTATCGATGTGAAAACTTTTTATTCGTATTCTTAGCTCTTTTCCAGACTCGCTTACAGAACGAAAAACTTTGATTTCGTTTGCTTAAGTTAAGGAAGTTTTAGTTTATCCTTTAGTTCTTTAATACAAGTTCGGTCGACGTAAAAATGTAGGGGCAGAAATGTATATATTGTTATTCAAATTTCCCGATGGTTAGGTAAAGGCGAGAATAATCGCAAAACTGAGTTTCTCCTGTAAAAGAGGTTTTTTTGATTTTATTATTCATGCTCCTATTTACAATTATTTACAAAGGCTTATCTGTAAAAGAGAAACGACATTAAATGTCAATTATTCACTATCCTTTCCCTATTTACAATCTTTACTTCTATCTATAATCTATATTGTTTTCTTCCTTAGGTTAATCTTTGCACGTGTTCCCTTTTCCATGACACACCTGTCTTTCTGTCTTTCTTTCTCTCTCTACCTCTGGTGTTTGTCTTCCTCATCTGTTTACTACCGCGCCATGTGTGCGCGGGATAATTTAAATGGGAGTACCATGTACTTTCTTTACATGTATATACAGGGTGTCCCTTAACTGATGGTACAACCGAGCAGGGAGTGATTCTACATGAAAAACTGAGTCGAAAATGTAGATAAAATTTTTTGATACAAGGCTTTGTTTCTGAGAAAAATGAGTTTGAAAATTTGTCTAGTGCGCGTGCACTCGCCTTACTTGCGGCTCAACGGACTTTATTCTGAGTTACCTTAACCTTTTTTCGCAAAGGTTTTCGAGGTTTGTATACATCGAATAAATCGAATAAGTCGAGGTTACAATGTTAGAATTACCTTTGAGGAATTCGTTTAATTCATAAACTGCTGGAAGCGTTGTCCACGTTTTTGTAGACATAATTGTGCTCTTCGTATTAAATTCCTTCGAACCTCTTGTAATGTGCAATTATTATGTTGCTTTAAGTGTTCAAACGCTATTTCAATTTTTTGTTGTAATTGTTCGATGCTTGTTATGTCATCACGATACACAATCGATTTCACCTGACCCCACAAATAAAAATCTAACGATGACAAATCCGAAGATCGTGGCGGCCAAGGTACTCTGCCACCGTGACCGATCCAGCACTGATAATTTTCACTTAAAAAACGTCTTACTTCGCAACTGTAGTGCGGTGGTGCTCCATCCTGTTGAAAAATTAGCGTTCTTCGAATCCCGAGAGGCACATAATGCAAATATGCTTCCGATGTCACATTTCCCGGAAATAAATAAGGCCATATAATTTGGTCACCTACTATGCCAGCCCAGACATTCACACTCCACCTTACTTGGAAATTTGTTTGCAAAATGGGTCTTGATCTTACCACCTGTGCAAGTTATGGACATTAAACATGCCGTCTCGCGAAAACTTCGTTTCATCCGTCCATAAAATTTGTTTACGCCCGCGGTTGATCAGATGATCTTTCGGGCCTTGAATGAATTCGCACTGCGAGGTGCCCGCTAATATATTGCACTCGAAGGACCACCTTCCTTTGACGGAAGGACTAAGATAAACAACGTGTAAAAACTACTGTTTATTTACCGTAACAAACTACACACCGCAATTGTCGGGCGATGTACAAAAAAACTAAGTTTTTAAACTATATGAGAATTAACTTGTCTGACTGCTTCTATGGCTACACAGTAGAGAGCGATATAAGTATTTCAATGTTCTTGTTAGTTCTGAGGAAGAGACCGAGAGTTCGCCAATTTAACACCTCGGTTCTACCTTCCAAATGGAAAACTTATCCCTACTCTATGAAAATTAAGGGTGGGCGGAAGCTAAAACTAAATCTAAGAAAACGGGCCCAGCAAATCGGAGGAGTCACGGGCGTTACAAAACGCATAGGCGCAACGGGCTAAAAGGAGGGGGTGTTCGCGACGCTGCCAGGGTGTTCAAACCAGGGATAGGAATCCTAACCCTAACCGGGTTCGGTTCCCGTAACCGTAGAATAACCCGACTAACCGGGTTAGACAAAGAGGCTATAACCCAAGTAACCCGGTTAACCCGGTTAATACGGGTTTCCAGGCGCGACTACGAACTCCGTGGCCGCGGGTTCGAATTTCAAATCCCGCCGCCAGCACCTCTGGAAATATTCCATGTGCCATTTAAAACGGTGGTGCCGAAGGTGGTACGGAACCCACCCTAATAATAAACCGTAAGTCCCTTCGCTAATAACCTAGCAGTTGAGATGCGACGTAAAATCCAAAAAAAGAAAAAAAGAAATACAGGTTTCCGTAAATGAACCCCGTGTATCATGTTTCCAAATAATACATGAATTATCAGGTCGTTAAGTCTGAAACTTGACAAATGTGTTAGAAATTTGAGTTTTATTTGTTAAGTTTCATAGTTAATGAACTAATATAATAAATAAATGAACATGACTGTATTGTTTTAATATTGTCTATCGACATTCGTATCGATCGTGAAAAACATGAAGCTCCGTAGGCCCATCTTCGATTGCGTAACTAGATGGAATTCTACACTGAATATGTTGCAAAGATTATACGAGTTGAAAGATTTTTGTTGTGAAACGAATGATACAACGTTACTTGAAAATGAATGGCATATTATTAAGGAATTGATAAGTAGTCTTGAACCATCAAAAATAGCTACCAAACAAATGCAGTATGAACAGTTATTAATGGGCGATTTTTACGTAGTATGGTTACAGTGTAAATTAAATTTAGAAAAAATAGATAACAATTTTGACAAAATCTTATCAAATACAATAAAGAATCGCGAAAATGAAATTTTAAGTAATAAGTGTTTATTAGCTTCGATATTTTTAGACCCGAGATATACAAATTTATTATCCGAAAACGAACAGAATACTGCTACTGCTTATTTAATAAATACTTGGGAGCATTGCGAGTCTTTGAATTGTAAAAAAATGACCGAAAATTCCAGCGACAACAGTTTTATCTCATTATCCGATTATATCGAAAAATTACTACTCGAAAAAGATGCGGAACGGAAAAACTCGTCACATTCGGTATGCAATATCGTTGCGGCGTTAAATGCATTTTCTCAAAGTCCGAGAATTAATAAACAACAAAATATTTTGGAGTTTTGGGATAATAATTTTTCAGAATTACGAATACTTGCGAATACGGTTCACGTATGTCCTGCAACGCAAGTATCCGTCGAGAGAATATTTTCTGGTTTAAAATTCATTTTCAATGATCAGAGATCAAGATTGCATCATTCAATTATAGACCATATAATGGTTATCCGGACAAATGCATTTTTACAATAGCTACGTTTATATAGTTTATATGGATATGTTTTTATATGTATCGTTTAATATGTTTTTTTATGTACATTTATTAGTGTTACGTTTTTAATAATATTTTTATAAGTTTCTTACTACAGTATAAAAGTAGACATAAATACTATTTTAAGCCATCGCCAAAAATGAAATAATTGTGTTTTCATTTTATATAAATATTTTACCTACACATTCATATATCCATACCTACTAGTAACCCGCTACGAGCGGGTTAACCCGCTCTTTCTGGATTTTCGGAACCGATCCCTCGTGGTTAGTATGGGTTACAGTCACCTTCCTTGGTTAACCGGGTACGGGTTAGGCGTTGGGTTAGAATCCCTGGTTCAAACCCTCGAAGATCGAAGCCTGGGGAATCCCAGGCATCTGGCAGCGATACCGCGCTAAGGCCCCGAGTGTCCAGCCGTGCCGATTCGAAGAAAACTTAAATACAAAGGAAGCAGATGTTTTATGGCGGGGATTGCGCTCAAGATGTGCAAATACCACCTTGTGCCCTAGGTTGGAGCGGCAATTGCACTAACAAAAAAAAACAGTGACAGGCCCATGCTGTAGCCAGATTGCAATGAGCCGCGTACCGACTCTAAGACACAATAGCGATGGCCCATCGTAAAACATCGCCCGAAGCTGGCCGCTACAAAATTTTTAGTAAAAAATGGGCGTCGCTACGGTGTTGTTCACACAACCAGTGACAAAATGCCATTCGGGGGACATAATCACGTTCTGTAAGCCCTTGCACTCTACGAACGTGTTAAGGATACAGCCCATTTTGATGTAGTATTCGACTAATGGTAAATCGGCTGATATCGTATTGCGAGGCAAGGTTCCTTATGCTGGTGCTTGGATCGTCGTTTATGTCTTCCAAAATCCTCTCTTCCACCCTCCTGTCAATTCTTCGGGCACGTCCTCCATGCTTGCGAAGTTTTTCAAAAGACCCGTATTCTGCGAGGGTCCGTTCGACTCTTTGAATGATCCTTCGATCAGGATGTCGACGATTAGCGTACCGATCTCTGCAACAAGTAGCCGCTGCTAAAGCACTACCATTACACGCATCCAACGCAATAATCATATCGGTATACTCTCGATTTCTATAAGTTGCCACTTCGACGGTATAATGAGAAGTGGAGGCGTAATTTCATAAGGATGGGAAAAGAATAGGAGCGATAGAAGTGATATCATTATACCGACAATGTTTGTGAACATATCTAGAAGTACGAAGGCAATTTCCGAGGTATCCAGACGCGAGGCAGTGTAATCCGTTGAGCCTCAAGTAAACCGAGTGCACGCGCACTAGACAAATTTTCAAACTCATTTTTCTCGAAAACAAAGCCTTGTATCAAAACATTTTATTGTATATTTTCGACTCAGTTTTTCATGCAGAATCATCCCCTGCTCGGTTGTACCACCAGTTATAATCGTCTTCTAGATCCATTCTTTGCGTTAAATTGCATTAAAAATCTTGAGTGTCCTATTAAATGAACGAAATAATCGGAGGAAACATATTTATTTAACATAAATTTTGTTTAAATATCGCGTTAGTTTGAAACGTGCTTGAATTTCGCGATTCTCGCGATCTATATTCGTTGGTGACCTCCTCGATGTTATTCTTCCGAGGAGCCAAATAACCAACAATATTTCAAGTAAAAACGGCGTGACTTTCTGGCTACCAGCTAATGTTAGCCGATAAACACGGCGATCGGTGGATCAACGTACAAAACGTTCAAATCAAACTCGTGTCGCGAAGGTATAGAGAGACAAAGAGAACAACATACAGACGTACGTTGAACAGAGACAGGCGAGTAAGAGAGAGACAGCGCCGCGTAGCGGGTCAGCTGACACTCTCGCGACGCTTCGTTGCCGCTACCAGTTCGCGTCGTCACTTGCTCACGAGACGTGCAAGGAGTAACTCGCTCACGAATCGTGCTAGCGAGCACTTGCTATCGAGGCGGTCACGCGAACTCTTCTTCTGAGTCTTCGCTGCTGTCAAAACTCTCCCGTCGAGCTATCGGATACTTGTACCAGGTATCTGCCAGCGAGCTTTTGCACGACTGTGCGACAGGAATTGAGATCGGTTTCGAAATCGTTCCGAACGCATTAAGAGAGCTGACAAGTCCAAGCAAGAGTTCTCAAATTCTGTAATTCTAGAGATTTTCAAGATTTAATTTGTCGTTCCATCTCCAGTCGAGCTATCGGATACTTGTACCAGGTATCCTCCAGCGAGCTTTTGCACGACTGTACGAACGGAACCGATCTCGTGGTCGAGATCGTTCCATCCGCTTTGAGAGAGCCGACAAACCATAAATATATGTAAATCGAGCTCCAGACTTTCCGAGCTTCGTACATACAATAGTGTACCGTTGCGATAGCTGCTTAGACACATCTAACGTGGTTATCGCTTCAACGCCTAAAAGTGTATTTCGGTGTGATTGATGCGTGATTCGTGTTCGTTCCCCGAAATCACTGCCCGCCGTTCAAGAGAAACTCTTTATTAACACACTTACGTTATACGCCGCTTCTATTGTGCGCAGATAGTCGATCTTGTGCGTGTAAGTGTTCAAGAGAAACTCTTGGAAGGAATCGTGTTTCCGATTCCGTATGGCCACCCATGTAACACGGATGACACTCTTTCCGAGTACATTTTCTCTGCCATCAGCTCTGGCATACGCTTTGTCGTCCCAGTGCCGCAGAAGAACGGATACTCGGTTTGTGACAATTTCTCTAGCTGCGTGACGTGTTGAGTCACTCGCGAGCTTTGAATCAAGGTTGTTGGAGCACGGGTTAATTCGGCAGGATAATCGAGCTTGGAGCCTTACAACCTCCCTGTAAGATTAACCGCCACCTTTACGCTGACGCCCACGCAGTAGAATCGGTTTAACCGTGACTACGCCGAGATACGTCAAAAATATACAGTCCACTAACTCTGCGTTCTGAGCAGTTTGGCTGTTGTACTCCCCCTCCTTCGATAGCGATTATCGCAGTCAGGAGCGTACGGCAAACAGCGTCACGAACGGATACGTATCGTATCGAATTGGTGGTTTCACACCTTTGTTCGTTATTATTAATTTTCAGACGCCAACGTCGCGAGACGTCCAAGGGACCACCGGAGGAGACGGAGGAGTCGCGAACCGCCATCTTCCACGGGGGTTATTTTGATTCAATACACGGCCCACCATTAGGTGGGTCACTATCAATATAACCTCGCTGTACAACAATTTACTTTCCCTCACACTCCTATCTCTTCATATTCGAGCCACCGTTGAAAAGTCGTTGGAATTGTAATTACACAGTCCACCTTTTTAACCAATTTTCTTGAAACTCTGCCATACAATTCTAAAGAAACAAGTAGTTGCACCTACTATCGGACACGTTCAAAAAACGTTAGATTTGTTAGAGTGTATCTAGTCCATTCTTTGCACCTCGAAAATTGAATCCAATTTTGATCGTTACTTTATAAGCAAATTATACATACACTTTCTTTAACAACAACAACATCCGATAGAAAAGTTTACTTTTGAATAGTTTTCAAGATCTGTGCTTATTTTGTAGTTTTCACCTTCTTTATTTTGTGGGACTCATTAATTTGATTGGATTCTTTGTTGTCATCAATTTTTTCTGATACTTTTGACGGGCTAAAACTTTTCATTTTGTTTCTTATCTAAAATCTGACGTTAGGTGATTTTTTCCTATTCATTTCGAGAAGAACGATTATTAAACCAATTCGCTAATACGTTGACTAACAATAAGTAATCTCTGTTATATTTTCAGAGAAAATGTTTCATGTCGCTATTGAGCTTTTCAAGATACTATATTGTGACTATATTTTTATGCTATGCATTTTCTATGTATTTTTGCAATTGTAGCAGGAACGAAAACTTAAAACGGAAGACAGTACGAACATTCTTACGTTCGACGACCACTGTGACGCAAATGTACGCGCTTTTATGCGCTGATATATCGCGAGAGCTTTTAAGGAAATTGCATTAACAAGTCTAAAATAATTCCCCGGCCGCTAACGCCGATACGATGGTAAGGTTTCATCGTCTACTTTTCTGCAAAGTTTCGTTTCACCCTTACATCTCTTCTCACCTCTTTTTTCCATGGTTCTTTTCACGCTCGAGTCTCGTTGAAGCACTTTGTTTGATAGCGAAGACGGCGCGAACATGTCCCTGAAAATCCGATTTCTTTCGTTGGTAGACAGCTCGGAAAGAATCATTACGGAGTTTACGGTTTGCCTCGCATTGTGCGAATTTTCCTTTGCAATGATTACAGTCGTCGAGCTCGATACCTACATTTTGGTTTCGCGGTATTTCCAGTGTTACCGGCGGAGTCTAGAATTTCGAATCCAAAACCTAGACTTCCGAATACAAAATCGTGATCTAGAATTGCACGCTTTGAATTTCGAGCCGCAGACCTAGAAACAGAGGCCATACATTTTAAACGCTAAACCCGAAGTTTCGAACTTCCAAATAGAACTTCTACCTTCGAACCATCGATGGTTGAAATTTTTTGGTCAAGTTGTAACCTCTAATTTACAAAGGGACTGCTTCTCCAGACTTAAAACTTCAATTTCTGCGGTGATAGATACAGTCTGCTAAATTGGTTTATGGTCTGTGAAATCCAAGTGGGTGGAAAAAGTAATGAACACCGCGAATCTAAACTTTTCAATTTTTATTTTATTAAATCAATTTTAATGGGTGATTAATAAATCAGTTGTGCTTATTTATGCTTGTATATATGTATTACAACTACAGTACACAATGGTTCGGGTTATCTTGTTGATCGTAAGCTACAGTCGCAAATTAATCTTCAATATCTAGTCTGTTCTTATTTTGATTTCTTGAATCAATTGAAGATGAAAAACTACTTTCGCATAAATAAGTTGTCTAGTCAAAAACTAATCAGTGGCTTCTCGAACAAAATACTTTTTAACTGTCATGTATGTACTTATGGTGACTTGACTGGATTTTTATGAAAAATAATAATTATAAACGTCAATTGTAAGCGCAGACGAATCCGTTACGAAACGAGGGAGTTGCTAGGAGGTTGTATAATGGCGCGGACGAACCCAATGCGAAATTGGGGAGCCGCTGCAATATGGGGTATTCGCACCCAAAAGCCGAACATGACGAGATTAAAATTGACTCAATCTTTAAATTTCCATAACTTCGTCAAAATTTATCCACAATTAATCATACTAAAGCTTGCACTGTCTACTTTTCGATTCTTTTAATTTCTTTCATCCTAATGGGTATCTAAAAGGTTGTGGCGGCTACTTCCTATGCTCGTGAATAGAGGGACATTACGCAACACCTTTCCCGCTACTACCTGAATCTTCCTCTGTTTGTATATATACCGTCCTAAACTGTCCTTACGACATCCCGCGTCTAAGGTACGGGTCCGCTAGATAGCCTTACCGACGAATCCTCTAGCGGGCCTAGGACGAAACAATTTCTATCTGTACTATTGAAGAATATGATCGTTTGTCTTTAATATAAGTCAAACTTGATTGCAAAGATATGTTTTTTTCTAACAAAGATACGGGCATTTAAAGGAACTAATGCATAATAATAACTAATCAAATAAATCCTAACTAATATGGACAAACAAGTAATTAAAAATATAATAAATAGGTAATTAAATAATTCATAAATAATAGACGAACCCTAAGCCTAACAAAATTTATAACAGTCAAAACTTCAATCGTCACAAACTGACAGATTAATTCGGTATAGATCTACAAGAAATAGACAGCAGCAGACGTATACAGGTCAATTTTATCCTGGAATAAAAAGGATTTGTATTTATAGTATATAAAATCTAATTTATTACGCGTACTATACCGGGTGATTCACGAGAAACAGGTCACCCAAATAGCTCCGTTAGGCTTGAAGATAGAACATGTTGCGACAAGAATTGTCACAAGGATAGCCGGGACGGGTCACCCCCGTTTGGACGCCATCCGATTGGACGCGTTCCTTTTGGACTCCGTGCCGATTGGACTCGTGTCGTTTTAACGTCGTGCCGTTTGGACCCCGTACCGGTAGGACCAAATCCAGACCTAACCCAGAACTAACCATATATTTCACAATAAAATATTACCATATGTAGAATTCGAAAAGATATGATTTGTGACGTTCAGATTTTGCGACTTCACTTTTCCGTTATTTTTCACGGCCAAAACGGCAGTTCGTATGGACCGGACCGCCCTTCCGCGAGACGAACTCACATTCACGAATTTCGAGAGCGCTCCCCGAGGGAATTCCGTAGAATTAAAGAATCGGCGGCTAATTCAAACCGCGCGCGCCGAGTACGGCAAAGTTTCAGAACGTGCCCCGTGCACCACCAAACCCGCTCAGGATACCTAAGGCGGCTCACTCCGTGGGATCTCTCCTCCTGATTTGCTGGCCAAGCAAAACGTCCAGCGCGCTGGTTCAAAAAGGGCTGCTGACATACACAGGCCAAACAACCCGGAGACGACTCAGACCTATGAACCCCACCAACATCGGACTTTCCGGCAAGAGGAACTCCACTCAAAAAGTCCTGACGTCATCTCATCCGGCAGGAAGGGGTTCCGTACGCGTGGACGCGCCCTGGGACTGTCTAGGACGCCCCCGTCGCCGCTAGGTGGTCGTTATAGAAAATTCGGATGTCGTCTAGGGCCAGGGACCATCCGTGGGAGACCCACAATTTTGAAAGTTTAGCGTGCGAGTCCGATCAATTAGGTAATCCGCGTAATGAGCAGGGTGGGGATCGCCAGGTTGATTGTCGTTGCTGAAACCGCGAAAGATCACTGTCGCGTTGGCTACCGTATCGGTTTCCGTGTGCGAAAACGCGTGCGTCCCGTGCGATACCGGAAGACCGATCCGTCCCGAGTGAAGGAGGACGAACATCCGCCACGAGAAGCGGTAAGTCAGACTCAGTGATCCTTCCCGTACGTTTTTCACGCGTAGTGATTTGTGTTATTTCGTGCGAGGACGAAACATTTCGCGTCTCGTCCTCGGTTTCGTGTGGGCAAGGCGCGTCCCGCCCCGTGTCCGAATCTCACGCCATTTGCCGGCGTTTTGAGACAAGGTCGAATTTCGTTTTCTTAAAATAAGGGAGTTTTCCTCGGAGGAGCCGTGTCGAGAGAGAGTGAGTGTAGTTTTCGCGACGTTCGAGTGATCCGTTTCGTGGATCTCGGTCGCGTCAAATCGCAACGACGGGTATATAGCGCGCTCACACGAGCGAGCGAGAGAAAAGATCGCGTGCCGTCGCACGCTCGCTTTGTTCTGTTCCGGGACTCCTCTCGACAGTCTTATTGTAACTACGCCGTACACCTGCGTTCGCGAGAAATTGTATCGACAGTGTCGAATTTAATACCGAAGTACCGTATACTCGCGGTTATTAAAGAATTGACAACCCCGCGCTGCGAACCTCCAACTATTCGTTTCTTTGTATGAAGAGCGCGAGCTCTCGGGTCGCGGCCACGTGGCCGCCAAATTTGTAAAATGTCACAACGATTAAAATTAATCTCGAGACCAAGTGGATTGTCGTTTCTCAACCTGCGAGATCCGCCATGCCGTAAGGGCCGTCCCCGTCCTTCCTGCGTTCGAACCTCTGACCCTTCGCGAGTCGCGTAACGTTCCTCGAAACTCGGTAACGGAGATTCTCGTTTCGATTCTCCGCGTGTAGGAAATCGTCTCGTTTCGCGTGGTATCCTTCCAATACCTGGCGGCCGAACATCGTCCGTTAGTATCGCTATCGAGTTTTCGAATCGCGTTTTGTGCCGGAAGGACCTCGTCCGTACGGCCGGCCGAGGCCCGGCCTCAGCGCCTGTAAAATCCCGGAGTTGCCTCTATTTTTCGCCCGCGGAAGACGCGCCGAAAAAGGGTAACATCACAGATTATAAAATTTACGGCACCCGAATGTCACGAATCCAAACGGCACAGCGTCCAAATGTCACAAATCCAAACGGCATGGCGTCCAAAAGACGAGTCCAATCGGCACGGCGTCCAAAAGGAACGCGTCCAATCGGATGGCGTCCAAGTGGGACACCCCCACCGGGACTATCCTGACGAGGATATACAGTGGTCGACGAAAACAAAAGAATGCAACTGCACGATTAATGCACGAAAAGTTAATTTATTTTACGCACTCCGGAACCGATAATTTATGCGATAGACGCGTACGTAAGAAGAACGCCAAATCCGGGAATTCGTGAAATCAATTACCGTAATTTATAAGACGCGATAAGCGCGCGGTGTCTTACGATATAATAAGGCGGAGTCCTTTGACGCGATTACAATGGGTTATTATGATCGAGTTTAGCGGTCGACCCGTGATTTTCGTCGCTGTGCCGCTTAGCGCTCTCGCGACGTCGTAGAGTGGAACGACGTTCGCGGAATTATAATCGCAGGGTTTTTTTTAATCCTGAACAGAACAAAATGTTAGATAGACAGGTGATATAAAAAAATGTTCTGGTTGTTATCGTTTTCAAGGTCTGTTGAAGGTCATAGTATACCACATCATTGAACTCGTCTTGATGTCAGCTACAACACTATGAAGTTAAAAATATTTTATATGGTGACATTTAAAAAAACACAGATGACCTTTAAAAGACCTTGAAAACGACAACAATCAGAACTTTTTTTATATCACCTTATTTGCCTCCTTTAACAATACAGCTCTTTTCTATAAAATTTTCTTCTATCTTCAAGCCTAACAGAGCTATTTAGGTGGTCTGTTTCTCGTGAATCACCCGGTATATTTCAAGAATATTTTTACCTATAATGTATGCAATTCATCAACATCTCATGGGTGCCCGTCTGTGTTTGTAAACAAATCCTTCGACGAGTTTCATAGCGTAGCGTCTCGGAGAGGCCCAGCGGAAGCAAATGTACAGGCCTACGCGAAATGCTGCGAGGACCATACCTGCATAACGAAATTAGCTATAGAAATTGAATAGGGACGAATATGGATCCAATTTTTTTTGCACCGGGATCACAAATCTTTACCAAATCTAATGACACCTGCAAAAGTATCGGGACGTGCCCGGATGTATGACATGAGTGTTCGATGCGAATCTCGAGAGCAACGCGCGGATGACTCGTGCCCGCTTGAGGTTGTAAATCTCAAACCCGATCGTAATGGACGCGTCGATCCCGAAATCGCCGTTTTTATTACCCGCCAAATTAATCTTGGGTAACCAGTTCAATGATTAGTGCTACGTGTGAATTTGTGAGATTTAGCGTTTCATCTCAGGCCTGCTAGAGGATTCGTCAGTAAGGCTAATCTAGCAGGCCCAGCCTTAGACGCGTGCGGATCCGATCACGATGATCCGTATTGTTACTTGCCTTGTCTGGAATGTGCAAGGAAGTAACTGTTCCATTCCGACTGTTAAATCACGGTTGTTCGATCGCGACTGAGTGGTTGTGACTAACTGACCGTCGCGGTTTCGGGAGGACCCTTCGTCGTATTGTGAAGGCGGTCCTCCATTTCTGGGTGTCAAGACGGTGACACCCATTGCCATGCTGAAGAAGTGCAAAGACTGGTTCTGCCGAGTTTTGTCTTTCCCAATCAGTGCATTCTTGAGGACACTTAGATCTGCCCTAAGCTGGCCTGTCTTGGAAAAGTGTGGGACCGTACGAAGGACGCCGAGGACGAAGCCAGGTAACCCGAGAACCGTACTTCTCGGTCTGGAATGTCCTTTGTCAGTAATAAATTTACGACGCGTAATTCTCTAGGAGGCAAGAAAAAACTACGAAGGCTCGGCGATGGCTCGACTGGCCGCCAAATGTGCATTGATTCCCTAATTCTTGAGAGTGGCCTCCAGTCACGAAGATGTCATAAACAAATCCGAAATAAAAGCCGTATGTCTTGTTTCCTTGCGATGGAACAATTAGTAAATTATTCATTATTTTCAGATATTAATTTGTACAGGGTGTCCCGTAACTGGTGGTACAACCGAGCAGGGGGTGATTCTACATGAAAAACTGAGTCGAAAATATAGAATAAAATTTTTTGATACAAGGCTTTGTTTTCGAGAAAAATGAGTTTTCTCTATTGTGCTACGTTGTGCTAATATTGTACCAAAGTATTAGTTTAAAAAAATAATCAGGTGTACGATATTTAAGGTGTTCATTGCTAGGATAATATAGGTATTTACAAGTATGTTACAGTTAGGTAGAGATTCATTTAATATAGACTAAAGGCTAAATAACTAAGGGCTAAGCTTAACTAACTCGACTAACTAACCGAAAACGACTGCTCGTGAACAACTACGCTCTCCGCGCCCTAAGCGGCACAGCACGTAACTAACGTAAAGGCTGCTTACAAACATAAAGGCTGCTTACACAGGAAACAAGTTATGACAAGTAATAGTTTTCGACATGAAATTTATGTCAGCACGTTTATGTTGGCATCCGTGATCAAAATAGCATATAATTGTATATCCGAGTTTTGCTAGCCTAGCGCAAGTCACCACAATTGCCGATTTCCCCAGCACAACGATATTAAGGACACCTTACTCTTGTGCGCGGTCCTTTACGCTTGGATTATACACGCATACTTGGTCTTTTCAATGATCCGACAAAGTCCAATTATGCGTCGTCTTCTAGGAAGTGTTTTCATGTATCATAACTGTTAAGGATGGCAATACATTAATATTTTTATTCTTTACTTCTATCTACTAGTACAGAAAGTTTTTATTTTGCACAAAGATCCGCAATCTATACATTATAAATCAAATTCGTTCTGTATACATACTTGTACAGGTTTGGTGCCCAGTGCAAGTACCAGGAGCTGAAAAGTGAGAAATTGCATTCACTGAAGTATAATAGTCAATAATAATTAACCGCGAGGAAATCAAGTTTGATTGGTTACACTCTCTATTTCCAGTATCCCTGCAATAACGTTTGCTCGCGAGTGCGATACGGACGATAAGGTGGATTTTTCACGGCGTACACCCGTTTTTATTGCCCCGCTTATCGTTTATGATCCGCTCTTTACATAAACCAACCGACTATGTACGCTTATAGGGCAACTCTGTTATTATCAGCCGCTCCAGTCGCTCGTAAAACCGGCCCCTCAGATTTTGAGTTTGATATGGCTGATTGCTTGTTTATGTATACAGCATCATATTGTTGGATGACCAACCCGCCATATCCGCCATCGCACCTCGTTGTCTTAGTGAGTAAGATGTTTTCGACCACCTTCGACAGAATCACTTCCGAACCCTGAATCACGACGTCCAGGGTTCAGCTCTATCCTTGCCCTTTCCCTTCCACTTTCTAGGTATAAGTACGCGTATTTCTAAATCGTCAAAGCATTCATCATTCAGACTCTAACTCCGAACTTCCACGCGGAAACTCGACTTCCAGACGAAACTCTGACCAAATCGATACTTGCCGAGCACTGTACTTACAAAGTCTTCAATATAGTGCACTTTCGGAATAAACCTTAACATCGAATAAACATATATATATATATATATGTGTGTGTGTAACAGACCTTGTCTGTTACGAAGCCGTAACCGCACCGCACTGCTAGTCACGTGCGCCGCCACCAGATGGCCACGACGCGTATCGCGATTCTCGCCGCTAGAGAGGAACCGTCGCGTACATGTAACCCAGTGCACGGATTCGTTAATCCACAGGCATCCGGACCGCTCTGAGTAATCGACCTGAATCCGGACCGCCTAACCGTACCATTTACCTTACCTGTCCTCTGACCTGTATCAAGACATTCCAAAGTATACACATTGCAAACATAAGAACACCGTCACCGACGCAAACCGTCACCGAAGGAGTTCCGCCGTAACTCTCTCCGCACCACACCCCACCGTCCCAGCACGAACAGGGAGTACCCTGTTCCCCTCCGCACCTACCGCACCGAACACCGCGACGGGGAGTACTCTGTCCACTTCCCCCACCGCCTCCGAGCAGGGCGTCCCCTGCTCTCCGACCACCGCGACGCCGAACGGGGAGTACCCCGTTCGTTCTCTCCCCACCGACCGTCTCCGAGCAGGGCGTCTCCTGCTCGCTGACCACCGCGACTCCGCAACGCAAAGACCGGTACCGCGAACGGCAGCTTGTTTTATAACATAAACCAGCACGTGTCTTTATTCGAGAGCAATGTAGCACAAACCTAGCACAACTCAGCACAACTGTTGAAATTATTTATTTCAACAAGTGGGGGACTAACTTCTAGGAGGTAATCGGCACCAGTGTGTGGGTGAGCCAATATTAATGCAGTGACAAAACTTTTTTATTATTTTTCTATGAACCTTTTACCATCACATTTGACATTCTGCTGATTCAAATTACACTGAACACGATATATTTTGGATCATGTTTACTTGTTTAATTGACGATAAGAAGTTCTTAAAATACAAATGCACATAGGCAAATGTGCACGGAATGACGCCATATTTGATCTCATTTTATTAGAAAAAATTCCACAAATATATTGGTAAAATTTCCATAAGAAAATAATGAAAAATAAAAAAGTTTTACAACTGCATTTATTTGTTTCAGTGCTCGAAGCTTTTGATGTTTGCCGACTACTAGATTTCTAATTTCTCTTTCTTTTTCAATTGCCGTTTTCATTGCGCTAAAAACATATTAAGCTGAACATGTAAATATGATTCAAATTATATCATGTTGGGTATCATTTTTTTAAACAAAATGTCACGAATGTGTTAGTGAAAGTTTCATGAAAAGATAATAAAAAACAATATAGTATTATATCAACTGATCCGTATCATGTTACAATTTCTTGGTCGGGTCGAACGGTCGAGTTTCGCGGCCTTTTGGTGGGGGGGGGGGGGGGGCATACCCCACAGTAGAAGGGATAAGTCACTGCGCTAATCTATACAACTTTTAGCATTCTTCGCAACAGTACTGTGTAGTTGTTATGCAACTTTATTCCCTGACGTTCTTATCACCTGAAAAATTTTTCCCATAGCATTTTAAATATAGTTTAATGATCTCCTTACTTTAACACTCGAAAGAAATCACGCTGGTAGATGCAATAATAATGCTAGGACAATTTAAACTTCAGCGTACACTAGGATGAGGTAACTACGGGTAATACAATATACAATAATAGTTGGTCTTGATCTCGACCAAGCCAACGATTGCACAGTTTGAAGATTCGGACAAGAGTGACGAGTTGACTCTTGCCCTCGCAGCATCGATCCACCACATTGATCCTCATCCCTGAAGGATCCCTGGTATTTTTCCGGATGACTTTTCCAAGGAAAACAGCCTCGCTTCAAGTGTTTGTCCCTCGTCGCAACCCCCACATCTGCAAGCCGTCCGCGGGTCTATCGGCGCTTATACTCTAGGACACCGCGTCTGGATAGTCTTGTTGTTCCCTGACACTCGTTTCAGAGACGATTAAATTACTTTATGTAAAACCACCGACCAACGAAAACACGCAGGAAGACATCCGGTCAACACATGCTTGAGGGGACTCCTCAAACAAAATTATAATAGCGCATTTCTTGCTCGAAAAACGTAACAATTCATACCAGGTATATGACGCACAGTGGGGTTGATGCAGCCCAAATGGCACAGTATCCTAGATAGCTTCACTATTGGGATTTGTATGTAAAAAATTTAAGCATACAATCTGAAGTCTGATTTTGAATATTGAATATTCCGGTAATTATGTTGCAATGACGTCACAAAATCTTAGTTCCTGGGATTTATCTCATTCCCCGAAATCACCTAAAATGCATTTAACCTAATCTTGATAGAATAATCTGCTGTTGATCGCAGTCGCGGTTCTTCCAGAAAAGGCGTGGTGTCCGCCGATTTGTTTATGTTCTTAAGGCGCCATTTTGTATAGATCCCAAACGGTGACACACTATTGATGCGAGGGTGGTAAGAACTGGACGTATCTAGGTACGAATGCGCGGCCGATTGGATCGGAGTGAAAAGAGCAGGTCTCGTTTCACGCATACGATGTAGCGTGTCACGTCCAAGCCAAAACATTTGGCCTATGGCCGCATCTTAGATGGAGATAAGCAGTCCTAACGATAGACTTTCCTTGTTCACGTGTCGTCCCCGGGGCTCCTCTCCTGGCCAATGTACGGGATGCACATTCGAGAAAACTGAAAAATAGCCCGTTCAGGCGTCCCATGCAGTGATGGGAATGTTGGCGCTTTTCACGCGCATGCGCGAGTTTCGGCAGCACCGAAGCTACGTCCGAAGTTTGTGGGGTAGTATTGGGGCGAAAGTAGTGGGTTTGTTATTATATATTTCGTTTAAAGTTATTTTAGTACCCTTCCCTTCCGTATTTCCAAGATGATGAAGAAGTGAAAGTTATATTATATTGTACATAGATACATAAATATTATATATTTATATATTATATATTCTATGTACGTATGTATTTATTACATTTTAATACATATATATATATATACATATATATATATATCATTTTTCAAAATCAAATCATAATAAATTCTGCGAAATTAGCGGGGCGACCAAGGTACCCGATTTTCATGCTTGACTGAGGCTAAACTCGCCGCGCATGCGCGTGAAAAGCGCCAACATTCCCATCACTGGTCCCATGCAGTGATGGAAATGTTGGCGCTTTTCATGCGTACGCGCAAGTTTCGGCAGCACCGAAGCTACGTCCGTAGTTTGTGGGGTACTATTGGGGCGAAAGTAGTGGGTTTGTTATTATACAAGGTGGCCCACATAACTCTGAACAGCTCAATATCTTGAAAACTATGCCATCGATTTTAAAGTTCTTAGTCTTAAATTGCATGGATCTGAAGGGCCTTTCTGACTACATAAACGTGAAGTGGCCTCCCTTCCCCTTTAACGGGGGAGGGGAGGTACCTTTGTAATTTTAAATGGAACCCCCTATAAAATGTTACATATTTAGATTCTACAGGAAAAAACAATTCAATTTCGTCTGAAACATTTTTTTGTCAGATACTTCCATGATGAGATATAACAGTTTGAAGTTACGAGTTGTAGGTACTTGAAGCGCTCGGAAATAGCGTTATGGAATTATACGCGCTTGAGTCCTTTGCTTATTCGTGAAGAAATAAAATGTACTTTAAATTAAATGTTCAAAATGTCCACCACGGGCTTGTAAACATTTATTTACTCGAAACATCAAAGTTGTTCTAACATTTTTTAACATTTCGGGAGTCACTGAAGCGCAAGCGTCACGTATTCTTTGTTTCATATCCTCTTTTGTCGTCGGTGGTTCAAACATAACTTTGTCCTTTACATATCCCGATAAGAAAAAATCTAATGGTGTTAGATCGGGGGATCGAGGTGGCCATTGACTAGGTCCCCCACGACCTATCCATTTGTTCCCAAATTTTTCGTTCAAAAATTGCCTGGTGATGATTGCAAAATGTGGAGGAGCGCCGTCTTGTTGGAACCACATTTCTCTTCTAACGTGCAGTGGCACATCTTCCAACAGCGCAGGCAAATGACTTTTTAATAAATCACAATAACTTGCGGATGTTTCAGTTTCTTGAAAAAAAAAGGTCCAATCACAAAATCTCCTATTAGGCCACACCAAACATTTAAAGACCATCGATGTTGAAAGGGAACACATCGCATCCAATTTGGGTTTTCCACGGCCCAATAATGCAGATTATGTCTATTTACATGCCCTGAATTCATAAAAGTGGCCTCATCGAAAAAAAGTATTTTGCACAAAAAGTCATTTTCCACGACACCCTGCAGCCACTCACAAGATCTTACTCGGTGATCGTAATCTGCTATCGAAAGCTCTTGCGATAAAACCATGTGATATGGATGATACTTTTGCCGTTTCAAAATTCGTTGAATCGATGAACGACTAATATGTGATGTTTGTGCAAGTGTGCGTTGACTAATATGAGGATTTAATGTAATTGCAGCAAGAATACTGGCACTATTATTTTCATTAGTGACAGCTTTAGGTTTATTGCGAGTTTTTTTACACAATTCACCGTGCTCGCGAAGCCGCTTTTCTAAATTATGAAATGTTGCATGACATTTTTTGATCCCATAACGTTCAAAAAACATCACTGCTGCACGCCGATAATTTTGTTGGCATTCACTTAACGTTAATAACATATTCACTTCTGTGTCAAAAGTAGCCATAATCACAATGTTACTGCTTGAATAACAGCTCTAAACTGAAAACGTTTTCATAGATAAGTGACTCAAACTCAAAAATTGTAAATATTATTGTTTGTGTTTCTTCATGAATAAGCAATGGACTCAAGCGCATATAATTCCATAACGCTGTTTCTGAGAGCTTCAAGTACCTACAACTCGAAACTTCAAACTGTTATATCTCATCATGGAAGTATCTGACAAAAAAATGTTTCAGACAAAATTGACTTGTTTTTTCCGGTAGAATCTAAATATGTAACATTTTATAGGGGGTTCAATTTAAAATTGCAAAGGTACCTCCCCTCCCCCGTTAAAGGGGAAGGGAGGCCACTTCACGGTTATGTAGTCAGAAAGGCCCTTCAGTTCCATGCAATTTAAGACTAAGAACTTTAAAATTGATTTCATAGTTTTCGAGATATTGAACTGTTCACAGTTATGTGGGCCACCCTGTATATACGTTCGCATGTTGTACATTCATTTTTCAAAATCAAATCATAATAAATTTTGCGAAATTAGCGGGGCGACCAAGGTACCCGATTTTCGTGCTGGACTGAGGCTAAAATCGCCGCGCATGCGCGTGAAAAGCGCCAACATTCCCATCACTGGTCCCATGCAGTGATGGAAATGTTGGCGCTTTTCATGCGCATGCGCGAGTTTCGGCAGCACCGAAGCTACGTCCGAAGTTTGTGGGGTACTATTGAGGCGAAAGTAGTGGGGGACCATTATTAGCGGGAACGTCTAGCGGAGTCCGTTACGACCGTTGCGACACGAGGCGCGGAAGAAGAGCGGGCTGCGAGAATTTCAGATAAGTTAATATTTAATTAAATAATAACTGCTAATATTGGAGAAGGAGCTACAGAGAGGTGTAGGAGATTCAGAAATTCTTGGATGGATGATGATAGGTCTAAATTGTGGATAACTCCTTCTCCAGTAAAATATAGATTATATTGCATTGTATGTAATCAGACTGTCAGATGTCATAGAAGAGATTTAGTTAGGCATTCAGAGGCGAACAAACATATATTAAATATGAGTGAGTGTACTAACAAAGCCACCGAAAATGATAATATTGATAATAATAATAGTAACAATAACGACAATACTAGTAATTCTCATTTATCACACGATGACAGAGTAAAACACGCTGAAATAAGATTGTCTGCCTTTTTTGCAGAGCATAATGTAGTTTTTTGCACAGTCGAGCATTTAGTTTCCTCTTTGCAAAAAAATTGCATTGACTCAAAAATTGTGCAGGATCTTTCACTTGCTCGGCATAAGTGCAGCAATATTGTTAAGAACGTACTAGCCACACGCGAATTAGAAAAACTTATCGAATGTTTCAGAATAACTCGATTTTCTATTTTAATTGATGAGAGCACAGATATTTCAGATATGAAGTTAATGTGCATTCTCGTAAAGTATATTTCACCATTTAATAAAAGAGTAATTACTCAATTATTAGATTTATTACCTTTAGATAGCACCGATTGTACCGCGAATAAAATTTTCCAAACTTTTAGAAGTTTGTTCAAAATCTTTTCGCTCGCCTCGACACGCGACTGCACGGCTAGGTCTCGTTAAAATTTCTTATACCGCTTCTTGTCCGATACACCTGGGTCTCGACATAAGAACCAACAGCTGTTAGCGTTCGATGCCGAAATCCAGGTGAACGACCGCGATTGTAAACCTCTGGGCGGAGCGTGTTTACATGCCGATGCGGATCTGTCTCGCGGGCCATCGTTCCTATATTTCATATGCCAAATCAACTGCCTATTTTCCATTGTCTCCTTAGTCGCACCGGCCGTTAGGGCATTGCCTTCATGCTCTAACAAACGGTCGGTGCTGTTGTCCTTGCAATTTGAAACTTCCCACTCCTTATCCTTTCCTAACCGATGGCCCAAAAGCAGTATAAATAGGCCGACGACAAGCGCTCTTCCTGCTTGTCTAGTACAAATCGATCGACCGATCACGCGCTTTCTCTACGTTTTTCTAAACTTCGGTGGGCTTCACAGAAGTAGTCTTGTCGTACATTCGCGGGCTTCACGACTGTTCATCATCCTTCGTTCACGTCATCTCTTCTCATTTCTGTTCTTTCCTTTCACGTCTATTTGCCTATTTATCTGTATATTTTACTTTCTGCTCTGTATATATTTCTGGTATAATATAGAATTTATTTTCGTACATATCTCGACACCTTTCTTCACCTTACACTTACCTACCTCAATCTACCTTTCTCTATATACCGAATTCTCTGTCCTTTTCATCCTCATCGCATCTCGATTTCCATGACTTGGAAACTTCCAAACACACGCGGCTAGATTCGTCACAAAGTTTTTTTGAAGAAAACGAAATTCCTATTAGAAATATAGTTGGAATGGCGTGCGACAATGCGTCAGTGATGCTCGGTTGTCACAATTCATTCGCTTCGCGTTTAAAAAATGAAATTCCAAATTTAATAGTGTTGAATTGCTTATGTCACACTTCCGCGCTTATATCTAGTAATTAGAGGAGTTGCCACTTAAGTTTCGGGCAGTGCAAAGAGATGCGCAATTTTGAATGAATTTCAAGATCCTTTTGGCGTACAACGCAAAAATATTTTGAAATTATCAAACACGAGGTGACTTTCTATGCACAAATGTGTTATTAGATTAATTGAAAATTGGAATGTTCTAAAAAATTTTTTCATTTTAGCTGTGGTCGAAGATAAATTGAAATCTGCTGAAATTCTTTTAGAAAATTTAAATGACGACAGCATTAAAGCTTATTTATTATTTTTAAAGTATTCGTTAAATTTTTTTAATAGTTTCAATGTCCTATTTCAGTCGCGAGATATTTTAATTCATACATTATTTGAGAACAGCCGGCAGCTAGTACATGAAATAGGGCAAAATTTTATCAAACCTGCAGCTTTAAAAGATATTGCGAATTTAAATATTAATGATAAAGATAGTTTAATTGATATAGAAATTATATATGTTGGTCCAGAATGTGAATGCTTTTTAAGAACTTTAGATTTAGAATGCTCACGTAATGTTCGGTTTCATTGCATGAATTTTTATACCACTGCAGTTCGAGAAATGCTTGCACGTCTACCTTTAAACGATATATTGTTTCAGCAATTAACTTTTGTAGACCTCAAAATTGCATTATACGACGAAGGTAGACTAAAAATTAGAGACTTAACTTTGATTGCCAACCGGTTAGCAAATGTAGATTTAACGCTATTAGCTTTTGAATGGCGAATTTTGCCATCTTGTTATAATAACGAGCAGAAAAAGGAATTAGCTTCTTTAGAAATTGATGCAATGTGGATTGAAATTTTGAAATGTACGGATTTAGTTGGGGCAAAAAGGTTTCCAAATTTAGAATCATTAGTTGAAATAGTTTTTTCTTTGCCCCACTCAAATGCCGAGGCTGAACGGATATTTTCTACAGTTACCGATGCAAAGACTAAAAAAAGAAACCAATTATCTAACGATACGGCTTCTTCAATTTGTGTAGTTCGGTCCATGTTTCAATCAAATGATATTAATTGTACAAACTTTGCAATTGATTCGCGTCATCTCGAACTGCACAGTACGCAACATTTATATAAATGAAACTGAACATCTGACAGTCCTTAATACAATCAATAATTATTTATTTTATTTTTCTACAAAAAAGTCTCGCTGCCGTTTAGCCTTGGAGACGCGGTGTTAGGAACGGTATTGTACAGTATACGGGTTTTAGAGCAGTTGGGAAGGCCCGGTACTACTCGAAACGGTACTATACCACGGAACACCTCGTCGCGGTGGCCATCTCTCGGCCGAGGTGCAAGTCCGCGGGTTCCACGAGCGAGCGGAAAGTGGGAGTGGATCGGCAGGCGCGGCGATCGGACGGGATGTCTCGCGCCAGGGGCTGACTGAACCGTCACAAATTTATAGGCAATAAAAATACATAATCAATAAAATTTAAGTACATAACAATACAATTCTTTAAATAGAAACAATAATAACCATTTTCAATACCTGTCCACTTACTTTTGTCCAAGACTGTATATGTAAATGCATATACAGGGAGTCCCAAAGTGTCCTGAGGCCATTCGAAGCGACATTTTCCTGTGCAAAAATGGCCGTTTCAGCTTTGTTAAGGAGTTATTAACGAAAAGCACGGACCAATCGGAGCGCGACCTAGAGGCGTGTTGGCAGATACGGCCGCGCGCGACAGAAGTCGAGCGATGGTGATACACCGCGTACGAAAGCAAGGAAACAAACAAGAGAAGAAAATTTCTCGAGTCCTAAATCGGATAGTTCAAATTTGAATATGTTGTAGTCTTTAGTGACCTATGAAAGAATCTCGTAGGATTTTTCGAAATCTTAAAAAATGTTGGTTTTACAGACGTATAAAGAACTTTTTTTCATGAAATTATAACACTAGAACTAACGTACCGAGGAAAATGAGTTTTTAGGAGCTCATAGTGAACACATAAGAGTATCTATTGAAAATATTTCGATTTGGAAAAAATGGTTTTTTCACCATGCATTTTGAAAATGTTTTAAAAAAATGCAATTTTCTTAAAGCCGGGACTTTTTTAAAAATTCGAAAATAAATGGGGTGACAGCTCCAAGTCTCCTCTTTACGGACCTATTTCTGAAAAGGCAGACACTTTAAAATTGACGGAATTAAAATTATTTAAAGCGATCGCTGCACCGCGATATTACTGTCGCGAACGGACACGAACAGCTGTTAGACACGCGACCACCGCACACTCTAACACTGTCAATACTGAGAAAGCCTTGCTTACCTTGGTACTCATGTAGAGCCCCAGCGAGGTGAAAATGATTCCCGTATTCACAAATTATTCGGTGTACAACATTGAACCTGTCTACTCCTAAAATTCACAAGAGCATTTTAATTATTCGCTCTATGAAATTATCGAGCAGAAGGGGTCAATGTCAAAGGCGACCACAGTAAAAATATTCACACATATCCATTGGGTCCACAAACGTTGAATGAAATCCACACAAGTGATTCACAGAAATCCACATATTACGCACAACTAGTTCACATTTGATGCCGTAAATCGACTGTTTCGACTGCCCGTGCACGAAAAATCGTCCGTCCATGCTCGCGACCGTAGGAAGACTAGTTCAGAACAGCTGACGAGGTTAACGTCCTCCCAACAGCACACTGCCGATTTTCATTTCAGCAACTGTTCGATGGAACCGTGTTTTCTAATGGAATAGAAAGAGTAAAAGACAGCCCCCAAACCGGGAGTCACTCGCAGGTACGCTTGTACCCCGAACGGGGAATCCGCGTGTTCCAGAGGGGTACCGTAGCCATAAACCAGCGCCTTGACTCGAACAAAGCAGGCGGAAATTAAGAACTCGACGATGGCACGACTTCTGGTTACCAAACGTGTACAATAGGTCAATAAAACGCTAAAATTTTTAACGAAGAGTAACGGCTTTTTTGGGAATATTGCTACTACCCTTTCCTACACCGGTATACGGAATACCGGTATTTCGTGCTAATTTGCAATTTTGTGAAACCGGTATTTGCTAAGGTAAAATACCGGTATTTTCGGTATTAGCTATAAATAATAAATATTTTTCTAGGGCATCTACTCTTATTTGAAATTTACGAATTAATTTTTCTGATAATGATATAACAGTATAATACTCGTCGCGAGAAACAAAAGTCTCAAAGAAACAATGGGTTTCAAGTCAATCAATCTCTTAAAAAACGACTTTAAAGTTTCGCAAAGTATTTTATTCCACATGTCCACAGGGTGTCCCAACATAGTATAAACGCGGAGGAGGTGGTCTGCATGAGAAAATAAGTGTAATATATAGAATAATTTTTTTCATTTGCCGCCTCGTTTTCTGGAAATTAAAGTGAAAATTCGTCAAGTTCGCATAGCGTTTGTAAGAAGTGGATCACGTAGGTCATGAACAGATGCGTCAGACGATTCACATTCAATATCAAGCGTATTCGCCGAATTTTCGAATTAGTTCGAAATTATAGCATTTTGGAACACGCATTAAATTTAAATATACATACACAGCTCCCAACAATCCCAATTAGTGCAGAAGATAAGGTGTCCAACTACGAAACCTCTTTTAACCAACATTCGATCAAGGATTGCATAATACACCTACATAAAAGTATAGAAACATCGGAAAAATCCATTTTTTATTTTATGAACTACGATGCACTTAATAAAAACATCAGCCAAATTACAGATCATTGATTTCAACGATATCTAACTAGTGAATTTATATAAAACTGGTAATTCTAAAACGTCGACATAAAAAAGGCATTTTTCGGATTTTTGGAGATTCTCAAATTTTGGTACATGTTTGCCTAATCCAAAAAATACATGTTAATAGCCATAATAAGATACAATTACCGTAATAATATAAGCGTGGTCATCTGATAAATTCAATATAAAATCAGAAATTTTTTATTTCGAGTATGGCGGCTGAAAAGTGTGTGAGAGGAGGAAAAAGGAGAAGGAGGCGTTTCGTCCTAGGCCCGCTAGAGGACTCATCAGTAAGGCTATCTAGCGGACCCGTGCCTTAGACGCGGGATGTCGTAAGGACAGTTTAGGACGGTATATATAGAAACAGAGGAAGATTCAGGTAGTAGCGGGAAAGGTGTTGTCGTAATGTCCCTCTGTTGACGAGCATAGGAAGTAGCCGCCACATTATCCCCTTTTGCCAGTGGTCAACGATATCTGGACAAATTTTCCCTCTAATTACGCTGATCTCCGCCGGAATCCGAGGAGGTCGCTGGAATGTGTGCTGTCAGTGTGCCCGCCAGTGATGCTGCCGAATTGACAAAGTTGAGTAGCTCCCTAAGCCGCTTGTAGGACTCATATAGTCGCACAAACAATGGATGAACGTCGCACAAATGTAGATACGAAAACGTCGCACAAATTTAGGTGCGGAAACGTTAAACCATATAATGCTGCGAAGATGACGTCAGAAGCGCATAGTAGGGAGAAGTCCTCGCTGTTGGTCGGGCAGTAGTTCAGGCAAGGCAGTGACAGAGTAGTCACCTTCCAGTCCTCCTGATGTTGTCCGTGGTTTGTTGATGTTGTCGTCTCCTCTGCTCAGAAGGTAGCGTTGTTGTTCGTTTGTCGGGGTCCCCAATTATGGCGGCTGAAAAGTGTGTGAGAGGAGGAAAAAGGAGAAGGAGGCGTTTCGTCCTAGGCCCGCTAGAGGACTCATCAGTAAGGCTATCTAGCGGACCCGTGCCTTAGACGCGGGATGTCGTAAGGACAGTTTAGGACGGTATACAGGGTGTCCCAAAAATGTCTGAGTTCCTTTAAAGGGGAGGTTCCTGAGGCCATTTGAAGCGACATTTTCCTTTGCAAAAATGGCCGTTTCGGCTTTGTTAAGGAGTTATTAACGAAAAACACGGACCAATCAGAGCGCGACCTAGAGGCGTGTTGGCAGAGACGGCCGCGCGCGACAGAAGTCGAGCGATGGTGATACACCGCGGTCGAAAGCAAGGAACAAACAAGAGAAGAAAATTTTTCGAGTCCTATGTCGGATAGTTCAAATTTGAATATGTTGTAGTCTTTAGTAGCCTATGAAGGAATCTCGAAGGATTTTTCGAAATCTTAAAAAATGTTGGTTTTACAGACGTGTAAAGAATTTGTTTTCATTAAATTATAACACTAGAACTAACGTACCGAGGAAAATGAGTTTTGAGGAGCTTGTAGTGAACACGTAAGAGTATCTATTGAAAATATTTCGATTTGCAATAAATGGTTTTTTCACCATTTATTTTGCAAATGTTTTAAACAAATCCAATTTTCCTATAGCCGGGACTGTTTTAAAAATTCGAAAGAAAACGAGGTAACAGCTCCGAGTCTCCTCTTTACGGACCTATTTTTTAAAAGGCAGTCGCTTTAAAATTGACGGAATTAGAATTATTTTAAAACCTTGCTTACCTTGGTACTCCTGTAGAGCCCCAGCGAGGTGAAAATGATTCCTGTATTCACAAATTATTCTGCGTGAAACACTGAACCTGCCCACTCGTTAAATTCACAAGAGCATTTTAATTATTCGCTCTATGAAATTATCGAGCAGAAGGGGTCAATGTCCTTTCACTGCACGATCCGGCCCACATTGTTGATTTATTCACGATCACAATAAAACTATTCACATATATCCATTGGGTCCACAAACGTTGAAAGAAATCCACACAAATGATTCACAGAAATCCACATATCACGCACAACTAGTTCACATTTGATGCACGTAAATCGATCATTTCGACTAGCCGGTCCGCGAAAAACTGTCCATGAAATCTGTCTGTCTATGCTGACGATCGTAGGAAGACTAGTTCAGAACAGCTGACGAGGTTAACGGCCTTTCAACAGCACACTGCCGATTTTCATTTCAGCAACTGTTCGATGGAACCGTGTTTTCAAATGGAATGGGAAGAGTACATGACCGCCCCTCTTCAAATCGGGGGTCATTCAGGTATGCTTCTACCACCGAGCGTGGCCATAAACCAGCGCCTTGTGTCGAAGCTCAACCTTGACGATGGCTCGACTTCTGGTTACCAAATGTGTACAATAGGTCAATAAAATGCTAAAAGTTTTAACGCAGAGTAAGGTATAGGAAAATTGGATTTGTTTAAAACATTTGCAAAATAAATGGTGAAAAAACCATTTATTGCAAATCGAAATATTTTCAATAGATACTCTTACGTGTTCACTACAAGCTCCTCAAAACTCATTTTCCTCGGTACGTTAGTTCTAGTGTTATAATTTAATGAAAACAAATTCTTTACACGTCTGTAAAACCAACATTTTTTAAGATTTCGAAAAATCCTTCGAGATTCCTTCATAGGCTACTAAAGACTACAACATATTCAAATTTGAACTATCCGACATAGGACTCGAAAAATTTTCTTCTCTTGTTTGTTCCTTGCTTTCGACCGCGGTGTATCACCATCGCTCGACTTCTGTCGCGCGCGGCCGTCTCTGCCAACACGCCTCTAGGTCGCGCTCTGATTGGTCCGTGTTTTTCGTTAATAACTCCTTAACAAAGCCGAAACGGCCATTTTTGCAAAGGAAAATGTCGCTTCAAATGGCCTCAGGAACCTCCCCTTTAAAGGAACTCAGACATTTTTGGGACACCCTGTATATACAAACAGAGGAAGATTCAGGTAGTAGCGGGAAAGGTGTTGTCGTAATGTCCCTCTGTTGACGAGCATAGGAAGTAGCCGCCACACGAGAATTTTATAAAAATCGAGTTTGTCGTAAATTTTTTTGTAATTTTTGTTAAGCAGAACAGAAGAAATTAAGCATAATTCATTAAATCGTACTCACCGTATAACTTCTCTTGTGGAGTGCGGACTTGATTCAGTGTCAAAGAAACAAATAATATACAATACGGGATACACAATGTTAATTACCAACTAGGATAAGAAACGAAAGTCCCGAGAACATATGACACCCTAGAGAATAGTGTGATCGGGACGTATAGTTACGTAGTCCCGCGGTAGACGCTGCGAAAAATTCCAGATAACAGACAAGAATCTACAGCAATTGGCCAGAGAACAATCCAAAAGACGCGTTACGCTTTAACGATTATAGTTGGCTTGCATGCAACATTGTTCTCTAACAACGACCGATAGCATACGTGAAGAAGTACAAATGCCCGATGCAAAGTAGCAGTTTCTGGTTGTTTTATGGATTTTACGGATTCTCGGGTATAAAAGTATGAAAGGATAGCCAATGCTGCTAAGAATTCCGCGAGATAGTACGTACTCGCGCGGGAAATCAACCGTCCTTGACGTTAAAGTTTGATGTATTTATTAGGTTTCGTTCGGGTTGGCCAGCTTTCAAAAGTTCTGGCGAAACCGCGATGACGAAGCTACTTTGCCAACTTCCTAATAGTTTTATGACTTTTCAGACTTATAGTGCTGCCTCATTCGAAACAAATTAGCGACTCGAGAGAAGGTACGCGCGAGACCCAAACTTTCTTTCCTTCCGTCCATCTTTTTTCGGAGTTTGACCCCTTTGTAACAATGTTACAAAGAAAGCTGCTTCTGGAAATGTAGAGAAAGATTGTAGAACGGACGTGGACGAAACTTGGCAATTCTCTTTCGTACACGGTATAACGGCATCCGTTAGAATTTCATTTTACGTAATCTACCGAACGGTGAACTATGATTTAGAAAAGCCTTCGATAGATTAGATAGATTAGATAACGTCGGACGCACCGGAATTACGACCAACCTAGGCGTCACGCTGTACAGTGGTTCAGAATCGCCAAAACGTGGCCAAAAATCGAAGACGTATTCCAATTTTGTTCAAAATCGGTAATCCGGGGGTTATCGGGTTGCTGATTATGAATCTAATTTCGAAATTTCCAACACCAAAATGGCGGATTCAATATGGCATATGTGTTATTCAAAAAAAAATGTCAGATATCCTTGAAATCTAGTACTCTCAGATTTTTTGGGTCGCTGAATATGAATCTGATGTCAAAATTAATAATTACATTAAATTAGAAATTATAACTTTTGTAAAACACAAAAATTTTGATTTATCCATACAGTACACTTCCGTACAACGCGATAAAAAAACTGTTTGAATATACTGCATATTTGTATATTTTTTATGCGATCGTACATTTACATTGTTACGTACAGAGAATTATCTCTGCTTTATTTCAACCAGAGTTTTCTAACCGCTTTCCTGAGAACGGAAAATGCCATATTCCACCCTTTGCTTATAGAAACGATGACTATGCTCCAGCTGGATGCAGCCGGCACAAAGCATGATTCAGTACAGGGACAGTTGCACAAGATTCCCTAATATGGAAATCTTGAGAGCATCCCCACTTAGATTTTACAGTATATAAACCCTCGAATTTTAGCCCTCGAGGGCAGTGCTTAAAGTAAAAACGGGCTTTGCACGTCGTTACGCTGACTCTCGTTTTAGAGCTGGTTGTATTTAAGGGGATTGGGCCTAGTCACCCTTGCGAATCAAGTAACCTTATAGATTCCGCGACTACGATATTAATCTATCTTGGCATAATTATTCAACCTCTCTGCGTTCCCCGCATCGTCAGTGCGTCATCCCACAGGCAGTAGTACTTAGGTAAGTACACAACATTGTTCATACACACTCAATTCTTACCGCGATAGTAACAGTTGTAACAGAGCCAGTTTCCTGTAATATACAATTTAGTTCAAGGTAATTTTGAGTAACAATTAATTTTAACCCATCATTCAGATCCAGTAATTCTTAGTCGACTGTTCCCACATGATACAACCTTACCGCTCGGGTTGTATCAATTAATTTATAATATTAAATTTACGTGGCCGTTACTAACATATCCCGAGGGGCTTCCTGATCTCGTAGGAATATGTGATATATGAATAAAGTATAAAATTAGTGATAATGTGGTTAACAAACCTCATCAAATGTGTTCTAATATTTTAAATTAGAGAGAAGAATAAAGGCTATTAAACGTGTCAAGAAAAATGTGAAAATTGCTAGATCTGTATTATTACTGCATATTACTGCAACTATTTTTAGTTTTTTTTAATAATTAATAATTATTAGAACAATAAATATTTGAATAATAGAATAGAACGAAATAAACTTAAATTCCACATGAAAAACTAACATAGTTTTAGAGCATAAGACACATAATAAATCGTATAAGAAGTTTCTATAAAAAAATATTGATGGACTTTTGAACTTTAGATGAATGGTGTTGTATACAATTTTGTACTATCACTATTAATAACAATATATTTTTAAATAAAATGTTTATAATTTTTGAATCAAACATAATCTTATTTAAACTACGTAATAAACAATGTTATAAATTTTATGTGGTAACACTAATTTAAATATTATTCACATATACATATACAATAATATGTCACTAGTATGACACAGATGCTGTTGTACAAATATTTATACAGAATTTTCAAAAATTTTCAGTTCATGTAGATATTAAAAATACTCAGTATGAAACTATCTGTATACATATTTTTCTACACGCCATTTCAATTTTAAGGATAATCAACTCGAAATCGTTGTTTAAATATCGCGGTAGTTCGAAACGTGCTTGAATTTCGAGATTATCGCGATCTATATTCATTGGTGACCTCCTCGATGTTATTCTTCCGAGGAGCCAAATAACCAACAATAGTCAAGTAAGAACGGCGTGACTTTCTGGATACCATCTAATGTCAGCCGATAAACACGGCGATCGGTTGATCACCGTGCAAAACGTTCAAATCAAACTCGTGTCGCGAAGGTATAGAGAGACAAAGAGAACAACATACATACATACGCTGAACAGAAACAGGCGGACAACAGAGAGACAGCAACGCGTAGCGGATCAGCTGACATTCTCTCGCGACTCTCGTCGCCGCTTGCCGGTTCGCATTCAGTTGCTATTGAGGCGCGCTAGCGAACACTTGTCCTACACATTGTTCTCCAGTCGAGCTGTTGGATACTTGTAACAAGTATTTGGCGGCGAACTTTGGCACGACTGTGCGAACGGAACCGATCTCATTTACGAGATCGTTCCACACGCTATAAGAGAGCCGACAAACAATAGCGATATACATAAATCGAGCTCTGGACTTTCCGAGCTTCGTACATTGTTACGTTGCAGATTTTGCGACGTCACTTTTCCGTTATATTTCACGGCCAAAACGGCAGTTCGTATGGACCGGACCGCCCTTCCGCGAGACGAACGCACATTCACGAAATTCGTAGAATTAAAGAATCGGCGGCTAATTCAAATCGCGCGCGCCGAGTACGGCAAAGTTTCAGAACGTGCCCCGTGCACCACCAACCCGCTCAGGATACTGTAACCGTACTCTTTTCTCACTCTCTTCAGCTTACTCTTTCCCTTGTTCTACCTATTACTTTGCGACGTTTATTCTCTTGCTTTCGCTTAAACCTGCCTATCGGTTAAGCACAAAACGGTTGTTTTATGATTCGCTGTCTGTATCACGTGGCGGAGATGCCACAAGTATCTCGTCAGTTCTTTCACAAAGACAAACAGGAAACAACCGCAAGATCCGGCAGGTACAAGAGCTGAGCGTCACTTCGGTTGCCTGAGTGAATCTACGAAGAGTGACTCGTTACTTGAAAGCAGAAATTATCTTGTGAATACGCGCCTGAATCTACTCCTTCCAAGGGCAGACAGGAAACAGCCGCAAGATCCGGCAGGTACGAGAGCTGAGCGTCACTTCGGTTGCCTGAATGAGCCTGCAAGATGAGTCCCAGGAACGCGAATCGCGATCAAATCTCAGTCACCTACGCACGAGAGCGTAAACTCGCCCGTGAGATCCCAATACTGGAATTATTGATTTTACGCACCACACGACGGAGATGCCACAGGTATCTCGTCAGCTCTTTCGCAAAGACAAACAGGAAACAACCGCAACATCCGGCAGGTACGAGAGCTGAGCGTCACTTCGGTTGCCTGAGTGAATCTACGAAGAGTGACTCGTTACTTGAAAGCCGAAATTATCTCGTGAGCTCGCGCCTGAATCCACTCCTCACAAGGGCAAACAGGAAACAACCGCAAGATCCGGCAGGTACGAGAGCTGAGCGTCACTTCGGTTACCTGAATGAGCCTGCAAGATGAGTCCCAGGAATACGAATCGTGATAAGATTCATGTTACCGTTTACGTTACGACCAGACCGCGATGCGAGATTCTAACTTATCCGACGGCAAACGGAATTGCGACTCGTACGCAGATAATTCCCGTCACGACCAAACCGATACACCGGACTTCCCGATATCTCGTAGATACATGAGATCTCCAGTGTATTTATTATAAATTTAATGATAGAAATTATGTCGATTTAAATGACTCTACGCAGGTAAGTTCGGCTTTTGAAACCTCGATGGTTGTTGACCGTGCCACAATGCGGTTTGCATATACGACTCCTCGGTTTGAGGTGCGTACGCGTCAAGAGTAAATTAGACGGTTTGCTAAATTTACTGAGTCGGTTTGACTCCTTGTTCGCGTACCGGTTTTCGCCGTGAACCTTCTAAATTCCGTCCTAACTGAACCGCGCCCAGGCGTAGAGTGATCCGCTCTCGACGCGCATCGAGCTCCTTCGATCCAGATCTAGTGGGGATCGATGCGCGCGCAAACCAATTAGTGGGGAGTCCTGCGATCCTTCATTAAGAAAAGGATCGCGAATCTCTTCGCGAACCTCGTAGAGTGGGAGAATATCCGCGACAAGTCGTTCCACGCTATTTACATATATCGATCAATATATATATATATATATATATATATATATATATATATATATATATATATATATATTGGTATATGGAACCGTGTGGTGACCGTGTGTAAGTCACACGGCTACAATACCTAAGGCGGCTCCCTCCGTGGGATCTCTCCTCGTGATTTGCTGGCCAAGCAAAACGTCCAGCGCGCTGGTTCAAAAAGGGTTGCTGACACACACGGGCCAAACAACCCGGAGACGACTCAGACCTATGAACCCCACCAACATCGGATTTTCCGGCAAGAGGAACTCCACTCAAAAGATCCTGACATTGTCTCATCCCGCAGGAAGGGGTTCCGTACGCGTGGGTGGTGTGGACGCGCCCTGGGACTGTCTAGGACGCCCCGGACGCCGCGAGGTGGTCGTTATGGAAAATTCGTTTACTTTATTCGTACGTTTTTCACGCGTAGTAATTCGTATTATTTCGTGATAGGAGGAAACATTTCGCGTCTCGTCCTCGGTTTCGTGCGGGCAGAGGCGCGTCCCGTCTCGTGTCCGAATCTCACGCCATTTGCCGGCGTTTTGAGACAAGGTCGAATTTCGTTTTCTCAATGTAAGGGAGTTTTCCTCGGAGGAGCCGTGTCGAGAGAGAGTGAGTGTAGTTTTCGCGACGTTCGAGTGATCCGTTTCGTGAATCTCGGTCGCGTCAAATCGCAACGGCGGGTATAGCGCGCTCACACGAGCGAGCGAGAGAAAAGATCGCGTGCCGTCGCACGCTCGCTTTGTTCTGTTCCGGGACCCCTCTCGACAGTCTTATTGTAACTACGCCGTACACCTGCGTTCGCGAGAAATTGTATCGACTGTGTCGAATTTAATACCGTAGTACCGTATACTCGCGATTATTAAACAATTGACAACCCCGCGCTGCGAACCTCCAACTATTCGTTTCTTTGTATGAAGAGCGCGGACTCTCGTGTCGCGGCCACGTGGCCGCCAAATTTGTAAAATGTGACAACGATTAAAATTAATCTCGAGACCAATTGGATTGTCGTTTCTCAACCTGCGAGATCCGCCCTGCCGTAGGGGCCGTCCACATCCTTCCTGCGTCCGAACCTCTGACCCTTCGCGAGTCGCGTAACGTTCCTCGAAACTCGGTAACGGAAATTCTCGTTTCGATTCTCCGCGTGTAGGAAATCGTCTCGTTTCGCGTGGTATCCTTCCGATACCTGGCGCCCGAATATCGTCCGTTAGTGTCGCTATCGAGTTTTCGAATCGCGTTTTGTGCCGGTAGGACCTCGTCCGTACGGCCGGCCGAGGCCCGGTCTAAGCGCCTGTAAAATCCCGGAGTAGCCTCCATTTTTCGCCCGCGGAAGACGCGCCGAAAAAGGGCAACGTCACAACATATATAATAGTGCACGTTTGCGATAGCTGCTTAGACATATCTAACGTGTAGCTATTGCTTAAACGCACAACAAGTGTATTTCGGTGTGGTTGACGCGAGATTCGTGTTCGTTCCCCGAATTCACTGCTCGCCGGGAATTGTGTTTCCGATTCCGTACGGCCACCCGTGTAACACGGAGGACACTCTTACCGAGTCCTGTTCTTGCAATATGCCCAGACATACGCTTTGACGTCCCAGCGCAGCAGAGGATTGTGAAGGTCAATTTCCTATACGCCCACGCCTTTTCTACGGAACTGGCATGTTATTCGGTGTCGGAATTGACTGGTTCAGCCACAGGTCTTGACAGGTAAGGCCTAGCGCGTCCCCCTCCTCTGAGAGAGAGAGAGAGAGCGCGGCACAGCTAGGCAGGCTTGACCTGTTCAACCGATATAGTTTCACCTGCCATATACGCCGTCGTCAATACGACGGAGATAGTATTCCGAGTGGGGATAGTGACTGGTTTGAACACGCTTACAATACGCCCCCTCTATATATCTCTATATATAGTCGCTTTTGTGCAAGTAAGTGGTGAGTTGGACCACGTCTTCCACCGAGACTTTTACAGCTGCGTGACGTATTGAGTCACGCGTGTGCTGGAAATCAAGGTTGTTGAAGAATGGGTTAATTCGGCTGGATTATCGAACTTGGAGCCTTACAACCTCCTTGTAAGATTAACCGCCACCCTTACGCTGACGCCCA
Organism: Sphecodes monilicornis; assembly: GCA_913789915.3. Lineage (NCBI taxonomy): Eukaryota > Metazoa > Arthropoda > Insecta > Hymenoptera > Halictidae > Sphecodes > Sphecodes monilicornis. The sequence continues at coordinate 1,197,207 of OU565293.1, read as the reverse complement.
CGCAGTAGAATCGGTTTAACCGTGACTACGCTAGTGCGAGCGGACGGATTCTCGATTATCGATATACGTCAAAAATATACAGTCCACTAACTCTGCGTTTTGAGCAGTTTGGCTGTATTCCCCGAAACTGCGTCTCGAACGGATACGTATCGTATCGAATAGGTGTTTTCACATCTTCGTTCGACTATTTATTTTTCAGACGCCAACGTCACTAGACGAATCAGAGACGAGCCGGAGGAGACGGAGGAACCGCGGACCGCCGCCTTCCACGGGGATTTTTTTGATATAATAAACGGCCCACCAGTAGGTGGGTCACTCAATATAACCTCGTTGTACAACAATTTACTTTCCCTCAAAACTCCTACCTCCTCATATTCGAGCCACCGTTGAAAAGTCGTTGGATTGTATTGTACAGTCCACCTTTTTAACAATCGTTCTAATTCTAATTCTATTATTCAATGCCGTACGTCATGAACAAATTATTTATTTATTTTATACAAAAATGATTATTGGCATACCTGTGTGTACAGACTCATAAAAATTGGTGTCGATGGCATGCATGAATCAATCATAATCCATTATGCTTTATGCTCTGTCAATCATCGAAGTCGATGTAATAGATCATCTGCGATCGGACGTGGAAAGGCAGGGCGCCTTAATTATCGTCAATAATGTACTCGACGCATCGACACTCTACTGAATTTTCAATCGACGGGCTCCCTTGTCAATACTAACGACAGGCTCCCTCGTCAATATTAACGACAGGTTCCCTCGTCAATACTACACTTAACTAGACTCCGACTTTCCTCCTTGAATTTACAGCTAAAAGTAATTTGGCATTTTATGCTATTTAAGTTTATTTTGTGACTCCGAAGTTTATTTTGCGACTCCGATGAATTTGGGGTAATAGGCTTTTCTAATGAAATTTCAAGAAAAACGCTATAAAAAGTAATGCGTCACTTTTAACTGTAGTGTTGCATTGTTTAATATTCAAAGGTTTCGCCATCAGGAATTCACGAATTTTATATTCATATTAGTTGAAATGATAAATTAACCTATGATTGATAATTTAACTATTACTTTATTGTTGTTATTATTATCTAACATAATAACCAGCCACACTACGATTATGTTCAAAACGTGTTTGTGAAATATAAAAAGCTGTAAAATGTGGGATATTAGTAGTACGGATGTGTTTTTGCAACTAAGAAATTTTGTAACTGGCGTTTTCTTTTGTCCTTTTCTGTGTAGAGGCGAGGGTAGACATTCTCAGAGTAGATATATATGTAAACGGAAGAATGAAAGTAGAAAAAGGAATTACATATGGAAAATGCTGCATTAACATAAATATTGTAAATCTTACAGAGCTTTTAATTTTATTATCTTTTTTTATATGAAATCAAATCCGGACCAGCGTTGCCATATGCGCGTCCCGCCAGACTCTTGACTCTTCCGCCCCTCGCCCCGCTGCGCTGCTAAGCCGGCCGTCGCTTCCCCCACTCTTCCGCCTGTGAGACTGGATAGGGAAAATAACGGATGCTCTTTTGTTTCTTTTGCACTACGCGACGCCGTGGACGGCTTGATTTGGGTAAATTGGGACACTCGTTCGCGTACTCCACACGGTACGCATGAGCGTTCGTGGAAAGAGTGAGGGAAGCGCAGGCCGGCTTAGCAGCGCAGCTAGGCAGCGGCGGAAGGGTAAGGTGCCCGCATATGGCAACGCTGATCCGGACTAGTAGAAAATCGAGTAGTGAAATGAGACAGTGTTACTTTTCAGGAAAACAGAGTTATAGAATTGAAATAAAGTATTAATAATGATGTATAAGCATATAAAAACTTCAAAAATACAATAATAAGGCTATCACAATTAGCAGATGAAGGTAAATAAATGACAGTCGAGAAACAATGAACACAAAATGCTAAAGGCTCTGAGCATTTTAAATGCAATGAAAAATCAAAGAAATCAGAGTGATTTAATTTGAGTTGTTTGGCAATAACTATTTAAGACTATTAGAGAACATTTTTAAGTTAGCATAGATGATATGTACTTGAGTTTTGGGCTTCTGAAGACAAGAATGGTTTGTTGTTTCAGGCGCGAACAATGTAAACGAGCCACCAATCCTGGAAGGTGGAGGATACCCTGCGGGCTTACCTCTACCAGAATCAACCAAAGTTGGTACAGAAGTATTCGTCCTTAAGGGCCACGATCCCGAAGGATCACCAGTGAAATATGGTATACAACTCACAGACCATTTCGTCGTAAATCCACGCACTGGCGTCATCACCTTGGCTAAACCACTTAATCGTGAGGTACGTCTGATTTATTTCTTTTCTTCTGTTTCCTTAATCCTTAACTGATATACTGTGGTCTTTCATTACCCCTTAAAACATTTCTGTTAACTAACTCTCTTTAACGTTTTTAAAAAATTTGGATTTTTTAGTCGTAATCCTACAGAATGTGGTAGAAATTGTAGCATAACTGGGCAGGGGTGATTCTACATGAAAAGATAAGAAAAAAATTTGGTATAGGCTCATTCCATGCCAAATCGATCACTTTTTGACGTTACTATCAGCGATTTTGTTCTAAATGAAATATGTTGTAGTCCATGCGAAATTAAGGCGGGTCTAAGTCATCATTTTTCCGGTTGAGAATTTGTTTAAAAATTACAGACCTTCGAAGTTTGCAATTTTTGCTCATTTTGGCGAAAATAGACTTCCCTTACGAATTTTTATCTCAGGAACTGTTTGTCCGATTGAGTTCAATTTTTTTAGTTTCATTTATAAAGGATTAGGCTGTTATAAAATAATTGTTTCAACTTTGATAATCAACTTTTTAATATGTAAAAATGAGCTGGAAAAGGGCGCGGTGTACATTCTTTTCAGGTAGACCATAACACCTCCTGGTCCCTTCCCAATGGAAGAAAACCATAACCTTCTCGTGGTTTCCATTGAGAAAGGACACCTTTTTTGTAGAACATATTCAACTGGTATAGAAACTAACATATATAAATGAAGTGATGATTAAAAAAATTATTTAAATAAAAATAAATTTTTTAAAATACCACGTTTTTAAAACGCTCTAAAAAGTATAAACTAATAATAAATAAAAAAACGGACTAAAAAGTATAAAATAATTTGAAAAAAATAAAAATAAAATGGACTAAAAAGTATAAAATAATTTTTAAAAGCGGACTAAAAAGTATAAAATAATTTGAAAATAAAAACAAAAATTTGAAATTGTGAATTTTGAATAGCTGTGGAAATACTTGTAAGATTTAAAACGAAAAACGTGGGGCACATGCAATAGATAATAAATTGATGCATGAATAGTTCACCTAAATCACTAAAAATTGTATTGCTCCGCAAATAATATAAACTGTTGTGTGAGATTTCTCAACGGCTGCTACTCCCTACACTCCTTACTATTATCCTGCGCCCCACGTTTTTCGTTTTGAATCTTACGAGTATTTTCACAGCTATTCAAAATTCACAATTTCAAATTTTTGTTTTTATTTTCAAATTATTTTATACTTTTTAGTCCGTTTTTTAAAAATTCTTTTATACTTTTTAGTCCATTTTATTTTTATTTCTCTCAAATTATTTTTTTTATTTATTATTATTTTATATTTTTTAGACCGTTTTAGAAACGTGGTATTTTTAAAAATTTATTTTTATTTAAATAATTTTTTTTGTAGACATTATTTCTGACACTTTCGAACACAGATTTTTGTTAATTTCTAATCTCGTACACGATATTATTATTACCTATATCATACATACTCCCCAACGTCAAAAGGCTTCCTCTCCTACTTCTTGTACGTATATTTCAATCGATTTTAAACATTTTGATGAAATTATAACAGAAAGGTGTGACGGTTCTTTCACTTGGTAAACAATGCGATGATGTACTACCGATCGTCTATCATATACTGAGCTCCGTCGGGGCGAAGTGGGTTCGTGGAGTGGGGACGTGTCAGAGTGCATACGCATAGTAAAGTAGAGAGCGTTGTCGCGCGGAGTGGGGATCGCTGAACGCGATGACCGCGGTGTAACGGTAATAATGGTAAAAATATTTAATTGTTATTTCTCGTAAACGGATAGACTTTTAAAAAAAAATTTTTTTTTACTATTGCATTGTCATCCAGTTCTGATCTACGTTTCCAATTTCAAGTCTCCAGCTCATCGGGTAGTTAGTTTAAAATCAATTGCAAGATTTGTACCGAACAAACAAACAAGAAAGTGAGCTAATAAAAACGTGGTAATAAGGTGTCGTTGGCCAAGGGTAGTTATTAATATACATGGTTCCCGACGTACAAATATGGTCATTTTGACGAATACGAGGTCTGGTGGTATTACTTTGAGACCAGCGGTACAGACAACCGACCATAATAGCCGAGCGCACGATTCTCCTACCTGAAGAGAGAGAGTACAACGCGCCCTTTACTAGCTCATTGTGACGCCAATTTTGAATTCTCCATGTTTTTCAAGGAGTCATTTTAAAGGGGAAACTTCTGTGAATACGACCATATTTTTTCAAATTTAAAAAACTTGTGCCCCTCTCCGAAAAAATGCAAAAATTTTGTGTATATTTTTCAACATTAAAAAGTTTATATTCGAAGTTGAAAAAATTATTGGTAATTATTTAGAAAGAGGTACTCCTCTCCGATTTTGATGAAATTAAATATTTTATAGATTTTGACATTTTAAACAACTTTTTCCTTTTCACATACGAGGGGGTCTCTTTTAGTTTTCAAGATGTAACGTTTATGCCCTCCGTGGCGCAAGTCTTCTCCGCGGTCCACGCTCTCACAAGCGTCTTACTACCGCCGCTCCGTGAGCCGCCGCTAGGTGGCCACCGCCGCGAGACTCGCTCTCGCTAATGTAACCACGCGGCGTGGGTATATAGACCGCCGCGCGAGCCGGATTAACCAGCTTCGGCTAGACTAACTGTACCGCACCGCACATCGAAAGCTACCGCCGTACCGACCAGTCAAAAGCGCAAAGCTATTTTTTTGGAGTGTTACCGACCAAGTCTCCGCCATAAAGCTTGTAAGACGGTCACCTCACCCTTCCCCTCACATTTCACCTTCTCCGCACGCTTCATCTTCACCTTCCCCTTCCACTCACGCTTCACCTTTCGTGTATATTACCGGGCAATAAATGAAGCGTGACCCGTGTACGCGCAGTCTATTTATAGACTCTTGCGTGTACGGACGCGCGCCAATCACGGCCGAGAGCCAACCGCACCAGGAATTCGGCCGACGAGTGGTTACCACGAGTCCTCAAGCCCAGCCACCTCCTCTCCAACAAAGCGGCGTTCCAAAACGCCAAACTCGCCGAAAAAGAATTTCTTTTTTTCCTTTTTCAAACCAGGTGTCTTTTATGCTGAAATTTTTATGTAACATTGTACAATACGACGTTTCTTATGGCCCTTCTTTATATAATTGTTTGCGATACCAAAATATTAACGTATCTCGGTTGAATTCCATTTTGTTTCTACATCTAGTACATTTCATATTTCCATACATTACTTTTTTCAATTAAATATGATACTAGCTCATCGTAACTATTGCATATATTCAAGACCTTGTGCAACTTCATTTTTCACTATGTTATGAAGTGATTCAAATTCTGCTATACATCTACTAGTGTGTATTCATACAGTGTTTTAGGGTAGGACGGGTTCCAATTAAAGGAGAGAACACTATATTGAAATCACAACCGTTTATTAAGCGTGCGCGTGCCTTTGCGGCCATCTAACAATCCCACTCCTGCCTCACGACGCTACTTTCCCGCGCGCTCCCCACTCTACCCCCGGCACGCAGGCCGATTCACGTCGGTCTCACGATCGTCCGGTAGCCGATCAATTCATATCGTGACGCGCAATCCAACATATAGTCTCTACATATGTGCCACCTTGAAACAGACGTGGAGCCACCATGCGGACTGACAGAAGAAACAAGCAGGACCAACCCCTGTAAACATGTGCTTACTCTTAGACCATATATGGACTGATTTCTTATTATTATAGCATCATTTCTTCACTTAAGCAGTGCCGTCTGATGTTTTGTAGACCGCCGTAATAACGCGTAGAACTATTCAATTGTTTTTCTGTCGTTACTAGTAGTAACTAATAACACATATAAAAGACTGATGTAAAATATAAATGACCCAGACTTAACCCAGATATATAACACAATATGACCTACAAATGACCTTCAACCCAGAAAAATGGAATAAATAAAATTCAACGTGTATGATTCATTTGCTTTATTTCTGTTACGCAAAATGTTCAATATTCCTTGAGCTGCTTATATTCAAATGTATCGCAATACACAAAATGATAACAGATTCGGTGTTGACAGGAAGACATTTATGATATCATAAATACCTTCACCTGTGCGTTCGTACAGAATCGTGTTTATCAACTACTAATTACTCTGAAGACCTTCTTGCTATCAGATTTCCTCTTTTTCTAAGATTTCTAATCTATCAGTTTATCGATGAAGGTTTAACAATGCGTTACTCGAAGGAAGATAAGATTGATATGATTTTCATTTATGGAGAAAGTCGACAGTGTTTAAGAGAAGCAGTGCGGTTGTACAAGGACCGATTTCCTAATCGTAATTGTTCATCAGTTTCCGTTTACTTCAATGTGATAAATAAATTCCGTAAAACTGGTAGTGTTGAAAATAAAAAAATGTACGAAGGTGAGGACTGTAAGGAATTGTGGCGGCTACCTCCTATGCTCGTCAACAGAGGGACATTACGACAACACCTTTCCCGCTACTACCTGAATCTTCCTCTGTTTGTATATATACCGTCCTAAACTGTCCTTACGACATCCAACGTCTAAGGCACGGGTCCGCTAGATAGCCTTACCGACGAGTTCTCTAGCGGGCCTGGGACTCTCGCTCGCCCGCGCGAGCACGCTATACTCGTCGTCGCGGTTTTACGCGACCGAGATCGAGAGACGGTTTATCCTAACGCCACGAAAATTTACACTCACTCTTCCGATGCGACTCCTCCGAGGAAAACTTCCGTTATCTGACGAAATACAACTCAAGCTCAAAACGCCGGCAAATGGCGTGAGCCGCGAACACGAGGCGAGACGCGCTTTGGCCCGTACGAAATCGAGGACGATACGGGAAGCGGATCGTCCTTACGCGAAATCGTCAAAACGAAACACACAAGAATCACTGTTCGACTTACCGTTTTCTGGAGCGGGTATTACTCGCTAGTGGCACGATATTGGCACTATTATTCTCTCGTAGTCGATACGGTAAACGGTACGACAGTGATCCTTCGCGATTTCGGCAACGACGATCTACCCGGCGATCCCCACCCCGCTCATTATTCGGAATACCTAATTGGTCGGTCTCGCACGCGAAATATTTAATTAGTGTGAGTCTCCCATGGATGGTCCCTGGCCCTAGGCGACATCCGAATTTTCCATAACGACCACCTCGTGGTGACCGGGGGCGTCCTAGACAGTCCCAGGGCGCGTCTACACCACCCACGCGTATGGAACCCCTTCCTACGGGATGAGACGACGTCAGGACCTTTTTAGTGGAGTTCCTCTTGCCGGAAAGTCCGATGTTGGTGGGGTCCATAGGCCTGAGTCTTCTCCGAGTTGTTTGGCCCGTGTGTGTCAGCAGCCCTTTTTGAACCAGCGCGCTGGACGTTTTGTTTGGCCAGCAAATCACGAGGAGAGATCCCACGGAGGGAGCCGCCTTAGGCTTCCTGAGAGGGATGGTGGTGCACGGGGCACGTCCTGAAACTTGCCGTACTCGGCGCGCGCGGTTTGAATTAGCCGCCGATCGGTGATTAATACGGAATTTCCTCGGGGAGCGCTCTCGAAATTCGCGACTGTCGATTCGGTACGCTAGATGGCGGTCCGGTCCATTCGAAATGCCGTTTCGGCCGCAAAGAATAATGGAAAAGTGACGTCGCAAAATCTGCAACGTCACAGTATATATACCGTCCTAAACTGTCCTTACGACATCCCGCGTCTAAGGCACGGGTCCGCTAGATAGCCTTACCGACGAGTCCTCTAGCGGGCCTAGGACGAAACGCTTCCTTCTCCTTTTTCCCCCTCTCACACACTTTTATAAACCCTCATGCTAGTACGAGGCAAATCGCACGAGAAAGTGACATTAGTCAAAAATGCGTAGTGAAAATACTTCATGAACAAAAATTTCACCCCTTTCACCTATCAATTCCCCAAGAACTTCATGATAGAGACTTTGTAAATTGTGTAAACTTTTGCCAGTGGGGATTGATACAATTGATAAACGATAGAGCATTTTTTAAAAAAAAGTATTATTTACCGATGAAGCTTCGTTTACGAATCACGGGCAGGTAAATTTAAAAAACATACATTATTGGTCATCTGAAAATCCGTGGTGATTACGGACAGTCGACAAACAAAGACCATGGTCCGTCAATGTTTCGTGTGGAATTTTAAACAACCAAATAATTGGGACTCACTTTATCACCGGAACATTAAATGCAAAAAAATACATTGCAGTTTTACGAGAATCGTTAACAATTCTCCTGGAAAATACACCCTTGGACATTCGTGAAGATACGTGGTATCAACATGACGGATGTCCAGCCCATTATTCTCGTATCGTAACACAATTCTTGAATAACAAGTTTCCAAATCGTTGGATTTTTATGTAACGGACCCGTATTGTGGCCAGCTCGCTCACCAGATCTTACACCACTTGCTTTCTATCTATGGCGAAAACTGAAAGACGATGTTTGAAAGAAAGAATCGTCAGGGCTTGTGCGTCTATTCCCTCAGAAATGAATTACACAGGAGTACGTTCTGTGACTTCACGGCTAAATGAATGTATAGCAGCTCAAGGGAATATTTTTGAACATTCTGCGTAACAGAAATAAAGCAAATGAATCTTACACGTTGAATTTTATTTATTCTATTTTTCTGGATTGAAGGTCATTTGTAGGTCATATTGTGTTACATGGATGAATTCGTTATTTTGTCAGCTACAACATTATGTTAACGAAGATATATCATACCATTGAAATTGAAATATCATAAAAAAATGACCTTGAAAATTTTTTCCCTTACACCGTTACATGTGGCTCCTCAAACAGTGTAACTTTGTCCTAAGAAGTTTTTTTGTACAACGAAAAGTAACGGAGCTATTTAGGTGTTCTGTTTCTTCGGACTCACTGTTTTGGATAAACCCAGGACAGGAAGGTTAGAAAACGCGTCCTTTTGCTTTTCTCCGAACTTTGTTTGCGATAAACAGGTCGTGGTTGACAAATAGTAGTTCCAATGAACACTGGGAGCAGCTTTTACCGTCGACTGCCATCGTCGATGGCTCGACCAATTCTAATAACCTTTTCGCTGCCGTACCTGATGGTACGCGGATCGTCCCTCCCTCCTTGCCTGACTAATTGGTTTCCGCGGATTGTTTGTGGACAGCTTCGCGTGACCTGCAGCCCCGGTTCAAACCAGAGGGTTTTTACCGTGCATGTTGACCACACTCTAGATAAGCGATCACACCTTCGTCGGGTCAGGCGGACCTAGGCCGCTTTTGTGAGCGACCTTACCCACGGCCTATAAGTGGTTTTTCAAACCTCCCGGTTTCCACACAACTCTCGAAGCTGGCCGACAAGGTCTCCGAGCTCGTTTAGCTCGGAATAACACACCTCTCCCTGTGTTCATTTGCACATTTACATACATCTTCACATATCGCTCCAATACTGTCTTGCACATAACGCTTAAAACAAATTAACTAAGCAATACTTTCTTAACTTAACTGACTCGATGGCCTGATGTAACGCGACTTAACTTTACGCTCTAGATCAATTAAATCTACGTTGACTATCTTCAACACTCACATTCCTCCCAGGAAGAGGACGCGGCCCCTTCCTACCTACCCTAATTAGATTCACCATACGACGGAGATATGATGCCTCCCCCCCGTTTCAGGCCGACCGATGGATATCTAAGCCCCCCCCCCCCCCTAGAGCATCTGACGACCTTCAGGGACGTCGTTGATGACTTCGGTCATCAAGAACGTCCCTGCCCGCGTTAGGGAGGTCGCAATGGGGGCCTGTGTTCACCACGAGCTCTGGGACCCCTCCTCCCCCCAATGCGGCCGGGGGCAAGAATACTTTCCTGCTCCCGTTCCGCTTCCTCCTTCTGGAGCATTACCTGCTCGCAGAAGGAAGAAAATGCCCGCCAGGACCCCTCGCTCCAGACTATTGCCGCGACAATAGCCGGGAGCGAAAGGTCCCACCCCGCTGCGTGCTGGAGTGCACGTCGTAAGCGCGACCAAGCTGGATACTGCTGCAGGGTGTGCTCCGACGTGTCCTCCGACTCGCCGCAGTGGCTACACGCCGCCGTCTCCTCCTTACCGATCCGACACAGGTACCGACCAAAGCATCCGTGTCCTGCCATGACCTGCGTCGTTCGGTAAGAAGCCCTGGGGCCCATCCCCGCCTGAGTCCACCGGTGGTACTCAGGGAGGACGGCGCAGACAGCACGCTGCCGACCATCCTCCGACCTGGCTAGGTCCCGCAACCACACCAGGCCAACGTGCGTCCGAGTCAACACTCACCCTGTGATTTATATATATGTTTGCAATAATTCGAATGAATAGAGCTTCATTTAAGTTACATTTTATGTGGATCTATGTCTGGGTTAGGTCTGCGTTATTTATATTTTACACCAGTCTTTTGTACGTGTAACTAGTTCAAATTCCCGATGACAGCTACAATGCAAAGATTATCCGAATAGAGTGAGTTGTGGTTAGCTCGTTTGAGAGTACGACCACGCGTACGAAAAACCAGGAGTAGTCTCTCAAAATTGAAAGCTCATCTTATGCAGGGAGAGGCAACTAAGAGAGGCCACCTGAATAACTCGTCTACTATTGGTGTTAGGAAAAAATGCATCAAATGGAACTTGCTTGGTTTCCAGGGGGAATTAATCTGATGTTAGTAGCTTTTTTGTAGGTGGACGCGTAATAGACATAAGAAGGTCAACTTCATTTTTTTAAATGGAATGGTATGTTTTTTTATGTACTATCCGGTAGTGCGTTTTATTACGTGTACAATGGCCTATGGGTCAAGGTCGTTCGTGGTCTGGGTTAAGCCAATTGTGATGGAAAATAATTTACTTTGAGGAAATGGTCGAACCCTTCCTTGCCGCCTCTGGTTGTTAATATTATTTCATCTCTGTCTCGTAATCTCTTGTTATGGATCGTTGAATGTAAATAAACATTCAATCACAAATGATTAGTCTTTTATGAAAATACCACCATCAAATCTCACATCAAAATCACAAGATGGATGCCCTGCTCATACTGCACGGATAATTACTGAATTCCTCAACGTGATATTCGGAGATCGTTGCATTGGTCGGGCAGGAAATCATAAATAGCCCGCACGATCTCCAGATTTAACACCTCTGGAATTCTATTTGTAGGGGAAATTAAAACAGCAAGTGTATAATGAGATACCAACAACTAATAAGGATATGAAAGACCGTATAAGAAGAGCTTGTGCCGCAATAAACCCAATTGAAATTCAACATGCTGTATTATTATCCGTTAAACAACGCTTCGGAGCATGCATCAATGTTCAAGGTCGCCGTTTTGAACACTTGTATTAGTCGTGTATTACTGTTAAATAAATAAATCAACGATGCTCGACCATTTCCTCAAAGTAAATTATTTTCCATCACAATTGGCTTAACCCAGACCACGAATGACCTTGACCCATAGGTCATTGTACACGCCACAAAACACTCTACCGGATAGTACATAAAAAAACATACCATTCCATTTAAAAAAATGAAGTTGACGTTCATATGTCCTTTACGCGTCCACCTACAAAAGAGCTACTAACATCAAATTAATTGCCCCTTGAAACCAACCAAGTTGCATCTGATGCATTTTTTCCTAACACCAATAGCAGACGAGTTATTCAGGTGGCCTCTTTTAGATGCCTCACCCTGTATATGTATGACCAGTGTGAAACCCTGTTTCCTTTCTGATCTCCACAACGTGTTAACAAAAACAGTAAACAGACGCCGCGCCGAAGCAGGCTTATGTTGCCACGGAGCGTGCACGAATACGAAAAATTCAAGTCAGTACTAGCAATAGTTTTTTGCGAATATCTTGAAAACTAATAGAGTGTAGCTGCATAACATATTTAAATTTCATCAAAATCGGAGAGGAGTACCCCTTTCGAAATAATTACCAGTTCTTATTGGTTGAACTTGTGAAAAAAAAAGTAAAGGTCAAGATGTTTAACTTTTTTATCGGTGCCTATTACGAAAATTTAAAACATGCCTTTTGTAGATTTTAATAAGTTATACCTACACATGCAAAAAGTTTCATCAAATTCGATTATGGTTGCTATGAACCATCAATAATTAAGAATGGCAGAAATCGTGAGAAACTGCGATTTAGATCATTCGTAAGCTCAAAATTCAAAGATTCTTACATGTGTCAATGCCTATAGCATTTTTATGCGTCAACCGATTTCAATAAAAACTTTGTGCATGTATTTACATGTATTGTATATTGTATATATGTATTGTATATGTGTAGCTCCCTTAGATATACCAAGGTTCTTTATTTACATATTCATAATAGGCACAGATAAAAAAAAGTTGAAAATCTTGATATTCACTCTTTTCTTCGAAATTCCGAGCAGTAGCGATTTCAAATAATTTGTTTTACATATTATCTAGTAAACTAATTCTTTTAATGTAAGTGTTTGATTTCGAGTGCAAAGGGTTAATATGCAGAATGAGTCATCTAGTATTTTCACGTGACATATTGTATTTCTGTCGTTTTTGATGATACGACACAATGTGTAAGGAAAAAGATATTTACTTCGATGTGGAAATTATGGTAATACTGATTGTATTCTCAGTCACATTTTCGTATACTTAAAGATCGTTGTTTATTTTTAAATAGGCTGGCAGATTTTGAGTAATGTATTGTTATAACTAATGGAAAGACAAACTCAATCATGTACAATATATTGACTTTCAAACAACCTTCGGAGTAGTTATTCCATAAAAACTATAACTTATACGGAGGTGATGTTCATGCTTCCCTTAGTCCGCACTGTCTTGAATTGTCGATTTTGGTTTCTTTCTTCCGTAATTAGCTCACACACAAAAATGTTATTTGAAAACATCTTCACCACCCATTTCTCCGAATTAGAATATAAGTCAGCGCAACAACACACCGTTCTCCTCGCATTCCCACATATCGCATTTTAGAACCTCACATTACACAGGTCACATTTATACTCCTCGCACTCACAATTCTAGTAATCTTGCATATCCAATCCTTGTTCGTAGAATAGACGCATATGAAACTCAACAAGTTTTGATATGTCCTTCTACACGGAAGTTGATCCTTCGAGTTGGTACAAATTAAATCGGTACGCCACGTTCAAACGAAACAAGGCCTTTTTTTCACGTGGAGAAATGCATTACGCATACTCTGTCCCCCCTGGGGAGGGACAGGGTTATGTGGGATTCCCCCCGGGCCTAACCGGCCCAAGGGACTACCCACTAAAATCCCACGGTGATCTACCCTAAGCTACAGGGGAGTGGCCAGGTACTCGAGATCGAAAACTACTGGGTCACCCCCCGTTACGGCGGCGGCGTTCAACTACCGCCACGATCCCGGGCTCCTCTCCCCCACCAAGATTACCTAAGCTACAAGGGTACTACGCAGGTCACCCACGTAGTTCAACCCCCCCCCCCCACCCGGGGACCGTCGGTACGGACGGCACGCCCCCAGGACGCGCCGCCCACGGCCCCTGGGGGACTCCACCGCTCGATCTCCAAGGAGACCAAGAGAGGCAATAATTTGTTGCCGCCATTGGGCCAGCGTATGTTTCCGGGCCTGGAGTTTTTGCACTTCGACCTCCTCGCCGTCAATCTCCCCTTGCCGGAGGGAGCAGGCGATCACATAATGTGCCGCCCACTCCTTCGAATTAAAGTGGAGGTGAGCCATACCGGCGAGGAGAAGCGCCGCCTCCGCGGAGATGGTGCGATACCCCGTATGATCCTTATGGCCAGCGATTAACGCGTGTCAGCGATTTTCGGCTGGCCAATAATTGAGAGGACTACACAGGGGCTCCATAAAGAACTATGGAATGCACCACACCCGCATATAGGCGGCGTGTACCAGCCTCGGGCCCCCCGATTTTGGGCCCAAGGGCGGCTTCAACCTCTCTACTCGGGGAGCCAGGCTATCGAGAATCAAACCGAGATACTTCACCTCCTGCTTTACCTCGACAGCGGCATTACCTACACGGATCCGATAGGCGGGGGGCCACCGGCCCCGAGGCAATGCGTGAAGCCACAAATACCACCGCGGCCTGCGCCAGGCATCTCGTCCTGCTCCAGGTCTCCCTCTCGGCGACAACTAAAGTGTCGTCTGCATAGCAGACAACGTTGCCGCCGGGGGGAGGCAAGCCCGAATGGCCACGTCATACCGTAGGTCCCACAGGAGCGGTCCCAAGGACTGACCCCTGCGGGACCCCGCGGACCATTCTGCCATACCATACCATACCATGGTAGAGGGGTCCACGAAATACTCGAGTGCCCCCTGTACCTCTCCCCAGGGCAGGGTGTTGAAAGCACTGGAAATATCCAAGCTCACTGCTATCAGCACCCTGCCCCCAGCGACAGTCTCTGCCCGGAGGGAGGTGACCCGATTGACTGCGTCAATCGTGGACCGCCCCCTCCGGAAGCCAATATGGCTGTCGCTAATATCGGGACTACCACGCGACAGGTAATCGACGAGGCGATCGGCGAGAATCTTCTCAAAGAATTTCGCCGCCTTGTCGAGTACGCACAGGGGTCGATACGCGGAAGGACTATCAAGGGACTTGCCCTCCTTGCGGAGCAGGACTAGCCTGGCGCACTTCCACACAGCGGGGAACACACCCCGGCCCATACAGGTATTAATCACCTGTGCAAGAGCCGGAGCGAGGACGTCCATTAACTTGACCAGGATTGGTCCAGGGACACCATCGGGACCGAGGGCCTTTCGAAATTTTTCGTCTAAGATAACAATAATTGTTGATATTTGTTATCCAGAATCATTTCTTTCAGGGCGCATTCTTGACAATGCTATAACGTTAAATGGAGAGAATATAATCACCTATCAAAGTTACTGCATATTCCTAAAACATACATGAATAAATATCGACAAAGTTTTTTAACATGTTGACTTTCGTGGTGATCATCAGTGACCGGCGTCATTGACTTGCTTAAAAACGATTGTTATAACATTAGTGGCACTGATTATTAATTGATTCATTCTACAATAAACTAAATTATTGGTAAGGTGCATAGTTCATTACCAAGTGACTAATAATAATTATTAATAATTTGAATTAATAACAAGAATGAAATAATTAAGACTTGCGTAAACCACTCAAAATTCGCGCAGCAGTCAACGTGTGAATAATATGTGCAATAGATTTTGTTTAATTATAAATATCGAGTTATAACTGCTATAAGTTTTAACAGGCAATTCTAGCAGTCGCACATATACAGTTGTGCACATGGTGTTACTGTTCCAAATGACTTATTTCTTTATTACTTGCTGCATTTCCAGGCACATACATGTATTAGTCGTTTTAGCCCCCAGAACTTACAATAACTGCTATATATTTCAAACTTTTTTTGTTCATAACTTTATCAAAAAACAAAATATAACGGAAACTGTAAAACGAAAAATTAACTTTGGAATAACGCAGGAAATATCGCACTCTTAACTTTCTCAATTTACGGTTTGAACTGAATCCGAAATCAAAATTCACAACAGAATGTATAAGAATATCAAGAATACAATAGTTTTTTTTTCGTCCATCGCGCGTACAGCAGACCGAACCTTTTTTAAATAAACGTGAGTTGAGGAGTCAGATTCTACGGAGTCAGATTTTATTCCGCCAGTTTTTCCTCAGAAGAATAATCCATTAAGTAAGTCTGTCATTATGGGTATTCTTTGTGATTTATGTTGAGTTAGGTGTGGGGGCAGGAGCAATAACCATGAATGGACACATTAACTAACCATATGTATATATGTAATAATGAATGTGTTACCGACTAGACGTGTGTTCTACAATCTACAAGATGTCTCGTGGACGGATTGGAACGCAGCTAGATAGAGAGCGCGCCGGTCGCAAGGCCAGTGTCGCCAGATCAACCCAAAACTGGGTTGATTTTTTTCTCCTCCTTTTCCCCTTTCACTATCCCATTCCACTCCTGCGCACACTCCAACGTCCCCCACTAAGACCGCAGACTAGTCACGTGACGTGTTACATATTACTCTGGTCATCAGAGGGTAGGCACATTGTATTCCCCTCGATTTCAGCGATCTGGCGACACTGCGCAAGCCTCCCAAGTCGTGGAACATACCGGAATGATCCACACGCGCACGCGCACTTTGAATAGGTTTTCCAACAATTTACGAGTATACTCTTATCTATTCTTCCGTATTTCTTCACGGTTTGAAGAACCTTCAAGGTTATGAACGGTGACCGGCATGTAATACCAAGTGTAATTTTGAACATATAAATCATACGTACTTGTTAGCGACGGCTTATTCCTGAGGGTCGGCCGCTACTTTGTAATCAGTAGCAAAGAGACCGACACCTTATTGCTCATTGCCGACGCGACTGTTGACTCGACCTCATCAGTGACGCGTTCGGCAGGAAAGCCAATCAAAACGATTTCTGAGCGAATCTGGCCACAAAGTGGGGAAGTCTTAAATTCGTCTTGAATTTTTCTTTTATTATTTACACATATCGGTTTCTTAGCACTTGTACTACGCATGAGCAATATGCATATCCAAATATAATTGAGATGCATTAGTACTAATAAGTAAATTGATTTTTCTATGTTTAGCTCGCAGGTAATAATCAGTGTAACAAACTATTTGTTTTCATTTCTTATTATATTTATTATAAATCTCCATTTATATTCCTGGAATGCGGTACGTTTATCCGTATTAACCTTTCGTGGGTAATCTGGGTGGCTTATTGTCTAGAGCGAAATTTCATTCTTGAATTTCTTTCTTTCTTAAAAAAAACTAGTCGCGGTCGCAAACCATCCAGGTTGTCCACGAAAGGTGCCAAAAACATGATTGCTTGGGGGTGGGGTTGGGGTGTAATATTACTATTATTCGATTTCTTAGAAGAATATAATTATTGCAAACAATTGATAACACTACCCAATAGCAGGAAACCCGTAATAAACCAGAAAGAACAGTATACTGTTTTTTGATCTGGTCTCGTATGTAGCTTCGGTACTATTTTAAGGTACTATTTTCGGCACTATTTAATACAAATGACTACATTACTTCAATGTTAAGTAGTTCATATGTCACATAATTAGCAATTGATATTCAAGGAGGGAAGTTCATCCCGGATTACATTAACAGACACATTTTCGGCAGTTGCATCTCTAGAACTAGTATCGTGATGCAAATCCGAAAAAATTAACCGTTCACTCGTTTTTCCGATTCATTATGTATTCGCTTTTAGCGCAGACATTTGAGTTGCAGTTTTTCATGGGCGCTTGCTACATCCGTAAAATTATAGGGAATGTAAAAACGTGGGTATCCTTTTTCCCTTCACATCATAATCCTATCTCCATTTCCATCAAGGAGACAGTTATGGTCGTAATTCGCGAAATTAAGTAGTGGACGGCTCGGGACGGTAAACTGTCAACTAAATGCTCATAAGAAAAGAAAGAACGGTAATGTTGTATTAGCGTTACAATAAAGTTTTGTTAACTTCCCACAGTCTCATGGGTTATTTCTGAAAAATGTGTCGCGCATGGAATTGTGACAAATGAGTTTCGTATCGCTATAATTTTGCAACCATATCGCGTACCACATCGGTTTGAGACTATTTTATTACATGCCAGATCATTAAAGTGAAATATTTTATTTTGCGTTTCAGATTGTTAAACTGGAAATATTTTATTTTTGAAATTATATATCCTATTTAACCCTTTACACTCGGAGCTATTTCAACTCAAAAATCAAACATTTCTTTTGACCTAAAATATTTCCATTGTACATAAGGTTTTTCATTTTATACGTATGAAACTGATATAGTACGTCATACCATATTTAAATGTTTAGTAATTTATCAAATATAAACAAATTTAATAATGTAAACAATATTTTGAATAATGGCATAGAAATTTGTAGTGGCGCCTCAGAGGCGCCATTCGAGTGCTAAGGGTTAAAATATTATTTTTTAAGCCAAGCAAAATCTAAAATATTAAATAGTATTTGAAATATTTATTTCTTCAAACATTGCCCACCTCTGTCTAAGACGAATCTGTATTTCACTCCGTACCACATCTGAAGAAATGCTAGCACAAGCACTGAAAAATTGACTTTACCTGTTTTTTTTATATTCGTGTTTACCCTGATAGCCTAATTTCCGTCCTGAAATGGCATGACTTTTGTTCAAAGACACATTTTTGTATTTGTGTAAAAAGCAAAATAATTAAGATGGGATGGTGTCACCGTTAACTAGAGCACTCTGTATACCAATTTTGATTAGGCTAATATGAAAAATTGCGAGGAAGAATAGAAATGAAGTGTTTGAAGAAAAGTTACGTGAGGTGAAAATGATATAAAAACAATGTAATGGTGCTAGAGCGGGACACCCCCGTTTGGACGCCATCCGATCGGACGCGTCCTGATTGGACCACTCTGTGTTGAATTATTCAACCACACCAGGCAGTAATATGGTGTTACGAGCCGAGGGCTAAGCGGATGATGCGTGACCGAGGTTTTATAATTGGGAGACTTGGTTTTGTGGACTGGTCGGTGTGTATTTCACCACCGGGTCGCCACCTCGCCAAGATGTGGAACAGTGGACTGGCCGACGTGTATTTCACCGTCAGGTCGCCATATAAGGAAGGAACCCGTGGACTGACCGCCGTGTATTTCACCGACGGGTCTCCAGGTGGTTTGTTGAATAGGTAATACCGTGGACTGACCGTCGTGTATTTCACCGTCAGGTCGCCGCGTTGATCGAAAAGTGGCATCGGCTCTCTTAACGTTAAATAGAAATAGATTGTTCGGAAACCCGGGACGAGAATTTTTGGGAGTGGACTGTATGGGAAATTGGATCGGGTCGGAACACAGGAGGGAGTCCAGAATTTTAAAGGAGTGAGCTGCGTGAGTGAAGGAATGTGATATAACGGCCGGGAGCGCAACGGAAAAATAGAAAGATGCACTTCGCACGTGTGTAATGGATAATAGAGAATTTATTTACGCACTCGCGGAAACGACAATAATTTGGATCGTCAAAGTGGCTTGACGCGATCGAGCGGAGCGTGAAATTGAATGCCGAAAAGCAGGAACGCAAAAAATGGCTCAATCCAAAGATGGGCGCGAGTGTATGTCAAATCAGCACGAGACAGAGCTAGACAATGACGGCTATGGTAATAACGCGATCACCGGTGATTCCCATCGATCACGTGATCGCATATCGGCTACACGCGATTCCGAGAAACGCCGAAAACAAAAGGCGTCGCGCACAGGTGATTCGCAGGATCGGGAAGACATGGTATACGGGGCACGGGGCGCTCCCCAGGGCCGTAGCGCGTGATCTCGAACAGACTTAAAATTACCTTATATCTACGCTTAATCCTAAACATAGATACACCTAGAGCCTAAAGTGTATCGTTGTGGGAGTACTAATTCTGGGATAGAAATGTGATGTGACTATAGAATTAATAGAATTGAATTCCTCAAAAATGAAGTACAATATATTCAATAATTAAATAAGGGTTACAATTGTATATGTGTGATGTGTAATCGCGGTTACTAAATCCCTTACTCTCGGTTTTGACGCACTGAGAAATGCGGGGGTAACCGTGATTAAATTGACTGCGCGATAGAATACGTACTAGTTTATGTATGCTCTAAGAGGACTTTAATATCCAATCTTGCTGTACGTAATGTAACGCGACGTGACTTAATTTCAACTAGGCCCATTCGTGGGTGGAATCGTGGCCTTTATATACCCCAAAATTGTCTAGAAATTTTGGTGGGGGTAGGCGTGCATCTGGGTGGAAATTCCTGAGAATTTCCCAGATGCAGCACCTCCGTGGGAGAGTTGGTTTTTTAGATAAACCAGCGAACCTCTCCAGAGCAGCATGTGGTTTCAAGAAGGCTCAAAAAGTCACATTGGTGCAATCTGTTAGGTGAAATAGATCTGTTATAAAAATATATGGATAATATCAAAAATGATTTCAGACACACAGAAAAATAATAAAATGTTAATTTTAGGAAAACTAATATTGTCATTTCGCCGACTACAATATTTTGCAACTCAGTTAACCTTTACTGTACGCATCGTATAAAAATTTCATACGGTACACATGGGAAGTAACACACCCCAAAAACTCGGAACGGCTGTAAGGTTTGAACTGTTCCATATTTGGGGTTCATAAAGTTGCTGAATATTTTATAAACATTCTGAAATAAGGTTGGCGCCGCGACGTAGTTCTAAAATTACAACATTCACGTAGTAAAAGAAAGAACACGGGGAAGCGAACGCGAGATGTCATTTAATTATTATTTTACCTAAACTGTTGTTGGGATGTCGTAAAAAGGACAATGGTTCTTTCAAGCCTGCCGGTGGATAGCGTGGTCCATTACACGCGAAATCGGACACTTTTCTGAGTAGTGTTTCAGATTTTGTTCACATTTGAGTATGTTGTAGTCTGTAGTGACCTATCAACGAATCTCAAAGGATTTTGTAGAATAAGGACAATAATTTCACGTAAATTACATCATTTTGTCTTGCAACAGGAAAAAATGTATACATATGGTATACATGAAATACTGAAAGTTGTATTTTTAAACCTTTTGAATGTGGGTCTGCATTGAAAATTTAAGAAGCATGTTTCACAGACTTGTGTCAATTAAGTACATTTTAAAAATATAGCGAGAATTAATGCGCCACGCGCAGTTCATACGGTACAAGTCTGAGCTTACTCGAAAACTCGGGCCGCCACAGGAAGCGAGCACTTCTTGCCGACCTCTGTGTTAGAGGAAGCAAAATTTCTGTACAATGCTATATTTTTACGCTTAACTATGTATATCGATTGATACACATATACTTATAATGTAAATAGTTCTCTGGAAAAAGGTTAATAAATTAGGTTACTGTCATTTTTAAAACACACTTTTTTATACATATCTCTGCAAGTGCATCATTTTAAAATTAATTTCTTTTTTATAGTTAACCTTAACAATTCGTAGGTATACATGTATCTATAACCTAAACCAGGCATGTCCAGGAATAGCTCACTTGTACGCGTTTTCGAGGGAGACGCCTACTTTTTCCGACCGCGCGTCTCACTCCTTGTGGCGGCCGTAGTTCTCTGAGCTCCTCAGGCTCGTACCTACCGCGGGACACCCCCGTTTGGACGCCATCCGATTGGACGCGTTCCTTTTGGACTACGTGCCGATTGGACTCATGTCGTTTTAACGCCGTGCCGTTTGGACTCCATGCCGATTGGACTCCGTACCGGTTGGACCTAACCCAGACCTTTTTTTTTTTAACGCAGGGAAATGCTTTACGCATTCCCCGTCCCCCTTGGGGGAGGGACGGGGATATGTGGGACTCCCCCCCTTCCTGGATGGAAGGCGAAGGGGGGTATACCCACTAAAACCCTGCAGAGACCTGCCTAAGCGGTTTGGGAGTAGCCAGGAACTCAGAACGAACACTACTGGACCACTCCCCCGCTAAAGCGGCGGTAAGCCGCCGCCCATTCACGGGGGGGGGGGACATGACCCCCCCAAATTGCATCTACCAGGGCATTGCGCCGGTCACCCGCGCAATGCCCCCCCATCCCGGGAACCGTCGGTCTGGACGACACGCCCCCCAAGGCGTGTTGCCCGCGGCCCCTGGAGGGCTCGCCCCTAGTTGGACCCTAGGGCGAGCACCTCCAATACGCGACGGAGATGGAGGCCCTATCATCTAAGACCCCCACTCTCCGTTTTCCCGCAGCGCATGTCGCTCGCCCGCCCCCCCCCACGGGAAGGGGGGGGACGCTGCGGCCGGGCCGGAGTGTCGGGGCGAGGATTAAAGAGATGTGGGCTCCTCGCCGCGGCGAGTAACTACCCCAAGGGGGAGAGCGGATGTCCCGTCCTCCCCCCAGACTCCGGCAGTGGGCGTGAGGGGCAAGCATCGTGGAACGGCGGCTGGCCGTAAGCTGCGGGGCCCATACGGGTGCTCCATAAAGAAGCTTTGACCAAACCACCCCCGACCTAACCCAGACCTAACCCAGAACTAACCCAGTACTAACCCAGAACTAACCCAGACCTAACCGTACATTTCACAATAAAATATTACCATATTTAGAATTCGAAAAGCAATGATTATAAAATTTACGGAACCCAAATGTCACGAATCCAAACGGCACGGCGCCCAAATGTCAGAAATCCAACCGCAATGGCGTCCGAACGACGAGTCCAATCGGCACGGCGTCCAAAAGGAATGCGTCCAATCGGGACGCGTCCAATCGGATGGCGTCCAAGTGGGTCATCCCTCCTACCGCTTGCGATATGTATTACGTGTGGCGCTTTGGGGCGACTCTCATACCCAATAGGTTTCCACATCACCGATGAGGTACTATGGTCAATGCGTTTTTTTTTGTCAGTGGTATCCCCTATAGGCCTATTCCACTGCGTCGCACGATAATTTCGAAAAAATAAATTTGGAAAATAGTTTTTATTATACTGTCAAAATTTTACTGACAATTAGGAAAGCATGCTTATTGCGCTATTCAAAGATTGACTATTACGCATTTTCACTAGAACTGCTTGGCAAATCCGAAATGTCGAAGGGGAAATTGGACGTAGATATCCGCATCAAAGACGATAGCGAGGAATCGCTCAGCAGTGTACGTTGCTCTGTTTTAATGCTACGCATTTTTGAAAACGAACATTCGCACAAATAAGTCGATCCGAACATTGAGAAAATTCGGATGGCAAAATTTCTTAAAGTGGGAAGGCAAAGGAGCCGAATTTTTCAAAACATTAAGTGAATCGAAGTATTCCATTTTAAGAAATTTTGCCATCTGAATTTTCTCAATGTTCGGATCGACTTATTTGTGCGAATGTTCGTTTTCAAAAATGCGTAGCATTAAAACAGAGCAACGTACACTGCTGAGCGATTCCTCCCTATCGTCTTTGATGCGGACATTGCAAGCTTTCTTGATTGTTAGTAAAATTTTGACAGTATAATAAAAACTATTTTCCAAATTTATTTTTTCCAAATTACAGTGCGACGCAGTGGAATAGGCCTATAGGGGATACCACTGACAAAAAAAACGCATTGACCATAGTACCTCATGGGTGATGTGGAAACCTATTGGGTATGAGAGTCGCCCCAAAGCGCCACACGCAATACATATCGCAAGCGGTAGGTACGAGCCTGAGGAGCTCGGAGACCTACGGCCGCCACGGGGAGAGAGACGCACGGTCGGGTAAAGTAGGCGTCTCCCTCGAAAACGCGTCCAAGTGAGCTATTCCTGGACATGCCTGACCTAAACAGTCCTCTAGAAAAATTTCTTAATACATATCCTGAAAAGTAGAGTTGATGGCTACCGAACGTATGTAAAACGACATGACATTAAAATTTTAAGTAATAACACTAATATTATTTAGATTATGTAAAAGAATGTATCCTGAAAACATTGAAAGTAAGCATTTCCACAATGAAATATGAATATATCTTGCGTTTTTATGTCATTGAAGCATAGTAAGCAAAGACATGTTTGAGTGATACAAATGTCGACTACTTACGCATAGGTAGCTACCGCTCTGGCGAGCAGGGTTGCCAGCTGCGGGGCCCTTACTCTTCCGCTCCTCGCCTGACTGTGCTGCTAAGCTGACCTTCGCTTCCTCCACTCTTCCCACGAACGCTCATGCGTACCGCGTGGAGCACGCTAACTAGTGTCCCAACTTTACCCAAACCAAGCTGTCCGTGGCGTCGCCTAGTGCGAAAGAAACAAAAGAGCACCCGTTATTTTCCCTATCCCGGTCCCACAGGCGGAAGAGTGAGGGCAGCGAAGGCCGGCTTGACAGCGCAGCTTGGCGAGAGGCGGAAGGGCAAGGAACCTGGTGGGATGCGTAGATAGCAAACCTGCTGGCAAGTCGAGAAAAGGCTGCAATGACCACGTGGTGCGAATGCGTCGCACACATGCTGTCAATGAATATTTGTTTGACCTGCTCATATACTAACCAAACCAAATACTTTTCGTGAATGGATTTTTCACCAGAAACGTCCATAGAATTCAATACTTAGGGCGCGCAGTGGCTCAGTGGATAGAGCGCGCGACTACAAACACTGTGGTCGTGAGTTCGAATCCCACCGCCGTCACCTCTGGAAATTCTTCTATGTGATATTATACTGCGTTGCCCAAGGTGGTTCGGAGCCCACCTTTATAAACTGTAGGTCCTTCACGCACACGTTCATACACACACACAACACCTATCGTACACTCACCGATTACAGTACCAAATCTCATTGTTCCACCCCCGTCGCTAATGACCCTGGCAGTTGAAGCGACGTTAAATAACAAAATAAATAAAAATAAGCAAATTCAATACTGTATAGAAAATTCCTGCTAGGTAAAGGATTTGTTAAAGGAGGTAGAAATAACGGCACTAGAAACTTCAATTTTATGTCAGAACAGTAACAATCAAGGTCCACTTTATTAAAACAAAACTTAACTTTAATCTAACAACAGAAATGAATAGAAGCGACACCACTTAGAACTAACGCAGAGAATTAACAGAAAAACGAGAATTAAGCAAAAGAATAAGATTAAGCGAGACAAAGAGAAAAGGCCACGAAGCACTATGACCTGCTCTTTGTTTGCAAGGAGCGCAGTTTTCCTCGAGACAGCTGAGTTTTCGAAAGACAACTGACTTTTCGGGTAATCACCTGTGCCCGTGGATTCAGAACGGTGTGTGTGTGGGGGGGGGGGGGAGTGTGACGAGGAGCCTCTATTGTAGCGAGTCATTATTATGGTTTAGGCGACCCCGTAGCCTCTCTCTCCTCTGGCCCATACCAGCTCGCGTGCCGTCACACGCGCGATCCGCAACAACATAAATACAAAAATTGAGGGTATAAAGTACCCGCGTCCAGCCCTTTTTCAAACTTAAACAAGCATTTATAGCTATTAGAAAGTACAAAAAGATATAATTAGACATATGGATATAAAGAGGAGAGTTCCTGCTATCTTTTGACTCAAATCCGAACTTCTTCACATGTTTCGTTTTCGCATAACACCTACTTGTTTATTAAAATCATGCATCTTTACAAAAACCAATTTTTTTCGGAAACGGCACGTGATGGAGATGGATTCTGTTTTCGGGTTTGGTTTTAGAATGAAAAACATTATAAAAATCACGAAACAGATATTGCAAAACAAATTTGATGTTGTACGGTGTAATATAAAATAAAATTCGCATCCACCAAAAAATGTACCCTCTTAGACATTCGGTTTCTAAAAAAAAGATTAAAAATTCCATTTAAAAGTTTTATATCCTCAGTCGTTTCGAAATATATAATCCGGTTTTATACTCTATTTATTAGCGGAGACACACTCTACAATTATTCTGTGTAACATCAGTCGATGGTAGTAACACTGGCTCTCAATCTTAGTCCGTCATCTTCCTTTCTCCTATATCTTACATCCTTCTCCTCCGAAACTCACATTCGGTCCAGAATTAGTTTGAAAGTCGGGAGAGCTACGATCCGTACGTGCCTGAAATGGAAAACTCGATGCATATTCTTTCTCTACTCCCATTTTTTTTATTTCTAGGAACTCGGTCCTGCATAAACGCAATGAAATTTATGGGAGCAATGCATTGAATCGAGCAACAAAAATGAGGGAACCGTTTACTTCCAACGACTCCGTCCTTGACTAAATCCTCCGGAACGATAATTAATTACACAAGAGCAGAGAGCCACGTACTCTTCCTTTTTGGAGTACACTGGCCAGATAGACTTCTGCCACGTCACTCTCTGCCCGAGAATTCGTGATTTATTTCCTCTCCGCGGAAACCGCGTCCCCCTTCTCTCCATCTTTAATTTCCATCGCCATCAGGATGATTCAGATAAGCATGCCACCTCAATTACTTGTAAACTATTTGGTATATGAAAAAGTAGTTGTAACGAAACTTGTATGGTTTCAAGAGTCGCATACAACGTAATAAGTAGTTTTTTCTGCTTCGCTTTTTTATCGAGATATGAAGGTCACCTTGTGTTCGGCATTGGAGGAGACAGTTGCGAGTCATTGTCAGAGTGTAGCGCGCGATTTGAACTGCGATCATGCGATGCGTCTCCCGCATGATTCGATGCGCCGAGGAGAGACAGAGACGGCCATCTCCGAGCGAGCGCCGCACTAATTACGCTGGCATCCTTGTCGCGGACAGGTGTCCAGCGGTTATTGGTGCTCGCTCAGCGAGTGGCTTCTCTCTCTCTCTCTCTCTCTCTCTCATAGTTTTGAATCAATATGAAGCAGTGACTTTCTCAATTTTTGTCCATGGTTTGCGACACTGTGCGCCGCGCCGACCCGCCCCCCCCCCCCCTACGCGCTGCACAGCAGTCCAGAAACCCCGACAACGTGGCCAAAAGTCAACTTTTCGATTTCAAGTTTCCAATGAAATTTTTTTTGTACATATTGACAACCTTCCAAACCTTGTCATGCGCGTTCCTTCTGTGCGTCTCCAGAGGAGGTCGAAGTCGGAAACTGCACCGGGTATTTTCAGACGCAGAGACCGGGCTACTCTCGTTCGGGCTTTCGAGATCGTAAAACATCGACGAGTCGGACCTTAATTCAGGCGCCAGACACGCGGAGGTGTCACGCAAATTTCGGAAACGCGAAATAAGCCCGAAAGAACCGGAATCAGTCCTTAATAGCTCACGAAACGGGCAGGGTTCTACGCGAAAGAGTGCGGGGCGTTCCCCGCGGCAGAAATGGGTCTCGAGAGGAATTTGGACACGAGAGTACGGCTCTAAGATGTTTAATCTAAGATATAAAATTGTACACTCACGGGACGTGACCCGCGGTGGTCCTATAGGCGAACGCGTATACAAGTTGTTTCGCAGCAGTTGGTCGGCTCGCACGCGCTGTTTTCTCTTTCTCTCTCGCGGCTCTGCCCGGCAGTCCGGCAGGTTCTTACTATTGTCGCGGCTCTTCTTCCCACCAAAAGACTCGTAACGCGACCACCGCGATCGGCACCAGTCGCGATACCACCGGCGGCGTACGGTCACCTAATAGTCGAACACGCGGCCTCGACCCCCTATACTTGTAGTAGCAATTTTTCGGCGGCGTGATCGACCCACTAATTGCGCACATGAACGCAGACCTCCCAAAATGTTACCGAGCCATAAAGAAATCGTTACACCAAATAATCGTGGTAGCTTACCGTCGACAGCTGCGGTACTTCGCCCCTCGGCAACAGTTCGCTCACACCCGCGATTGTATAATCGGCGCAACTGATTACTATGATCTCGATCCTGCCCAAAAGCCAACGCAAGAGTGATCGATTTCCGATGGCTCGGCAACGCGGAAGCGTGGCGCCCTCCTGCAGGATCGGTTTCCTGTCCTTCGATCGATTTTCCTTTTTGGATCGATGCCTCCTTCGACGTTCGGTGGTTCTTCAGCACGAGGTACGGGTGGTCCGAGCCACTTTGGGCTGGAGTTTTGGCACGCGAGCTTTTAACTCGCTCGGTCGTGCGAGCTCGCTATACCCGTCGTCGCGATTTTACGCGACCGATTTCTACGAAACGGATTATTCGAACGTCGCGAAAACTACACTCACTCTTTCGACGCGATTCCTCCGAGGAAAACTCCCTTTAGGCGGCGAACGCGAAATACGAAGTCTTCTCAAAACGCCGGTAATCGACGTGAGGCGTAAACACTAGGCGGAACGCGCCTCGGCAAGTATGAAATCGAGGACGAGACGGGAAGCGTATCGATCTCACGTCAAACAATATGAGCCACCTAGCGAAATATTACGGGAAGGATCAGTTTGGTCGACTCACCGTCTCTCCGGAATAGATCGTCCTTCCTCTCGATACGGACGTTTCGGCACCAACGATGCAATGTCACTTCGGAACGAAACGCAAGCGTTACAAAAACACGTTCGATGCGATACGGGAGCCAGCACGATAGTGATCCTTCGCGGTTTCCGATTAACAACGATCTACCCGGGAATCCCCACCCTACTTATTATTTACCTAATTGGACGGTCTCGCGCGCGAAATATTTAATTGTGGGTCTCCCACGGAAGGTCCGTGGTCCTAGACTCATTCGAAATTCCGTTAACAATCACCTTGTGGCGAACGAGATGTCCTTGACGGTCCCAGGGCGCTCTCACACACGCGTATGAACCCCTTCCTACGGGATGAGACGGCGACAGGACCTTTCAAGTGGAGTTCCATTCGGATAGTCGGGTGTTGGGGGGTTCTAGGTCTGCGTCGTCTCCGGGATGTTCGGCCCATGTGTGCGAGCTGCTCCTTTCTTTCACCAGCATGCAGGACCTTTGTTTGGCCAGCAAAATCGCGAAGATGAAGTTCCACGAGGCGAGCCGCCGTAGGTACCGGTGAAGGAGCTGGTGGTGCACGGGGCACGTCGTCAAACTTGGCCTTACTCGGCGCGCGCGGTTCGAATTAGCCGCTGGTCGGTCCTTTACGCGGAATTTCCTCGGGGAGCGCTCTCGAAATTCGTGAATGTCGGTTCGGTACGTTGGATGGAGGTCCGGTCCATTCGAACTGCCTCTTTGGGCGGCGAAAAGTAACGAAGAAGTGACGTCGCAAAATCTGCAACGACACAATATATTAACCCCTTGCCTTACTATTTAATTTTGAGGTTTCAGACTAGAACGTACTATTTAATTTTGCCTGACAATCTATATACGCAATGATATACCGTAAACCGATTTGTGTTGCTTTAAAATCAATGTAAAATGGTTAAGTTACTGTTCAATAGCATATTAGACGCCAGTTTATGATAAAAAGTTGAAAATTGACAAACTTGGTATTCGAAATGCATGACGTCTCTGAGACGTCATTTTAAGACAAGGGGTTAATGTCGGAAGGTACGTTTCATTTCTATATCTATATATGTATATCACCGAACAGTATTGCAGACAATCAACCAAAAAATTTTCATTGTATGGGTCCGTAAAAAAGATTTAACCAAGCAAACAGTTGCTGTTTTTAACGTAATTATGAGTTTGTTGAATGTAACTGAAATTTCTGATGTATATTAACAATCGGATGAGGGGAAAGCTTGAGTATTCTGTAGAAAATTGTCTCCGAAGTGGAAGAATTCCTACAGAGTATTGAAAATATTTAAATAAAAAAATAAGAAGTGGTTACAAGAACATTTCACAGTTCAAACTTATGATGATGAAGCCGTGGAACTTCAATATTCATAGGACGTCCTCCCTTGTCATATGATCAGAAATCAGCTCAGTGTCAAAGGCGAGAGGCATCCATGCTTTCGAAAGGCATTAATACAAATTTATATCTAATACTACATGCAATGGCAATTACTGCAGGTAAAATATTACAAAAAATCCGGATCCAATGAAAGAAATAAGAAGACAATTTTCCTGCAATGAAGAAGTACCAATTGTATACTTTATAGATGAAGCAACAGATTTCTTTTACGATAACAATTGAAGCAGAAGACAATACGTAAATATCAGGTTAGATCATAAAAAGAAAATTACGACTTATATCCGACCTTCAACGCCGTTCGAGAAGCAAAAGTGTCTAGAGCTATTTTTAACTTTGGCCACGAATTGTTGCTTCCTGTGCTACTGTATATTATATACAGGGTGGCCCACATAACTCTGAACAGCTCAATATCTCGAAAACTATGCCATCGATTTTAAAGTTCTTAGTCTTAAATTGCATGGAACTGAAGGGCCTTTCTGACTACATAAACGTGAAGTGGTCTCCCTTCCCCTTTAACGAGGGAGGGGAGGTACCTTTGTAATTTTAAATGGAACCCCCTATAAAATGTTACATATTTAGATTCTACAGGAAAAAACAAGTCAATTTTGTCTGAAACATTTTTTTGTCAGATACTTCCATGATGAGATATAACAGTTTGAAATTTCGAGTTGTAGGTACTTGAAGCGCTCGGAAATAGCGTTATGGAATTATACGCGCTTGAGTCCTTTGCTTATTCGTGAAGAAATAAAATGTATTTTAAATTAAATGTTCAAAATGTCCACCACGGGATTGTAAACATTTATTTACTCGAAACATCAAAATTGTTCTAACATTTTTTAACATTTCGGGAGTCACTGAAGCGCAAACGTATTCTTTGTTTCATATCCTCTTTTGTCGTCGGTGGTTCAAACATAACTTTGTCCTTTACATATCCCCATAAGAAAAAATCTAATGGTGTTAGATCGGGGGATCGAGAAGGCCATTGACGAGGTCCCCCACGACCTATCCATTTGTTCCCAAATTTTTCGTTCAAAAATTGCCTGGTGATGATTGCAAAATGTGGAGGAGCGCCGTCTTGTTGGAACCACATTTCTCTTCTAACGTGCAGTGGCACATCTTCCAAAAGCGCAGGCAAATGATTTTTTAATAAATCACAATAACTTGCAGATGTTACAGTTTCTTGAAAAAAATAAGGTCCAATCACAAAATCTCCTATTAGGCCACACCAAACATTTAAAGACCATCGATGTTGAAAGGGAACACATCGCATCCAATTTGGGTTTTCCACGGCCCAATAATGCAGATTATGTCTATTTACATGCCCTGAATTCATAAAAGTGGCCTCATCGGAAAAAAGTATTTTGCACAAAAAGTCATTTTCCACAACACCCTGCAGACACTCACAAAATCTTACGCGGTGATCGTAATCTGCTATCCAAAGCTCTTGTGATAAAACCATGTGATATGGATGATACTTTTGCCGTTTCAAAATTCGTTGAATCGATGAACGACTAATATGTGATGTTTGTGCAAGTGTACGTTGACTAATATGAGGATTTAATGTAATTGCAGCAAGAATACTGGCACTATTATTTTCATTAGTGACAGCTTTAGGTTTATTGCGAGTTTTTTACACAATTCACCGTGCTCGCGAAGCCGCTTTTCTAAATTATGAAATGTTGCATGACATTTTTTGATCCCATAACGTTCAAAAAACATCACTGTTGCACGCCGATAATTTTTTTGGCATTCACCTAACGTTAATAACATATTCACTTCTGTGTCAAAAGCAGCCATAATCACAATGTTACTGCTTGAATAACAGCTCTAAACTGAAAACGTTTTCATAGATAAGTGAGTCAAACTCAAGAATTGTAAATTATTGTTTGTGTTTCTTCATGAATAAGCAATGGACTCAAGCGCGTATAATTCCATAACGCTATTTCCGAGAGCTTCAAATACCTACAACTCGAAACTTCAAACTGTTATATCTCATCATGGAAGTATCTGACAAACAAATGTTTCAGACAAAATTGACTTTTTTTTCTGGTAGAATCTAAATATGTAACATTTTATAGGGGGTTCCATTTAAAATTACAAAGGTACCTCCCCTCCCCCGTTAGAGGGGAAGGAAGGCCACTTCACGTTTATGTAGTCAGAAAGGCCCTTCAGTTCCATGCAATTTAAGACTAAGAACTTTAAAATCGATGGTATAGTTTTCGAGATATTGAGCTGTTCAGAGTTATGTGGGCCACCCTGTATATGTAAGTTTGAACGGTCCTCCCAAAACTGACTATGCGACGAGAGCCACAAGACTGGTGAGGTTAGGGAACGATGAGGCTCGAGAATAAGTGTTTAGATTAAAGCATTGTATTAAAGGTTGAACAATAAATGTACTGAGTATCGACAATTTGTGTAGATTCAGGTCAGTACATGTTGAGTGATTTATATGTTGAGTTTATGTACGTAAATGTTATATTAAAATTGCATTTGTGAAAACAACATCCACGCGTGTCGGTATTTATTCCACCCGTCTGAATTGGAAATTGAGTCTTACAAATCTACACAAATGGAGACAGTTAAAGCAGAATTCAGATTTGAATCCGAAGCAGGTGCTACGAGTAAAACAAGGGTGGTTAAGGT
The DNA here is from genome assembly GCA_913789915.3 of Sphecodes monilicornis. Classification (NCBI taxonomy): domain Eukaryota; kingdom Metazoa; phylum Arthropoda; class Insecta; order Hymenoptera; family Halictidae; genus Sphecodes; species Sphecodes monilicornis. Next base: position 1,165,020 of record OU565293.1, on the reverse strand, counting down.
AAAAACGATTAGACTGATAAACCAGAAAAAAAATTTTCAATTCCCACAAGAACAACAGACCAATGTACACCATGAAGAGTTGTTCAAAACCACGATTGCAAAAAATGTCGTGAATAGCTTGACCACGCGTAATAAATTTAGAAACGTGGTAATTACACTTACTGATTACCTGCGTAAAATATATTTAGATAAAGAAAATAATGTTGTCTTCAATGAGTGGTATTTGGAAGAAGTGCCAGTAAATGCACAATCAAACTCCGGGGAGAGTCAAGCACAAGAAAAATCTATACATTCAATAGTGAAGGATATGATTGTAATGAAATTTAATGGCGAAAACGCAAACGCTAGATCATGGATGAAATTATTCATACAAGAATGTAATAGATTAAGAATAACAGAAGATAAATATGCACAAGTTCTAAGATTATTTTTAGAAGGATCTGCCTTAGACTGGTATATGAACTTTATGAACTCCAACTCAATTTCACATGCGTGGGAAATGTGGGACAATTCCTTTTTAGACACATTTTCTGAAATGGCATGGTCTGAAATTACCTATGCATATGAATATAAATTTTTGTATGGATCCTTAATAGAATTTGGATTAAAGAAACAAAAATTGTTATTAGAAGCAGATCCTGAACTAACTTTAAATTCACAAATAAATTTAATTGAAATAGCGTTACCTGAGTTTGTTAGAAATAAAATAGAAAAACAGAATTTAAAAACTGCAGAAGATTTGATGGCAAAGCTGAAACAGCTGGGTCATGTCAATAATATAAAGAAAGAAAGAGGAAGCAATGAAAGTAAACTAAATACCGAAAATGTAAAAAAACCTTGTACAATATGCATAAATTTAGGTTATAAAAATAGATTTCATCCAGAAAACATGTGCAGAAACAAAGATAAGAATATGCAAAATAAAAAAAATAATAGCATAAAAGTAATAAATAACGTAGAAATCCAAGATGCTGTGGCGAATAGTGAACAGTCAAAAAACGATTAGTAACTCCACTTATCAAAATAAGAATAGCTATTAATAAAACTCCGACAGTCGCTTTGTATGACTCTGGATCTAATATTGCATTGATAAACTATAAATACTGGAAAGAAAATGATGACAATATCAATTCTATGATAAGTGGGGGGGACAACATAAAAAGCGTAACAGGAGTAACACAAACAGAAGGAGTTACAACATTATTGGTAAAAATTGGCAAAATAGAAAAATCATTCTCCTTCTTCATAATAAGGAGTGACAATTTCAAAGAAAACCTATTATTAGGACTAGATGCCATACAAAAGTTTAAACTTAGGCAGGATGAAAACTTAAAAATTACGCAAAATTATACAGAAGAAGAAAATAAAAAAGTGAACGTGTATAAGAAAGAAGAAGACACGCAGCACGATAACAATAAATTGGAAAATATTTTACATAAATTTGATAGCATATTTGCAAAAGAAAAATTTGATGTGGGCAGAACTTCAGAATATGAAGCAACAACAAAGTTGACAGAAAACAAATACTTAGCAAAAAAAACCATACAAATGTTCTATGCAAGATAAAATAGAAATAGAGAATCAAATTGATAAATTGGTAAAAACAGGCCTAATTGATGACTCATGCAGCCCGTATGCAGCTCCGGTCACATTAGTGTTCAAAAAAGAAGAAGGAAGAAAATCACGCCTATGCATTGATTATAGAGATCTGAACAAAATTGTAGTGCCAGAAAGTCAACCATTCCCAAGAATTGAGGATTTAACGTTACGCGCAAGAAACTGTAAATATTTTACAAAACTGGATATAAACTCGGCGTTTTGGTCGATACCAGTGCGACAAAAAGACAGGTACAAAACTGCCTTCGTAACGCATCATGGCCATTGGCAATGGACGTGTTTGCCATTTGGGCTAAAATATTCGGCGGCAATATTTCAAAGAGTACTAGCTAGTGTGATAAGGAAAAATGCACTGGCATCGCAGGCAGTAAATTACATTGATGATATTTTAATTCACTCTAAAAGTTATGAAGAACACATAGTACATATTGAACAAACTTTAAGAGCATTACAAAATGAAGGTTTTAAACTAAATTGGGCAAAGTGTAAATTTATACAGAATAAGACAACTTATTTAGGTCACGAAATCGGTAAAAGCTGTATAAAACCAATGACAGATAATCTTATAGCCATCAGAAAATTTCCCATACCACAGACAAGAACACATATAAGACAGTTACTAGGCAAAATAAATTTTGACCTGGAATATATTCCAAAAAGCACAATTCTGTTAGAACCATTCCACAATTTGTTAAGAAAGAATGTAAATTTCAATTGGACAGAAAAATGCCAGATTAATTTTGAGAAGATAAAAGAGTATCTATGTTCAAAACCAGTATTAGCGATCTTCGACCAAAATGCTCCAATTTATATTTACACAGATGCAAGCATCGAAGGAATTGGAGCAGTTCTAAAACAACAGCAAGAAAGCAAAGAGTTAAAGCCGGTATTTTATTTTTCAAAAAAATTAACAAAAACACAAAAAACAAAAAAGGCTATTTACATTGAATGCCTAGCAATAAAGGAAGCTATTTTATATTGGCAGTATCATCTTATGGGAAAAAAATTCTTAATATTCACCGATCACAAACCGCTGGAAAATTTCAATATAAACAAATGCACAGATCCTGAGTTATTGGAAATATTAAATTTCATTTCCCAATTTGATTTTGATATAGTGTATAATCCAGGTAAAAACAATGTAGAAGCGGACTGCTTATCCAGAAATCCACTTCTAGAATCAGAGGGAGAAGAAAATAGAATAGATGCGGTGGTAAGAACATCAATGTTCTAAAAATAGAAGAAATAATTGAAAACGAAAAATTGATAAAATTAGACAATAAGTATAATGTTGAAAATAATATAATATCCAAGACATTAAATAACAAGAAAAAGATTTGGATAACAGAAGAATTTGGAGTCAATTTAATAAAAACGATGCACGCCGAACAAGGACATATTGGAACAAAACAGTTGATGTTGACTATTGGTCAAAAATTCTATTTCAAGAACATGTATAAAGACATAAAAATTGTTTGCAGGGCTTGTGAAACGTGTAAAAAAAATAAAACTAGAGTGGGCTGTTTTAAAGCCCCACTATCACAAGTAGGCCCAGCAACGGAACCATTCGAGATCGTGTCGTTGGATATAATAGGAGGTCTTAAAGGAAAGAGGACCACAAAACGATATCTCCACTTTATTACAGACCACTTTACCAGATGTGCTTTCATCACAACTTCCAAAACACAGACTTCAAAAGATTTTGTAAAAATAGTAAAAAAAGTAGAACAGAATGGAAAAATAAAAACGTTACTCACAGATCAATAGGCGGGCATTAATTCAACAGAATTCAAAAAATACATAAAAGATCAAAATATAACGCTAATTTTCACCGCAGTAAATTGTGCATTTTCGAACGGATTAAATGAGCGAACAAATCAGACAAACGATGTATTATATGTACAGCTACATCGTTATTTCACATTACTGTATACTGTATGGAAGCCGATATTTTGAATTTTATGTCTTTGATGTTAAATTCGTTATCAGCGACCCGAAAAACCCCAAATTATAAATTTTCAGATAGCTGCGATTCAATCTTGATTCTTGGCCACGTTCTCGTGGTTCCTGGACCACAGCACTGTGGCGGCGACCGATTACACTGAGCGGTAGCGTTGCTGTCGCGCCGTATTCGAATCGTGAGCAAGAGAAGGAGTACTAATTTACAATATTTAAATAAAACTCGTATATTCGTATATAGGGAATTATTTTTATCTAATACCGAACAATAATTACAGCATGTTGATTCGATTTTACAATCAAATTATTATTGTACCCGGCCTTTTTATATCTGTTGAAACGGTGGCTCGTAGCAGTGTGGATCCATAGACTTAACACCATCTTGAGTGTTTAAGTTTTGGATAGGCCTGGGATAGGTTCGGTTAGATTACCAGACTTTTTTTTACATGAGGGTAACCTTTTTTACGGATACCCCACCCCTATCCAAGGGGGCACTGGCTAAAGGGCAATACCAGTCATACCCACTAACTCCCTCATGACAGCCGTCTCCATGGTTTACAGGGGAAGGACCAGGACCCGTGGCACGATTTCAAACCGACGTCTTCCCCAACCTGCATTTTATACCCATCTCTGGAAGAGAGATGACGTATTTCCTCCAATAGTAATCTAAGCTCAGGGCACTATGACCGCTGTGCCGTAATGCTTCCCACCCCGTGAATTGCCCGCTGGACGGCCAAACCCTCGTTTGAGCCGCCCGACGATCCCCGGAGACCCCCTGCCGCAGCAAAAGGTATCCGCACACGCTCCTCAGAGGTCACCCATCGGGATTGTGCGATTGGCACGCACTCTGGGTGCCCCCCCCCTTTACGACCGGGCTTGAGATTGCGTTCTCGTACCCGCTCTACCGCCTCCTTCTGTAACATCACATCCTCGCAGAAGGTGGCAAACGCCTCCCACGACCTGTCGGAGCAATTGCTGGCAATGACAGGTCCAATCCCACAACCTGTTGTAGGACTCAGCGCTCGCGAACCCACGCTGGACATTCCTCCAGCGTGTGCTGCGACGAATCTGTCGGATCATCGCAATGCTAACATTGCGCCGTCTCCTCCCTCCAAAACATCCATGTTCCGTACACATTTGTTCCAGCCGGTACGTGAGCAGTCTCCTTCCCATCTCCTCCGCCGACTTACTAATGCGCAAGCGCCATTCCCGGTCGGCCTGCTGCCAGGCGCAACGATTCACGATCGCCAGTCCGACCTCCCTTTGCTCCCGATCTAATCCCACCAAAGCTGAGGCTTTCGCTTATCGGTATCTCTCCGATAACGCGATCGCATTCGGATCGAGAGGGATCATCCCCGCAACCATGGCCGACGCGTAGGATATCGCGCGCCCAAATAGGGGCTCCATAAAGGATTACGCCCCGCACCTCTCCCGCGTATAACGATCTAACCCGACGCGCGGGCCCCGCCAAGTTGGGCAGAAGACGACCGAGCTCAGCGATCTTCTTCTCCACCTTGGGGGCTAGGAGGCCGAAGTGGAGATCGGATCGCCACAGGCTGTCGGGGACGAGACCCAGATATTTCATCTGGTACCCGATCTCGACTCGTAAGCTCCCGACCCACATCCATACCCTTGGAGGCTCGACCGCCCAAGATTTGGGGTAAAACCACATTGCCTCGGACTTGCAGCACGAGACCTTCAAGCCAAGCGCTCTTGTGGCAGATATTTGCACAATGAAATATTTAGAATAATTAGATATAATATATTTACATTGAATAGATACAAATTACAAGAACTAGAACATGCAGTGAACTGAAGACGCGTACATACATCATTAAAATATTACAAACAAATCACCCCTATGGAAACCAACATATACTGGGTCGTCCAACACATTTGGACACATATATGATAGTACATTCTTCACAGCTCTAATGGAGGAGACGGCGCGCGTCGCTCCACACTCTGTCGCCATCAAAGCCGCCCCCGTGCTCCGCCCTGTGGCCAACAACAGTTTTATCCACATAACACACCAAGTTGACACCGAGCCGGGGATTCACCCGCAATACCGAGTCGTACGCGAGATTCCACAGCAACGGGCCTAAAACCGACCCCTGCGGAACTCCCCACACCACTCTGTTCTTACCGAACCGTACCGGCCGGGTTACTCTATCGTCCTGTCGGACAGGTAGGACCCGACTAAACCGCGATCGACCGTGCTCCGCAAATACAGACGCACCCTGTGATGCAGGAGCGCCTCGTTCAACCTATCCCAAGGGATGGAGTTGAAGGCATTGGAAATATACAGGGACACCGCCAATGCCACTTCACTCTTGTCAGTCGCAGCTTCGGTCAGTGCTCTCAACCGCAGAATGGAAGCCAAACTGTTGGTCACTAAGATCGGGGTCTACACCCGTCTGGTGCCGGTCGAGACGGGCCGCGAGCACCCTCTCGAATAGTTTGCCCGCCTCGTCAAAGAGGCGCAACGGCCGATAACCGGACCGCTTATCCGCGGGTTTCCCGTCTTTGCGGAGGAGGACCAGACGCCCTTCTCTCCACAGTGGAGGGAATTTGCCCAGCCTCAAACAGCTACCGAACAGCCCCTTGAGGTTGGGCCACAGGACCTGTAGGGCCAAGCTCAGGACACCGCCCTGCATGCCATCGGGTCCCGGTGCGGTATTCCGAGCCCTCATGCGTTGCACTGACGTGTCCAGCTCTTCGCACGTAACCTCCATCATCTTCTCGGACCACCCTCTCTAGAAGTTGGGGGTCCATCGATTCTGTCAGTGGGGGTCCCTTGCTCTAAGCTTGTTTAAAACAAGCTCATAGGGACGCCTCCACGGATCATCGTCCAGCGTGTCGAGGAGCTCCTGCCACGCCTTTTGCTTGGCCTCTCTAATGGCTCTCCGAAGTGGCATCTGCCGCTGCCAGTACACTCGGTAGAGCGCCGCCATCTCCCCGACCCCACTCGATCTCCTCTTTCAAGCTCTGGTGTACTGCTGTTGGGCGCCATTACAGAACCAATGCAGCTCTGCAATTTCACCCGACCACCAGTACACCGCTCGCTTGTCCGGCCCGTTGCAAATGCGGGGTACCGCAATGTCGCTGATGGCGATCGTTGAGTCGCGAAATCTAATCGCCTCCTCAGCGGGGTCCCGCCCGACTGGATCCGGATCCAGCCAAGCCTCCAATTGTACGTCGGCATCACACAGGTTCTTGTCCAGCTTCCCTAACGACCATCGCGGCCGCTGGTTCGTCCTTCGCTGACGAGCTCGGGTTTCCCGTGCGTCGTGAAGGGCAGCGACCACTCCCATATCAATGGGGATGTTGTCGGAGGTCAACTCGACCTCTTCTGCTACCCTCCACCACCACTCAAATCACGCATGACCTGGATCAACAGGTCCTGGGCCCTGCGCGAGTGGTTCAAGTTTCCCTGTATTATCGGGATGGACTTGTCTGACATTGATAGAGGATAGACGTTTTCTTCTTCTCTGTGGCACCATCATCCTTGGCGCCATCCTCCTTCTTCTCCTTCTCCTACACCTTCTTCTGCGACGGCTTCCCAGGAGGTGGGGCGCAGGCAGGGGAACCGTACAGGTCCTCGGACAGCCTTCCAAGGTCCGTACAAAGCGGACACATGGGAACAATCGTACTGAAAGCGGACCTCAGGCCCAGACGGAGCCCAAGGATCGTGCCGACATCCGCACATCCTCTATTTTAACTTCTGCCTCTGAACAGCCACCTGCGGCTGCAAAGGCCGTCCCCATCTCCTCAGAGGGGATCGAGTCATCCCGTCGCTACCTAGAACGGCGGCCTTCCTTCCCATCAGAGTTCGTGCCTTGTCAGGGCACTCCGGCCCCTGACATCTAGAAGGATGCACCCCGTTTTGGCCCCCCTCAATGCCGATGTACTTAAGGTCCATGGCCTGCCTGGCTCTGGCCCTGGCCATCACCTCCGCATACGAGAGCGTATTGCCCTCCGAAATGATGATGGCCACTGTCGCCGTTTTGGGCGTGCGGCCTAGGGCAACTCCATCCTAAATTACCAGACCTAACCGAGACCTAACACCATCTTGAGGTCGTCCAATTTCAGAGAATGTCTTCGATAACATATGTCAAATCCAAAATCACATTCATGTAGATACTGGCAAATAGCAATATGGGAGCATCGGTATATTTTTGTTCATAACTTTTTAATAAAAAACGAGCGACGGCTAAAATCTGTTGGAGGTTACTTAGAAAGATGACCTTGATAACATAATATCAATACAGTATATCGCTTTAGCCTTCAATACTTAGAAAACTGCTATTTTTTTAAAACTTCTATTGTTTATAACTTTTTAATAAACAACAAGCGCCGGCTAAAACCTCTTATGGGTTACTCAGAAAAGTGACCTTGACAACATATGTCAAGTTCAAGGTGAATCGAGGTGGCACCCCTATACGTAATATTTACTGTTGTATTTTACAACTTTTTTTATATGGCCCTATATTGAGAATTTAAAAAATGTGTTTTATAGATCTGTGTCAATTATATGTATTGTTACGTACAGAGAATTCTCTCGGTATGTATTTCTATCAGAACTTTCTAATCTCTTTCCTGAGAACAGAAAACGCCCTATGTCGACCCCTTTGCTTATAGAAAGATGACTATGCTTCAGCTGGATGCAACCGGCACAAAGCATGATTCAGTACAGTGACAATTCCATACGATTTTCTAATATCGAAATTTTGAGAACATCCTCAAGATTCCCTAATATGAATCTCGTTTTGGAGCTGATTGTACTTAGCGAGATCGGGCCTAGTCACCCTTTCGAATTTGTTAACCTTATAGATTCCGCGAGTATGGTATTAATCTATCTTGGCAGAATCATTCAATCACACCAGTAGTACTTAGGTAACTATACAATACTATCGTTCTCACACACTCAATTCTTACTGCTACAATAACAGTTGGAACAGATCCAGTTTCCTGAAATACAGAATTTAGTTCAAGGTAATTTTGAGTAACATTTGATTTTAACTCACTATTCAGTTTCAGCAATTCTTAGTTGACCGTTCTTACATGATACAATCTTGTCGCTCGGGTTAATTTACAATATTAACCTGTAACCGCTGGTTTTGGGGCTTATGGAATCCCCGTTGTTCAACTTATAGGCAAAAGACTCTAAATATTATTTCTATGGGGGCCGGTTACTCCCCCCCCCCCGTGGTCTCGTGATGTGACAATATCGCGAGACACGGTCCGTGCCTCCAGGCACTGGAAAGCCGAGACGTTTGGGTGAAACTCAAATGATTAAATAGCAATATCTGGTAGAAACAAGATATATTCTGTTTTCTTTATGGATACAAAGATCTCGGAATAGAATTTCGCGAGCAATTATTCTATAAGGCCGGTAGCACGGCGAAGCGGTATCACCGACGTCGTCGTGACGTCTCGAATAATCACGGAACAGCACACGTCGAGTGCATGCACGGACGTATAGAAAATCTCGATACGATTTACGCTTACGCTGAAGTTGAAACTACGGGACGATGACCCACTGCTTCGAACGGGGTACCTCGGGAAACGCGGCCGTATCGCTTGCGACGACCCGGCAGAACGCGATCGTTGCACAGCAACGTGTACAAGAAACAGATTTTATACAATAAAACGCTGTAACTGTTCCGGTTTTCCGCGGCGTTCCGTTGATCCGCGGCTTTCCGTTGATCCGCGGCGATGCTCCTCGTGCCGAATGAGCTCGTCGGTCCGGGGTTCGTGCGGCGAGGAGGACGGCTGGGAAACGGAGAGGTTAGGGGGCGAAATAAAATACACACGGTTTCTATATTCTACCGGAATAACCGTGCGCGGCGCGGTCGGTACTACGGACCTGGTGCTCGGCGGTTACGGGGCATGCGGTTGATCGTGGCCGAAGCCACGATCCCCTGCCGCGGGTAGGGTCTTTCGGTCCCCGAGGTCGGCGAAGATGCCAATTACGGGGCCTCCCACGGCAGTTGACGGTAGTCGAAGGGGCGCTGCTCCCAGGACACCGAAAACAGGCGCTGCCTGCCTTCTGCAGGCGCTACCGGCAGGGTGGTAAACAGGTGCTACCGGCAGGGTGGTAAACAGGCGCTGCCTGCCTTCTGCAGGCGCTGCCAGCAGGGTGATTTACAGGCGCTGCCTGCTTTCTACGGGCGCTGCCAGTAGAATATTTTACACGCGCTGCCTGTCTTCTACGGGCGCTGCCCGCAGGGCGGAGTACGGATGCGGCGAGGCGCTGCCATGCCGCAGGATCGGGGCGGGTGGAGGTGACTAGTAAGCGTGTGGGTTATACTTGCGCCGGAGCTCGTTTTCGGTTCAGGTCTTCTCCGCTTTCGCGCCTACAGGACTGGCTAAGCTGGCTCGAGTGTTCATAGCAAACGTCTCAGTGTCGTACTGGTAACGGCTCTTCCGCTTGCGTTTGCAGCGGCTTATACAGCCGGTACTTGGCGGTACGGGGAATGGTGCGGCGCGGTGTTCTGCCGATCACCATGGCAACGTATCGCCGCGGTTTCGTGGCGATCTCGGCGCGGTACGGCGTGCGGTCGGAGGGTTTCGGTGCGGCGAGCTGATACCGCGGCTCGGTCTGTTTCGGAAGTATTCGGCGCGGTTCGGGATCTTGGTAACAGACCATCCGGCAGGTCTGTTACAACGCAGGTACGACGACTACTTTGAATGAGAACCCGCGGGAAACAAAATTGAAGATACGGAATGGCGTCGCCAAATACCTATTCCACGTGTGAAGGCCGATGGCTGGAGTGCGCAGAAAAACCCGGTCGCAATATAAACACGGTAAATTCCTTCGACGGTTGGAATTTTCGTGTACGGCGAACGCGTTCCTTGTCTGAACAACAAGCAACGACTCTACGCTTGGGTGGCTTTGTCCTATTTCGTGTGTCAACAACTAATTTGGAAATTTTACTGAATATTTACGGGATAGTCACCTTGCTCCGTCTTAAATTTCAGATGGTAATTTATCTTGTTATGCAACCCGACGCGAACGATTGAGGACCGGTCGCAGCATCCACTCAATCGGCCGAATTTCGGATGATTTGCGTGAGTGGAGACCCTCACTAGACCTCGACTGACGCGCGACACCTAGGAGTTCAAACCTCGGCACCGAAGTGGATCTGGAGAGATCTCCGGTGTTCGGTAGGCCAACCTCGATCGTGCTTAATCGGATCGTTAATGTACCACGCGCCAACAGCAGGAACAGACAATCGTCCCGGCTGGGAACAACCGCTGTCTGCCGTTAGATGCTCAAACACTCGTTGGGAAACATCTTTGGTTCAGGCAGTGCGTAGCCCTGGGCGTCCCCTCCGATATCCAAACGAGAGTGTGAGGTTTCTTGGATCGAGAATATTCGACCTCTTGCGACGCGACGACCAACGATGTAGGAACAAACGAACGTTCCGGCCGGAGTGCTCCGGATAGCAACGACTTCTGTCTACCCGTCAGAAACTCACAAACACGTGCAGAAACATCTTTGGTTTCCGCAGTGCGTAGCCTTGGGCGGCCCCTCCGATATCTGCACGAGGATGTGAGCGTATACGATAGAAACTCTTATACAACGAATAATTGTTTTAAAGTATTGAGACGGAGATAGTGCTTATCCTTTCTTATTAACACCTACTTATGATTTTAAATACCGATAATGGCTCAAAATATTATTTTAAACATTATAACCACAAAACACGCTTTGTGAGTGGTCCAAACGGTTTTGCTAAATATTTTGAATATTAATCTACGCGACTCTACGTGGAAAATCGTCAGAAAGCGGTCTCGAGCTCTGGTTTCGGACTGTGCCACAACGCGGTTTGCGCTATCGACTCCTCGGTTTGAGGCGCGTAGATCGCGAGGATAGCTTGGACGGTTTGTCTGCTCGAACAATCTACCGTGTTTCGCCGCCGGACCACTCGTTACACGTCTTGACTAGACCGATTCTAAACGTAGAGTGCCGGCTCCATCGCTTGCATCGACCTCCTTCGATTTACTCGATAGGGTATCGATGCGCGCGCACACCATCCTGTGTGGGGGCATGGGCGGTCCCTCTCTATGAAAAGGACAGCTGCTACGCGACGGTAACCCGTGGTAGGGCGCGGCAGGACGAAGCCGCCTATACATACTGTCACGCGCGTTGCTTTCGACCGCAATCGGCTTCGGCAACGGCACCGGGTTTTTACAGGCCTTTCGACCGGGCTACGGGCGGCCGCGCGAGCCGTAGTCCACTCGGGACAAAACGGTTTCCCTCAGGCTTACGAGATCGGCAAAATTACCGGTTCGGTCTATTTCTCGGGCGCCAGACACACGAGGTGTCACGCAAAATTCGGCAACGCGAAATAAGCCTGAGAGAACCGGCCTGATTGAATAGCTCGAGAGCGCGAGCACAGGGTTCTACGCGGAGGGACGTGGGGCGTTCCCCGCGGCGGGAATGGATCTCGGGAAAATTACAGATGCAATTTTGCGGCTATCAGATTTTTTTATTCAACATCGAGATTCTACAGGCACGGGTTCAACCCGCGGCGGTCATGATAGCCGAACGCGTCACAAATGATATCGCGGCAGATATTCGGCACGCACGCGTTTTCTCTCCCTGACTCTGTCCGGCAAACCGGCAAAGAAATCTGCGGCGGATTCGAACCGCCCGCGGTCTTGACTCTACGAACTATCGGCAGCGTAGCACGAGCGATACGGCACGACCATTTCTTCCGCGTTTCCGCGATTCTACCGCGGCGTCCCACGCGGAGACGTCTCTATTGTCGCGCGGTCACTTCTCGCCAATAAATCGGCGCGATTTTCCGGCGGCGCGTACGATTCGCCAAAAACGCGACGCTATCCCGGACCACGCCAAATCGTTACCGAGCCCTCACGAAACGAAATCGCTAACAATTAACAGAGGTAGCTTACCGTCGGCAGCAATGTTCACCTTAGCCCCTTGTGGTCGGCAGCAACGATATAACACTCGCGGTTATAAAATACGATCGAAGACGCTACGATAGCATTCGCCAAAAGCCAACGACAGAGTGATCGACGGTCGATCGTCGACGACTCGGTAACGGGGGAGTAAGGCGTCCCCCACTTCCCTACGCTCTCTCCTCCCCGGTTTCCCCCGCGGCACCCCTAACGCTAAGCGCGCGGCACGGTCGGATCCTTAAGGATCGGTTCCCGGCCCTACGGTTTTTATCGGGGATCGGCGCATTTTCCGCGGATCTTGCTGAATCTTCCGGACGAGGTGCGGGACGGTGCGAGCCGCTCCGGATCGGACTTCTGGCCATTCCTCCGGGCGAGGCGGCAGCGAGGGGGAGACGATGGTCGCTCCTGCTCGGCCAAATCCCTCGTTGGCGCCTCCGGGTTGTTCGGCCCGTGTTCGCCCTATCCCTCGCAGTCCTCGTCGCGGTCCGCTTTCTTCGGGCCTTCCTATTTGCGGCTGTGCCCTCGGGTACTCCGCCAGCGGGGAGAGAGTTGATGAACCCGGGCCCTTGGACCCGGGCTCCGGTCCTGTGGAATCACGCCGCGCCGAAGTGGCGCGACGCTCAAATCGTGAAATAGGTGACCAATCCGATGCGGATCGTCTCCCGGAGAATTGCTCACGATGACCGAGTTCTTATCGGTCTAGCCAGAGGGCGGTCCGGTCCTCGGGAAAGCGTTCGGAGGGACGTAGGCAACACTTGCCACGTCACGATACATATAATAGTGTAACTTTGTCCTAAGAAGTTTTTTTGTACAACGATGTATATATATATATATACAGGGTGAGTCCGAAGAAACAGAACACCTAAATATCTGCGTTACTTTTCGTTGTACAAAAAAACTTCTTAGGACAAAGTTACACTGTTTGAAGGGCCACATGTAACGGTGTAAGGGAAAAGTTTTCAAGGTCATTTGTTTATAATATTTTAAGGTCGTCGATGTTTTTTTAAATGGAATGATATATCTTCGTTAACGTAATGTTGAAGCTGACAAAATAACGAATTCATCCATGTAACACAATATGACCTACAAATGACCTTCAACCCAGAAAAATGGAATAAATAAAATTCAACGTGTAAGATTCATTTGCTTTATTTCTGTTACGCAAAATGTTCAAAAATATTCCCTTGAGCTGCTATACATTCATTTAGCCGTGAAGTTACAGAACGTACTGCTGGAAGACATTTATGATATCATAAATACCTTCACCTATGCGTTCGTACAGAATCGTGTTTATCAACTACTAATTACTCTGAAGATCTTCTTGTTATCAGATTTCCACTGTTTCTAAGATTTCTAATTTATCATAAACACGAGTGTCCTTGATAACATATGTCAAGGTTAAGGTCGGTGGAGATGGATCCACTAAATGTAAAATTTGCCGATTCTTACATCTGTCGATGCGTTTCGTTCTTTCCCGCATCAGCCGATTTTGATGAAATTTTCTTGTCAAAAGTAGAACTTGATTTTTTAAATGAATTCTCTATGAGGTCACGAAGCAACTTTTCATATAAAGTTAAGTACATACACGAAACTCGATTTTTTTTAAATTATAGTATAAGGAGCGAAAATTGATGGTTCGAAAAAATCGTTTCTATTACCTGTCTTTCAAACGGAGGTATTAGAAATCATAATAATTGTCGACTCCACTCCTACATTATTTAATCGATAAGTCTCGCCAAATTCTGAACAAGAAGTATCGCAAATCAATCCCCACTTCCGCGGGGTATACCCCGTCAGGAGCCGTGAAGCTTGAGAGGACTCGGTCGCCGAGAAGTGTAACATAATACGGGTCCAGTATATCGGTGAGACCACTAATCCAATGACAAAATTTCTTTCTTTTTATTATTTTTTTATGGAACTTTCACCAACATATTCGTGGCATTTTTCTAGTGAAAATGGTACCAAATAAGATATAATTCCGATGGTATTTACATGAGTAATGGACGATGAAAGTTTCGGGCGCAAGGAAGGACAGCGCATGGGAAAGAAAGAGACGCGGAGAGTCGTCGTCGCCGGCATGAGGAGCTCGGAGGACTACGGCTGCCACGGCGAGTGAGACGCGTGGGCGGGAGAAGTAGGCGTCTCCCTCGAATTTACCTCCAAGTGAGCTACTTCTGGTCATGCCTGGTGTAATGCCAATAAACAAACTTTTTTATTATTACTTATTTTTTAATGAGACTTTCACCAATATATTTGTGGCATTTTTCTGATTAAAATAATACCACGCACGATATAATTCGGATCATATTTACAATAATCTTCTGAAACTTTCATATTTCATTACTCAAGTAAATACCATCGGAATTATATCTTATTTGGTATCATTTTCATTAGAAAAATGTCACGAATATGTTGGTGAAAGTTCCATTAAAAAATAATAAAAAATAAAGAAGTTTTGTCACTGTGTTATTTGTTGTTTTCACACCGACATAGTCGACCCGTATTGTGTTACACTTCTCGGCGACCGAGGCATTCAGCTTCGCTGTCCTTTTCTACGTTCGGCACAAGTCAAAGAATAGTATACTTCAAAACGAAGTGTCGCTGGCCGGACCCGTGGTTGCGACATTTATCGATTAAATACTGTATAATCCCAAGCATTGGGCGTCTATAGACGGCATTTACGTCAACGTGTTAATTGTTTTAACTTGCACTATTTTTGCATTAGACAGCTCATTAATTACTTTTTTTATTACATTAAGTTAAGTTCACTACATTTTTATTGAGATTTTACGGGTTTCCATACCACCTACATTTATCTTCTGTGTTGTGAAATAAAATTTTATATAAAAACTATTCTCTTTTTATAGCTTTTCAAAAAACGGCTATTGGTTTTCATGAAAGGGAAATATACTTTAGAACAATAACTGTCCGTTCCCGACGAAAGTTGATTAATTTCATTGGGTTTGGAATTTTGACAATGTCTGGAACAATCACCGCGTCTATTCATCAACCAAAACAATGCCTATGTGTATTAAATATCAAATAATAGATATGATTGATAGACTATAGGAAATTAATCGATTTATTGTCGCTGTGCAGCTGGCCGCTTCGTAAATCAAAGCGACACAACTATACTTATAATGAAAACGATATAACAATTAGAAGAGACTAAAAAGTAATTCGTTGAAAGTTCATTATTTCTAAAATTCACATCTTACAGTCAGTGAGATGGATCATTTCGAAAATCAAAGTGACATAGCTGCATTCCTGCACAAATTGAAGCAAAGGAATATCCTTTCAACGAAATGAAATTAAAAGTTTCAACAGATGGTTTACTCTTACATGGATCTCCATGAAACAGAAAATAACATAAAAATAGTCTTATTTTATGACACTTTTTTATTACAAAAATAGTTGTTTTAATTTCTGCAAGTACGTAGGATGTGTGTTGTCCGATAAAACTTGGAGAAAGAATCTGTTCATTATTCAACATTGACTTATTCAGGAATATACTAAAAAGCGTCACGGTACATTCTCGATTTATTTTCATATAGCAATTTCGACATTGGTTAAATCTGTTTCTTCTGTACACGTCTTTTAACCGCGACAAACAATGTTAACTAAGAAAATATAGTTAAATCCTATTTTTCTGCAATATGTCCATATGTCCGAATCATTATAAATTCGGAAAATTGGTTCTCCGGGGCAGACATAAGTGATGAGGTGAGACCTAATTCAACTTTGCACGGTGCGCAGGCAGGATTTAAATTCAGTTACGGAATTCCACTTTAGGAACACGACACATGCAACGCAAATACAAATTCGTACATTCGTTACCAGTCTATGATAGATGTTCTCATTTCAATCCGTTTCTATTTTCAACTTTTGGAAACGATGTCATCTTCACATTGTGATAACTGAAACTTTCAGGAGTCCTGTATTTGTTTTCCAGTGTCTGTACATACAGTTGCCTCGGAAAAAAGTTAACGACTGCAATTTGTGGTGACATTAATAGAATAATTATGCTTAATAATAATGGTGTGTATTTAAATATTTTATCCGTTTAGTTGATCGTATATAAATAAAAACTAACTAATAATTCGATTTGATGTTAATGGGAAAATTGAAATGTAAGTTGATGTATCCAAATCAAAATTAATAGAGTGTAATTTCTATTTTGCTTTTATTGCTGCCTTAAAACGATTTGATATACCATTGAATGATTGGTTAATAACATTTATATTAATATCGATCCACTCAAATTTTAATATGTAAAAATATTCTTCTTTTTTTATCATTTTTTGGTAGATCAGAAGCTCGGAAGAGGATACTGTACTAACTGTATATTATTTTTCCAAAAATTTCATTGTAACTTATGCTTTGAATATTGAATCACTGTGTTCTAAAAATGTAAAGTTTTCAAGTTCCATTTTGGCTGAGGAATCTAATAATTTTTCTTTTGGTATATTCATACTTGTATGTCTAACTGCTGTCATCACTTATCGCTAATAATTACTACATTTTTTGAGCCCTGAACACAAAAATTTTTACGATCTTCTGTATGTAGTCTATTTGTACGCTTTTGTATTAATTATTTCAATTTTATCCAATCATAGTAACTATGAGGTTGCATTCTTTTGCCGCATCATATGAGATTCAAGCGTCGCGCGCGTTCGATTTGAGTCGACGCCTGTCTGGCGTTGTCTGCGATATATTACGAAATTGCTCGCAAACTTTGCCGATGGGTTCGAGTGTAGCGTGCCTGACTACGGAACGGACGAAAACTTTTTGACATGGTCCGAGACTATTGGGGGGACAGATTCTTTTTATTTCACGAATAAATATTGTTTCCACCTTTCTTGGTTAGGACAATAATAGGATTATTACTAGATAATTTTAACAATATTTTTTAACTACTCTGAAATAGTTGTACGGGAAAATATTGTAGCTTGCTCTTCTTTACATCGTTCCTTATGGGACAGTTCTGTGTTCTGTGTCCTGTGTCCTGTGCCTGACTGTGCCACATCTGGAGTTTTGTGGCACGCGAACAATAGCTATTGAGCTGAAAACCAGACCGTACAAGTCTGACTCCGAAGCTAGTTGAAGGGAAGCAAAAAGACAGGATTTCTTGGAGTAGCGATCTTGGAGAACTTTAAAGATAATCAATCGTACAGTGCCGTCAAAATCGTAGAGCACTATAAAATTACACTTACGTATAAAATAATATGGGGCAAAATGTATGATACAATATCAAAATTTCCTCCATCACTCATCCTACAATAATCTAATTATTCAAAGAAGTGAAATAAATGGAAGGATTAAAGAATGAGACACATTACGGAACAATTTAATTTGTTTAAATTAAAAGAAATCGAACAACATTTTATGTCTATTTTAAACAGAAATCGAAAATGTATATGGTACTACAGTATTTTATACAATTTTCTAATGAAAGTGATACGAAGTATGAAATAATTCCTCTGATATTCACTTGTGCAGTGAATGAGTGTTTCGGATCCAAAGAGTGGCGGGCTTTTGAACTGTGCCGGCTGACGCGACTATCCGTGTCTCTGTCTTTTCCATACGCTGTCTTTCTTTGCTTCCGAAACTTTCATCGTTCATCGCGCAAGTAAATATTATCAGAATTATATTACATTTGGTATCATTTGCATTAGAAAAATTCCACGAATATATCGATGAAAGTTGGATAAAAAAATAATGGAGAGTAAAGAAGTTTCGTTGTTGGATTGGTAGTAGTCATACCGATATACCCGACCCGTATTGTGTTACACTCCTCGGCGACCGAAGCCCTCGAGTTTCACTGTCCAATTCTACATTCGGCAAAACGGATACACTAGGGATAGTATTCATTGAGTTGTAAAACATTGTAACCTGCGAAATGAGGCTATAACAGTGTCCTTACGACTGCGGCGATATTTTGGGCACCAGCCTCAAGCACACCGACTGATCCCCAATCGGCATCGGCTCGTCCATGAGCCAATACTAATGCGATTCCAAAACGTTTTTGTTTTTTCACGAAACTTTTACCGATGCATTCGTCGCGTTTTTCTGATTAAGACAAGAGTAAACATGACATAATTTTACACATGTTTGCAAGCATAATGAGCGACAATAAGTTTTCAAAGTACACATTCTCATGGGTAGACATGAACCGAATTATGTCATGTTTGGTCTCATTTTAATTACAAAATTGTAACGAGTGTATTAGACAAAGTTTCATGAAAAAATAATAAGAAACAAGAAAGATTTGTTAATGCATTACTATTGGCCCACCGATATACGTGACCCGCACTATATTACAATCTCTCGGCCGAGTCGAGCGGTCGAGCTTCGCAGCCCTTACAGGGGGGAACGGGGTATGCCACTCAGCAGCGGTTCCATACAGCTGAGAAGCAGTGATTTGTGCCAACGCTGTATAGGTTCCCCAAAAATAAACGTTTTACTATTTTCCTATGTATCTGAAATAATTTTCAAAATTATCTATATCTTCGAAATAGTCCTCGGTGACCACTCTACATCAATGATACTCTCTACATATTAATTCTGTTTGTGTGACTACCCTGGCCGGGCAGCAGCACGAGAGATTTATTCGACATTTAATATAATCTAATCATTTCTATTCCGTAATGTGTCTCCATATTTGATCGTTTCATTTATTTTACATTATACAATTTTTATTTATGAATGCTCCAAGATCGCTACTCCAAGAAATCCCGCCTTTTTGCTTTCCTTCAACTAGCTTCGTAGTCACGGTCTGACTTGCAGTTCAATAGATATTGTTCGCGTGCCATAAAACTCCTGATGTGGCACAGGCAGGCACAGGATACAGCTAGCTAGGTCTGCTGTGCGCCACGTCAATGACGCGACGCACTAAAGGACTGAAATGTGGAAACGCATTTGGTTTTTCAATAATTTTTGCAAAAACCTGTTCCTTTTTAAATGTGGAGGTACTATGCATGATATTGAGTTTTAAAATGATTGCTGAACAGAGGTGTAATGCACCCCCATAAGGAACGATGTAATGAAGCGTGAGCTACAATATTTTCGCGTATAACTATTTCAGAATATTTTAAAAATATTTTAAAAATTATCTAGCAAAGATCCTATGGTTGTCCTAACCAAAAAAGGTGGAAACAATATTTATTCATGAAA
This sequence comes from Sphecodes monilicornis, assembly GCA_913789915.3. Lineage (NCBI taxonomy): Eukaryota > Metazoa > Arthropoda > Insecta > Hymenoptera > Halictidae > Sphecodes > Sphecodes monilicornis. Next base: position 1,145,340 of record OU565293.1, on the reverse strand, counting down.
TAAAAAAAAATCTGTCTCCCAATAGTCTCGAACCATGTCAAAAGGTTTTCCTTGGTTCTGTAGTCAAGCACGCTACACTCGAACACATCGGCGAAGTTTGAGAGCAAATTCGTAACATTTGAATGTAATATGTGTACCGATGTTTATCGGAAAAATTAGATTTTATCCTTCATTATTAGTAACAGAGATATCCACTTTGTTAATAGTAACCGTAGCTAAAAATGTGAAAAATTGGAGATATTGTTGACGATGATAATACCCATAAGTAGGTTTTGATCCCGACTAAAAGTTAGTTCCGATTCGGGCGTTAGAGGGGGTCAAAAGTAGAGTCAGGTTCTGTTCTAGGCTTAAAAGTAAAAAGTTGGCACGGCCAAACTCCGGGTGTGAGCACTCTCATTCCGCTCTGGTATACACAGTGTCGCCAGAGAGGGGAAATTGAAGGGAATACAGAACCTTCGCTCTGTCATTCCCAGCTTATTCGCGACGCAGACGCAGACGCAGACGCAGACGCAGACGCAGACGCAGACGCAGACGCAGACGCAGACGCAGACGCAGACGCAGACGCAGACGCAGACGCAGACGCAGACGCAGACGCAGACGCAGACGCAGACGCAGACGCACACGCAGACGCAGACGCAGACTCAGCGCGAATTCGATGCGCGCATCACGTTACGTAACCGACCCGTGGGGAATGCGTGGGGATGCTCGCTGCCGTAAAATTGGTGAATAGCGTCGTACAAGGGGAAGAGTAGAGTGGTAGACAAGTCTTCATCTGGTTACACTGAATATACATTGTAATAATTAGTTTTTTCTGTTTTGCTTTTTTACCAAGATATAAAGATCACCTTGAGTTTCATTATTGTAAAGGGAACTTCTAATCTTGTAGTTGAAGAGAGAATTTCAGCCTTAATAAAAAAAAGTATAATGATATATGAGGTGAAAACTAATATTTTCTGAACAGTTTTCTATAAATGACTTATAAGGCAAGTAATGCTCACAATGTTTTTCATTGCAAGTAATATATTTGTGTAATAGATCGATATGTGTAAGTAACTGTTACGATCCTTGACGGAGCGATAGCGCGCGTGGTCGGCGCACGGTTGTCCGGATCGAAGAATTTAGGGACATTTGACCAAAAGGTCTACTTTTTGAAATTGAAAACTAATCAATTTTTTTTTGCTTTGTAAGAGTCTATAGACCTCGAAAATGAAGAAATTAATGAAATTGAATAAATGTTTTAGTTACTATGATCATATAAAGTTGAGCGTTTTGAAAGTAGCATATTTTACCAGGCAAAATTGCTTAAGTTCTTCGCGATGTCCTCATCGTTTCGTCCCATAGTTTCTCTTAGTATTTTTTGTATGATACAGAGCATCGCTTCCCAATAAGAAATCATATATTTTTTTAGTAATAACTAATAATAATATATTTAAAAAATAAAGCTGAATGACACATGAAAGATTAAAAAAATGTTGTATATTTGTCAAGGGATATCTTTTTTATCCCAAAGCATCCCTAACAAAGAGGAATATTTTCGGTATAACTTCCTTTAAATAACTGTACAAGAATCATTTCCTGCTACGCGAGGTAACCCGAGAACTCTTAAGATTGTAAACATCTGAAATGCGTATGTTTATAATGCGTTGTTATATCTGCAATGCTACTCCGACAGGAATGAACAATTTAAAATTAATCAATGCAAGACCATGCAATAACAACCATTATTCGTTTGGTCTATCAACACTTCACGCATGGATCAGATGCTTCGAATTTTTGCATAATAGCATATAATCTAGACTTCGAAAAATGGACAGAAAATACACAGGACACTAAAAAATTAAGAAAAGAGAGGCAAGAACACATTTAGACACAGCCCAAAGGGAAAATGGGTTTACTAATTAGTTGACTTTGTCAAAGAAGGCTGGAGTTCATCAAATGACGGAAATACCGCAAGACGATTTTTTTCCAACCCAGAGCTTTCGTCAGAAATAACAGGAGTTGATGTTGTATTAATAAAAATATTTCATGTAATACTTCAAACAATTTCCTCGCCTTATGAAATAAATACGAATAAATTTGAACAATACGCACAAAGCACAGCAAAATATTTTATTGTCCACTAGGGGTGGTATTATATGCCAGCCTCCATTCATAAAGGCATAAAGATTTTTAAAAAATTAGGACCAAAAATACTCAGAAAATTTCTAGACTGGAAAATAATGATAGGGCCCACATATTTCGTCTACGAGAATAAGATCTGACAAGAAGAAAATCAAAAAAATAAGTCCAGAAGCAGAATTATTAAAAAAGTAAAAAAAACAAAAGCCGCTTGTACCTACTTCTTCAACAACAAAATCGGAAGATTAATTAGTATACTTCTTATTTTAACAATTAAATAAAATATTAATATTACTTTTGCTCGCAATATATATTTGTAACATCAGGTACCTTACTTAATAACTTATATACCTGTACATTTTATCAAAAATTTTAATAACATAATTATATTATATATAAGAAAACTATAAGATTTGAATTTCCAATTATTATACAATGGTTTTAATATGAAATGCAACTCATTCTACAACTACATAAAAATTTATAAAAATAACTAACTAACAAATTAAACAAAAAATATATTCTGACATGTATTATTCAAAAGAGATTATTTTATAATATTTTTTAGTTCAAGCCTCATTTCAATATCTGAAACGGTTCAAAAGTTATACAAAATGTCCCTAAGTTCTTCGATCCGGACCACTGTGCGGCGAGCGGTTTATGGTTAAAGAGGAATACGGTATTTAATTGTTAGTATTGGCGAGATCGTATGCCAGAAGCGCCATCTCGCGAGAGATATAGAAGCAACATCGTCACCGTGACGAGAACCGAGGCAGCGTCATTAGTCGCCATAAAGTCGCTATAGAGAAACTGAGGTTATACCGGTTATACATTAAAGTTATTACATACAGTCAAACGTGAATTAATTACTTCCACCCTGTAAGAATCCCAAAAGTTAGTAAGGTGCATGGACGAACCTGATTCGATATCAGGGAGTGGCACAGGTTAATATTGTAAATTAATTGATACAACCCGAGCGGTAAGATCGTATCATGCGGGTACGGTCAACTAAGAATAACTGGATCTGAATGGTGTGTTAAAATCAATTGTTACTCAAAATTTATTAGAACTAAATTGTACATTACAGGAAACTGGCTCTGTTACAACTGTTATTGTAGCGGTAAGAATTGAGTGTGTATTAACGATATTGTGTATTTACCTAAGCATTACTGCCTATTGGATGACGCACTGGCGAAACGGGGAACATGGAGAGATTGAATAATTATGCAAAGATAGATTAATACCGTACTCGCGGAATTTATAAAGTTACTTGATTCGAAAGGCTAACTAGGCCCGATCTCACTAAATACAACCACCTCCAAAACGAGATTCAGCGTAACGACGTGTATAGCCCCTTTGTACTTTAAGCATTGCCCCTGAGGGTTTGTTTAGGATTAAGCTTAGAATTAAGTTTAGATGTAAGATATCGAAGGCGAGCGCTATAGACCTCGGTATCACCCCGCGTTACACGGACCCAGGATATACGCTCCTGAGGATCACCTGTGCACGAGACAGCTGTTTTTGGCGGTTCCCGGTATCGCGCTCGCGATGCGTGATCACGTGATTACCGAGAACCACCGTTAATCGCTCGCATCACCGTATCGAACAGATTCGTTCTAACGTTCCGACGCCTTACATGCTCTACATCGCGCCCATTGTTTATTTTGTCTTCTGCCGTTCGGGATTGCCAGTACACGCTTCTCGATCGTGCCGTTTCTTACGCGAGTGAGTGTAATAAAGTCGTTTATCATCCACGTGCAACGAAAATCTCAATTTCTTTCCATCTAGCATTTTTCCCATACAGTCCACTACCAATCCTACAATAGTCCCGGGTTCCTGAACAGGGTTGAAATTCGAGGGTTCATATACTATGAAATCTAAGTGGGAATGCTCTCAATATTTCCATATTAGAGAATCTTATGGAACTGTCCCTGTACTGAATCATGCTTCGTGCCGGCTGCATCCACCTGAAGCATAGTCATCGTTTCTATAAGCAAAAGGGCGGAATAGGACGTTTTCCGTTCTTAGGAAAGAGATTAGAAAACTCTGATTGAAATAAAGCAGAGAGAATTCTCTGTAGGTAACACCGCAAACGCGAATATTCCGCAAGACAAGTGTTTAGGATTGGACAAGGGGTCCTGTGCGACGCCTGCGCCGTACTGATTACGAACCGTTCGCGATCACAGCGGATCGGCGGGCTCGCGGCCGAGAGACACATGACGAGCCATCTCCCTGACAAATTGGGAAGTCAGGCGGCTAAACTCGCGCGTGAATCTGACGTCACGCGCGATGAGTCATCGTGTTTCGCGACAGCGAGACCGTCGACCGTTGGATTCAGGGATAGGAATCCTAACCCTAACCGGGTTCGGTTCCCGTAACCGTAGAATAACCCGACTAACCGGGTTAGACAAAGAGGCTATAACCCAAGTAACCCGGTTAACCCGGTTAATACGGGTTTCCGGGCGCGACTACGAACTTCGTGGCCGCGGGTTCGAATTTCGAATCCCGCCGCCGGCACCTCTGGAAATATTCCATGTGCCATTTAAAACGGTGGTGCCGAAGGTGGTACGGAACCCACCTTAATAAACCGTAGGTCCCTTCGCTAATAACCTAGCAGTTGAGATGCAACGTAAAATCCAAAAAAAGAAATAAAGAAATACGGGTTTCCGTAAATGAACCCCGTGTATCATGTTTCCAAATAATACATGAATTATCAGGACGTTAAGTCTGAAACTTGACAAATGTGTTAGAAATTTGTGTTTTATTTGTTACGTTTCACAGTTAATGAACTAATATAATAAATAAATGTACATGACTGTATTGTTTTAATATTGTCTATGGACATTCGTATCGATCGTCAGCCCGATCATTCTTTTTTCATCGTTTGTAGTGTGTAGCGTCATTAGTCGCCGATCGTCACTTTTTCGGCGACAAAGTAACGTTTGTGAAGAAGTGATTCTGACTTAGTTCTCGATCGAATTTAGAGGAATACAGATTGAATACGGCTCGAAGTTTTTTCCTACCTCTAGTGAATATATCGTGTTTATATTCTACGTGAATATTTATTTGTGACTTCTGTTTCTTTTCAAATTTATTAAAAGTGAATTGTATAATGGATCATCGTGTGAGACAATACTTTTTTTCGATGAGATTGAAGATAAATCTCAGTGTGTTATTAGTGAATGTGGAATAAAATTACGAGTAAGTTATATCGATTAATGTATAACAACTTATAATGATAAAATATTTTAAAATATTTTAAAAGCAAGGTTTATTACATTAGGGAAAACATGCCGCTAATTTAACGCGGCATTTACAATACCATCATCCTGACGAATTTACGATCGTTACCATGTGGAAGGAAAGACGGAAAAGTAGGAGAATTGAAGATTCCGCAACAATTTCAATTTTACCGTCGACGTCGGCTTCAACTTCAACCTCAACGGCGATGCCAATAACAATAGAATCTATTGTTGACTCTTCCGTAGAATTGGTAACAATAAACAGTCGACCTTTGAGTATCGTAGAGGACTCAGGTTTTCGAAAAATACTTGATCCAATCCTCCAGGTACTAAAGCCATGCACCGCGATTAATAAAACTAATATTCGCGAAGCTATTATTAATAAAGGTAATAATGTGAGACGTCAAATAAAAACGGAAATTAGTAACAAACTAATTTCATTAAAAATTGACGGTGTAACAGGGCAATTTAGATCCTTCATAGAGATCAATGTTCAATATGTATTAAATAAAAAAATAGTTATAAGGACGCTAGGATTAAAAGAAATATTAGTCAGGCATACCAGCGAAAATTTGAAAACTTTAATACTCGAGGTATTAAAAGAGTATAATCTTACTCCTAAAAATATATATTCCATAACGACAGATAACGGTGCCAATATGGTGAAGATGATTCGTCTCCTTGGAGATGAACAAGCAAAGTATGATGATGATGCTAACGAAAATAATGACATGGATGAAGATTTTCTTAGCGATAATAGCGAAGAATATTATTTAGAAGGTGAACAGTTATTTCCTATGTATGATAACAATTTTAAATTAATAGGAATCAGGTGCATTGCACACACTCTTCAACTTGCAGTTCAGGATGCAATGAAAATATTCGACATACAGGATTTATTACAAAAAATACGCCAACTAGTGAGGAAACTCCGCAGCCCTACTTTAGGAATTGTATTGAAAAATATGAAGCTCCGTAGGCCCATCTTAGATTGCATAACTACATGGAATTCTACACTGAATATGTTGCAAAGATTATATGAGTTGAAAGATTTTTGTTGTGAAATGAATGATACAACGTTACTTGAAAATGAATGGCATATTATTAAGGAATTGATAAGTAGTCTTGAACCATCAAAAATAGCTACCAAACAAATGCAGTATGAACAGTTATTAATGGGCGATTTTTACGTAGTATGGTTACAGTGTAAATTAAATTTAGAAAAAATAGATAACAATTTTGACAAAATCTTATCAAATACAATAAAGAATCGCGAAAATGAAATTTTAAGTAATAAGTGTTTATTAGCTTCGATATTTTTAGACCCGAGATATACAAATTTATTATCTGAAAACGAACAGAATACTGCTACTGCTTATTTAATAAATACTTGGAAGCATTGCGAGTCTTTGAATTGTAAAAAAATGACCGAAAATTCCAGCGACAACAGTTTTATCTCATCATCCGATTATATCGAAAAATTACTACTCGAAAAAGATGCGGAACGGAAAAACTCGTCACATTCGGTATGCAATATCGTTGCGGCGTTAAATGCATTTTCTCAAAGTCCGAGAATTAATAAACAACAAAATATTTTGGAGTTTTGGGATAATAATTTTTCAGAATTACGAATACTTGCGAATACGGTTCACGCATGTCCTGCAACGCAAGTATCCGCCGAGAGAATATTTTCTGGTTTAAAATTCATTCTCAATGATCAGAGATCAAGATTGCATCATTCAATTATAGACCATATAATGGTTATCCGGACAAATGCATTTTTACAATAGCTACGTTTATATAGTTTATATGGATATGTTTTTATATGTATCGTTTAATATGTTTTTTTATGTACATTTATTAGTGTTACGTTTTTAATAATATTTTTATAAGTTTCTTACTACAGTATAAAAGTAGACAAATACTATTTTAAGCCATCGCCAAAAATGAAATAATTGTGTTTTCATTTGATATAAATATTTTACCTACACATTCATATATCCATCCCTACTAGTAACCCGCTACGAGCGGGTTAACCCGCTCTTTCTGGATTTTCGGAACCGATCCCACGTGGTTAGCATGGGTTACAGTAACCTTCCTTGGTTAACCGGGTACGGGTTAGGGTTAGGCGTTGGGTTAGAATCCCTGGTTGGATTCCGCGAATCGAACAGAGTTTTCCGAACACTCGTTCTGCTCGGCACGAAGTATCTCGTTTTCTCAAGTCGCGATCCGCGCAAACCGCTTTCTTTCTCTTCGAAACCGTTTCATTTTCATCAGTACACCTCTCATCGTCTCATTGTTCTTAATATCAGTTCATTTATTGTACAAATTCACCATATTTCATACATATTAGTGTCGGGACATTCTTTGTTGTCTTTTTGTCGAAACATGTACATATTGTGACCATCGAGCGATAACGTTCGAAAATAAATGTTATACCGTTATAAAGGGTGCGCGCTTAATTTCCTATCGTGCTCCTAAACAACGAGTGATTCGTTGTTAACAACCATTCATTTATTGACAGTGTAAAAGGAGTACAATTTACAAGTTTGTAAATTATCATATATCAAACTCAAACACAATTAAATCGACCAGGTGCCCGATCCTTGGCTGCGCGTACAATACCGGCGCGCAAAGAGTGATTCTTCTTTAATGTCGGTTTATACGCGACAGGAAAACCACGATTGCACGGTGGCCTATACCATACGTTCCGTGCGTCGCCGAGGCCACTCGAGAGGGCCCATGCCTTTTTAAATCGTGTCGCTTGCTACCGAAACCCGAGACATTTCCACACAATGTTTTTTCTATCGACGTCGAGTGTAAAGTAGAACTATTCGAAGTTCGCCGTGGAAATTGCAAATTCTGGTTTTAAGACATGAAAAACATGAAAAAAATTGAAAAGATGCAGATTTCATATAGAAGATGAAAGAGCACATCTACAACTTCAATTTAGCAATACGATATCATCATAAGTAATACGCTCATTTGTTTTCAAATTCCTGAGATTGGTGCGTCATAGATGAAAAAATTGAAAACCAATTTTTTCGGTGATTTTACCGTGAAAAACTAAGTTATAACAATCTTTCCCGAGCTTTCAGTGTATATTATGTAATATTAGACGCTCCTACGTTCAGAAAAAAATTATTCAGACTTAAAAACTTACGCAACATAAAAAACGTTCAAAGGTGGAAAAAATTGCAGTTTCTCGCGATTTTCGTCTGTCATCTTTTTTCCGCATCAACCGATTTCGATAAAATTTTTGAAATGTATATAATCGACACAAGTCTGTGAAACATGCTTCTTCAATTTTCAATACAGACTCAGGTTCAAAAGGTTTAAAAATTCTACTTTCAGTATTTTATGTATACCATATGTATACATTCTTTCCTGCTGCAAGACAAAATTATATAATTTATGTGCAATTATTCTTCTATTCTACAAAATCCTTTGAGATTCATTGACAGGTCACTACAGACTACAACATATTCAAATGTGAACAAAATCTGAAACACTACTTAGAAGAGTGTCCGATTTTGCGTGGAATGGCCCAATTTCTACATTTTTAATATTAGTACATAACATAGTATACAATAGTTTTCTTTACAGAATTCTTAGAAAGTATTAATCCAATTCTTTTTCTTTATAATTTCGTTGCTTAATTTGCGGATCCTCAAAATTGCGGTCAGGTAAAAGGCCGGCAAAGGTCGCGGCGTTCGGCGATTCAGGTAATTCTAACTGCATCGACGGATCGACCGCTATCCACCGGCAGGCTTGGAAGAACCATTGTCCTTTTTACGACATCCCATTAACAGTTTAGGTAAAATAATAATTAAATGACATTTCGCGTCCGCTCCCCGTGTTCTTTCTTTTACTACGTGAAAGTTGTAATTTTGGGACTACGTCGTCAACCTTATTTCAGAATGTTTAAAAAATATTCAGCAACTTTATGAACCCAAAATAAGGAATAGTTCAAACCTTACAGCCGTTTCTAGTTTTTGGGATGTGTTACTTCCCATGTGTACCGTATGAAATTTTTATCCGGAGCGACTCTTGAAACTTTATAAAAAATAAAACTGTACGTTTTTGTAGAATAATGTTTTTTCTGTACGCTTTTTCCAAAAAAGGACGACGTACGGCGACGCGGAATAGAACAAAGAATTTTTTAAAAAAAGTCCCGTGAGAAAATATTGCTTTTTCGCTTCAGGAAATTGTAGTAAAGCCCTCGAAAATCAAGCTGCTTGGTTATCTATCTGTCTTTGTCTCTCCTGCGAGTGACATATCTCCCTCTTTGTCACAGCATCATAGGAGAAACAAGGATCTCTCTATCCTTGTCTGGGAGCTTCCTTATTTCTCCGCAACTGTCGCTGAAGTCAACTCGAAGTTTTGCTCTGGCTCCTGCGCACCCTGAAGGGTGCGGACTCCTGCTCGCAGCGTTCCAAGCGGCCGCTAGGGGAAGCTCGAATGAGAATGTGTGGCACACACACACACACACACTCCGCTAGATTAGCCTATACGTATACGAGCAGAGAGGACACTCGTACGAGATTTCAAGCTATTTCAAGGTTCCGCGGGGCCCGTTTTCACGGCGAAAAAACGCAAAAGTAGGAGTTTTGAGTATACACGTCCACTAAATGAAAGATAAATCTAGTGCGCTCGACTATAGAGACAGCCTACTTTTGCGATATTGAGGCGTACTTTGGGATATTCGGCAGCACGTTGCCCATCAGAAATCGTTGTAGGCCGCGGGACATCACGACATGTTGAATCTTTAAGTATCTGGAGATTTAGGGTTCTTATAGAGACGCCTGGATGCACGCCCGCTGGCGAGGGCACATACAATGTTGATGAAACGTCTATTATGTTATTTATTTACGTATTTTCGGCGCAAGAAGTAGACTTCGAGAAAGACATAGTTCCGGCATTTGTCACTACGAGCGCTGATATCTGTATTAGAAGTCTACTTTTGACTCCTAAAATACGTACATAAATAACATAATAGACGTTTCATCAACATTGTATGTGCCCTCGTTAGCGGGTGTGCATCCAGGTGTCTCTATAAGAGCCCTAAATCTCCAGATACTTAAAGATTCAACATGCCGTGACGTCACGCGGCCTACAACGATTTCTGATAGGCAACATGCCGCCGAATATCCCAAAGTACGCCTCAATATCGCAAAAGTAGGCTGTCCCTATAGTCAAGAGCACTAGATTAATCTTTCATTTAGTGGACGTGTATACTCAAAACTCCTACTTTTGCGTTTTTTCGCCGTGAAAACGGGCCCCGCGGAACCTTGAAATAGCTTGAAATCTCGTACGAGTGTTTTCTCTGCCCGTATACGTATAGGCTAATCTAGCGGAGTGTGTGTGTGCCACACATTCTCATTCGAGCTTCCCCTAGCGGTCGCTAGGAGCGCTGCGCGCAGGAGTCTACACCCTCAAAGTGTGTCTGATTAATTGTGAGAATCACTGTTAATACTCACCGTGCTGTCTTACATTCTTGCGATTATCAATCGCGTGACGGAATAAGCGAGAACAGTGTAACAGCAGATGGTAGACTTCTAACTGGCTAACACAAAACAATTCTATGTAGTCCGAACGAGCAATGCAACGATCGCGTCGATAAAGGTCGTCGCACAGGCTGTTTGCTTCTGGTATCGCGACTGTCAAAATAAAAGCTCAAAAGCGAGGGAAACACGGCTGTGTCGAGTCTTTGTCCGTTGGATCGTGATTTTGTATACGTAGCCACGATATATGGTGACCGAAAGTAGCAACTGACCTGAAGCCGGGAGCTTGCATTGTGTCGGGAAAGAGACTACGATGTCCCTCTCCTCCTGTCGGCGACAGGAAGGTCCAGAAGGAGAAGAGAATTATATGAAAACGTTGGAGGCGAAGGGGGAAAGAGATACGACCCGAAAGACGGAAGAAAGAGAATCAAAGAGGAGAACAGAGACCAGCAGAAAAGATTCTCGTGACTGTACCACTTCCGGTGAGTAGAAAACCCTCCAAGGTTAAACACCGTCGCGCGTCGCGTACATTTGTCTCCCCGAGGACGGAAAGCGAAGAAGCATTCATAAAATGTGAATGAATGCATAGACGAAAAGGGAAGCTCTTTTGGTCCATCAAGTCGAAATTACCTTTATTGTGGGCAGAGGAGAAAGACGACGCGCAAGATAAGACTGGACGACGTATTTGGATCCTTAACCTCCCAGCAAATTGTAATCATTCAGTAGAATTGCACGGCTCTCGCTCTTCTTACTTCCCGTTTCGGGAGCATAAACGAGCACACACAGAGGTGTACATACGTATGAGTTGTAATATAAATTCGTTCAATTGCAAATACAGTACTGTGAATATTTATAAACTCACGCACATTTTCTGTATTATTATTTCCATATTTTCCAGAAACGATTTTATCTATTATTTAGAAAAGATTTCATTGCCACATGCTTGTACTTCTTATCCGGTGAATGTTACAAAACAAGGTTATTAGGCCTGTAAATATTTATATACTGAGTGGCTGTTTAAAAGCTCATTGATACTGATTCCTTGCTGTATGCGACTAATTTAGTCAAATAATTGTAGATTAAGGGCCTAAAAAAAGTGTATTGGAAAATTCATTCAGAATCGTCATATGGCATAGAGTTGAATGATTTAGAAAGACAACAAATTATTGATTTCGGAAATTGTTAAGACACATTGACAATTTGAAAATTTAATTAGAAGATTGTAGAGTGTAGTTAAGGATTCCTTAAAACTTGGTATTGAAAATAATGACAAAATCAAGCCATCGGGAAGACTAACGCGGTTTTCGCATACTGTGGAACGTGCTAGTGTAGGGCTTTATAAAAATATAATTTATTAAATCAAAATGCCTTGGATGCCCTGGCAACAACCATAAAACATGAACTATTATAGTTAAAAGAACAGTTCTTTTTTCCTTTTTCTTTCCTTCTCCCTTTTTTCTTCTCATGAATTCAACTTCAGGCGATAAATCTTCAATTGGATTATTGTTTTGAGTAATCGCAGTCACTTCGTCCGATTCAATAGCTGAATTCACTTCAATCGTACCATATCTATCCTACCATCTCTAATGTCAAAATTTTGCTCTATTACAACAAGTATGCAATCCTTTGTTCTGCAGGATAGATTTAAGCTCAGAAAGCTTGAAGTTGTGGGTAATGGTTCTTCTGACAAATGTATACTCGTTTTGCGGAGTGAAAATAATGCCTTTAACACTAGATTTACGGGACCCGTCAATTTGACGGATTTCAAATTTTGAAATGAAATACCCCAAAAACCATAGCATTAATTTGAACCATTTTGCATCGTCAATTAATCACTTCATCCAAAGAATATATACACACAATTATTTTTTCCTAAAGCTTTCTAATCTTTGAAATTTCTATGTAGTATACCTATCTCTACGAAACCCGTCAAACTGACGGGCTAGCTTATTTCATAAACAATCCTTATATGTTTGCTTCGTTCGTCAAATAATAAATATAAGAATAAAAGTGAAGTCTTTATTTTCTCCTCCTCCAACTCATTATATCAATCGCGCCTCCATAATGTAAACTAAAGCGGATTGTATGGCCTGAGTGTTTATTTGGGTCTTCAACGAAATCGCTTATGCCTATTGCCGATGAGACCTCTAAAGCAAGAGCGATCTTCAATATGATTGCTGCAGTGACAGTGTAAGAACGTTTTTCAAAGACAGTGTGCAAAAGTTTGATTTATTGTAGACAGTCTCCGTTTATTGTAAGTATTTACAATAGGGTAATTGAATTTGGGCACAGTATTTTTTTATTTTGACCAATCCCCCTTTTCTAGCAGTCATGAGTAAATCCAGGAGATATAATAAAATATTGAACAAAATTGTCAACGTCTCTGAAGATTGTTCTGAGGATACCTCCGAAGAAGATAAGTATGAATTAGGCCAAAGCGAAGCTGACAGTGCAAGTTCTGAGTATATTGAAAGTGGAGAGTTAGAAGGATACCCTATATCGTTAATATGATTGTTACCATTTCCGTGATAGTTTAAAAAAAAAAAGACTTTTTACTTATTAATTATTTATTTAAATGTGAAGCCTAATATTGTTCAATTCTGACTTAATTAGAATAAATCGATTTTTTAAAAAAAATGCGTATTTTCGTTTACCCGTCAATTTGACGGGTGCTCCGAGAGATAGATACATAAGAAGCGCCCGTAAACCTAGTGTTAATGACTATATATACAAGTGGTCGTAACTCGGTTTTCGATCTCGACTCGACTCTTCGCGATTTTTATCTAAAGACGAACCGCGACGAAGCGTCGTGTCTCTCATTTTCGACTCCGCGTTTGCCCTGGTAAAATTCCTAAACAACCCTGATTGGCTGACCCACACGTTGGATCCTACCAATCAGAGCCGTTAGTTTTTCCGTCTCACCGCCTATTCCTTACGCCCTTGGCGTGCTTGTTTTCGGAACGGCGAGGTGATCGGAGGGGATGAAATTGTCGTGGGACTTTCCTTCAGGCCACCCGTGCCGGGCCCACGTGGCGACAGGCCGATGATTTCGCCCCAAGTACCCTTCAGTTAATCCCTTAATTTACGACGGTCTCTGTTTGTTATTGAGGACTTTTGGAAAGAACTTTTACTAGACATGCAATATCGAAACCTGGAAATTGTCAACTCAAAAATAGCTTCGACGAACGAGAGTCGTAAATTACGTTGGCCGTTTGCACGAAAGAAAAAACTCTCTTTTGTGCGTACAACCGGACGCTACAAAGTCCTGTGGATTCCTCCTTCTTGATGCGATCATATTTTTTTAAACGATATTTAACCAAACTTTATTAAAATCTAACAATTTTTTACAATTCACTGAGTACCTCACAAACTCACTTTCGGAAATACACTCCATACTCGAATACCGTAAGTTCAAATATAGTTCATATTATTTTAACCGACTCAGTTCACGCAAAACTCACTTTTAAACGTTTACGCGACTTTAATATTTCGCGCGCACTAGTTCAGATCCCACTTCTGATTTCTATAGGGCTTTATAAAAATATAATTTATTAAATCAGAGTTACGTGTTGTTCGGTTTACAGTCTGCGAGGTACTACCCGTATGTTCTTTGTTATAATATGCCTTGGATTCCCTGGCAACGATCATAAAACACGAACTATTGCACTGTTTTAATGAAGATGTCAAAGCTTAGAGCTTCATCATAAAAAATGGAGTTGCTTCTGTTTGATATGTGATTTTAGTGTAATCGGAAAGTGGGCTGTACAATCTGACAAATTAAAATAACGGAAAGGTATGTAAAAGCGAGCGTAAAAGAAACGTTGGACCGATGCAAGGTTGAAACTCGCAGAAAAACTTGTTTCGGGGCGGAATACCTGGAAATATATAATATGAAGGGTTGAGAAAAAACTTACATAACACAGATGGACCTGGAGACTTTTACTATTATTGGCATGATTTCAGAGAGGAAAAGTACGTCGCGTCACTGGTGCCTCCGGGTGGTAAGTCAATAATAATTTGTGCGGTATTTCAAACAATTTTTAAGAACAAAACTGTGTTCGTGAAGGCTAAACTGAATACTGTGGAATATCAGAACATGTTGCATGACGTATAATTGCCATTCATATAATTGCAACTTCCAAAATGTGATATTAAGACTTTGAAATAGGATTATTACTGTGGTATCGAATTGGTCACTTCGAATTAGGGACCTTAACTAACATAAATTCCAACTCCGGAGAGCAACTCGTTTATTTTGGTAAGCTAAGTTGGGCATGGTTATACTTAGAAATATCGGTAGATCGGTGGTCGAGAAAGTTCTAATTTTGTGGAGTCGCAGAAGATTTTAGGAAAGCTCAGCTGTAGGTGTGGTCTTAGAAAATTACATACGATTGGTTCTAGAGTGTGTCGGAAAAAGTGGTCGAGATGTCGAAAAGTTGGAGTGGGAATGGAGAAAAATTGAGGTTATCAGCTGTACTCTGGACGAGTCCTACGATGTTTATGACATTTATGATCGGTACTTAGTCAGGTTAGTTTACCTGACCTCGGTTGCGCGTTCGTTCCGAAGCACGGAGGGTTTTGCGACGGAATAATGAGATTAACCACATAATCGTAACGATATTTAAATATATTTTTAAAGTACTCTAAAATTAACAAAAAAAAGTGTTAGACGAAAAAAAACTTTTTTCGGCACGGGATTCGGTCCCGGATCAAACGATTCATAGCTGGACATAACACATGTCGAATATTTTATATTGTATTTTTGAGTTTGTACATTACTTTCTGCATAAAAAAATATTCAATATTACACAATAGATCTACGAAAAAGTGAAGAAACATCGAAAAAATTGTTTTTTATTTTTTTAAATTATGATGCGCTATATGAAAAATTCTAAAAAAATTTTTTTTTTTAAAACATTACTGAATTTTCATAAAAGCGGTATCTCCCTAAATTTAATACGAAATATGCATTTTTGTCAAATTTTAGTAAACAAATATCTAGTAAATGTTAATGTATTAAATATTGTGTTAATGCGTGTGATCTCTATCTAAAAACGGGTGCGTTGTACTGTGATAAACTGGTGTAGAGAAACATTGGCAATGTCTTATAATTGTAACGGTTCGGGTTGTCGCGGTGACGATATTTCTGTCTTGGCGACGTTTCTCCTTGTTGCCGAGTAGATCGTCGAACCAGGGTTCGCGGCGAGGAGAACGGCGGCGTGGGGCGGTGAGGTTAGGGTGTTTGAAATAAGTACACGTGCTGTGTTGTTTTTATACGTGAGCTACCGTTCGCGGTATCGGGGTTCGTGTCGCGGAGAGTCGGTGCAGACCTGGTGAGAACGCGGTGTCGCGATGGCCGGAGAGACTTACGTTGGAAGTCCTTCGGTGCAGTGATGGTGTATGGTCTCGGTTTTCTCGCGCATGCGCGACGATTTTAGCGTCAGTAAAGTACAAAGTTGGGCTAAAATGGGGTACTTTAGTCACCCCGCAAAGTTTCACTAATTTTTATTTCGATTTTCAAATATGAATTGACAAGTAGCTCCTTCTCCAATACTAGTTGCCATTATGAAATCGAATATATTAACACTAACTTACCAAAATTTCGAAGTACGATCGTCTTGCACTCTTCTGTCCGGTTTCCCGCCAATAACAGTTCTCCCCTACTTTCCCCACAAACATAAGACGTACGGTACGTTCCTGCATTTAGTCACGCATGCGCGAAAAAAACCGAGACCATATACCATCATTGCTTCGGTGACGGTTGCGTTGGTGATGATGTTTGCGGTATGTTCGGTTGGAACGTCGTGACGGTATCACAGGACAAGGTAGGTGTGCTAGACGGTCTGGATTCAGGTCGGTTTCTCAGAGCGGTCTGGATTCCAGTGGATTAACGACTCTGTGCACCGGGTTATATACACGCGACGTCTCCTTTCTAGCGGCGAGAATCGCGATATGCGTCGCGGCCATCTGGCGAGGGCGCGCGTGACTAGCGGTGTGGTGCGGTTACGACTTCGTAACAGACAAGGTCTGTTAAATAATAAACAAAACCATTTTATTTTGTCGATATCAATATTGTTTACACATGTTTATCTCTTTATAATGTATAAAAATTGTATGTATATATAGTTGTATTTGAGAGTTTATAAAATTGTACGTAATAATCATTGGTATAGTTTTCACGGTTAGAATAGAAAAAATTCTTGAAGTTGAAAATCTGCCGTCTCGTTCAAAATTAAATTTCGGAAAAACTGACATTAATAGCAAAAAAGCGAATTTTGGATTCATGTTCGGCACGTAAAAATTTCCAAGAATCATCTACTGGTTATCATAACGTAAAAAAGAGTTGTTAGATGACATAATTAGTAACATATTGCATATGAAAGCCTAATCTGCATTTGAAAATGCCCGTTTGTGGCATCTTCTTGTGATTGATAAACCATCAAAGAAGTCAAAGTGGCTCATAAATTACTAATGTCGCATACAATTTCGTACTTTGCACAATAAAAAGTAGATGTGACATATAGGGTGGGATATTAAAAAAATTTCCTCGTATTTCGCAACAGGAATACGTTGCGATTAATAGAATATTATAACTAGAAATACTTTTGTCAAAACAAACGGTGGTAACGTAAATGTTAATTGGAACACTTTAGAAACAATGTGATAATAATTATTGTGGTTTCAAATTTTGGAATAGTCAACATAATCAGTGACCAATTTATGATAATGCATGATCTCTTTAATGAAATTGCTAACAATGCAGTTTGCAGACTGTGGAAATTTATATTATTGTGAAGGCGTATAACTATCATATATTTCTGATATAGTTTTAAATGAAATTAAAAATTCGTTTTAGTTGTGAACAAACTTATAACACAATTTTGGCTGTAATCTGTAGTAAATCTAAAATAATTTGCACAAAACTGTGAACTTTAAATAAGAAATAAGCTAACCTAGAATATGTTATTATACTTTTTTATCACTTCTATAACGAGCTTTAATTGAGAGAAAAGCAAGCACAGGTAAAACTCAAGGGGACAGCTTGTTTCAGAGCGGCATCTTGTTTGAGAAGTTTGAAAGTTTTTTTTCAGTCGTGTATCAAAAACAATCTTTAAACTTGTCTTATGTTAAACACTGTGTTTATATTTAAGCTTCCGTGGCTCACTGAAGACTTCCTTAAGGAGTTCCGGCAATACTTACGTAAAGTTCCTTTTATCCTTCTGAAGATGCCAAAAAAATAAAGAAAATCTCGTACTGCAGCGTAAAAATTTTATACGGTTTCACAAATATATTGTCTCGTGTTATCTATATGTCAACGTATAATAAATAGAACAATATAAGTACATACGCAAGTCTTTTATGAGACAATTAATAACTTCAACTTTAAATCCTCGTATTAATAACTCTCTAAATAAATTCTGTCTTATTTAAGTTTGTTATGTTTACTTTTAATGATCGAACAATTTTTCAAGAATTCGACAGTAGGGCGATAATTCCGAGTTTTTACGGGGAAAACTTTTAAGTATAATATTTTTGGTAAAATTGTGCACATTATGCGTACTAAGTAATGCAAATTATTACTTATAATAAATATTTGGCATTATGACCCTATAAATAGGTGATAAGAACAAGGTCATAATATTTTGTATGGCTAATATTTATAGAATGTCACCAATGAATAATTAATTCTATTTGGATATTTTACTAAATAATTAAATTATTGAAACCCGTCTGGGCCATCCAAATTAAATTTTTTTCATCAGAAAAAATCACCGTTTTCCATTTGTCAGTCTATGACATATGATTTTCTGCAAACTTTAACCTTTCCTCCTTGTAGAATTTAGTTAGCGGTGGTTTTTCGCCTTTTTAATATATTTAAATGTTCCACTCAATCTCAGAACTTGCTGCACACGTCGAACATCAACTGGCAAGTCTAATTTTGTTTTTATTTTAGAAGCATCAAGTTTATTTTCCTGTGCTTCTTGAAAAATTTTCCCTTTGTCCCACTCTGTTAATGTTTTTGGACGGCCTGTAGATTTTTTACTGCCGTATGTTTCTTTTAATTTTAAAAAATTGTTTATAACATTTGAAGATCTTTTAATTCTCCTTGCAATTTCTCTGTTGAAGAGACCCATATTGTGAAAGGAAATAATTTGGCCCTTCTCGTTATCATTTAACGATTTTCCCCGTGCCATTGTGCTTTAAAAATATTAAACGAACATAAAATATTTTTTATAATTTTTAAACTTTATTAATCTGTATACTTACCATACAAAAACGTTCAAAAAATTGCACTATCAATAGTATTTTTCATATATGTATTTCACCGTGAACCTTAGATTATTTCGTATGTTGTACCCGAGAATTTTCAAAGTGTTTTGAAAGAAACACGTCTTCACACTAACGCTTTTAATATTCGACTGACTGCTCATATAGTGTGTAGGGCACTTTCTTGCGGAATAATACCAAACACCACAGTACACTTTCGATAACGTAAACAAAAGTAGAAGCAGTAGACCAGCTGACGCGACTAGTGAACCTATCATTATTTCGGCCACTGTACTAGATTTGAAAAAAGTACTAAATTTTGATTTCCTTTCGTTTGATTCTAAGTAGGGGCATTGTATATACTATACCGTATATATACCTATATACCTTAGTATTACAGATAAACTCAATATAAAACTGCTGAATTCTATTTTATTCTATTATCAGAAAAAAAGAGTTCGCGAAGTAGAGAGGTTAAAGGAGGATGGAGGGGGAGACAAGTCCAGCAGTTCTAGATAGCTACTTTATTTGCTATTTTTGGCAGAATTTGCTAACTTGATTAAATCTTGTGTGATCGTAATATTTGTAGCAGAGAAATGTTTAATTTCTTCTTTTCTTAAAAGGAGTCCATTCATTGATGGAGTTTGTAATCGACTTCTTATTTTTGTTTTGTTTATTGTCACTGCTGAAGATAGTCTTTCAGTTGCTGCTGAGGAATGAGAAAGGCACAGTAAAGCTTTAACTAATACTGTTAAATTAGGGAACATTCCCAGATAGCACCGTACGTCCATAGGACGTCCGTTTTACGTCCGATATGTCCAATGTCCGTCGTGTACGTCCGTGGCACGTCCCTCGGACATAAATTTCGGACATCCCGTGGACACCCGTTTTTACGTCCGTGGGACATCCCTCGAACATAAATTTCGGACGTCCCATAGACATTCGTTTTTTACGTCCGCGGGACATCCCTCGGACATAAATTTCGGACGTACCACGGACGTGGGACTTAGATTATTTCGTACTTGCCAGGGACGTGGGACTTAGATTATTTCGTACGTTTTCGGATGCTATATTGTGTTTCTATTATTACACTCAAAACATAGTTTAGGAATTTTTCAGATTTTTAAGTTCGTGGCGCCGTTGTTTGAAAAGAACTAATTTTTCGACGTTTCTTCCGTGAAAAAATGAGCTAATCTTCAAATTGTTAGATTTTATTTATTCTGTAAGTCTATTGGACACTGATAAACTTGAACATTTCACAGAAATAGTTGAAAAATGAAATTAACTTGTGTTCAAAAGGTGGACTGTATAATACAATCCAATGACTTTTCAACGGTGGCTCGAATATGAGGAGATAGGAGTTTTTGAGGGAAAGTAAATTGTTGTACAGCGGGGTTATATTGATAGTGACCCACCTACTGGTGGGCCGTTTATTGAGTCAAAATAATCCCCGTGGAAGATGGCGGTTCGCGACTCCTCCGTCTCCTCCGGTGGTCCCTTGGACGTCTCGCGACGTTGGCGTCTGAAAATTAATAATAACGAACGAAGGTGTGAAACCACCCATTCGATACGATACGAATCCGTTCGTGACGCTGTTTCCCATACGCTCCTGACTGCGATAATCGCTATCGAAGGAGGGAGAGTACGGCCAAACTGCTCAGAACGCAGAGTTAGTGGACTGTATATTTTTGACGTATCTCGATAATCGATAATCCGTCCGCTCGCACTGGCGTAGTCACGGTTAAACCGATTCTACTGCGTGGGCGTCAGCGTAAAAGTGGCGGTTAATCTAACAGGGAGGTTGTAAGGCTCCAAGTTCGATAATCCAGCCGAATTAACCCGTGCTTCAACAACCTTGATTCAAAGCTCGCGAGTGACTCAATACGTCACGTGGCTATGGAAATCTAGGTGGAAGACGTGGTCCAACTCTGCGCACAATAGAAGCGGCGTATATTGTAAGCGTGTTCAACCAGTCACTATTCCTACTCGTAATCTTAGCTCAGACGTAATAACGACGGCGTATACGGAAGGAGCGACTATATTGGTTGAACGGGTCAAGCCTGCCGAGATCTTTGTCGCGCTCTCTCACTCAGAGGAGGGGGACGAAGCCAGGACTTACAAGTCGAGACCTGTGGCTGGACCAGTCAATTCCGACACCGAAAAGGCAAGGGCGTAAGGGAAATTGACCTTCACAATTCGAGTCTCCGGTATCTGCTGCGCTGGGACGTCAAAGCGTATGCCAGGGCTTATTACAGTTACAGGACTCGAAAAGAGTGTCCTCCGTGTTACACGGGTGGCCGTACGGAATCGGAAACACGATTCCTTCCAAGAGTTTGTCTTGCACGATTATACGCATAAGATCGACTATCTGCGTACAGTAGAAGCGGCGTATAACGTAAGCGTGTTAATCAAGAGTTTCTCTTGAATAGCGGGCAGTGAATTCGGGGAACGAACACGAATCTCGCGTCAATCACACCGAAATACACTTGTGCGCGGTGAAACAACAACCATGCACTGTTTAAGTACGAAACTCGGAAAATCCAGAGCTCGATTTAGGTATTTGTACTACCTGTCGGCTCTCTTACTGCATGTGGAACGATCTCGTACACGAGATCAGTTCCGGTCGCACAGTCGTGCAAAAGCTCGCTGGCGGATACTTGGTACAAGTATCCGATAGCTCGACTGGAGAGGGAACGACAGGTTAAATATCCAAAATCTAGATGAACTCCGAATTTGCAAACTCTTGCTCGGGGTTGTCAGCTCTCTTAAAGCGGGAGGAACGATCTCGTAAACGATCTCGATTCCGGTCGCACAGTCGTGCAAAAGCTCGCTGGCAGATACTTGGTACAAGTATCCGATAGCTCGACTGGAGAGTTCTGACAGCAGCGAAGACTCAGAAGAAGTGTTCGCGTGCGCGCCTCGATTGAAAGTGCTCGCTAGCGCGATTCGTATGCGAGTTACTCCTCGCACGTCTCGTAAGCAAGTCACGACGCGAACTGGGAGCGGCAACGAAGCGTCGCGAGAGTGTCAGCTGACCCTCTACGCGGCGCTGTCTCTCTCTTACTCGCCTGTCTCTGTTCAATGTACGTCTGTGTGTTGTTCTCTTTATCTCTCTATACCTTCGCGACACGAGTTTGATTTGAACGTTTTGTACGTTGATCCACCGATCGCCGTGTTTATCGGCTGACATTAGCTGGTAGCCAGAAAGTCACGCCGTTTTTACTTGAAATATTGTTGGTTATTTGGCTCCTCGGAAGAATAACATCGAGGAGGTCACCAACGAATATAGATCGCGATAATCGCGAAATTCAAGCACGTTTCAAACTATCGCGATATTTAAACAACTTGATTAGTATTACGATTACCTCGTACATCAGCGCATAGTATCTGAAAATATTAATCGTGTTACCAAGAACCCGGTTGGGTCAGCGCGTTAGGCGCTCGACTGGTTAATATGCTTACACATACTAGGTTCGCGACCGGCATATGTCCACTCTTTTTTATTTGATCAATTCCTCTTTTTCTAACTATGTGATAATCAATGGTATTTTTGTAGAATTCTTTTAAACCAATATTTACATATTTAGAAAATTTTTCAAGGTGCAAACACGCTTTTATATGTCCGACAAACGTCCAATTAACGTCCGCGCGGGACGTCCTATGTACGTACTGGGATGTAACTGGGACCTCTGTCGGAAATACCTGGGACATAAATTGGACATATCTCGGACATATCGTACGTCCCTGGGATAATAAGTTCCTGATCTTTTCCCAGTGCTTCTAAACTCTTTAGTAGGTGCCGTTCCCTATCAACATCTTCATAACTATTTTCTCTAATCACATTAGGAAAATTTATGGCAAGTGGTATTATAGTATAAGAAGAGTTCAATTTGCATATTTCAGGATTCAGCATTGTCAAACTTTTTAATACTGGATCTTTGGAATTTATTCGTTTGAAAACTTCGCTACAGAACTCAACATAGAAGGACAAACAATTCCCTTAAAGTGTATTATGTCTCTTTCTGCAACTTTGCCCCGATTTAATATCTTCTGTCTATAACGTGTGCTCAGCGAAATGTTATCAGTTACCAAGCCGATGAATAAAAGAATATCGATCGTTGATGTTGCTTAATTCCATTGTTTCTCATTTCGTGGATTGCACACGTTATGGGTAAAGTATTAGAATTATTGACTAAACAATAATATTCATCAAAGTAATTCATTTCGGTTATCATTTTTGTATAACCGACTAATAAACATGGGGAGAGTGATAAATAAAACTTCTAACCAATTTCAAATGTTTTGAATTTATGCTATTTTCTCCTTTAATTTTTCTTATTGTTTTTCTAATTTATTCTGTTTTTTTAGTCTAATTATAATATTAAGTTAGTTCGCACGATGGCCCGGTTCTCGCGAAATCGCGTTCATTAAAACTACGGCACTAAACAGATGAGTAAACCCACATACAAAGTCCAGGGGGTCTATTTTTGGGCCATGCCAACTTTTTACTTTTATGCCTAAAACAGAACATGTCTCCACTTTCGACCTCCTCTAACGCATGAATCGGAACTAACCTTTTTAGCCTGGTACAGATCCTGTCTCCACTTTTAACCCCCTCTAACGCCCGAATCAGAACTAAATTTTAGCCTGGACACAGACTTAAGATACCTACAGACATTGCATGCAATGTATTTTTTCTGTCTACGGTTCTGAATTACCGGCTTTGTAAAAAATGCCCTAGTACGATAGCGGACTCTATCGAAATCGGACGGTCAGCTGGTGAACTACATGAGGTTGCAACACATAAAGTGTGTGTCTGAGGAGGCTCGATTTTACAGCGTTGTCAGATTCAAAAGTGCAATGTTGTCGCATTACGTTCGTACAAGAAACCTTCGATGCTCGTATCGAAAGCGTTCGAAAGGTTTCTATCACAGGCGATGAGGTAAATGTTTTGTACTGCTTTTCGGAGCTGTGGAAATTCAGAGGCACGTTGCTTTTTAATCTAAAGCACAGAAATTCCAATCGCTGAAGATTTTATTGAACTATCATTTGAATTTTTGATGATTTCTTCAAAACTATTTATCATTTTTTAAAATTTTTTATGCGAATATAAAATTGTTAAAAGTTTGCAATTTTCAATTCGTGGTTTTTTTATTACATATATATGTACACCTGATTATATGGGTAAAAACCACGTTCACCCAAGCAATCTGCAGAACAAACGTGTGTAATTCTAATATTATTATTTCATCATTTGTATATATATATATATATATATATATATAAAATTAACAAATGTAAACTTATCAACATAACTAATTTGAATTTCAGTACGAAAGGTATTGTTTTCCGATATGAAAATATTAAGAAATGTATAAACATTCGGGGCATGACATGTGTTGCAGTGTACACGAGCATGTGTAAACTGATATTCGTATATTTAAAAATTATGCAGATTAGAATACGTCGTCGAAAGCCAAAAATAAAATATGTATAAAATTCATTCCTGAACTTCGAAGGATACATTTCCATACTAATACGGTTTAACTTATCCGATTTGTGGCCAGTGTTGGGATATGGTCCATCTTTTCTCGCGCATGCGCGGCGATTTTGGACTCAGTAAAGTAAGATTCTTGATAAAATGGGGTACCTTGAGCACCCAGCAGAATTTTAAAAAATTAGTATGATTTGATTCTGAAAAATGAATGTATAACATGTGTATTTGTGTATATTTTGTAACTCGTAGGACACGTCTTGAAGTCTTTTTGTCCGGAATAGATTGTTTCGATACTTTCCCGCCAATATAACCGTCTTAGGGCTCCACTACCTCGTCATCATGATATAGATAAGTTGGCCGCGCATGCGCGAGAAAAGATGGACCATATCCCAACACTGTTTGTGGCATGTTTAGACTTGTTTTCATCAAAAAAGCATTTGCAATCGATTCATACCGTTTCCATTGCAGAATTATGAAATATAATAAACATTTTATTGTTATTAATACACGTTAGTAAAACCTTTACATTGTTGTCTTTAGGAGGCACACGAAGCGACGACGTACGATATGGACGTGATTCAGCATCAGAGACAACATTGTAACACACAATGTATTGGCATTTACTATAGATAAATCCAATTTTATTTATTATTAACATTATCATAATGGTAAAATCACCTATCGATTGAAAATGTTTTTCTGATCAAAATAAGTCTAAACACAACATAAATCGAATTATCATGCAGCTCGAATTATCATTGCACTGAAAACTGCATGCGAAACATTTCCGAAAACAAAATCTGTATACAAAAGCCGAAATTTGAAAAGTCTCGAGCTCGATAAATGTGGTAGTGCTTTTACGTGACCACTACTTGCTCACGCTATTTGTTGTTGCAGACAAGAATCATCGTAACTAAGTATGTATATATGTTTAATAAAACTGGGCGCTGAGTCGCAAAGAGACGTAAATAGGAATAATAAACCACGTTAATAAAATTTTAGCAAAAATTAATAACGCACGTCATCAAAACAAAAATTTATATCTTTTCTTTTTTTTATATCTTGTATAATAAAGCAATGTCTCCTTGGACAGAATAGAATTAACCTAATACAATAGATGAAAATTTGTATTGCTTTACATATTTATTATATAAAAATATTATAACGAAAATTTAATTTAATGAATTTAATGAATTTATGAAAATTTAATGAATTCTTATTTCTCTACAGATAAAAAGAATGCAAGTACTTATTTTAAAAATAAGAAAACACAAGAATAGTTAATATATGTGTAATGTGTACGCACTCATCAACTGCATAGAATTTATATTGATTAAGTGTAAATAAGAAAGTAAACTACTGGTTTAAAGTGTATAAAATTATTGTAATATATATTCATTAGTGACACGAGTAATAAAAATTATGTTACGTATAGAAACCAAATTAATTTTACTACAATTCGTATTTTTGTATTACTTTCTTCATAAATATTATTTTCACCGTTCAAATACACACGTCGTATGCATTTGTAGCCTCCAAATCATATTAAACACCCGTAGTAAAAATACAGTATACGGAATATTCAGTTCTTGCTAATACGCCTAAATTCGTAAACTATCGGTAATATTGAGCGCGACACCGAAATGGTACGGGGACCACTGTGCCCCCCCCCCCCGAGGCCTAGACACAAAAGCCCATAAGATGCAATGTCTGTAGTAGTCTTAAGTCTGTGGCCTGGATCAGCTCTTGTCTCCACTTTTGACCCCTCTAATGCCCGAATCGGAACAAACTTTTAGTCGGGATCAAAACCTACTTATGGGTATTGTCATCGTCAACGATATCTGCAATTTTCCACTTTCTTTGGTACGGTTATTATTAACAAAGTGGATATCTCTGTTACTAATAATGAAAGATAAAATATAATTTTTTCGATGAACATCGGTACACCTATTCCAACCAAATGTTACAAATCTACTTCCAACATCGCCAATGGGTTCGAGTGTAGCGTTCCTGACTACGGAACCGATGAAAACTTTTTGACATGCTTCGAAACTATTGGGGGACAGATTCTTTTTATTTCATGAATAAATATTTTTTTCACCTTTTTTGGTTGGGACCACCATAGGATTTTTACTAGATAATTTTAAAAATATTTTTGAACTATTCTAAAATAGTTTTACACGAAAATATTGTAGCTTACTCTTCAGTACATTTTTCTTTATGGGGCTGCATTACAGCTATGTTTAGTACCTCCATATGTAAAAAGGAACAGGTTTTTGCAACAATTATTGAAAAACCAAATGCGTTTCCACATTTCAGTCCTTGAGTGCGTCGCGTCGTTGACTTGCGCTCAGCAGACCTGGCTGTGTCCTGTGCCTGCTTGTGCCACATCTGGAGTTTTATGGCACACAAACAATAGCCATTGAGCTGCAAGGCAGACCGTACAAGCCTGACTACGAAGCTAGTTGAGGAAAAGCAAAAAGACAGGATTTCTTGGCGTAACGATCTTGGAGCATCCGCGATTTAAACAATACAATTTTAAGGAGAATCAATCGTACCCTATAATAAATTAATTATTTAATGATGTAAAATAAATGAAACGATTAAAGAAGGAGACTGATTACGGAATAGAAATGATTAGATTATATTAAATGTTGAATAAATCTCTCGTGCTGCTGCCCGGCCAGGATAGTCACACAAACAGAATTAATATGTAGAGAGTATCATTGATGTAGAGTGTCCACCGAAGACTATTTCGAAGATATAGATAATTTTGAAAATTATTTCAGATACATAGGAAAATAGTAAAACGTTTATTTTTGGGGAACCTATACAGCGTTGGCACAAAACACTGCTTCTCGGCTGTATGGGACCGCTGCAGAGTGGCATACTCCCTTCCCCCCTGTAAGGGCTGCTAAGCTCGACCGCTCGACTCGGCCGCGAGATTGTAATATAGTGCGGGTCAGGTATATCGGTGGGCCAATAGTAATGCATTAACAAAACTTTCTTGTTTCTTATTATTTTTTCATGAAACTTTGTCTAGTACACTCGTTACAATTTTGTAATTAAAATGAGACCAAACATGACATAATTCGGTTCATGTCTACCCATGAGAATGTGTACTTTGAAAACTTATTGTCGCTCATTACGCTTGCAAATATGTGTAACATTATGTCATGTTTACTCTTGTCTTAATCAGAAAAACGCGACGAATGCATCGGTAAAAGTTTCGTGGAAAAATAATTGAAAACAAAAATGTTTTGGAATTGCATTAGTATTGGCTCATGGACGAGCCGATACCGATTGGGGATCAGTCGGTGTGCTCGAGGCTGGCGCCCAAAATATCGCCGCAGTCGTAGGGACACTACATGCTATAGCCTCATTTCGCAGGTTACAATGTTTTACAACTCAATGAATACTATCCCTAGTGTATAACTTTTGCCGAATGTAGAATTGGACAGTGAAACTCGAGGACTTCGGTCGCCCAGGAGTGTAACACAATACGGGTCGGGTATATCGGTATGAGGCCACTACTAATCCAACAACGAAACTTCTTTATTCTTCATTATTTTTTTATCCAACTTTCATCAATATATTCGTGGCATTTTTCTAATGCAAATGATACCAAATGTAATATAATTCTGATAATATTTACTTGCGCGATGAACGATGAAAGTTTCGGAAGCAAAGAATGACAGCGTATGGAAAAGAAAGAGACACGGATAGTCGCGTCAGCCGACACAGTTCAAAAGCCCGCCACTCTTTGGGTCCGAAACACTCATTCATTGCACAAGTGAATATCAGAGAAATTATATCATACTTCGTATCACTTACATTAGAAAACTGTATAAAACACTGTAGTGCCATATATATTTTCCATTTTTGTTTAAAATAGACTTAAAATTTGTTCGATTTCTTTTTATTTAAATACAATTAACTGTTCCGTAATGCGTCTCCTTCTGTAATCCTTCCACTTATTTCACTTCTTTAAATAATTAGTTTATTGTAGGGTGAGTGATGGAGGAAATTTTTATATTGAAACATACATTATTTTATACGCTAGTGTAATTTTATAGTGCTCTATGATTTTGTCGGCACTGTACGATTGATTCTCCTTAAAATTCTCGAAGATCGCAACGCCAAGAAATCCTGTCTTTTTGCTTTCCTTCAACTAGCTTCGGAGTCAGGCTTTTACGGTCTGGCTTGCAGCTCAATAGCTATTGTTAGCGTGCCATAAAACTCCAAATGTGGCTCAGGCAGGCATAGGAGGCAGGTACAGGACACAGGACACAGGAGAGCCCCATAAAGAACGATGTACTGAAGAGTGAGCTAAAATATTTTCGCGTAAAACTATTTCAGAATAGTTCAAAAATATTTTTAAAAGTATCTAGTAAAAATCCTATGGTTGTCCTAACCTAAAATGGTGAAAAAAATATTTATTCATGAAATAAAAAGAATCTGTCTGCCAATAGTTTCGAAGCGTGTCAAAAAGTTTTCATCGGTTCCGTAGTCGGGAACGCTACACTCGAACCCATTGGCGATGTTGGAAGCAGATTTGTAACATTTGGTTGGAATAGGTGTACCGATGTTCATCGAAAAAATTGTATTTTATCTTTCATTAGTAACAGAGATATCCACTTTGTTAATAATAACCGTAGCTAAGAAAGTGGAAAATTGCAGATATTGTTGTCGATGACAATACCCATAAGTAGGTTTTGATCCCGACTAAAAGTTTGTTCCGATTCGGGCATTAGAGGGGGTCAAAAGTGGAGACAGGAGCTGATCCAGGCTAGATTTAGACTAGGGGGCAGCAGTATACCGGGCACGGGCAAAACCCGGGCGTGAGCACTTTCATTCCTGCCTGATATACACGGTGACCCACATAAATGGGAACACCTAAATATCTGTCGTATTTACAGTCCTATCAGAACACTTCAGAGGATAAAGTGACACTATTGCAGGGGGCAAATATAATGGTAGAGAAAAAAAATTTTTATGTCGTGTTTTTTAATAAAATTTGAAGGTCACCGATGTTTTTTTAAATGGAATAGTATATTTTTTTTTACGATAGCATGATAAACAATAAAAAACTGAATTTAGTGGATACCACCTTTTTGACCTTGAAATGACCTTGAGCAAGAATAATCATGTTGGAGTGGATAAAATGTGGAAGTTTAAAACTTACGTGTTCCAGCAAAGATTACGCGTTGTTTACGTCGGGTTGACCTTTACATATCATAATAAATGTTCGAAATGTTAACCTTCTTCAATTATGCAATATTAAAAGCATCTCGTCCTTCACGAGACCGTTAAGTGCAAGTATTAGAAATTCAAGTCACGTGGCTACCAACAATAGTTTTTCTCAGCACTGAACTGGAATTGCAAGTGACCCGGTAATTTTAAGTCGCGTCTACCATCGTTTTGTGACATTTTGTTTTCTGAATGCGAAATTCAGTCGTGCAAAACATGCTTAACAAAAGTTATATTTTTAAACAATATGTAGAAAATTCGAATTATTTTTACAGTTTCTCTTATTCAATGATAATTCATTTTAGTATAAAGTCGGGTGAGTGGTCCTTGATCCAAAATAGGAGATACGTGTTGTGGCATATTTTTGTTTTTTGCCATTTAACAATAATTATGGGTAATGAATGATAGTCTTGCTTGTTTTATAGAAGTATAAGCATTTAGTATAAACATTTATAGTATTTTGAACGATGACACTGGCTTATATGTCGTTACCTGGTTTATTAGTAGCCAAAGGAGGTGGCGCAGGTACCAGTGTGACGTGGTGCTAATCACCGGCGTGGTGTAAGGGTATCAACTCTTAAAGTCAATATGCTTGGTGATTTCTGCGGCCTTTAGGTCTTCTTTCAGAATATAATTGGAACCTGTATATAACCGAATAACCGGAATATAATTGAAATTTTTAAACTATGGAACCTTCGTATAGTCGAAATTAGAGTTTTCCTCCTTGCGTATGATAGCTCTGAAAAGATCTGATTTTGTTTTGGGTTTCTATGTTTCCTGTCTGAAATAAGAAACCTAAAAGAGTGGATAAAGTATCGAAAAGATTATTTTATGTAGTTATGACAATCATATGATGTTGAACAAAAAAAAAAGTGAGAAGCAAATGTTCTTTGCACCAAGAAGTATGACCCCGTGGGAGCAATGAAAGCACGTTATAGCATCCAATACTGCAAAGCAGAACACTATGGGACTCTCAAATTCTCCTTGCCGTTCTTCTGTATACTCACTGCGGAACCAAACATACTGAAATAATTGTTTATAACGCGCAGCTGATAATTGGTTGTGGATCAATGATTGTAAGTTAATTATGTTGTCTCTTGCGTTTTGCGTATAAATTTATGTCAATGTTTAATAATATTGTGGGATCAGGACCTCCCAGACCAAATACTGTATGGAGAATAGGAAAAGTAGGAGGGTTCCGTGGGTATGTGTAAGAGTTGATCAGCTACAACCGCGAGGGTCTCGGGTTCGATTCCTGGCGCGGAATTCCTCATTTTTCCTAAGATCCTACATTTGGGGGCTCGTCCGGGATGGGGGGGGGCACCGATTCCCGCATGGTGACAGACGTCGAACGCAGTAAGCAAGCGTTGCGAAGACGGTAGCACGCGAGCGAAAGGACAACGAAGTGAAGTAAGGGACACATTCAGGGAAAACTGCTAGAGAGGGCAGTAGGATCGTGTTCCCGAAAAGTGACGAAGTTGGTGATGAGTCGTGTTTATGGCGCTGAGGCCAAAAAGACGATGGCACTGCAACGGACATTCGAGGGCGAATGCCGGAGCAGGATGGCCGAGTGTGGGATCAGGACCTCCCAGACCAAATACTGTATGGAGAATAGGAAAAGTAGGAGGGTTCCGTGGGTATGCGTGAAAGTTGATCAGCTACAACCGCGAGGGTCCCGGGTTCGATTCCTGGCGCGGAATTCCTCATTTTTCCTAAGATCCTACAGTATTGCCAGGTCAGAAAGTTTCCTTGCCACCAGCTCTTTGCAGAGCTACCATATACAACAAGGCAAACTCCAATTTTGACTATTTGAACTGCGCCACCTCCTTTGGCTACTAATAAAACAATTAACGACATATAACCCAGTGTTACCGTTCAGAATACACAGTAAAACACAGAACACAATATTTTTTACTTATTTACTTATTGTTTACTTACAATAGCTAAATAACTATCAGTCTTTGATTGTACAAAGATCTGTGCACGTCCTCTCTTTCAGACGTCTCGAATCGATCTAACGACTTTCTTCTTGTCAACAACTCCCTGACCAATTTCATCGATCGAACGGTTCCTCTTCGATATGATCAGCATTCAACAATACTATAAAAATTTATACTAAATACTTATATTTCCGCGAAACAAGTGAGAATACCTTCCGCCGCACGAGGTACAAGACTATCGTTCATTATGCATCATTATTGTTAAATGTCAAAAATAAAAGAAAAACGCCAAAACACGTAGGTATCTCCTATTTTCGATGAAAGACCACACACCCGACTTTATACTAAAACGAATTAACAATGAATAAGGGAAACTGTGAAAAAATTCGAATTATCAACATTTAGTATAAACAAATAACTCTTGCTATAAAATTTTTGCGGGCCTGAGTTTCCCATTAAAAAACACGCACAATTTAAAAGAAAGTTCATTTTTCTTGACCTCTTGTTATAGAAATATCTCAAAAAACATGGTTCTGACCCCCAACTTTGCGGGGTTCTTTTTACCCCTTCAAAGTGGATGGTGCAGATTAAAACACACGTGTCAAATATATTTCAAAGAATTATGTCTCACATAAGTTTCATCAAAACCGGTTTGTCTCACTTGATGTGTTTCCTTGTAAATGAGGATGCTCTCGAGATTTCCATATTAGAGAATCTTGGGATGATCTCGAAATTTCTATATTAAGAAATCTTACTATTATATTTGTATATATTTCTATAATAGTCATCGTTTCTGTAAACAAAGGGGTAAGAGTAGGCGTTTTCCGTTCCCAGGAAAGAGATTAGAAAACTCTGACCCGGATACACGCAGAGAGAATTCTCTGTGCGCAACGTTAGTCTCATTTTAATCAGAAAAATTTCATGAATGAGTTGGTAAATGTTTCATGAAAAAATAATAAGAAAAAAAGGTTTGTCATTGCATCAGTACTGACTCACCGACGCACTGATGACGCGCCGGTTGGGATTCGGTCACTCAGGTCGACGCTGATGACAAAAGATGAAGGGACCTCGAGGAATCGTGTGCCGTTCGTAGAAAGCGAAGTTTCGGATCAGATGACGCCGTTCTATTCGCGGCTTTGTTTTACTTGTTCTTCACTTAAAAAGTTAGATAATATTAAACTCTGTTCCACGTGAGAGTAGATTTGTAACGGTCTGGCTTCGCGGCCCGCGATGGTGGACGCGAAGGGTCCCTCCACTGAATGCTCACAGAGCTAGTCCAGGGTACGGAGGAGGGATGTAGGAGCGGAAGAAATAAGAACCGCTCGAGTATGGTCACGAAGAATGCTTTATTCAGTTTCGTGTCGGTCGGTGACGCTCGAACAACCCCCGACGGGAGGCAACCGTCTCGGCTTGGCCGCGAACGGCCCGCGTAACATACAATTGCCTATGGTAGGCGCGCGGTGCCGGTAACGTAGGTGGTGGCACGATCGGCGCGAGGCCGCGGTGACGGGCGCGGTCTAGCGCGAAGGCACGCTACAATTGCAAGCCGCAGTATGTACACGATGCAGAGAAGGCGCGGATGCGATACAGGGCGCAGCACGGACGCGATACAGAGAAGACGCGGACGCGATACGGACGCGGTACGGAGGAGACGCAGACGCAATACAGAGAAGATGTGGACGCGAGACGGGACGCGGTACAGAAAGATGCGGGCGCGATACAGGATGCGGCACGGACGCGATACGGACGCAGTACAGGCGCGGTACAGAAAAAGATGCGGACGCGAGACAGGACGCGATACGGACGCAAGACGGACGCGGTACAGGATGTAGTACGGACGCGATACAGGAGGTAGTACGGACGCGATATAGTCGCGGTGTAGACGCGGTGTAGACGCGGTGTAGACGGGCGCGTTACTGGGCGCGGTACCGTGTTGCAACGGGGACTCACGCCTTTGCCGGCTGCCGCTCTTACCCCCAGAAGGACCTGCGGGGCGAAACTGCGACAGACGCCGCCGGGCAGTGAAACGACCGGCGATAGCGGTAGCCGATTAGCTGTCGGTGGGGAGTCGTGGAGCGCGAGGTGCGTTACGCCTCTATAATGTAGTCCTGAGAAGGACTGCTCCAGGAGACTCCGCCGAAACAGTGCTGCGGCCGGGTTTGCATAACCGCCGCCGTTTACTTTTCGCCGCGAGAATCCCCTTCGTCGCGGTGGCCCTCCCGCGGCCGCCGCGCGAACTAGGCCGGGGGGGGGGTCTATATCACCGCCATCGTATGTCTTCTACTGTGAGAAGCCTTCTTGCCGTGGTGGCCCTCTCGCGGCTGTGGCGCGGATGGGAGTGCGTGGTGCGCGGTTAGTGTAGCGCGAAGGGTCGCTTCGTCGCAGATTCATTTCGTGCAGCTTGGTAGATGGTAGGGGGCGCAGCGAGCCCTTCCACCGCGCACTCCCACTTTCTTGACTGCGAGTTTATTATACACAGTGAAACTATAGTACGGACAGAGGTACGAATTAACATGCAATTTAACCTCGAAATCGTTATGTGGCAACACCTGGTAGAACGCTACGAATGATGCGGATTGGCGTTGTAGCGGCCAGCTTCGGGCGATGTTTTATGATGGGCCATCGCTATTGTGTCTTAGACTCGGCAAGCGGCTCATTGCAATCTGGCTACGGCATGGACGTGTCACCGTTTTCTTTTGTTAGTGCAATTGCCGCTCCGACCTAGGGCACAAGATGGTATTTGCACATCTTGAGCGCAGTCCCCGCCATAAAACATCTGCTTCTTTTGTATTTTAGTTTTCTTCGAATCGGCGCGGCTGGACACTCGGGGCCTTAGCGCGGTATCGCTGCCAGATGCCTGGGATTCCCCAGGCTTCGCTCTTCGCGGGTTTGAACACCCTGGCAGCGTCGCGAACACCCCCTCCTTTAGCCCGTTGCGCCTATGCGTTTTGTAACGCCCGTGACTCTTCCGATTTGCTGGGCCCGTTTTCTTAGATTTAGTTTTAGCTTTCGCCCACCCTAAATTTTCATAGAGTAGGGATAAGTTTTCCATTAGGAAGGGAGAACCGAGGTGTTAAATTGGCGAACTCTCGGTCTCTTCCCCAGAATTAACAAGAACATTGAAACACTTAGATCGCTCTCTACTGTGTAGCCATAGAAACAGTCAGAGAAGTTAATTCTCACATAGTTTAAACACTTAGCATTTTTGTACCTCACCCGACAACTGCGGTGTGCAGTTTTGTTACTGTAAATAAGTAGTAGTTTTTCAACTTGTTTGTCTTAGTCCTTCCGTCAAAAGAAGGTGGTCCTTCGAGTTCGAAATATTAGCGGGCACCTCGCAGTGCGAATACAATCAAGGCCTGAACGATCATCTGATCAACCGCGGGCGTAAACAGGCGTTGTACATTGGGAAGGGGGCGTACTAAAACACGAGGGGCAGTCTAAAACACTGCCCATTTACTCTGGAGATGGTGAGCAAAATATAGGGGGTATGAAGCGTACATTTCCTACCATTAAATATAAAAAATATATTAATATGTAAAGTGCCTTATGATTTTGTCGAGGAGTATATGATACACCTATGAAGCTGTAAGATATAAGCAAAATTTAACTTTGAGTAATATAACACACGGTCATTGTGGAAAGTTCTTATCGTCCGAGTAAGTAACCGGAATCTTCATATCTGTATGTATGCGAGAATTATGCCGCAGGTGCATTATCGAAAGCAAATTTGCTAAAAAGTTAAACGATTCGATCAAGTATCAAACTTCCATTCCACGGTTGTATAAAGAACGATATCCGCTTGAAGAGTCAAGATCGTTTCAAGAATAATCGATCTCGTAAAAGAGAAGGTACGTAACTCTGGTTTCTCACGTACGGGCTTCAGCACGTTCGCGACCAAATCCAAAGGCTTCTTTGAGGGACAGTAAAACTTCTCGAGCAAATTCGTACCGCCGAAGGTGCACCCTCCTCTTTCGTGTATGCTCACCAAACAAGTCAAAATGTCTCACCGGCTTTGGACGAAGTGAATCTCAAGTGACGTCGACCTAATTCCGCACGATCGCTCGTGTACGTACAGCGCACAGAGAAAATAACTAGCCGTCAAAGACAAACAGTGAAAAAGGAAAGATCTTTCCTAAACAGTACATGCAGTGGCGGTCAAAAGAAACTTTAAAATTGGAATTTCTGTACATGAGTATTACTTACTTGAGCACTAGATGGCTTTTAAAATGTTGATAAAATACATCTAATCTGAGACATCCTCGACTACACGACATCGAACTCATTTTGTTTATTTGACTGTTTTCAGATAATGGGTTAACAATCCATTTTATTTGACATGCACAGCGAACAAAAATAACTTTAAAGTGTTTTGCACTGTAATAATTTTAACAATTGCATAGTACACGTGTAAAGGAAGTATACCTTCTCTAGTTTGAATTTGTCGCGCTTCTCATGCTCCGCGCGCCTCTTATTTTAATTACCGATAGATGGGGCGGCGATTGGAAAAAGAATTGAGGAGAGATAGTCATTACGCAATAGAGCACACGTGTAAAATACAAGAAACAAAACTTAACAGACTAACAAGACTTAACCAACACTTAACAGAAAACAAAAGTTAACTAGTAAATAGAGAAGTGATAATAGTAAACTTTAATTGTCGTTTCTTTGTTTACAGGTAAGGTTGTAAATAGTGTAAATAATTGTTGTTAAATAATGAATAAAAACAGAATTTACTTTGTTTACAGAGAAACATATTCTTGTTTGCTTTATCATCCCAAGTACTAATTGCCTTATACACATTTGGCGACATTTCTCTTAATGTCCGTGAATACATTGACTTTAACCCCTTAACCTACGATTTACGTTCGAGAATTTTGGGCCGAAAACGTAAACAAGCTCGCGCAGCCTTCGAGCCATTCGCACGACTCGTTTAGTACGATGATCGGGCCAATCATAAATATTACGGGCCCGTAATATTTACTTTTGGCCCGATCATCTACTATGGGCTATGCCCGTAATATTTATATTTGGCCCGATCATCTACTACGGGCCATGCCCGTAGTTGTAGGTTAAGAGGTTAACTAACATTTGCATCCTTAACCGCTTTGTTCTGTTGGATGCGTTATGTCGCGACGCCGATACTGTTTGTACAAGGTCACAGACGAGTTATCTCGCCACGCAATGCTGCTTGTGTGGTGCCACGGACGTGTTATCCAGCGACGCGATACCATTCCTGCAATGCCAGACGAGTAAACACGCGGCGTCTGAATTTTATTTTGAGTTTTTGAATTATATCACACGGAAGAATAATAAATTCCAGTTATCCTGCAAGCAATATGTTTTTCTTTTTCTATACCGTTTCTGAAATTGACACTTTTTCGAATTAAAGCTCTTAATTCAATAATGAAGCACGCGAAATATGTTGTCTGTGACATCGGACGAACAGTATCGCGACGCGGGATAACACGTTCGTGGGATCGCACAAGCGGCATTGCGTCGCGAGATGTCTCGACTGTAACCTTATACAAACGATATTGGCGATGCAGTATAACACGTCCGAGTTAAGGAAGTGGCTAATTACACAGATGAATAAGAGACACAGAAAGTAAGTGTCGTTTATCTCTCAGCAAGATATCGGTCCCGAGCACACATCAAAGGTGGCATCCAAATTTTTTGAGGGAAAAGAATTTAAAAACTGCAGCGCCAATAATGAGATTGCATTTCTGAGATTGCAAATATTTTCAATGAAAATGTACTAACAAAGAAAGGATTATTTTGGAAACACTTCAAACAAAATCTACTATATGTATATGAGTGTTTGTTTGCGATCGCGCGAATTCAAACGGGCTGTTGACGCGACGCGCCCTTCTCCGCCCCGTCGTGACGTCACCCCCCGATCACGATCTCCTGCGAAGCCGTTACACGACTCGCGTTACCGCGCCGTTCTTCGGCAGGATCACGCGATGACGGTGACCCAATCAGCGGGCACCCCATCCTCGGGTAATCCTCGAGTTCTAATCCCCATAAATCTGTTGTGCGGAATCTCTCGATTCCCCGAAATTTCGCCACTTCGCGCTCATTATTCGCAGAAATCAGTTGTCGTCTCTCTCGTTGTCCTTTCTCAACTACGCGCTGATTTCTCTCTCTCGTACGCGATGTCGCTCTTTATATTCAAATCGATCTATTCTCACCGCATTCAGTTATTGTTCATATATTTTATTCTTGTTCTACATTTTCAACCTCAAATCAAATACAGTCCACTTTGTTCTCGTAAGAAGCAGTGTTTGTCATTAATAAAGTTCCCGGTTCCGTTGATAAAAAAAATAAAAACCGATTTTTTCGACGTTTTTTCCCGTGAAAACGAAGCTTACCTTAAAATTGTTACATTTTATCTATTCTCTAAGCCTATTTGAGAGAAATTATTAAAAAATGCAATTAACTTGATTAGTATTCTAGTTAATTCTAGTACGTCAGCGCATAGCATCTGAAAATATTAACCAGGTTTCCAACAGATGGTGGGATCAGCGCGTTAGGCGCCCGACTGTAAACTTTATTATACTAGGTTCGCCCCCAGCATAAGTCTACTTTTCTTTTATTTGAACAGTTCCTTTCTTTTTTAACTATGTAAGAATCCATGGTATTTTTGAATTACGCGGAATTTCCTCGGGGAGCGCTCTCGAAATTCCTGACTGTCGGTTCGGTACGCTAGAAGGCGGTCCGGTCCATTCGAAATGCCGTTTCGGCCACAAAGAATGACGGAAAAGTGACGTCGCAAAATCTGCAAAGTCACATGATACAAAAAAGGACAATGCACATGCAAAAAATATTTTTGAATAATTGTAATATCTATTGTAACCGTGTGGCTTACACTCGGTTACCACGAGTGTAGGGAGTAGCAGCCGTTGAGAAAAGTCACGCAACAGTTTATATCATTTGCGGAGCAATAAAATTTTTACTGATTATGTGAACTATTCATGCATCAATTATCTATTGCATGCGCCCCACGTTTTTCGTTTTAAATCTTACAAGTATTTTTACAGCTATTCAAAATTCACAATTTCAAATTTTTGTTTTTATTTTCAAATTATTTTATACTTTTTAGTCCATTTTATTTTCATTTTTTTCAAATTATTTTATACTTTTTAGTCCGTTTTTTTATTTATTATTATTTTATACTTTTCAGACCGTTTTAAAAACGTGATATTTTTAAAAATTTAGTTTTTTTAAAATAATTTTTCTAAACAAATTACGCACATCGTGCCCTGGTTTGTCTGTCTCGGTTCTAATGTTCCAGTAATCTGAAGTCTTTTTTGTAATTTTTCCTTTAATCTATTCTCTTACTATTCATGAAGCTTGTCTGTAATTTTTAATCGATGAACCAAAATAAAAAATAGTAATACATAAAGGAACACACAAGACTGAGATTTGTACTGTTCGACAATATTGGAAATTGTTCTGCCGATACCAGGGGACACTTCAAAGAAAAATTGGTGTATTAAAACTAATTAACACTCTATGCACAATATAGAAAGATAATTAGAAGAATACGTATTAAAAGATATAATGATATAGTAGCACAACTCATGCGTCTTCTGACCATAACAAATTAATAATAATAATTAATAGTTTGTATGATGCACCGGATTCTTGTCAACCTCATTAACCAACACATCTCGTGATTATTATTTGTTTTTGTTCCTCTATAGCTTACACTAGTTTCATGATACATAGTACTTACACAGTCCGGCAAAGTTTTAAATGTTAAAGACATAGCTGCTGTCCAATATTAGGTGCCGTTCGGTGGCAGGGGAACTCTCCCTATTATTTGGGATAAAACGAAAATCAAGAATAACGAAATTTTGTTGATGGGCGTGTTTTTAAGATTTTTTGGTTTAACAATGAAGTAGAGCTAAGGGTTAATAGCTAACAGTACTTGGCACTTTTATATCCTGTTTAAAATCAATCATCGCGTATTATACCACGAGTATTGATCCCTCCTGTACACTATACGATTTATGAGGCTCTAATTTCATTGAATAATTGAAATAAATACAGCAAAACTTTTTCAAAAATATCCGTATACCTTATCTTGAAATTTTTTACTTGTTTTAGGAGAACGACACGATACGCTTCCGTGTCACGCTGGAAGACGAAGTACCTCCGGGTCAACAGCCGAATATCGTTGGTGTCGATGCATTTGTGATCGTTCTCGATGAAAACGACAATCCTCCACGATTTCTGGGCGTACCGTACGAAGCCGTAGCCGAAGAGGACCTTCCAGTTGGCACGACAATTCTTCCGGGTATTAGAGTAACGGATCCTGACCTGTTGGGCGACAACATAGATCTAACCTGTGTTCCTCAGCCACAGGTGAGCCATTAATACTCATTACTCGACTAATATCACATGATAACGTATTACACCTTACAGGTGGAACTTCTCCTTATTCCCTATACATATAGCATCTGTAGAGAATTACTAATAGCTTCATTTCTACCAAATTGGTCACTCGCAATGTTGCACAGTATGTTGTTTCTATAGAATAGGTGGAATTAATTTTAAAATATTCATGTCATGAAATAGGCTAAAACTAGGTTTTTTCGTAAGCCAATACTTGATTAAGATACACTGGAAGGAACACAGACTTATATCTGATCACATTTGTAAAATAAATAATAGTCGAGTTCAAGTCTCTTGAAGCAATGTATCAGTCAGTTTTCTTCACGTCTCAAGTGTTAATGCCATGTTCTGTTTCTAAGCGAATATTTTCTTACCAATCAAGAATAGGCGTTTATAGTTCAAGCATGTATTTGTGTTAGAGATTCTAAAGAGGAAACGAGAGGAGGCGGATGGGGGTTCACTACCTCCGAATTTTAACTTGCGAAATATGTTTATTTCTCTTCTAATCGGAACTTGATCTGTTGTACATACATGTAAATCAGGCATGTCCAGGAATGTCTCACTTGGACGCGTTTTCGAGGGAGACGCCTACTTTTCCCGACCGCGCGTCTCGCTCCCCGTGGCGGCCGTAGTTCTTCGAGCTCCTCAGGCTCGTGCCTACCGCTTGCGGTATGTATTGCTTGTGGCGGTTTGGGGCGACTCTCATACCCATAGGTTTCCACATCACCCATGAGGTACTATGGTCGATACGTTTTTTTTGTCAGTGGTATCCCCTATAGTCCTATTCCACTGCGTCGCA
Source organism: Sphecodes monilicornis (assembly GCA_913789915.3). Taxonomy (NCBI): domain Eukaryota; kingdom Metazoa; phylum Arthropoda; class Insecta; order Hymenoptera; family Halictidae; genus Sphecodes; species Sphecodes monilicornis. Next base: position 1,104,319 of record OU565293.1, on the reverse strand, counting down.
CGATAATTTCGAAAAAATAAATTTGGAAAATAGTTTTTATTATACTGTCAAAATTTTACTGACAATTAGGAAAGCATGTTTCAAAACTTTAAGTGAATCGAAGTACTCCATTTTAAGAAATTTTGTCATTCGAATTTTCTCAATGTTCGGATCGATTTATTTGTGCGAATGTTCGTTTTCAAAAATGCGTAGCATTAAAACAGAGCAACGTACACTGCTGAGCGATTCCTCGCTATCGTCTTTGATGCGAATATTGCAAGCTTTCCTAATTGGAAAGACTGAATAGGCCTATAGGGGATACCACTGACAAAAATAAACGCATTGACCATAGTACCTCATGGGTGATGTGGAAACCTATGGGTATGAGAGTTGCCCCAAACCGCCACACGCAATACATACCGCAAGCGGTAGGCACGAGCCTGAGGAGCGCAGAGAACTACGGCCGCCACGGGGAGCGAGACGCGCGATCGGGAAAAGTAGGCGTCTCCCTCGAAAACGCGTCCAAGTGAGCTATTCCTGGACATGCCTGATGTAAATACTAAATACACGACTCAGACGACTAGCTCGACGGCCCGTGCGCGACGTCGCTCCTGCGTTCCCTCCCGCGTCCCCGCGAGTCCCCGGGTGGATCGAGCAGCTTGGTGGCTCTCGCGGGTCGCGCAGGGGACGGGCGTCAGGAGCGATCGCGCTAACGGTCGATCGACGCAGTCACTGTTCAATCGACCATCGATATATTTCACGCGTGTTCTTCTCTCTTTCCACCTTGTAATATTCGATCCGTCGGCCTTTTTCTACCACCCTGTTTATTCGAACTGACGGAAATCTTTCAGACTGGTGAAAGATCCGAAGATTTCGAAACAATTTGTTTTCACTACAAATATAACAATTTTTTCATTATTACGTTTAGGAAACGCTACTGTTGAGATGAATACAAAATTTAGCTGCAGCAAATTGTACCTGAAACTGTTAGACAACTTTTTGTTTTAGAAAGTAGGACAGATCAGTAGAAGATAGATGTTTAACAACTTGAGAGAAGAGGATGTGGTGCAATTAATAATAATTTAATAACAATTTCAATGTCAATTGTTCGGTCTCAAGCAGACTGAATGCGAGAATTAAGCACGGTCAGCTGCTACCTTGTTATATTCGATGCGCGACGGTCCCAGAATCATTCGGGTGTCGTCGTACACCACTCCAAGACCTCTGTGAGCGAACCCCATTGACAAGGCGCTCTTAGGGAAATCGCAATTTATCGTTTCCATTCCGTTTCCTAATTTACTGCATTCCATTTCCACAGAATGGCTTTCCCAAAAAACGCTCCTACTCCGACGACCACAACGTACCACCCACGTATCAATTAGAAACCATTTAGCCACTCCATACCTTTTCTGTCCAACCAATAGTGTCAGATCCGAGCTAACGTAAGACACGACACGATATAAACGAATTAGTACGCAAAGGATCTCGAACGAAACAGATTTCGACGAACCACTAGTAAACTCCAACCTTTATACATTGGCAAGTTTTAAAATATATTTACGTGTTGACTACAACTGGCTGGGTTTTAATTCAACTTGGCGTTCCTAACATCTCATTTCGCTAGCGTTCTTAATATTGTCACAAGCCAGCGGAATGGGATTTACGACCCTGCGAAATTCGGAATACAAATTACGTTATCGAGAACGCCACACCAACTTTTGTTCAAATTACAATTTTTTTATGCAATTTTATGTTTCTATACATTTAAAATATGTTTAGGCGTGTCAAACTGACAGTCAGTAAAAATTGTAACTTTCGTTAATATGAACTTTTTAAGTATCTACTGCCGAAGTTATATTCATCGCACATTAATTGCTTAGAAACACATTCGAAATCAACTAGCAAAGTTTCACCTTCTTAGATTGAAACACCTCCTACAGTTCGTCAGGAACTCACTAGAACCGCGAGATATCCTGATAGTTGAAACCAGAGGAAAGATTCTGCGCAAATAAACGAAGGACGTTCCCCGCGGCGGTTAGGGTTCTCGTAGAATAAGCAAATTTTCTAAATTATGGCTCAGACATCGTTTAATATAAAAAGTACGGATCCACGGAAAAGTACGTCCGCATCCACGGACGGCTGCAGTCAAATTAAGCCAAAGCGCCAATTTTACAATGAACAGCGACGAAGTAGTCGAATCGCACGCGTTAGAAAATTCTCCTCCGATTACCGCCGTTAATGGTGGCCGAGCTGATTTACGGTTACACATAATAGTCGCGTGCAGTACAACATTCTAGAATAATTCGGCCTTGAGCGAATTAGCATAGATCTTTTTCCTTAATCTAGTCTACTGTACCCTACTTTACTCTACATCGCACTCCCTGGGAATGTCTAGTAACATCGATAGCAAGGAAACGAAGTTGAACCATTTATCATCGCAAGATATCGTGGAACGGAGGTACAAAACGAGGATCGGCAGGGGTTCCTCCTGAACCTCAAAAAGTAACTCGAGCCATCACAAAAATTACGGGAATTAAGTTGGTCGGCTTATCCAAAACTCAGTGTCTCTGCCTCGTTGGTGACGGCTTCGACCATCCACGACTACGGTTAACGTAAGAGTAACTCACTATTATCGGGACACCCCCGTTTGGACGCCATCCGATTGGACGCGTTCCTTTTGGACTCCATGCCGATTGGACTCGTGGCATTTTAACGCCGTGCCGTTTGGACTCCGTGCCGATTGGACTCCGTACCGGTTGGACCTTATTTTCTTTTTTTTTTCGCAGTGGTAATCTCTCTTACGGATACCTGACCCTTCTAGAGGGGAGAAAGATCAGATTATGTTGGACTCCCCGGTCGGTGAGTGCAAGACCGGTATACCAACAACACTGCGTTCATTCCTAACGCTCCTGGGAGGTGCCCGTGATCCGCGCGCGCATGTCTAACCGGACACCCCCGCTTCAACATCCCTCCCAGGAGTGGGGACGCGGCCCACTCCTACCTACCCTAATAAGAGACCAACGCGCGATGAATGACGCGTCAGCTTCCCCCCCATTCGGTTCGCCCGATGGTTGTCCGAGACCCTCGCTCGGGACAACCGACGATCCCCGGGGGCACTATTGACGACCAGTTGGGTTACCCTCCCCCCCCCAACTCTGCGTCCGTCAAGGGCGTCCCCGCCCGCGTTAAGGAAGTCGCATCGGAAGCCCGTTCACGACCCGGGCTCTGCGCCTCCTCCTACCCCCCAAGCGGCCAGGGGCGAGAATCCGTTCCCGCTCCCTTTCCGCATCCTCCTTTTGCAGCATCACCTGCTCACAAAAGGAGGAGAAAGCCCCCCATACCGTCCCGCTCCGGACTCCCGGACGAACACCTGTTCCAGGATAAGCCCGGGGACACCGTAGGGCCGGGGGCCTTGTTGCCCCCTTCCCGTATCCTCCGGGCTGCCTGGGACATCTCACCTCCCCGAATCCGGAACCTGCTGACGTCAAACGCCGGCACGGGGAGGGGGGGCAGAGTCACCGACACGCCTCTCCCCCCGGCGGGGGGAAAGAGCGTGGACGTGACCCGCCCCAAAAATTCCGGATCCAGAAGCTCCGTTAACGGGGGCGTCGCAGGGCGGAGCTTACGCAACACCACCCTGTATGGACGCCCTAGGGGTCCTCGTCTAAGGACCCCAGGAGCTCCTCCCAGGCCCTGGCCTTGGCGGCTTTGATGGCCCTTTATAGGGCCACCTGGGCCTCCCTGTACCGTCTGTACAGGGATTCCACCCTGTATGCCGCCGGGCGCTGACACATTGGACCCGAAGGTCCGCAATGTCGCCCGACCACGAATACTCGGACTTTCGTATGATGCCCCGTACCGGACGCCGCGTACTCCCCGGCATCAAGCCAGGTAAGCGCGAGGGCCGCCGCCAAGAGCGCGTCCTTGTCTAGCTTCTTCAGCGCCCATCTCACAGGGGCACTGAGCGACCGCTACGTCTCGTCTCGGGAGCATATCTGCCCGACGAGTGGAGACCACCTCCATTGTGACGTGGAGGTGGTCCGACAGGGTCTCCCACCCTGTATCCACTCGCCAGGCAGACACACGGCGCACGGCGGACGGGGTGGCCCAAACAAAGTCGACTATGGACCACCCGTTCCACCGCACGCACGTGGGTCCGAACCTCCGGTTGATTAACAAGCCCCCCGCCCACTCCTCAAGGGCCTCACCGCGGAGGTTGGTCCTGGGGTTTTCCCACATGGTGGACTTCGCGTTGAAGTCCCCCAGGACCAACACCGGACCGGCTAAATGAGGCCTTACCAAGGCCTCGAGCCGGTCCAGAAAATCTCCAAATGCGGTGAGGTCACAATTGGGCGAGACGTAGCAGCCGACAGCTACAAGCTCTCCCCATTTCACACCCATCATCCCCCTACCCCGTTTGACCACGGAATAGGGGGGGGGGGCAATCCCGGCCCACCCGGACCCACATGGCCACGGAGCCTTCCAGGTCCCCAACCCAAGGGAGGGTTTCTGGGACCATGTAGGGCTCCGTGACCACGGCCAACCCGACCCCCCACTCCGCTAGGCCCTGGTACAACAAGTCCAGGGCCCTGCGCGTGGCCAAGGTTGACCAAAGTGGCCGGGAACCTCTTAGCCATTACAAGACTTTGAGGTTCCCGGCACTGCCCCCATTACTGGGGGCGCCGGAGATGGGGGCTGTGGGTCGTCCCCCATCTCCAAATCAATCACCTCCGGCGGGGGAGGGGACTGTAACCTCCGTCTCTTCCCGCTGGAGGGATTTCCATCCTCGGGGGGAGCGGGTGGAGGGGGGAGGGTTCCAGTCGCCGCAGCCCCCTTTGGGAGCCCCCTTGCTCCCTCCCCCTTTTTCTCCCTGGTCTTCACCGGGGGGCAGGCTCGACTGCCGGCCTTATGGCCAGAGGGGAGCCCAAGCTCTGCGCATATAGCGCATCGCATGAGCTCCCCGCAGTCTTTCGCCCGGTGGCCGGCCCCACCGCACCGGTAGCACAGGCTGCTACGGTCCACCTCACTGGTGCACCGCTGCCTAACGTGGCCTATGGCCAGGCAGCGGAAGCACTGGAGGGGCCGTGCAGCTAACACTTCGACCCGGGCGGTGGACCACACTACCCGGACTTTGCCCGCCCCCGCAAGGGCCTTCGCCGCGGATGCCGGGCATTGCACCCACGAAGTGCCCAGGCCGCCGGATGAGAACTTGACTTCCCCAACCCGGACGGCCTCCAACGGGCACTGCGTGGCGGCAGCCACCGCAGCGCGAACCTCCTCCGGGGTGACGGAGTCGTCCAGCCCACGCAAACGCAATTCTGCGCTTTTCGTGAGCCGGGCGACCCGCACCCCCATCGGGCGCAGGACCTCGGCCATCCGCGCGACGAGGATGTCCGCCTTCGCGTTTCCGTCTTTACCGGGGACCTCTATCAGAAGTCCTCCGGTCACGGAGCGGCGGACATTCATCTCCGGGATGCCGAGGGTCCTTGGGTCGATGGCCGCTTTAACGGCGGCCATGGCGCCCGAGAGGCTCGCCTGCGACCCCTCCAAGACCGTGACCGATATGGCCGCGGTTTTTGGAGGGGTGAGCACCTTGCCCATCCCCTTGCCAATACCCTTGGATTTGGGCTTGGGGGAAGGCGGGGTCGGAGCCGGCACCGCCGCCGACTTCCTCTTCTTCTTCCCCGCCCTCCGCCCAAGCACCTGAGACCAAGGGAGGGGCTCTCCCTCCTCCCCCCCTCTTACCCTCCCCCTTCCCCTTAGGTTTCGGGGCAGGAGGGGGCTTAGGTTTAGGTGGAGGTGGGATCGGGCGTATCCTCTCCCACCCCCTTCCCCTTCAGACCTAACCCAGAACTAACCTAGAACTAACCCAGAACTAACCATATATTTCACAATAAAACATCACCATATGTAGAATTCGAAAAGGAATGATTACAAAATTGACGGCACCCAAATGTCACAAATCCAAACGGCATGGTGTCCAAACGACCAGTCCAATCGGCACGGCGTCCAAAAGGAACGCGTCCAATAGGATGGCGTCCAAGTGGGACACCCCCCTATTATCGGCAGATCGGTAACCCGGAAATGGAGCATCCCCCACTTTCCTCATCTTGTCCGTTACAATAAGCGCTAACTCGTGCGATTGTGTTGCTACGCAGGGCCGGGCCTCACGTGATGAGTCCCTGACCTAGGCGGATCCCGATGTCTTTAATGACCGTCCACGACGACGTCCTGGGGTATCGCAGGGTGCCTCGCACCACTCCGGCAATTGGTGCTTTTCTTGCCGGGCGAGACGTCGACGGGGTGTTGGCGACCGAAACGCGAAGTCGGAGGCGCCGGACACCGGATCCGCCCTAGGAACGACGCGCGCGGAAGGAGAGGTGGTGTGAGGATAGAAACGAGTGTGGGTGGACTCCGATTGAAACTGAGTTTATTAGAGTCGGGTTACAACGGACCACTGTTCCGAAAACCGGACTCGCTCCTCCGCGAGAGACGGAAATCTTCTCTCAGGGGCCGCGACGGAGATCTTGCGACGGCACGTGAACGCGTGCCGCCCGCGACGGAAATCTTGGCCGCGACGACGGAGATGGATGGACGGACTGCGAGCGCGAAGAAAGACCACGAAGGCCAGTCGCGAAGAAGAGTCACTTTAATCGCACCGAAGGTACGCAGAAAAGCACGCAGAAGAAGAGTCACTTTAATCGCACAGACGATACGCAGAAAAGCACGCCGAAGAAGAGTCACGTTAATCGCACAGAAGATACGCAGAAAAGCACGCCGAAGAAGAGTCACGTTAATCGCACAGAAGATACGCAGAAAAGCACGCCGAAGAAGAGAGCGCGTCGCCCAGGGAAAGACCTTGTCGCGATTGGCTCAGAGAGAATCGGATGATCCTTCTGATTCGTTACAGTTTGAAGGATTCAAGCCGTGGAATTCGGCCGGGACAACACCTTGCTGTTGCTAGGCGGTCGAGCAACGACAACACGCGGTTTGAACTGCGTATCTAAACACGGACGAGAACCGTTTGACGACATTGTAGACGGGAGAACAATAGCCGCCGAATTCCATGGCTTGAATTCTGAGCACGGGGCGAATACGAAATTGGTGTATTGTGGCTTGATGTTCACATGATGGCGTCCCTAGGTTACTTGGCACGGGTACGAGCACCCCCTTATCTCCCCATCCAAAATATTGGCTGGCCAGTCTAAAAAGGCGCCTCTGAGTTGAGTTGCAATTTCTTCTTCAAATCGGAAAAAGGCATACGGCCCCCCTGGGTCTGGTTACGGCCCCCCTGGGTCTGGTTACGGCCCCCCTGGGTCTGGTTACGGCCCCCCTGGGTCTGGTTACGGCCCCCCTGGGTCTGGTTACGACCCCGAAATTCTTTATCCAAAAACGTTAATGCATGTCCAAATCGTTAATAAAACATGTCACGTGGGCTTTTATGGGCCCAGAGCTCACGCCAGGCTCGGTCGCGCGGACGTGGTCCACCCAGGGAAAATACGACCCTCGCAACGTGCGGATGATGTTCTCCTAAGGATTGCGCGCCAGGCACCGCGAGAGGGCGGAGCCTCTGTTCGCCGGTTGTACAGGCGTGTGTGATGAAAAATATCTACGTACCGAGACGGGAGTCAGATGGAATATTGCGATATCGATTATGCGATATCAATTACAATAATTGTTTTTTCGTCGACGCGTGAAACGCATGCACATGGCCTCTACGGGGCCGAGCTCTTCTTGAACGCAAAACCGACGTTCGCACCGTAGTTTTTCTCACACGGCTACGTCGTATTTTCCTCACTAAGGAACCCAAAACATATCCGATACTCTACTTCTATCTCTGCAAAATTACGCCAGCAAACCGCGAAACGAAAATAGATCTTTGTTGGGCACCTCGTCCGCAATGTTGGTACTTCCAAATATGATTTGAGGGTTCTCTGGATCACCAACCCCCCGAGTGGGTAACGAAAATAGTATCAACGAGGGCTTATCATGTTTGAAAAGGTTGTATCCTCTCCGCACGTCAAGGGGTGGTCTATACATCTCTACTCCTGTGTTCCTTCGAGATTTTCTCACAGTTTCGCTTACACGCACACACACACGCAATATCATCAGTCTCTTCGGCGGCCAACGCAACAGTGACTATTTTCATTTCTGTCTGGGGTTCCGGGAACCGGATGTCCCCTACTTACGTCCTTTTCACTCCAATTTCCGCGGCATTTCGTATCTAGTCGTGCGCTAAAATACCTCGCACACCCTGGCCACAATTTTCACTCGTACATCCTCCGTCGGGACTCGGACTTGGCCGGAATCTTCTACGGTAGACAGCGTGGAATGGTGATGGGACGATACTTTCGTGGAGGATTTGCGAACAGGTCCACTGTCATCTGTCTCCGGCAGTTGTCACCTCTAGAGATCATTCCTCGGTCTTCGGGGTTTGTCGTTGGCGGTTCGATCTATGAGTTGCGGAAGTGGTTTTAGAGGGAAAAGGCCCGTACCCCTCGTCGCGGCAGGGGGTGATCGCGGTTTCGGCCGGTCTTCTAACTGGTTTCTGCCAGCAGGGTAGCCCGGTTTCTGCCGGTCTTCTCACTGGTTTCTGCCAGCAAGGTAGCCCGGTTTCTGCCGGTCTTTTCACTGGTTTCTGCCAGCAATGTAACCCGGTTTCTGCCGGTCCTCTCACTGGTTTCTGCCAGCAAGGTAATGGTCGGGGGTGGTGGGTTTCAGCCCACCGTCGGGATCGGGAGCGGGCTAGGGTGTATAACGCTGGAGGTAATACTCACGGTGCGCCTCTGCTTCGGCTCGGTAGTTTCTTGCTCGCGCCTACAGGACTAGCTAATGGTATTCGCGGTCAAAATAGCTCGGTATCGTACTTAAAACTGTCCCTTCGCTCGCGTTTGCATCGGCTTATATAGCCGATGCTTGGCGGTACGGGGCATGGTGCGGCGCGGTGTGCTGCCGATCACCAGGGCAACGTATCGCCGCAGTTTCGTGGCGATCTCGGCGCGGTACGGTGTGCGGTCGGAGGGTTTCGGCGCGGCGAGCCGGTACCGCGGCTCGGTATCTTCCGGCGGAATTCGGCGGAGTTCGGTGTCTTAGTAACAGACCGTGAAACAGGTCTGTTACAATTGGATTAGTAGTGGTCTCACACCGATATACCCGACCCGCATAATTATATTTCTCGGCGACCGAGGCCCTCGAACGTCACTGACCTTTTTCTCAGTTCGACAGGGCATCATAGAGTGTATATTCTTTAAATTAAATAAAAAAATGTGTACCACCGATTTTTTTTTGGTTTAGAACTGGACGTAAATATGAACGTTATAACCCAAAGAAGTTTGCGACCTTCTGTGACTTTCCTAAAACCGCCAGAGAAACAACCTCTTTAAATCCATATTTATTAAGCTTAAGATTTTTAAAACGAAGAAAATTAAAACAATATTCGAACCATGTCTTTCAGTTTTTTCAAGAACCAGAGAGGATCAGTGAAATAATAATTAAGATAAACGATAATTAAAAATAATGTTATCTTGTTTATCTCTTCTCCATTAATTTATATTTCCATGTACATATTTTATTTGACATTACAAATCACAAAATATAATTTCTACTGTAGAAACATCTACTCGGCCGACGTGTCTGCCAGAAATTCGGTATAGCTGCCTCGAGTCTACGATTGTGTCCTTTGACGGTTGTGGGGTAAGTCCTGAGCGGTCAATCGCAGTGCTCTTACCAGAAGGCATACTCGCCTTCCCCACTCCGTGGCCAGATCCTTCAAGGGAAAATTATCCTTGTTCCTTAAGCAAACGGTACGACCTCGGGTTGCCTGCAATACTTAAAGATCCCTAACTTTCTAAACAGATGTCAACGAATGCGCCCCATCAGACATCTGCACAACTTCAAGTTGCCAGGCGTCATCTCGGGTTTCTTCGTCGACGGAAGTACGCCTTGAGAGGTCACCCTCAATCACTGACCCTACCATAAATTAACCGAAAGCGGAGTAGCGTCGGGCTATTTGCTTTCTATTATTCTCAAAAACAGGCTGTCGCTAACACGGCCAATCCTGATATGCTTCATGCTCTCGGGAAGCATCTATTGACAGAAACTATCATTTGCAATGTTACGAGCCGAGGGCTAAGCGAGGTTTGCGTGACCGAGGTTGCTTAGATTCAGGTGGGAAATAAGGAGAGTCGTGGACTAGCCGATATGTATTTCAACGCCGGGTCGCCACCTTAGGTAATTGAGGATAGTCGTGGACTGGCCGATATGTATTTCAACGCCGGGTCGCCACCTTAGGTAATTGAGGATAGTCGTGGACTGGCCGATATGTATTTCAACACCGGGTCGCCACCTTAGGTAATTGAGGAGAAATAAAGGAGGAGATTGGTTTCGGCTCTCGTAACGTTAAATAGAAATTGATATACTTTGAGCGGCTAAAGTATATCGTTGTGGGAATACTAGTACTGGAAAGGAATATGTGAAGTGAGTATGGAATTAATAGAATTGAATTCCTCAAAAATGTAGTACAATATATTCAGTAATTAAATAAGGGTTACAATTGTATATGTGTAACGTGTAATCGCGGAATACTAATATCCCTAACTCTCGGTTTTGACGCACTGAAAAATGCGGGGGTTACGGTTATCTAGCTATTTGTCCGATGGAATACGTACTGTTGAGTTAATGCTCGAAAAGGACTTTTATACCCGATCTTGCTTTACGTAACGTGTCGTAACGTGACTAGGTTTCAACTGTGCCCAATTGCGGTTGGAATCGTGGGCTTTATATACCCCGAAATTGTCTAGAAATTTGGGTGGGAGTAGGCGTGCATCTGGGTGGAAATTCCTGAGAATTTCCCAGACGCAGCACCCCCGTGGGAGAGTTGGTTTTTTAGATAAACTAGCGGACCACTGCAGAGCAACACGTGGCTTCAAGAAGGCTCAAAAAATCACGCAGATGAATTTTCCGTACGTAACAGCAACATAATTTGTCATACACAAGATGACCATCGATCATACACTAAATGATCCCTTCGTTATACACCAGACAACAACTGGTCACACACAAGACGACCACTGATCATACACAGAAAGATCCTTTCGTCATATACCAAACGACAACTGGTCACACACAAGATGACCACTGATCATACAAAAGATGATCCACTCTCAATTTCCCACAGGTTGCATAACAAAATGCAATCTTCCAACAGCATTAATGCTTTCTAGCATTAAGCAACAATATATTTAATTATTAACAAACAAATAACATTCATTACAAACATTCATTACCTACTTCAATAATATTCTCAACAAACAAACATGCTACTACAATAATATATATATTTTTTTCTTTTTATCAATATTTTCACGTAAGTCCATTACAAACGATATGCGCTACCTTAATTACTAATGCTAATTCGCTAACACGGTTCTATCCGTACCTTCGTCTTCTTCGGTATCCGAAATATCTCCCGACCATTCACCGTCCCATCGACGCAAACGATCCTTGGGAGCTACTTGGTGTCTCCCTGACTTTCCTATGATTTTAAAACGATCGTTCCTTAACACCTCGGAAATAACAAAAGGGCCTACATATTTCTTCTGTAGCTTCGCGTTGCGCGTAGCAACCGGTTTGATGAAAACTGTATCACCACAATTAAACTCAAGAATTGTTCGTCTCTTCCTATTGAACCTCTCATTATTCTGTTTTTCTGCGTTTCTTGAAAGCCGTTCAAACGCAATTTGTCTATCCTGATTTAAATTGACCTCGTTACTCATATTTGGCAGGTTTGCCTCGACATGTACCGCGTTACCTGCACTACGCTCAATACCGAATAACAATCGATATGGTGAAAAACCCGTACTGCTCTGCACAGTTGTATTTAACGATTCCTGTACTTTAATTAATGTGCTCGGCCATTCTGAAATTTTTGATAATTCTGCCGTTAATAAATTAATAACTGTAGCCACGTATCTTTCGGCTTGCCCGTTGGCTGTAGCAATTAAATGTAATTCTACATTTTGTTTCTTCAAAAATGATTCTAATGCTTTGAATGTAAAATTAGTACCCCGATCTAATACAACAACTCTCGGTCTCTCAAAAAGTGTTAACCTTTCTCTAAAAACTTGAAGTGTTTCCCCTTCACTTAAGGATTTTAACGGAATTAACTGCAAATATTTGGTAAAACCATCGATAATTATTAAAATGTGCTGATAACCTTCCTTAGACTCATCAAAAGGTCCAACACAGTCACAATGGATGGTGTCAAAAGGAATTGGTTTTTGTTCAATCGAGTGTAATAATCCCTGTTTCGGCCCAGTGTGATGCTTAAATACGGTACAGGTAAGGCAATGCCCTACGTACTTCTTTACAAAAGGGCGCATCCGTGGAAACCAAAATTTACGAGCAATACACCCATAAACCTTTTCACTACCGACATGCGAATTCTCATCGTGATACAGTCGTAACAAACCGAATCGGCCGCCTTTCGGAACATAAAAACGATATAAATTCCTACCTTTATCGCTACACAATCCGCGGCACAACAAATCATCAACGATTTCGTAGTCACTGCTTACAGAATCTTTAGCTTTCACTCTTTCAACTAAATCAAGGGTCTCTTTATCTTTACTCTGTGCGATTTGTAACCATGAATCAATAGATATTGTATTTGCACTACAACCAGATACTACGGGGACTGCATTGTTAGTGAAATCCGTTGGTGGATTCCTGCTAAGAAGATCTACGTGCTCTATTGATCTTCCTGTACGATACTCAATATCAAAATTAAAGTCCTGCAAATATACCCACCAACGAGCAATACGAGGTAACAAATGTTTTTTTATCATTAGTAGCTTTTATGGCATTACAATCAGTTACTGTTAAAAAGGTAGGCTGTATAATACACTCCAACGACTTTTCAACGGTGGCTCGAATATGAGGAGATAGGAGTTATTGAGGGAAAGTAAATTGTCGTACAGCGAGGTTATATTGATAGTGACCCACCTAATGGTGGGCCGTTTATTTGATCAAAAATAATCTCCGTTGGTGGACGGCGGTCTGCAGGGTCCTCCGTCTCCTCCGGTGGTCCTTCGTCCGTCTAGCGACGTTGGCGTCTGTAAAATAATTATCGAACGAAGATGTGAAAAACACCTATGCGATACGATACGTATCCGTTCGAAACGCTGTTTCCCGTACGCTCCTGATTGCGATAATCGCTATCGAAGGAGGGGGAATACAGCCAAACTGCTCAGAACGCAGAGTTAGTGGACTGTATAATTTTTGACGAATCTCGATAATCGAGAATCCGTCCGCTCGCACTAGCGTAGTCACGGTTAAACCGATTCTACTGCGTGGGCGTCAGCGTAAGGGTGGCGGTTAATCTTACAGGGAGGTTGTAAGGCTCCAAGTTCGATAATCCAGCCGAATTAACCCGTGCATCAACAACCTTGATTCAAAGCTCGCGAGTGACTCAATACGTCACGCGGCTATAGAAATCTCGGTGGAAGACGTGGTCCAACTCACCATTTACTTGCACAAAAGCGACTATATATAGAGATATATAGAGGGGGCGTATTGTAAGCGTGTTCAGACCAGTCACTATCCCCACTCTCAATACTATCTCCGTCGTAATGACGACGGCGTATATGGCAGGTGTGACTATATTGGTTGAACCGGATCAAGCCTGCCTAGCTGTGCCGCGCTCGCTCACCCAGAGGAGGGGGGGACAGACCAGGCCTTACCTGCGAGACCTGTGGTTGGACCAGCCAATTCCGACACCGAATAATATGCGAATCCCGTAGGAAAGGCAAGGGCGTAAGGGAAATTGACCTTCACAATCCGAGTCTCGGTATCTGCTGCGCTGGGACGTCAAAGCGTATGCCAGGGCGAATTGCAAGAACGGAGCTCGGAAAGAGTGTCCTCCGTGTTACACGGGTGGCCGTACGGAATCGGAAAACACGATTCCCGGCGAACAGTGAATTCGGGGAAAGAACACGAAACTCGCGTCGATCACACCGAAATACACTTGTGGTGCGTTGGAGCAGTAGCCACGTTAGATATGTCTAAGCAGCTATCGCCACCGTGCACGATTATGTCTGTACGAATCTCGGAAATTCCAGAGATCGATTTATTTATATCGCTATTGTTCTAAGGCTCTCTTACAGCGTGTGGAACGATCTCGTAATCGAGATCGGTTCCGTTCGCACAGTCATGCAAAAGCTCGCCGTCAAATACTCGATACAAGTATCCGACAGCTCGACTGGAGAGTGGATTACGAATTAATTGTTGCAAAAAAACTCAGTTAATCCAGAGTGTTAAAAACTCTTGGGAGGGCTTGATTCTCTGCTAGCGAGAAGAACGGTCTCGTAACGAACTCCGTTCTGGTCGCACAGTCGTGCCAAAGCTCGCCGTCAAATACTTGTAACAAGTATCCAACAGCTCGACTGGAGAACTTTTACCGCTGCGAAGACTCGTAGGACAAGTAATCGCTAGCGCGCCTCAATAGCAAGTGAACGCGAACGGACAAGCGTCGCGAGGCATTCCCAGCTGAACCGCTACGCGGCGCTGTCTCTCTCTTAACCGCCTGTCTCTGTTCAACGTATATTTGTATGCTGCTCTCTTTGTCTCTCTTTACCTTCGTGACGCGAGTTTGATTTGAACGTTTTGCACGGTGATCAACCGATCGCCGTGTTTGTCAGCCGACATTGCTAATGGCCAGAAAGTCACGCCGTTTTTACTTGAATTATTATGGCTTATTGGCCTCTCGAACAGATAACCTCGTAGGAATCGCCAACGAATTTAGATCGCGACAATTTCGAAATTCAAGCACGTTTCAAACTAACGCGATATTTAAACAGTTACAATTTTAAATTTAATACCTAATAAATAAACCCGGAAATACTTTAGTGCATTTACAATAGCAAGAGTCTCAAGCTCATAGGAATGATATCGTGATTCTTCATTTGTTGTACGCCGACTGAAATAGGATACTACTCGTAACATGCTTTCTACTCTTTGAAACAGAATTGCTCCATATCCGATAGAATTGGCGTCGGTATGCAATTCTGTTTCTCGCGACGGATCAAAAATTACAAGAAGTGGCTTTGATATTAAACAATTAATAATATAGTCTCGCGATCTATTCTGCTCTTCGCCCACGACCACGGTTCATTTGCTTTTGTCAATTTAGTTATACATGCAGCACGCGCAGCAAACTCGGGAACAAATTTCCGAAAATAACTGGCGAGACCCATAAATTGGCGAACTTGTTTGACATTGGCAGGTATAGGGGTTTCTACTAACGCCTTTATTTTCTTCTCAGTGGGACGAATGCCCTCCGCGGATACTTCCCGTCCCAGGTATTCTACGCTCTTTCGAAAGAATTTACACTTTTCTATATTGACGGAGAAGCCCGCTACATCTAAAGCATGCAATACGCGATCCAGCCCCTCTAATCCCTCCTCAATGGTTTTTGAAGGGATAAGTATATCATCCAGGTATACAACCGCTATTGTAAAACGCAAGTTTCCTAGTGCAGTGTTAATTGCTCTTTGAAAAACTGCAAGAGCATTTGCCAAACCAAACGGCATGCGTAAATATTCGTAATGACCATCCGGCGTAATAAATGCGGTCATCTCGACCGATTCGGGGGATATCGGAATTTGATGAAAGCCGGATGCCATATCAAGAACAGTAAAATATTTTCCTGTACCTAAGCGATCTAATTGATCGTCAATTAACGGTAAAGGATACCTGTCTTTAACGGTTATCTTATTTAATGCACGATAGTGCACACATTCTAGTGCTACCGTTTGGTTTAGAAACTAAAATGACTGGGCTCGCAAATGGCGAAACGCTTTCGCGTATAATGCCATTTTCTAAAAGGTCGCAAATTATCTCCCTGACATCGTCCCGTTGTGAAAAGGACAATCTGTATGGTTGATACCTTACTGTTTTATTTTCTTTTAGAACGATATTCAACTCACCAGTGTTCACAGGGCGAACTTTACTGCCTTTCGTAAATACCTGATTGTACCGGCGTAACAATACCTCCAAAGGTTACCGAACTTCGGGTGGTACCTCCTCTGCCAGGTTGCACTGCGGCTCCACAGATGAGTTCGATACCCTGGACGCCCCCTTCTACGTCGGAAAGTACAATAATCTTTTCTTCCCGCCTACTTTCTTCACGCACAGATTTTCATAGTCTAATATGTCCTCACCGATGATCACATTATAGGGTAAACTACAGTCCGGCACCTATCGCTCTTATATGTCCACCACCAAGTCCACGCACTGTCACATCGCACGGTTTAATTGTACATTCCGCTCGTTTTGCAACCATTTCCCGCACCATGGATCTGTCCGCCCCTGAGTCTGGTAAGGATTGTACCGACACATTTTGAAACAATATAGGCGTTAAGCCTGTGTCTTGACTATGCCCTACGTTTGCTTCGTATTTCTTTCCATCAAACGTTTTCTCTATCTTCGGCTCGCTTCTCTGCATCCGTTGTTTCGTAAAACACCGTGATTCCTCATGGCCTCTTTTATGGCAGAAGCCGCAGGTAGGTGTGGAAGGTCCCGAACCTTCCGTTTTTCGTTTCTTCGGGTAGTCAAATTGCAGGTGTCCCACCTCGTTGCAATTATAGCACCGTCTTCGAAATTCACCCTCCGATCTCTGCATAACGATATAGGGTCTCTTGTCAGCCTGCTTCTCTTTCTTCTCCATTTGAAATTGGAAAATCCCTGCTTTCAGTGCCGCTGTTGTCTTGTAACCACCATTGATTAATGATTGTCGCACTACCGGGTCACTAACTTGTCCAATCACTAACCGATCTAGTTCGGATTGTTTGAATTCAATCCCAGTTTGCCCATAGTACTTCAGTTTGTTTCGTACGCATTCAGAGTACGATTGGGCAGAATTACTTTTATATAACACATCCCGAGTAAGAAGGTCGGAAAGCCTGTCTTCCAGAACAAACTCCGCACACAAATCATCCCGGAACTTTCGCCACGTCCTAGGATGCCCTTCCCACGTTGCATACCATTCCTTGGCTGGTATCACCAATGCATGCATCGCCATACCGAGTCGTAGACTAGGTGACAACGCCTCCGTAGCCTTCTCCACAATATCGCACCATTTTTCAGCATTGTCCCCAATATCCGCGCCTCCAAATTTCGGAACAGCTTCCGTCCCAGGCGTCGCGGTTGACATATTCGGACCACGATTCATCACATTCTCCATAAACTTCATGAAGAGCGTTTCAAACGAGGTCTTGTTTGAATCAGGATTCGCACTATTCTCCATCTTCGGGCGTCGATTCACTAACACAGTAAAATGCTAGGTGTCCCACTTCTGATGTCAGAAATTCGGTATAGCTACCTCGAGTCTACGATTGTGTCCTTTGACGGTTCTGGGGTAAGTCCTGAGCGGTCAATCGCAGTGCTCTTACCAGAAGGCATACTCGCCTTCCCCACTCCGTGGCCAGATCCTTCAAGGGAAAACTATCCTTGTTCCTTCAGCAAGCGGTACAAGCTCGGGTCGCCTGCAATACTTAAAGATCTCTAACTTTCTAAACAGATGTCAACGAATGCGCCCCATCAGACGTCTGCACAACTTCAAGTTGCCAGGCGTCATCTCGGGTTTCTTCGTCGACGGAAGTACGCCTTGAGAGGCCACCCTCAATCACTGATCCTACCATAAATTAACCGAAAGCGGAGTAGCGTCCGGCTATCTGCTTTCTATTATTCTCAAAAACAGGCTGTCGCTAACATACATATGAAAACATACTTGAAATGAAAGTTGCATGGTTCAAAGAGTAGCAAACAATGTAATAATTAGTTTTTGTCTATTTTGCTTTGTTATCGAGATATAGAGGTTATCTTGAATTTGTTTTTTGTGAAATGTAAATTTCAATCTTGTGATTGAAGAATGAATTCAATCCTGAATGCAATAGTACAAAAGTATACGGGGTGAGAAACTTATAGCTACCGTGATTTCACAGTATTTTTAACTTGCTTAATGGTACTAACAAATATCACAAATGTAGAAACGAATTAATAATGTACAGTGTGTTTTATGAATCATGGTTTTTTCGTTTAAAGCTTTTTTTTCGCGAAAAATAAATTTAAAAATCCATCAAATTCGTGGACCCTAGTATTTACAAAATCTAGAATCGTTAGTTCATGTACAGATGTATCCCCTAACTCCTATTTAATAACACACGTATTCGCCGAATGTTCAAACGTGATTTTTTCGAAAAACGGAGCGTTAAATAAAAAAAAATGGCACTCCTCGTTTTAAGCTAGTTTCATATGTAGAATCGACATTCGACCGCGTGTACCACGATTTCGAAGACACGCAGTATCGAGTTGTACGTTTTAAGTGTTGTAACGATCATGCCCTCCGTGGCGCGAGTCTCCCTCGTGGTCCGCACGCCAGCAAGCGCCTTCCCGCTTCCGCCCGTCCCGCCGCACCACGCAGCACCGCGAGCACGCGCTCGCGGCCGCTAGTTCGCGGGCCGCCACCAGGCTGCCGCCGCCGCGAGGCCGCTCTCGCTGCTGAAACCGTGCGGCGAGCGTATATATGCCGCCGCGCGGCCCAGTACCGATAGCGCCGGCCAGACTAACCGATATCGCACCAGCCTAGAGCTACCGCTAATATCAACCTGACCGTAAGCTGCCGCCGAGCCGCTTTTTAGTTTCGCAAACCGTCTCCGTCGCCAGGCTACGACGACTGCATCATCGACGAAGTCGAGTTCCGATCGTCGACCTCCCTTCCCCCGACTCTTCCTTCTGCGGGCCGCGAGTGGATGGTGTTATCATAGTCCCTCGCCGGTGTACTCGCACTCGCCTGAGAAACCGTGGGGCAACGAATCGGTTCACAGGCACCCTCTTTGCCCCGCTCGGCCCGCCTAGAGCGTATGCTAAGGCACCGAGCACAATGGGGTTTCCGGCGGCGCCCTGGTGGATGAAGACCAAGCCAGGGTCGCGGTATCGCCTCCTTTCCGCTACCTGGACGTACAGGACAGCACCGTAAATTAAGGTATAGGTTAAGTACGTCATTGCGATTAGTATGTAAGATAGCTGAAGCATTCCGTCCGACACAGATTGCATCGCCGCTACCTGTCTGCACCGCCACCGACCGTATTCGCGGAGCAGCGAATCCGGCGTACCGACTGAGCCGGCAACTCATCTCCCGAGTCACCGTCACAGTGTGACATTGCGATTCGAAAGACACTAGCGTACTTGGTAACTTGCTGGCCATAGAAAATTCTGCGGGAGTTTATATCGTCGTATTAATGTACATATTACGTGAGATACAGCTGGGGAGAATATGCAGCACGTTGAATTAAATAGTCAAATGCTCCGAGATTAATTTCGTAGACGCTACTCGCAAGCGATCTCCAATTTATCTCATAACGATTAATTACTCCACATAGACGTCAAAAACGTTTTCAAAGGAAAGAGGTTGGCAACGACGATTTCCATTTATTTATCATTTAAGAACGGACTAGCTGCTACACAAGTCTCGTCTATCATGGATATACAGATAATTCAGTGTACCCTTTTATGGAAATTGAATGGGAAGTAGGAGCGAGAAGATATTCTTTTAAAAATGTAGACATTTAATAAAAAATCGTCTGTAGAGCTGTCTACATTATCATTTTGATGGTTAGTAAAGTTAGAAAATGCGAATAATTTAATGAAATCTGGCGAATTATGCAAGAGTTTGGGACTCTGTTGGATGTACTAAACAAAGATTTACATTTTAGCCTGGCCATACGTTTACGTGCGGCACACGACGGACGTTCTTGCATCTTTTATCTCGAGCTGGACCATGAATTCAGGGTAATAGACCTCTCTGGCGCTAGTTTCAGTCATAGAGTTCCACTCAAAAGAAACTGATGTATAAAATAGTATCTACCGATTTCCAACAGAGTTAATACTTAACTATTTATACCTAATTCTAAAATAGAAAATGCTACAAAGGAAATGAGTCTATCCTATACCAGTTACGTTTTACTACTCCCAATTAGATTTAACACGAAATACACTCCTTTGAAACTTTAACATCGATTAATCAAATCATACTAGATCGCATGGACCTATCACCGGTATATTCTATTCTATAATAATACGTTGTGGTATTTCTGATGAATAACTATAGCACCACTAAAATTTTCAAGAGTTTTGAACTTTTATATAATGATTTGCAAATGTTAATGGGTCATTCCATGCCGAATCGATCACTTTTTGACGCCACCATCCGCGATTTTGTTCTAAATGAAATATGTTGTAGTCCGTGCGAAATTAGGGGGGTTTAAGTCATCATTTTGCCGGTTAAGAACTTGTTTAGAAATTACAGGCCTCCGTCGTTTGCAATTTTTGCCCATTTTGGCGAAAATAGGCTACACTTACTAATTTTTATCTTAGGAATTGTTTGTCCGATTGAACGAAATGTTTTTAGTTTTATTCATAAAAGATTAGGCTATTATGT
The DNA here is from genome assembly GCA_913789915.3 of Sphecodes monilicornis. NCBI lineage: Eukaryota > Metazoa > Arthropoda > Insecta > Hymenoptera > Halictidae > Sphecodes > Sphecodes monilicornis. Next base: position 1,083,846 of record OU565293.1, on the reverse strand, counting down.
AATAATTTTTTCAAATGTGAGAATTAACTTTTTAATGTCGAAAAATATAAACAAATTTTTTTTTTTTAACAAAGCCGAGGCGGCCATTTTTTCGAAGGAAAAAGTTACTTCAAGTGACCTCAGGAACCGCCCATTTCAAGGATTTTCACTATTTCAAGGACACCCTGTATACACAATGATCCTTGACCTACGTTCATGTATCACTAAAGACTATAACATATGAATGTAGGGGTTTGCCGATGGCAATGCATGTGTGTGCGTGCTGGCCGATCGGGGCGCATTGCCGCGGTGATTGACTGAGGCCGCTGCGTTCTTTTCGGCGCGGTAACGATGCCGCTATGCCTTTGCGGCGCGAAGATGCAAAGCAACATTGTAGATATGAGCGGCACCTTTTCGGGTAGTTTCTGTTCCTGCCTATAAAGGCACGTTTCGGTGGCAGTTCAGTCAGTTGTCGCACGACTTCGAACAGAACGACATCCTGACATCCTTCCGTGTAAATTACCTTACATGAACAAAATCCGAAAATTTACTCAGGAAAGTGCCCGATTTGGCTTGGAATGATCCTATTGTCGTGTTCCTGTTTCATGTTCTATTAATTCGATTGTCAAAATTCGTTGCATACAGACTATGAGTAGTCATTGCCGAGTTTTTTTATTGCGCGTATGTTTAATAAAAATCTTGTCTTTCAGGGTGAAAATTTTTAGTTAAAAATTCCGCCATGTTATTACTATTTATAGTAAAAAATTATCCGCTAGATTGCAATTAAATCAAGTAGCACCCGGGGATAATCCTATTTCATGTCAAAGCAATTAGGAAATAATTTCGTAAGCCACATATTCATACACACACACATACGTCACTAAATCCTCACTTTAATCTTTGTAATCCCTCATGCATGATAAGTCTTTTAAATTATGTAAAAATTATCTATAGTAACTTAAGAAGTGGAACAATAACTTTGATGGTCTGCCTTATAATTAGTTCATCATTATTACTTTCAATACCTGCCTACAATAACAGTTGACGAGATATTATCGAAATAATTTTTAATATCTATGTACTTATTAAATACCCGACAGCTAGTAGGTACTCCAACCGATGTCCCTCAACTTGTATATTATTGAAATTGTTTAAATTCCTGAATCAATACTTCTTATGTTTTTTATCATATGATTCATATAATATTGTATTTAATATTATATTAGTATACGATAAATAATATTCCTCCCATGTATTAAGATCGGCTAACTATTGCTGCTCGGTCATTAAAAGTTTTCATGACCATGTCTCACGAGTTGCAGGGCTGGGTGGAGACTCTTCCCCGCCCTAACGGATGAATTCGGTCATTGAGAAAAAATGGAGTTTGCTATGGTCATCCTAACAGTTTTCATCAAATGTCTAAAAAACTATGTAAAGGAGACCTCGAGCAGTGTAAGAAGTAGGGTAAAGAAACTCTCGAAAAGTGTACTTCGTCCCTTGAAGGTTCTGGGGTAAGTGCTGAATGGTCTAATTCAGTCCTCTTAACGGAAGGCTCCCCGCCTTCCCCACTCCGTGGCCAGCTCCTCCAGGACAAAGTCCCAATACTCGTGCTACGCACTCGTCACTATCTCTCTCTTTTCCTCACGGAGTCATTCCAAACTTTCACTCCATCTGTTTCTCATAAACATCTCCACGATAGCCGATAGCCGGCGAACCCAACGCGGTCGCCTGCCATCGTCTATCGATGGTTCTGTTTATTTTCATGCACCCCTCTTTAAGGCCACACGTAGAGTCGACATCCTGCCATAAATCCTTCAGGCTTAAGAATCGCCCCGATACGAACCCTTGACCTGGCCTAAAATGCGTTGACGCTGACAAGTTGTTCAGTATTATGACATTGACAACATATTTCTAGGCCGCAGAAATCTGTGAAAAGTCCCCTTTTTTGGGTATTTATCAAAATTTTATTCGACCAAAATGTTTCCTCTGTCACAATTGCAAAAGCTCACCTTATTGTGCATAATTGTTAAACATTTTTACTTCATATTACAACAAAATAAATGCAATCCTAAAATAACTCCGCATTATCACACTGTCATAATACAGATAAATGTTTATAGACAGCTTACTTTATGCATTTATAACAAAAATGAGTACATCGAATTTAAAATTGTAAAATCATTTAAAGTATTTAAAAATACTGTTCTATTATTTCCCACTCCCAAAAATTATTAAGAGAAGAAATAAACATATATGTGATTCCTGTATCTTGTAATGGATGCAGATAATTTTTATTTTGCATAAAAATCTGGCGTCTAATGAATATAATAAGAAAGGTAATTTTGATGCTTTACTACAACGTCTATTAAAGAATACTACAAAATTCAGTTACCTCGCAAATGACGCAAGTTTCGAAAAACCCGATACATTTAATGGTCAAGCAGTGTTCGCCATTTCGTTGTATATAAAGAAAGTGGACGTTAAAGTTCACCATCGCAAAGCTGCCGAGCCATTAGTTAAAGTGTTTTATGGTTTCATTGGTCGTCTATCGGCTCCCTGAATTTATCGAGCGGGTATAACGTAGATGGCACGCGTTGTACCCGCTAATATTCCAGCTGCATCTTTCCGATTCCTCTGCAAAAATTCCACGGGTAACTAATATTCCCCGTGCCATGGTGATAAATGTATCGGAATATTTTTTTCTAAAACGTGCCCAATACGATGATCATTTTTTTAACGATTTGATCGCTTAAAACCTGTGCAACGAATGTTCAGTTATCGACCCCAAAAGACGATATAAATAGTTTATTCTGCGTATGTGCGGTAAATCGCAGTGATATTGAACGCGCCGTAAACACGGAGCTTTTTTTGTCCCAGAGGGTTGGGGAAACGCATTTCCGCACACCTGGCATTAGATATTGTGCGGTCAGATAGTGTGAGACTCGCCTCTAACATGAGGAATACTCAATAAAACTCCACCCTCCAGGATTAGCGTCCTTACCCACCTTCCTCTACCCCGAATGTGATGGATACTAGGCACCTGCTATCCACAATACAACCCGTGTATTCATTAAATGCGTTTCGTTCGGGTCTTTCCTTCGCCACATCTGTGTTTTAGTTCACGATCATGTTCTTCGCATTGTCCGGAAACACGGAGCCTAATATAGTTAAAATATCTCAGATTCATAGAAAATTTTTGGACGATAGAGTAAATTGCGACAGATTTCTGTGAGATAGAAATACACGTCGGTTTATTTGTACACATAATATTATACAAGGTGTTCCATTTTTCTTTAGCATCCTCGTTACTTTTACACATACAAGAACATGTATGACATAAAAGGTGTATGGTTTACAACGATGAATATTGTGTTGTTATTTCCCTTCCAGATCATTTTTTCGAGTTTTATAGTTCGTCGTCGACATTTCAATAATTATGATATACGGTGCTGTGAATATTTATAAACTCAAGCACATTTTCTGTGTTATTTTTTCAATATTTTCGAGAAACCACTGATCATGCTTGTTGTGTTTGTAATGAAGTATTTAGTATGTTAGAATTTGCTACAAGACCCGATCTCTCCAGAGGTTCTGGGGTAAGTGCCCTGCGGTTCATCATGGTCCTCTTGTCAGAAGGTTCGTCACCTTCCTCACTTCGTGGCCAGATCCTTCGAGAACACCCTATCGTTTTCCACGTGCCGTGTGACGCCATAACGTCGGGTCAACGGCCACACGAGCACAGTTCGCAAATCGGCAGACGATATTGTAACCGATCCTATAAACATAGCATCCGTGACTCTAGGAGATCGCCGCGCATAAGGACTCATTGTACCCAATTCTCTTGGACAACACAACGCCAAATTACCATACCGGAAACCCTCATTCGGCACAATCCGCATAAAATGTGCGAGTGAGGAGGAAAATGAAAGGAAGAAAGAAGCGCGTTTCGTCCTGGGCCCGCTAGAGGCTCGTCATCGGTAAAGCCATCTAGCGGGCCCTGCCAGAGACACAGGGATATTGTAAGGATGGCTTAGGAGGGTATACAGGCTGTTTCGTCTAAAACAGGACACCTAAATATCTCCTCTACCTCTGAAAATACAAAAAATGTTTCTAACGTAATCTAAATGGTTTCAAAAGACGAATCAGAATGAAACAATCAAAAGAAGAATCGTTTTTTCAAGGTCACTCGTGTTTTTTTACGTATATACACACATTTTTTTTGTTGTATGTTATAGCAAACATTAGTGTGCATTCATCCTTGTTTAATAGCACGACCTTGAAATGACCGTGAACTCTAAAATTTGCTAATTAATGCAGAACTTACTTTCAGCGACATTTCAGATTTCAACGGTAACAGAAATTCGACTATGAACTTGAACTTGTAAATAATCACATTTATTACTGCAATAAATGTTCGAAATGATGTCTTTCCGTTGTGATACATTTCGTGAGGCAAAAAACGATTGTACTGCTCTTTCGATGATTTCAGGTTTCATATCAGCACATGCAGCAATTATTCGTTCCTTCATATTTTCTGGCGTCGAGGGCTGCTCTTGATAAACTGTACCCTTTAATGTCCCCCATAAGAAAAAATCAAGTGAGGTGAGATCCTGTGAACGAACCAGCCATGATACAGGTCCATTTCGTCCATTCCAACGATTTGGGAATTTCTCGTTGAGGACACGTGTTGCAATATGGGAAAAGTGTGCTGGACACCCATCGTGTTGATACCATAATACTAGACGGTCCCTAAATGTCTTCTAATCTTCTAATAAACCTGGTAGAATATGTTCTAAAAATTCAGCATACTTCTGTTTGCATACCGTTGATAAAAAACGGCCCAATTATCCTATTATTTAGAATACCATACCAGACATTTATGGTCCATGGTGACTGCTTATCGAGTTGTCTAAACCATCGTGGATTTTCAACCGATCAATAATGCATGTGCTTGAGGTTCACCTGACCGTGATTTGTAAAGGATGCTTCATCCGTAAACAATACTGTTTGGAAAAACATTTCATCAATTTCATATTTCCGTATACCCCATTGAGAAAAGTGTACGCGGTTTTCAAAGTCTCTTCCATGGAGCACTTGGTGAACAGATAAATGGAAAGGATGAAATTTTTGTGAATTAAGAATCCGGAATATCCTTGTCACACTAATACCGGTTTCACGTCCAAGTTGCCTTATACTAACATGCGAGTTATGATTAACTTTAGCGATGATATTGTTCACATTTGCTTTCTGTTGACACTACCAGACTCACAAAATGTTTTAATAACACTTGAGTATGCAGAACGTGATGGACAAGAACGTTCTGGAAATCTGTCTTTGTTAATTCGTTTTGCTTCTCTTAGACACTCTCGAGCTTCACCGTAAGTTAAAACCATTTGAATTTTCTCCTGTTCTGAATAACGCATTATGGATCGCTTGTCGATACATTGAGAAACTGTTGTATTCCGGGTGAAAATGAACTTTAACTCGAATGTTCACTAATATAAATATACATATGTTTATTCGATGTCAAGGTTTATTCCGAAAGTACACGATATTGAAGACTTTGTAAGTACAGTGCTCGGCAAGTATCGATTTGGGCAGAGTTTCCGCGTGGAAGTGCGGAGTTGGAATCTGGATAATGAATGCTTGAAGATTTAGGAATACGCGTACTTATATCTAGAAAGCGGAAGGGAAAGGGCAATGATAGAGCTGAACTCTGGACGTCGTAATTCAGGGTTCGGAGGTGATTTTGTCGAAGGTGGTCGAAAACATCTTACTCACTAAGACAACGCGGTGCGTTGGCGGATATCGCGGGTTGGTCATCCAACACCTCCCCCCTTTAAAATTGAAGACGAAGAAGAAAAGAGTCTTCGATGGTACAATCATACAATCCTTAAATTACTATACAATGATGAATGTACTAATTAGGTTAATTAAATTACGAAACTTAGAGTAAGTACAAAAATAAGGAAAAATGTAATAGATAAAATTGGTTCTTGTTGGAAATATCAGACACCTCCCTCAGCGTGTGCGTATTGCATGTGCGAGTGCGCATGTGCGTATGCGCATAAGGGAGTCGGCGTCGCGAGCGAAGCGTCTAATACTTAGAGGCTAGTTTGGATAGTGTTATGCCTGTGTAGCACTATTACATCGACAATTAATATCGAATATTGTATCTTTGTTACGAAAGCTCTAAAGCTAATAAATTTAACTTTAATAATTGTTAATTGTTTAAATATATATATAAATATATAGTTTTATAAACAAGGAACAACTTCCAAGTCACTGAATCCCAACAGTTCTTAATTATTAATATGTCGCTAAGTTAAAGAGGGGTTGTACTTTTCCTGAGCTTGGTTTTGTTTGAGGATCTAAGTTTGTATGGGGGTTTTGGTTGCGGACGGTGGCTCGTCCGTGATTGGTTCGATGGTGTAGGTATCTTCTCCACGTCTTTCAAAGTGAACTATTTCGCTAGAGCGCTCTCGATGTTCTATGTGGCTGCTGTCGAATGTGCAGTTCACAAAGTTTTTAATCGTAGGTGGCAAGATTTCTCCATTAGTGGGATTCCTGGTGAAGCAGCAGAGGCGTTTAAGTAGTTTCCAACCTCCGAACCAGTCGCAGCCATTTCCGCAGAGTAAGAAAAATAGAATAGCGGCTACTACGCACAGAGCTATAGTATACCAACGGGTGTGCGTGACGATAAAGGGTTCCCTTAATTTATGTGTTATACCTCAATTCGTTTAAATCAAAATTTGTCAGTTTGATAGGTTTGAGCGATAAGGATAGACCACGTTTGATATGTTAGTTGGGATGCAACAATCGCTCAATGTTAAACTTATGAAAGGAACGCGATGCGAAATATTTCTAGTGATTTCACTGCTGGCTCCAGTTGGTATGATAAGGTATATCCCTTGCAGTGGTTGCTAAGCTGTAGCATGCTGGTCTTGTTGAAGGACGATGTCCTCTAAATGATCCTTCCCCCCACCGCATATGATTGTGAGAGTGGTCGGATTCTGTAGAACGTATATCCATTAGTTGTTCTCGATGTACTTCCACACTTCCATGTCGGCTAGTATCGTCTTGGTTGAACAATCTTCGGGAATTTGGTGGATATGAGATGACAAGAGAAGCACCTCACACGTGGCTTCCTCGTTGTTTCTTGTAGTATGTACTTCGGTGCATACGTATTTCCCTTCCAGATATTTATCGCAATTCCTCATATCCGGCAAGGTAGCAAAGGTAGTTTTTGATTGGGAAAGAAGTAGATAAGGATTCCGTGGTATTATGAAGGAAAATATTGAAGTATTCTGATGTTGTATGGGAAGCGGAATTAAATGGTATAGATCAAAACTGTTTCTTTTTACAAGTGGAACTTTTATAACAAATACGACAAGATCCTCTATTGTTACACTGTGAAGTTTTAATATTTTATAGATTTTCGGGAGATTCTTATGGTTTGGTGAAATCGCTTGTTAATTTTATTAAAGGAACGGTGAGGGTAGAATATAAAGAAGCACTTCACAAAACAGTCGAAAATACGAAATCACAAGAAAATATATTTTATTATTTAGGTCTATACAGAGATGGAAAACCGTCACACTTGTACGATATCTATTGCCCATACTATCCGCATGTCGCGTATACTCGTGAACTATATGTCTCGCGGAAAATCTAAAACTCTGCGTCCGCACCCGTAAACTCTGTACTGAAAATCCTCCTTCTGCTCCGGGGTCAGCTCTATTTAAAGCGGAAGAAACTGGGCGGAGGTATCCGCTAACGGGGGAAAGATCACCCTATTTGCTAGACGACTTTGAGGGAGGAGGGTCTTCCTGATCCGTGGAGGAGAAAAGTCACTCACTCAAGTCGTCTTAGTGAATTGCTAAAACGTATGACCCCCGGAGCAGCGCGTTCACAGTGCCCCTAAGTGGGGCCCCTTAATTTATGGCCTCTCGACCTGACGCAGGCCAAGGGTAGTGCCAAATGCCTGGATTGCACGTGTTGCAGGACCCACTCTGGCCGTTCGGGGCCTTCGTGTGCCACTTTATGACCCCCTTTCCCGAAGTCATTTGGAAATGACGGAAAAAGGGAAGGCCTCTTCTTAAAATACGCTAAAGAGTCGAGAGGCCATCTGTGCCGCTTGTGAACGAACGTGTATTTCTTACATCGCTAATTCATGCTCGCCTTTATACTTATTTAGTTCTTTGCAAAGATCCTTTGGCGCAATCAAAAAAGGGGAAATAATATTATGGTTACCTAAATTAATGGACTCTATATATTTATTGTAGTAGTCGGAGATCTGAATACATAATGAGAGAAGAGTAGTTGTTTGTCTCGTGATGGTTGTTTGCAGCGTTAGATTTTCAATATAATTGTTAGTTCGTAGCATGTACTTATTAATTGCTTTCAAATTACTATTCATTGTGTCTTCAGCGGTTTTTAAATACTGCACCGAATTGTTAAAGTTTTTTTATGGTGCTAGTGATGATTTGGACTTGCGATTTCAAAAGTGTTTGAGTTTGTTGATTATAGTTTAACAGTGCTTTGATACTGTCTGCGTAATATTGCGCATCGTCCGCGTCTGGAGTTCCGATCAACCAATTTAGAATATAAGATGCTCCGTTGATTAAACCACGTCGTTTGCGATTTTCAGAATTGGAACCGATTAATCCGTCAAGAATCTCTTTCTTTTTGTTTATATTTTGTGAATAGTTCGTAAAGTTTGCTCACAGTAAACGCTATTATGGCTAGTTCCTTTAGTTTCTTTTAATAACAATTGACAAATATTTTGTGATTGGCTGTAATAATTTTGTAATAAAATAGTCGCATGATGCAAATAGGTTATATTGATATGGGTTATCAGATGTAGTTCAGTATTTGAAACTTTTGCTTCGCCTAATTTTTGATAAAATAATCCACTTGCGTGGGATAGAGAGGTAATAGAATAAGGGGTAGCGGAAATGAGATTAAGGATTGGAAGGAGTAGTATCACTGGCAGTTTCATCTGTAACATAATATTTGAGGAGGTTAGAATGGTATTTAACTCTTCGTTTTCCGATTTGAATTTCAATGACGTGATTAGGACAAATCCTAGTGATCTTATATGGACCGTTAAAATTAGGGGACAGTTTCTTAATCCTGGTTTTACGTTTTTCTAATAAACACACACTAGATCATTGAGTTTGAATTTTTTTGGATTGATCTTCTCATCATAGTATTCTTTGCTTCTTAATTTCGACTGTTGTGTATTTTCTTTTACTATTTTAAAATAAATGTTTAGTTTATTCTTTAATGATGATAGGTAGTCATCGTACGTATATTTGAATTCGGGTTCTTGGGTAATGGAAGATGGTAAATATGGGGCACGGCCAAACAGTAATTCGTAAGGAGAATGATTGGTCGACTTAGTTATTGAGGTATTGTAACTATATGTAGCAAATGGAATATAATCGACCCAGTCGGTTTGACTTGGTTTTATATAATGTTTTAGATAGTCCTTAAGGGTTAGATGTTTGTTCGCGTATGCGTGGGTTCGCGAACGTCCGAATCGTTGCCCGCCAAATTAATTTTGGGCAGCTAGTCCAAAGGAGTGGATTGGTGTGATTAAAGGAATCGCGTTTCGTCCCAGACCTGTCAAAGGATTCGTCGGTAAGGCTGTCTGACAGGTCCTGCCTTATACGCGCGCGGATCCGTAACGATGATCCGTACTTTCACTAGCCTTGTCTCGATACGTGCAAGGGAGTGATATGTTCGTAAAATACTCGTACAAGGATGGAAGGGCGTCACTCGTTTTGAAGCTGTACCGGTAGTGCGTCGATCCGCTTGCAATTGTAAGTTACAAGGAAAGCACTCGGTTGCGAACACAAAGCATACACGTCTTGTGGTTGTAAGCCACGAGGAAATGCTCTGTTGAAAGCTAAAAACGAACTGTGATCGCTCCGCTTCAGATCCTTCTCGTGAGGTTTGTTTGGGCTTCTCTAGGGAGTAGAGAGGGAGGCCCTTAGGAAATGAGAGGTGTGTATCGCTTATTGTCATAAGCAAGGAAGTCCGCTGATTGGGTTGCTGCGATGGAGATTCCCAATCAGGACACTCGCAATTGTTTCGTTTCTTGCGATGGTTAAAGGAGGGTTGCACCAAAAGAGCGTTGAGCCGAAGGAAGAGTGGGGTGATACCTGACTCTGATGGCGAAATGTCTCGGTGCGTTGGGACCGTAATTAACCATGCGCCGGTGTTCTTTAGAATCGCCTTCCAACAACCGTGGAAGGTCGTAAAAAGAAATCGAAAACTAGAAAACGTTACAGTTATGAGGGATTATAGGAAATTAACTAAATTGATGAATTACCCTGGCGTGGTCACTCAACGGCAAGTTTGTTGACTCTACGAGACCCACGGAAGCCCCTTTGTCGTGAACCGTTTATGGCGGCTGAAAAGTGTGTGAGAGGAGGAAAATTGAGAAGGAAGCGTTTCGTCCTAGGCCCGCTAGAGGACTCATCAGTAAGGCTATCTAGCGGACCCGTGCCTTAGACGCGGGATGTCGTAAGGACAGTTTAGGACGGTATATATACAAACAGAGGAAGATTCAGGTAGTAGCGGGAAAGGTGTTGTCGTAATGTCCCTCTGTGGACGAGCATAGGAAGTAGCCGCCACATTACCCCCTTGCCAGTGGTCAACGATATCTGGACAAATTTCCCTCTAATTACGCTGATCTCCGCCGGAATCAAAGAAGGTCGCTGTAATCTGTGCTGTCAGTGTGCCCGCCAGTGATGCTGCCGAATCGACGAAGTTGAGTAGCTCCCTAAGCCGCTTGTAGAACTCATATAGTCGCACAAACAATGGATGAACGTCGCACAAATGTAGATACGAAAACGTCGCACAAATTTAGGTGCGGAAACGTTAAACCATATAATGCTGCGAAGATGACGTCAGAAGCGCATAGTAGGGAGAAGTCCTCGCTGTTGGTCGGGCAGTAGTTCAGGCAAGGCAATGACAGAGTAGTCACCTTCCAGTCCTCCTGATGTTGTCCGTGGTTTGTTGATGTTGTCGTCTCCTCTGCTCAGAAGGTAGCGTTGTTGTTCGTTTGTCGGGGTCACCAATTATGGCGGCTGAAAAGTGTGTGAGAGGAGGAAAAAGGAGAAGGAAGCGTTTCGTCCTAGGACCGCTAGAGGACTCGTCAGGGAGGCTATCTAGCGGACCCGTGCCTTAGACGCGGGATGTCGTAAGGACAGTTTAGGACGGTATATATACAAACAGAGAAAGATTCAGGTAGTAGCGGGAAAGGTGTTGTAGTAATGTCCCTCTGTTGACGAGCATAGGAAGTAGCCGCCACACGGTCATAAAAGAAGGTTCGACGGAGAGTTTCGGTGCAACGGTTCTTCCGCGATGAGACACGGTTCTTTGTATTAGAATACGAATTTGTCGTGAATTAGGTAGGTACGGAAGCAAACCCTCCCTTTTACCATTTTTTCCGTGTAGGCGTACGGATCTTGCGACAATATAGTTCCTGCGACGGAACATTAGGTGATATCGTTCAAGCAAGCCGTTAGTCTGTGGATGGTAGGGAGTACTGGATATATGTTTTGTTTTAAGTAGGTTAGACAAGTTTTTAATTAAATCTGACATGGAGTCTGAGCCTTGATCCGTAACGAAGGTTTTAGATATTCCGAACTGCATGAATAGCTTCACCAAAGTTTTTGCTATTGTTAATGATTCATGGTTCGGTAAAGCGTAAGCAAAACAATACTTGGTTAGGTCGTCTTGCGCGGTAAGAATAAATCTGTTTCCAGATTCAGTTAGTGGTAGCGGCCCTACAATGTCTAACGCTAATCTGTCGAATGGAAGATTGGATGTTGTCGTAATTTCCATGGGTTGTCTAGTTGGCTCGAAATTTGTTTTATTAATTTGACAAGAATTACATGATTTTACGTATTTTCGGATATCTATTTTCATGGTTGACCAATAATAATGTTCTTTTATTTTCTTGAATGTTTTATTGAACCCAAAATGTCCAGCCAACTTATTGTCGTGATTTTCTCCCAAGATTTTATTTATTTCGACGTCTGATCTTGGTGTTATTTTACTGTTATCGAAAATTTTTATTTCATTTTTAGCGAATGTGAACTTTAGAATCTCGTGCAATAATTGGGATTTTATATTATACTTCTCCTGTGGTTTGGCAAGAACGAAACTATTATCTTTTATAACGGATTGGAAAGATTGGAGGGTTTCGAATAGATGCTTGTATTCGATTTTGTCGAAGTGGAAATTTGAAGGAAAGAGAAGGTATAGTTTGTTTAGTATTGTTTTGGCAAGCTACACCGTGCAATGTTGATTGCAGAGCGCTCAAATCGAAATTTGATTGTATGTATTCGGCATATTGGTTACTTTCGTCTAAATCTAAAGACCAGATCAATACGATAGGTTTGGTGATTTTCGTTATATGACGATTTTCTTTCGCGAATTCTAACGTGCCTTGGTTGGTATAATGATATTTGATGAAATCTTGGTAGGTTGCTTTATCTTTGTTGGGAACATGGGTATGGAAAAAGAGTCTGAATAGTCCGTCTGCATTTGAATTTATACGACCCGGTTTGTATCGTATTTCATAATTATACTCTTCTAGTCTTAATCGCCATCTAACTAGTCTTGAAGAGGGATCCCTACAATTGAGTAACCACTGGAGTGGTCGATGATCGGTGTAAATTATAAAAGTTGGTCCATAAAGATAAGGACGGAAATGCTCTACTGCGCTGATAATTGCTAGAAGTTCCTTTCCAATAGTCGAATAGTTTCGTTCGGCATTGTTTAAGGTGCGAGAGTAATATGCAATTGGAAGGTCTTGACTATCCGATATCTGGGAAAGAACGGCTCCGATTCCTACGTCCGAGGCGTCAGTGGTTAGAAAGAATTGTTTTGAAAAATCAGGATACTGGAGGATTGGTTTATTTATCAGTTTCTCTTTTAGGGTAACGAATGAATTTTCTTGGGATTCTTTCCACTCGAAAGGTGCGTCTTTCTTCAATAATTGAGTCAAAGGTTTAGCTATGGTAGAAAAGTTATTAATAAATTTCCTATTGTTGGGATATTAATCTTAACACGTGTTGGTGTAAATGTATAATATATTGTGTATGAGTAGGTTATTTACATGTCTTAACATTAGTAATTATTGTCTAAGCCTTATCTACTAACTGTTCGCCATCACGTGGCCTTTTTGCAACTAAAACTGCCTCCGCTTCCCTACCGTTTAGCAACGCCACCTTTACTTTTTCTATTCCAACACTCCCCCTCGAATTAAACGCAAATCTTTAACTGAGTTTGCTTCATTCGCCTTCTTTTTACAAACCAAAGATGAATTGTACAAAAAAAAAACTTTCCTTAATCTAGTACAAGCAAATATTTTCTCTTAATTCTATAAATCTATTTTTGGTCGGTGCTTTAGTCATAATATCAGCTAGATTACATCTTGATTCTACGCATTGCACTTCTAGAATCCTTTTTCGTACTACATCTTTTATAAAATGTTCTTTAATGTCGATATGCTTTCCTCGTTTTGAATTTTCGTACGACTTCACCATGCTGATTGATCCTTGATTATCCATATACAATACTGCTTTTCCTTGAATGTTGAAATTTGAGAGAATTCCTTTTAAGTTAATCACATCTTGTGCTGTAGATACAGCAGCTATATATTCTGCCTCTGCAGTAGACAATGCTACACAGCTCTGCTTGTTGGAGTGCCATGAAACTGGATTATCTGCAAAAAATGTTATAGATCCACTTACGCTTTTTCTGTCCATTTTATCATCTGCCCAATCTGAGTCTGAGTATCCTTTGATATCGAAGTTGTCTGATTTCTTATATGCTAAATTCATTGTCTTTGCTCCATTTATATATCTCAAGACTCGTTTTGCTGCATTCCACGTCTGTGCGGTTGGTTTATCTAGTATTCTGCTTCAGTATGATACAGCAAACTATTATAATAAATGCACAACGAGGTTTTAATATAAATGCTTAATATATTTTTATATACTATAATACATAATTATTGAATATAATACATAACTATTGAACGGGAACGAACAACGAAACACACGTATTTAACCTAAAGTCTTTCGATCTATACAACGCTCGATATTCTTTGACGCCACACTATTTTCCATCTGCAACATCAGAGGTCGCACTCTCACTCAGGCATAATACATGCATACCTCTAACACAAACATTAAATCGGGGCTTGAGGTAATGGATAGATACATTATACTCCCTATAATTTCACGATATGGGACATCTATTGTCTCGAGCTTTGTATCGATCTGAAAATTTTCTGCCATTGGAGTTGCTATTTGTTTAGAATCTATCATGTTGAATTTAGTCAAAATTTTATGGATCAACTGAGCTTGACTTATCGATAGTGTATTCTTACATCTTGATATTTCCATCCCTAGGAAATTTTTTATTTCTCCCATGTCCCTTGCATTGAATTCATGTCTCAACGCTTCCAATACTTTACCGTAATTTCCATTTAACAATATGTCGTCAACAGTCTTCTTTATAATATAAACAAAAATCATATTGTGAACGTTTAAACCCTGCACCTGCTGTGAATTGGTCAAACCTCTCATTCCAGCACTTTGGAGATTCTTTTAACCCATATAAAGCTCTTTTCAACTTTAGTATTTTAAACTTTTCGTACTGTACACCATCAGGAATCTTTATATATACAGTGAGCCACGAGAGTATTCGAACGCTCTCAAATGAAAAGTTTGACGCGTAAAAAATGTGAGGCCCATTAATGTGGGATCAGGACCTCCCAGACCAAATACTGTATGGAGATTAGGAAAAGTAGGAGGGTTCCGTGGGTATGTGTAAGAATTGATCAGCTACAACCGCGAGGGCCCCGGGTTCGATTCCCTGCGCGGAATTCCTCCATTTTTCCTAAGATCCTACATTTGGGGGCCTCTCCGGGATGGGGGGAACACCGATTCCCGCATGGTGACAGACGACGAACGAGTAAGCAAGCGTTGCGAAGACGGTCGCACGCGAGCGAAAGGACGACGAAGTGAAGTAAGGGACACATCCAGGGATAACTGCTAGAGAGGGCAGTAGGATGGTGTTCCCGACAAGTGACGAAGTTGGTGACGAGTTGTGTTGATGGCGCTGAGGCCGAAAAGACGATGGCGCTGCGACGGACATTCAAGGGCGAATGCCGGAGCAGGATGGCCGAGTGTGGGATCAGGACCTCCCAGACCAAAAACTGTATGGAGATTAGGAAAAGTAGGAGGGTTCCGTGGGTATGTGTAAGAGTTGATCAGCTACAACCGCGAGGGTCCCGGGTTCGATTCCCGGCGCGGAATTCCTCATTTTTCCTAAGATCCTACATTAATAATTGCAAAATATTTTTATTCCTGTAGCAACATACAACCATCACGGTTATACATGTTAAATTGGAAGTGTCTTTGACAACGTAAATAATACTTATGAAAGATTCGTTGCCGACATTGGCTAAACGGACGCCACAACAGTATTCGAACGACAAAACTTGTAAACAAAACGATCCTTGAATTCGACAAATTGTAAACATTGGTTCCTTCAGTTGATGTTACACACTTCCCCTGCTCAGTACAGCAAGTGTTAACAAGAGTGTCAAATTTGTATTAATAATGTGTGCAAAAAAGTCCGAAACTAGTATCATTGATAGAAAACTGATAATGAAGTGGCACAATGGAGGCAAGAGCTATGGCGAAATAGCAAAGTTATTAGGAAGAAGTAAATCTACTATTCCCTACATGGTAAAAAAATTAAAAACAACTGGAGTTCTTCAAGATGAAGTCCGTTCTGGTCGACCCAAGAAATTAACGAAAAGGGAAGAGAATGTAATTGTGCGTGAAATAAAAAAAGACCCAACAATTTCAGACCCCAAACTTGCTACACTAGTCGCCGATAGCTTTGGCAAACAAGTTCAGCTGGAACTTTGTCGAAGAATCCTCCGTGAAAACAATTTTCATGGTCGTATTCCCCGAAAGAAACCATTTATTAGCAAAATCAACAAGCAGAAGAGACTAAATTTCGCTAGAGAATATGTGAGCAAGGATAAGAACTTTTGGAAACGCATTATTTTTTCGGACGAAAGCAAATTTAACATATTTGGCTCCGATGGATGTCATAAAATTTGGAGAAAACCAAACAGAGAGATGGACATTAAAAATCTACGTCCAACCGTGAAACATGGAGGTGGATCCATAATGGTGTGAGGGTGTATGGCGACCGGCAGTGTTGGAAACCTTGTCATTATTGATGGAATATTAGATAAATATAACTATATGCAGATATTAAAAGATAATTTAAAGCAAAGTGCGGAAAAATTAGGGCTAGTTGGTGATTTTCATTTTCAGCAGGAGAATGATCCTAAACATACCGCATATATTGTTAAACAATGGATCATTTATAATGTACCCCACATTTTAGAAACACCTCCACAAAGTCCGGATATCAACCCCATTGAGCACTTATGGGCAAAAATTGGCAGAAAACTTAGTAAACACAATATTAATTCCAAGGAAGGATTAAAAACAAAAATTTTAGATGTTTGGAATAATATAGGAAAAGAAATTACTGAAAATTTGGTTGACAGCACGCAACGACGTTTGCAAGCCATAATAAGTGCTCATGGTGGACCGACAAAATATTAAAACTATACATTTGCGTTAAAAATAAATTACTCATTTAATCGTTCGAATACTTTTGTGGCGTCCGTTTAGCCGATATTGGCAACAAATCTTTCATAAGTATTGTTTACATTATCGAAGACACTTCCAATTTAACATGTATAGCCGTGATAGTTGTATGAAACTACAGGAATAAAAATATTTTGCAATTTTTAATGGATCTTCTAGTTTTTTACCCATCAAACTTTTCATTTGAGAGCGTTCGAATACTTTCGTGACTCACTGTACCTCTGACTCAATTTTTCCATTCAAGAAAGCCGTTGGTATATCTACCTGTCTAATACTTGAATTTTCCTGAACTGCTTTAGATAGCATCATTCTTATTGTAGACATCCTCGCTACTGGGGCGTATATAGTTTTGTATTCATTTTGTGGTAACTGGAATCCTTTTAACACTAGCCTTGCCTTTTTCCGGCCTCCATCTTTGATTCTAAACACCCATCTGGTGTCTATAGCTTTCTTTCCTTTTGGTAATATGGTTTTTTCCCAAGTTTGTTGTTTCTCAAGTGCTTTTATTTTATCAGCTATTGCTTCCTTCCATTCTCGATGTGATATAGCTTCTTTGAATGTTTTTGGACTATTACAGTCTGTAAATAAGCTGTACGCTGAGTACGTTTCATATTCTGCTTGCCATCCAAGTTTCTTGATTTTTCTTTTTGATGTTGCCTCTGTTAGTTCCCTATTATTGTTCACATCTTCACTATCTTCTCCTCGTTCAATAATCAATTCTGGATATTCTTCTGGTTCTTCATTGACTTGTTCTGGACATGTATTATTTGTTTCTTCATTCTTTCCTTCTTGTGTAGTCCACCTACTTGGATTATCTTGTTCCGGTCCAGTTTGTTTCATTTCTATGAAATCAGTCTTGTTTTCGTCAAAAATTACACCTCTCGAAATTGAGATTTTGTCTTCTTCAGGATCCCACAGCCTATATCCACTTCCGCTATACCCGAGCATTACCATTTGTTTGGCTCTCGAATCTAATTTGCTTAGTCGCGGTAAGTTAATTTTCCATGCTGTGCTTCCGAATATTTTTAATTTTGATATATCGTTTTTCCCATACCAAATGTCTGCTGGTGCTACATTTGAATTTGCTAAAGTTGGACATCTATTCAGTTCGTACGTTGCGCACCTAATTGCCTCTCCCTATAAATGCTTTGTTTCAATAAACTTCGTCCTTGTTTTGTCCAATAGCGTTCTATTCATCCTCTCGGATTTGCCGTTCTGTTGAGGAGTATATGGGCTGGTATGCTGAATATGTATACCATTAGACCTAGCATAATACTTAAAGGATCCTGTTATAAATTCTCTGCCATTATCTACTCTAATGTTTTTAGTTTCCACTCCATGCTGAGTTTTCAGCTCTCTTATCTAATTTTTTAGGTTATCCTCTGCTTCATTTTTGTGTTTGAGCAGAGTAGTCATCAACGATTACCTGAAAATATTTATGTTCTCGTGTAGTACATGGTTTTATTGGTCCGGATATATCAGAGTTTATCAATTCTCCTATTTGTCTTGTGTGCTTCTTGTGCTTCTTGAATGAAGGCCTAGATGCTTTTGTCTTCAACACATACTTTGCATTTGTCTTCATTGATTGGTAGACCTAAAATTTTCATGCTTCGTTTATTCAAGTGGCCTAGTCTTCTATGCCACAATTCAAGTTTCTCTATTTTAACTGTTTCCAGACCATTTACTATTTCTTTTTGGGCAATTCTCAGTCTTAACACGTATAAATTATCTTCTTTTTTACTAAAAAACCTAAAGTTGCTACCAAATATTTCAACACCTATTTTGTTGAACGTTATCTTGTGACTATTTTGCACTAATTTTCTTACTGATAATAAATTATGATTTAATCCTTCCACAATTAATGCTGTCAGTTTGATTTTCTTATTATCGAGTATCGCTTTATGTTCACCTCTCTTTGTTGCTTTCATACATTCTCCGTTTGCTATATGAATATATATATTTCGTTTTCTAATACTTCCACATTTTGCATATACTTTTCCAAATTTGTCTTCATAAAGTGTTCAGTCACTCCTGAATCTAAAATAAGCTCTCCTAGGTTACTCTCCCTGTATTTAATATCACCATTTAAAGCTACAAAGCTGATGTCATCTCTATCGGCTTGACTAGCCATATTTGTCATTCTAGGCTTGTATCCTCTTCCCCGAGAGAAACCACGACCTCTGTAAGGTCTTCCGACATAATTTGAGTTTTCCCTCATTTTACATTCTCCTATCTTGTGACCAATTTGACCACATTTGTAACACGCAAACGGAAAGGCTTTACCTCTTCGCACTTTTCATCTTTGTTCATATTCTTACTTGTCATTTTCAACTCTTCATCTAGCAATATTGCTTTTACAAAGTCCACAGTCATCTCTTTACTGTTCATTGTTTCAATTGCTGTAATCACAGCGTTATACTTTTCGTGCATTGTTAATAGCAAGTGACATATTTTATCTGATTCATCCATTTTTAAGTCGACATTTTCCATTTCTCTTATTACTGTATGAAACCTTAAAAAGAGGTCTTCTAGTTTTTCGTTGTGACCGCATTTTAGTGACAATAACTTCCTCTTTAAGTGCAATTTAGAAAAAGTACTCTTCCTCTCAAACATGTTTTTGAGAACCTCTATCATTTCTCGTGCGGTTGTCGCATCCTTTACTAAATCTAAATGCTTGTCGGTAATACATTGCACTGTAATCGACTTCGCTTTTGCATCTCGTACTGCAAAATCCTTTCTCTCTTTTTCTGAGGCGAGAGATGCACTTTCAACGGTTAACGTATCGTCTATTTGTTTCTCCCCTAATAAACGTTGCACTCGAAACTTCCAATTATTAAAATTATCTGCCAATAATTGGGGGAACATACGTACCGTATCCATACTTTTTAATTTTCCTTTTATAATTTCTCAACACGTGGTCACCAACCTGTAGCGTCTATCATAACCTCACTCTTTTCATTCTACATACAACAGTACATATACATTACACCATAACTGGGCCCATAACCTGTTGGGATATTAATCTTAATACGTGTTGGTGTAAATGTATAATATATTGTGTATGAGTAGGTTATTTACATGTCTTAACATTAGTAATTATTGTTTAAGCCTTATCTACTAACTGTTCGCCATCACGTGGCCTTTTTGCAACTGAAACTGCCTCGGTTTCCCTACCGTTTAGCAACGCCACCTTTACTTTTTCTATTTCAACACCTATAATAGCCTACCATTCCTAGGAACATTTTAATTTCTCTCAAGTTTTGAGGTCTTGGCATTTTTTCTAAACATGCATGTCGCGTCGCGACTCTTTAAGGTGTCGACGACAAATTCTAACGCCGTCGAACGGGCCTAACAGCCAAACAAGGCGAAGACCGCGTCCCGCCCACAATATATATATATATATAACTTCATGCGAACAAGCATATGGTGAAGATCGAGTTCCACCTAGCTTGTATAAATATCGACATAAACGATAAGGTGAAGATCACGTTCCACCTGCAGTGTGCACACTTATACGAATTAGCGTCAGGTGAAGAACGAGTTCCGCCTGTGACGTATATATATAAATACACGACATACGAAATGCGAGCAAACAAGACTCGGCTCACTCTGAGACAGCGGTCGGCCGCATTTAAGCAATCGGAGACCCACCGTTACGGGTATTCGGCCTTATATCGTAGCGTAGTTCATGAACCCGAGGAGGTATGCGTTCCTTCGGGTAATGCACGCGGCCGATGGCTCGACGTCATAAAACAATTGAACGAAGACCTGGTCACGGAGTAGGGAGAGCTGAGCTCCACCGGCGAGAGGGCCGTGCCGGAAAAACCAGTTACCCCAGACTATTATAGACGGGCGTATCGAGGATAAATTTTGTAAACGACAAATCGATTAATAAACCTATCATAATTACCAAGAGTGTTCTCTATTCATCTACGCGAAGCGAAACCAAGGAGCGTGCGGGATCGTTCCGACGTGTAGGAGTTCCTATACACAACATGCAAGCTTATTTGGATTTGGTTCAATTTCTTTATCGGAGATTATATGCGTTGCAGGAATGGGTGGTTTAACTATGTTCAATAACTCACTCGCTGTTGTAAATAAACAACTATATATTTAATAAAATATGTAATACAATTCTCTCCATGTACTTCTCTTTATGCACTCACACTTGGACTCACACACACACACACACACACACACACACACACAGACACACACCTCTCCCCTCTCATACCAACCTCAATCTCGTTACCCTCATAATGCCAACCTCATTAAAATATAATAAAAATAACCCTACAATATGCCCTAGGTATTCACAAGATTTTTTCAGGAATTCACATTTAGTCGGTTGTAATTTTAAGTTATTTTCTCTAAGCCTCGAAAATATGTTTTTTAATTTCCGATTGTGATCTTCTAATGTACTTCCATACAAAACAATATCGTCGAGATAAACAAAACATTGAATGTTGGTTAGCCCGGTTAGTACATTGTTCATTATTCTTTGGAAACAAGATGGTGCATTTTTCAAACCAAATGGCATTCTTGTGAATTCGTAATGACCATTGGGCGTGGAGAATGCGGTTTTGGGGCTGTCTTTGGGATCTATGGGAATCTGGCAAAAGCCGTTAGCTAGATCTAATGTGGTGAAGTATTGAGCGTGTCCTAATTCATCTAGTATATCCTCGATATTAGGAAGGGGATATGCGTCACCGATTGTTTTATTGTTTAATTTGCGATAGTCTATGGCTATTCGCCACTTGCGTTTCCCGGAGACGTCTAATTTTTTTGGTACCACCCAGAGGGGCCTAGACCACGGACTAGTAGATGCTTTGATTATGCCATGTATGTGCGTCGCGGCGTCGGCAATTAGGTTAGCGACGATCGAACA
Source organism: Sphecodes monilicornis (assembly GCA_913789915.3). Lineage (NCBI taxonomy): Eukaryota > Metazoa > Arthropoda > Insecta > Hymenoptera > Halictidae > Sphecodes > Sphecodes monilicornis. Next base: position 1,062,252 of record OU565293.1, on the reverse strand, counting down.
ACGCGGAGGAACTTCACCGAATATGAAGTCCTGTCGAGAAGTATGATTGTAAAAGTGGACTGTAATAGGTTGGATAAAAAACGCGGACAACTACGTGGACTAAGAATGTGTATTTACAATGTGCTTTATACGAGTCGGACTTTATGAATCACACTGTCGCTAAGTCTGTCGCGCTTATATACAAATCGGTTTGTGGGAGGATCTAACTATTAGCCTATTGGCATCAAGTGGATTTTGAGCCATGCCCTTTTCGCATTTGCTTGTTACCACCCACTACAAGCCTTGTGGGGGTAGAAGATGGCCGCTGTGGACGGGCCTAAGGAGGGAGGAAATTGGCGAATTTTCATTGTGGGGGGTTTCTGACGGCAAGGCCCGTTAGGCTAGCTCGCTCGATTTACCGCTGTTTACCTGGCGCTGTACAGGTTTATTGTTTTATTGCTCGAAGGCTAGGAGACCCGAAATGCACGTGGGTGCCTACTGGAAATCGTAAAGCAATCTTCGGGGTCCTAGTTCGACGTACATCTGTTTTGGCTTAAAAACTAAATTGCATGTATAATAAAAATTCTCCGCCGCTAGGTAGTAAATCTAACTGTTTTCGAAGCCTTAACATGCCATGTTATAACATTTGCTCGATCTGCTTGTCTACTTCTGCTTTATGGATTTGGGGATAATGGTAGTTTTTTGCAAGGACTGGAATTTCATCGGTAGTTGGAATTGTATGAGAAGCAACGGTAGTGCGCGTGAGTAAATCAGTAGGAAGGTGGAAAATGTCATTAAATTCAGAACAGATTTCTTTGATCGATTGTCGTTCCTCAGTATTCAGGTGATCTAAGCGAAGGTGTGCGTGTAGGATTTTTAAGCGACTTGATAAGATATTGCTTTCTCTGTTATCGGCAAGACTATACTTGTACGAGTTTTCGGGAATTGGATAAATTGAAATTTCAGGAGTTGGTATTTCAACAGATTGATTGAACGTGTTTAGAATTGTCACCAATCCTTGATTTTGGGCATTGACTCTAATAATTGCATTAGGAATTAAGAGAGAATGGTCTGAATTTAAATTGTCCGACGATATTAGACCTTCTTGAAGTTTGAAGGGATTTATTATATTAATTGGGACTATTGTTTCAGAACGTGGACGAATCCTTAATTTCGAGTCAGTGTACCGTGGTGTATTATGACCCACGGAAATAGGGACCGAGATTCTGTTTAGGGTGAGAGTGGAGTCTTCATAATTGATTTTTGCATTATGCGATTTGAGAAAATCATCCCCTAAAAGGCCATCGAACGGGATGTTGGAAATATCGACTAAGACTTGCAACTTGGCGATAATTGTGTTCTTGTGAATTCTTAATTCTAAATTCGTTTCGCCAGCCGTCTCGATTGTTATATTTGGAACTATTCCATTCAGTAGCGTTCGATTATTTTGATTTAGTGAGTAATGCCGTACGCATGCGGCTTTAACTAGAGAAATACTGGCACCCGTATCATTAAAAATTTTAAGGTCCGGTCGTCTGATGTGGAATTTTGCGATTCAAATAGCACGTATGGCTGATCGTAGGAATTAGTGGAGGAGCAGGAAACGTCTAATATTTTAGGTTGTTGAATTGTTTTGTGATTTCCTCTACAGTTCTCGGCGGGTTCGGTAAATCTTGAGCATTGTGAAAAATTGGCGATTGCTGACCGCGGGAAGGAGTTTTGGTAAATGGCTTTTGAATGGTATCGGTATTCTGAGGAAAATAGGAATTTGAATTTGATGCATATCGGAGATTCTGCTAATTTCGGGTTGATGAATTGGCGACATTTGGAAGTTCTGAATTACTTCGATTATTATGCGAAAATTAGGGATTTCGGCGCGAATTATTATACTCTCGTTTTCTACATTCTTCTATTGTATGCCCTAAATTTTTGCAATATCTACACTTCTTTGTTTCATATGAATTGCTATGATTTCTGTCAGTTTGATTAAAATGAATTGGTTTGGTTGGGACTCTAGATTGGTTTCTATAACATTCATTGTGTTAAAAAGGTGGAGTGTATAATACAATCCAACAAATTTTCAACGATGGCTCGAATATGAGGAGATACGAGTTTTGAGGGAAAGTAAATTGTTGTACAGCGAGGTTATATTGATAGTGACCCACCTAATGGTGGGCCGTTTATTATATCAAAAAATCCCCTTGGAAGATGATGGTTCGCGACTCCTCCGTCTCCTCTGGGTCGTCCCTTGGCCGTCTAGCGACGTTGGCGTCTGAAAATTAAATAACGAACGAAGGTGTGAAACCACCTATTCGATACGATACATATCCGTTCGTGACGCTGTTTCCCGTACGCTCCTGACTGCGATAATCGCTATCGAAGGAGGGGGAATACAGCCAATCTGCTCAAAGCGCAGAGTTAGTGGACTGTATATTTTTGACGTATCTCGATAATCTAGAATCCTTCCGCTCGCACTGGCATAGTCACGGTTAAACCGATTCTATTGCGTGGGCGTGAGCGTAAGGGTGGCGGTTAATCTTACAAGGAGGTTGTAAGGCTCCAAGCTCGATTATCCAGCCGAGTTAACCCGTGCTTCAACAACCTTGATTCAAAGCTCGTGCGTGACTCAATACGTCACGCAGCTACAGGAATCTCGGTGGAAGACGTGGTCCAACTCACCGCTTACACGCACAAGATCGACTATCTGCGCACAATACAACCAGTCACTATTCTCACTCGTAATCTTAGCTCAGACGTAATGACGACGGCGTATACGGAAGGTGCGACTATATTGGTTGAACGGGTCAAGCCTGCCGAGATCTTTGTCATGAGGAGGGGGACGTAGCTAGGACTTACAAGTCAAGACCTGTGGCTGGACCAGTCAATTCCGGCACCGAATAATATACCAGTTCCGTAGAAAAGGCGAGGGTGTATGGGAAATTGACCGTCACAATTCGAATCTCCGGTATCTGCTGCGCTGGGACGTCAAAGCGTATGCCAGGGCTTATTGCAGGTACAGGACTCGAAAAGAGTGTCCTCCGTGTTACATGGGTGGCCGTACGGAATCGGAAACACGATTCCTTCCAAGAGTTTCTCTTAAACGCTTACATGCACAAGATCGACTATCTGCGTACAATAGAAGCGGCGTATAACGTAAGCGTGTTAAGCAAGAGTTTCTCAGTGAATTCGGGGAACGAACACGAATCTCGTGTCAACCACACCGAAATACACTTGTGCGGTGAAACAACAACAATGCACTTTTTATGTGATCGAAGCACGGTCAATACCGGTGCTCGATCGTGGTCACTATTGCCTGTACGTCTCTATTCGAATATCCTGCCGCGAGCTCGTAAAGGGAGCGTCGCTCGGTCCGAAAGGTCATACGGCAGTGAGTGTATCACGTTCGATTATCGGGAACTCGGAAAACCCGGAGTTCGATATCTCGTTCGTGTTTGTCAATTCTCTTACAACGGGTGGAACGATCTCGAGCACGAGACCAGTTCCTTTCGTACAGTCGTTGCCAATAGCGTCGCCGTCAAAGACTCGTTACAAGTCTCCAACAGCACGACTGAAGAGTACGTGGCAGATTACTTATCAACACTCGGAATATCCAGAGTTTGATAAACCTCGCTAGGGCTTGTCGGTTCTCTTAGCGGGTGAAACGATCTCGAGCACGAGACCAGTTTCTTTCGCACAGTCGTTGCCAATAGCGTCGCCGTCAAAGACTTGTTACAAGTATACGACAGCGCGACTGGAGAACAATGACAGCTGCGAAGACTCGTAAGCGAGTGTTCGCTAGCACGCCTCAATAGCAAGTGCTCGCTAGCACGATTCGTGAGCGAGTTACTCCTCGCACGTCTCGTGAGCAAGAGTCTACGCGAACTGTTCGACGGCGACGAAGCGTCGCGAGAGTATCAGCTGATCCGCTACGCGGCGCTGTCTCTCTTTTATTCGCCTGTCTCTGTTCAACGTATGTTTGTATGTTGTTCTCTTTGTCTCTCTATACCTTCGCGACACGAGTTTGATTTGAACGTTTTGCACGTTGATCCACCGATCGCCGTGTTTATCGGCTGACATTAGCTGGTAGCCAGAAAGTCACGCCGTTTTTACTTGAACTATTGTTGGTTATTTGGCTCCTCGGAAGAATAACATCGAGGAGGCCACCAACGAATATAGATCGCGATAATCGCGAAATTCAAGCACGTTTCAAACTAACGCGATATTTAAACAACGTTAGAAACATTTTTTGTATTTTCAGAGGTAGAGGAGATGTTTAGGTGTCTTGTTTTAGACGAAACACCCTGTATATTCTATTTCATAATACTTTTGGATTTTGTCATTAAATTCATTTTCCCAGATTTATCACAAATCCACTCGCCACCCATCCTACATATTAATTCATCCACGTAATTCTTTATCGAACTCTTTATTATTCGGAAGAGTATGTCAAACAAAAGTTATTCCGCTTTTTTTTCATATTTTTGTTTCCACAGATCGATTCTTGGAACAATTATGTATAAAACAAAGTGTAAGGAAAAAATGCTAGTTCATGAAATATCTTTAAATTACAAATTGAGGTATCTCATATAAAATTTGAAGTAGGAATTGTTGATTTTCCTAAAATTATACTGTAACACTTTCTTACGTAGAATATTTCAAGGAGATTTTGTCCTTGATATTAGTTTTGCTTTTAATATTTTAAACTATAAAAACGAACACCAAAACATTGCCTGAAATATCTGTTTAACTCGAATACCGAATACTCGAATAGCAACGAATAGGTATAAATTGCGGGCTCGCAGAGGCCACGGTCCTTTTGCTGTTTCGAGAGAGAGGACGAGGAGAGTACGGGAGCCTGTTCCTGGCCGCTCGTTCGACAAGGAGAGTTCGGCGATTATACCTGGACGCCTGTCGAACGAGAGAGGACAGCGCATCTCCTGGACACCCGAGTATTAGAGGACGGGAGAGTACGGGAGGATATTCCTGGCCGCTCGTTCGACAAGGAGAGTTCGGCGATTATGCCTGGATGCCTGTCAAACGAGAGAGGACATCGCACCTTCTGGACGCCCGAGTATTAGAGGACGGGAGAGTACGGGAGGATATTCCTGGCCGCTTGTTCGACAAGGAGAGTTCGGCGATTATACCTGGACGCCTGTCGGACGAGAGAGGGCAGCGCACAGCCTGGACGCCCGAGTATTAGAGGACGAGAGAGTACGGGAGGATATTCCTGGCCGCTCGTTCGACAAGGAGAGTTCGGCGATTATACCTGGACGCCTGTCGAAGGAGAGAAGACATCGCACCTCCAGGACGCCCGAGTATTAGAGGACGGGAGAGTACAGGAGAATATTCCTGGCCGCTCGTTCGACAAGGAGAGTTCGGCGATTATACCTGGACGCCTGTCGGACGAGAGAGGACAGCGCACCTCCTGGACGCCCGAGTATTAGAGAATGGGAGAGTACGGGAGACTATACCTGGCCGCTCGTTTGACGAGGAGAGTTCCTGCAAACTTTATTTGCGATGGCTACAACATTCAAATATCTTGATCCTCCATCAATGACACTTCGTTCCTATCTAGAACGCACAAACACTTATTTTACTCCTCCATTTTTCAACCTATTTAATTCTCTCAGTAACAAATAGAATATGACAATAAAATTGTAATCTATATAATAAAAATCAAATGCTGTTCGTTGGTCACGACATCACGTGAGAACGGCTGGACCGATTTGGCTCATTTTTTTTTAAATGTTCGTTGTAATCCCAATAAAGTTTTTACGCAAAGTATGTTTGGAAAAGTTGGCCGGAAATTGGAAAATTCTGGAAAAAATAAGACTACCCACACCGCGACCGCCGCCAGAGGGCCATGACGGCGTCACCTACCGCGGCCACCGCCAGATGGCCAATGCGACATAACGAGTTTCTCGCAATTAAAGTGTTGCGCGGGCGGTATTAATATGCGGAGCGGACGCAGATATTCATCTTATGTTAGCAATTGCTAAACATATCCATGCTGTTGCCCTCTGTTGTACTGTTGTACTCTGTTGGTTTCCGACCAAATATAAATATTAATTTTGTTTTTATTTTCATTTTTATAGCATTTCAATGACCGTACATATCGTGTCGCAATCAGTGTTGGGATGCGGTGCATCCTTTCTCGCGCATGCGCGGCGATTTTGGCCTCAGTAAAGTAAGATTCTCGATAAAATGGGGTACCTTGAGCACCCAGCAGAATTTTAAAAAATTGGTATGATTTGATTCTGAAAAATGAATGTATAACATGTGTATTTGTGTACATTTTGTAACTCGTAGGATACGTCCTGAAGTCTTTTTGTTCGGAATGGATTGTTTCGATACTTTCCCGCCAATATAACTGTCTTAGGGCTCCACTACCTCGTCATCATGATATAGATACGTAACTGTTTTGGCCGCGCATGCGCGGGAAGGGATGCACCGCATCCCAACACTGGTCGCAATCGACCAAATTTGTTTTGAATTAACATAATTAATCGCATTGCAATGCCGCCAATAAGACGGAGCAATTTAGGTCGCAAAACTCGCAATGCTACAAAGCAAACGAATATTTAGATCTAATCGTACTGTAGATCAACGCGAAGAGCGACGTGAAATTGAACAGATTAGATTATCCGAAACACGTTCAGCACGTACACCAGGAGAACGAGAAAATGGAAACGAAGATGATATGCATCGAATGAGACATCATCGATCAGTAGAAACCAATCGCGCGACAATGAATTCGAATAATCGTGCAAGAAGACAAACAAATGTTGCGTTGAATACTCATCGAGCTGCATTCCGTTATAATATGGCAATTGATTACAGTGCAGAAAAATGCGTTGCTATTGGAACCATGAGCGTTGTGTGCCCACATTGTAAGGCATTGAGATACAAAAATGAAACACCTGGATTGTGTTGCGCAAGTGGCAAAGTCAAATTGGCGCCATTGGTCCCGCCACCAGAGCCATTGCGCTCATTAGTTTCTGGAACGGGAACAGATTCCACACATTTCCTGACACAAATCCAGAAATACAATAGTTGCTTCCAAATGACTTCATTTGGCGCAACAAATGTGGTTCGGGACAATTTCATGCCCACTTTCAAGATTCAAGGTCAAATATATCATTTGGCAGGTTCGCTACTACCATCGCTGGATGCAGACTATAAATTTCTGCAGATTTATTTCATGGGAAAAAATGTAGTGTATCATAAAGCATTGCAATGAAAAAATGGTGATATCACAGAAAACCAATTGAAACAAAGCATTGTCCGCTTACAGGCGCTGAAACGAACAAAAAAGTCAGTTCAATGAACTATTATTCATATCGACTGATGGTTCATGAAAATGAGGACAATCACATCTTGAAATGTCGAATCTTACCATTCCGTGAAATCCATCAAATACTCAAATCTGCAAGTATGTGACCAAAGAAAGCCGACTTTCAAGTTTCAAGGTCAACACTTTAATTGCGAGAAACTCGCTACGTCGCATTGGCCCCCTCGCGGCGGTCGCGGTGTGGGTAGTCTCATTTTTTCCCGAATTTCAATGTTTCTGGGCAACTTTTCCAATTTTTTTCGTCAAATGCTCATCAAATGCGAACATTGTTTTCGATAATATCGCAACATGCTTTCCATCAAAACCGATTGATTTGTCGACCATATACAAAGATAACAATCCAGATTTGCAACTAAGCGAGGAAATTCACAACGAGGCATTGATATTAATTGCTAAAGTCCAGTCGTTCAAATTTGTGATGTCATTGGTGCGCGCACTGTGCGCCGCCCGCAAGGGCAACCCGCCCGGAGGGCCTAGCTGCGAGGGCGTGTCGAAGGCCTGCCACGAGTAGCTAGTAACATTATAAAAATTTAGTGATGACCAAACATTTGGTCATTTAAAAATTTATCACATATCTGTTTTTGCAAATAGAAGATACAACACAATACTATACAAACTTATGTCATTTGAACATCGTAAACTTTAGTTTGCAATTGCTTTTACAAAGATGAAGTACCATACGATACCTACTACATAAATTAGCTGTTGTATAATATATATATATATATATATATATATATATATATATATATATATACTGTTGTTCTTTATCTTACAGCGTGATTTCTGTACGTGCTATCTGCAAAATTGAAAATTTATGTATCCTGTAAATCAAACGCGTAATCAGTCAAATACGTTGACGAAGGGCCAGAAATTAAATTTTTTCGACTGCATAAAATATTATATTTAGAACACGCCAACATATTCTATAGCGCATAATCGATTTGCAGGAAAAGTAATTCTGGATTTTTTTGCAGTTTCTCGATGCCTGCGAAAAGTTTGGCATTGTTAAGGTGGAGAAAAGCCAGAACTCATACGTCGGGGCACTAGTGCTGCGACAACCACTCGACTACAGGGAAAGACCCTTTTACCAATTGCTACTGAATGCGAGCGTAAGTATACAGTTTGCAAAATGCTTTTAATTATGCTATCAACATTACACTCTTGAGATACATGTATCAACTGATTCGTAACAAGAATTTACCTATATGTATATGCAAATTTTCACCGACGAGTCTACAAGAGTAAGTAAGTCGATACACGGGAAACCGGAGGAAGATTAGACAGTTTTTGAAATTTGGTCATATTATTATTTTACATGGGGAAAAGAAGTTTTGTTTTATACATAGGTATATTATAAATAAATTTTGGTAAATATAAACAAAAGGCGACCGACCTCCGATCGCATTGCACTTGAAATATGTTGTGTCACGCGCGTTGCTTTCGGCCGAGATCGACGTCGGCAACGGCATTGGGTTCTTACAAGCCTTACGACCGGGCTACGGTTGACCGCGCGATCCGTAGTCCACCCGGGAGAAAACGGTTTCTCTCAGGCTTTCGAGATCGACGAAGTTAATGATTCGGTCTAATATTCGGGCGCCAGACACACGTGGTATGTTCCGGGCGTTCCCCGCGGCGGGAATGGATCTCCGGAAAATCACGAATGCAGATTTGCGGCTATCAGATGTTTAATATAATATTCGGACGATACAGGCGCGGTTCATGGCCCGCGACGATCGCTCTAGCCGAACGCGTTCACAAATGTTTTCGCGGCAGATCTTCGGCACGCACGCGTTTTCGCCTTCGACTCTATCCGGCAGTACGGCAGACGGAATATGCGGCAAATTCGAACCGCCCGCGATCTTTACGATACAATTTCCCGGCAACCTACGACGAACGATCCGGTATGATACGTACCACGGACTTGAAGGACTGTGCCTAAGCCTGCGGGGGCGTTCTAAAAGACGGAAGAGGTATCAGCTCGTCGGCCATCTTGAGCGGCAAACAGTGTGGTGCGCTCTATAGGCAACTTTAAGTACTAGTGTAACCCACGCCGTGCCCACGCCACGTATGTCCTACGAATTGCAATTTTTTCAAAATCTTTTTTGCACGTGATTTACTAAATCAATGCTTCTACTTGCTAAAAAAAGTCAAATGGTTTGGTCAAATTGTAAGAAAGTTATTCTGATTTAAAGGGCGAGCGAATACTTTTGTGAGTCACTGTAAATATATATTAAATTTTAATATTTCATATGTATATACAGATATATATACGAAGACACTTGTTATACATTCATTTTTCAGAATCAAATCATGTCAATGTTCCCGCATCGTTATATGGACGGCAACACTAGTTTTGCCTTTCAATATGGCCGTAGTCTACCTTCCCTCCTCGCTCGCGGTACGACCCCTCTCGCCCATAAACCCACTTTATGCTCAATCCTTTAGGTCCGTGATACTTACTCTCGCTTCCGCTTTCCTATCACGGCGTCCCACGCGCAGTCGTCACTATTGTCGCGCTTCTATTTCTCGCCAATAAACTCGTACGCGGCCTCCCGATTGGCACGGTCGCGATATCTGAGTGGCGTACGGTCGCCAAAATTATCGAACACGCGGCCACGCGTCCCTATTCTCGTCACGGTTTACCGCCAGCGTATCCGATTCTCCAAAGCACGCGCTCGCGATCACGGACCTCACCAAATCATTACCGAGCCATCGCGAATCCGAAATCTCTAATAATTCAGGTAGCTTACCGTCGGTAGCTGCGTGGTCTCGCCCTCGTGACCGGCAGCAACTCGTTCGCACGCGCGATTATAATATGCGGTCTTTCTAAATTACTACAACGGCAGTACTGTCCAAAGGCCAACGACAGTAAACCGTAGAAAATGTACGGAGGGACGTAAGCAAAGCTTGCCACGTCACAGTGTCAAGGTCAACATTCTGAACCACTTTTTCCTATATATATACCCGTCGCCCGGTCTTAGTTCCCAAGATATTTGTAAAACATCTTTAAATAAATCAAGATTACGCGTACAATTCATTCTGCAAGTTTTAATGGAGGATACACAAAAATGAAATATTAAAAATCTATGACCTCGCCGATTTGAAGTTCGTTAGGATTAGGTCTAGGTTAATAATGGGTTAGTTTTGGGTTAGATCTGGGCCGTTAGATTGGCCCGACAATATATACAGAAATCCATCTGAAATGTGGAACATTGTGAGCGTAGCCGTCCGGCCCTCTCCGCCCCCCGGCGACGTTCTCTTTTTTTTAATGTGTGGGTAATCCGCCTTATGGATACCCTCTCCCCTCGCCTGAGAGACGAAAAGGTTATGTTGAGCTGTTCCAGCTGAAGGCCAGGCATACCAACTAATCCCACACTCTGCCGTGCCCTGGGCAACCTGGGCCTATACAGGAACGCGAGAACGCACAGAACTGTATAGACCAGCCCGTTACTTGCACACTCCGCTTAACCTACAGGGACCCGATGACGGTAGACATCGTGCCCCGATACCCCTTCCCTCCCGCTCTCCACCTTGAGCCGACGAGAAACGGAGTATCCGTGCTCCGGTAAGGCCGATTTTGCTTAAGTGAACTTACGCTCAAACCCTAATGACCGACCCACTTCCCTCCCCGATGAGAGGAGGTTGAGCTCCCCACTACTTTCTTGAACCTGGACAGCGATGTCCAGGTTTTCCTCCTGCACCTCCGGGGCGGGGGTATCAACATCCATGACGCCCCTGTCCTCTTTCCGTCTGCCTCTAACCGTACCCCCTTCCTCGGGGAGAAAGTTGGATAAGCCTTCGTGCCACCGCCGTGGTTAAAAGGCTTGCCCAACTTCTTACAGAGAAGACAACTGGGGAGTAGCGTACACGTCGCCGCCATGTGCCTCTCATTACCACACCTGTAGCAGCGACCTCTGCGATCCGGTTCGCCGGTATATGGACATTTCATGCCCACACGACCCCGGCGAAGGCACCGGTAACATTGCAGCGATCGCTGCTCTAACACCTCAACACCGACTAAGGACCAACCTATTTTAATCCGGCCCAGGCCGGCAACCTTCCTGGCGGCCGCTAGCGGTAACTGGACCCATAAAGTTCCCTGCCCGTGTCCGATGGCTGGTCTCCGAATGACCCCACCTTCATCGCATCCTCTCACAAGGGGATAATTCCTGTAATACCAAGATCCTGTAGACGAATCCGATCTCTTGCCTTCCTCATGACACCGCCCCCCCCCCCAACCCTCAGCGACCTAATACCATACCAACTTGGACTATACCTTCCCTTTCAGATCCTTTATATGATTCTGTACATTTTAATTACCGTTGAATGACAGCTTGTAGGAGAATAAAGTGTACTTGTAATCTAAATTCAACGAAAGCTTTTTACAATTATCTCCAAAACTAAGACCGAGCGACGGGTACATGTATAGTGTAGTATCTGGAAAAAATGAGTGCTTTATTGAAACGGTTACAGGCTTCGATCGCAGAAAACAGACTGCCTGCGGCGCGTGACCGTATCCCTTCTCCTCAGATTCTTCTCCCGCGCGATTTACCGTCGTCTTGACAACGCATAAAACATACGGCGGCCGTCGAACGTTCTGGACTGTGGAGGGTTCTGGAACGTTCCTACAATAGGAAAAAATTGTTCGGAGTGTTGACCTTGACAATATATGTGAAGATGAAGGTCATCGGAGCTGGATCCCCTTTTGCCTATATTTACTAAAATTTTTAACTAAATGAATTTTTCTGAGATTTTTTTTTAACCTACTTTTTGGATTAATTCTGTCTAAAATTGTCTAGACATCGTGTCTGGGTCTGTGCTACGACCGAGTGGGATACTGTCATTTTTGAGATATTTATTGACGTGTTAGGCCGTAAGGATTCGTTACGGATTTGGGTACGGCTGGAAGTTAAGTAGTTTGTTTTGAATCGGAAAAACAGACCATCCGTACTGTGCTCAATGACAATTGACGCATCACAGGCCCACACGCAGCGGAAATGCGAGACCAAGGTAGAGGAAGAGATCCTTGGACAAGGGTTCCCTGTGCAACGTCCTGCAAGGCTTACATGGGAAAATAAAATCACGGAGTTTTGTAGGCATTGCACAATTATAGATTATGTCCTGAACTGGCGATTCGTCCCTCTTCTATCGCTATCAACGGAATTACGTTTTCTCAAGCTTTGGTAGGGAATTAGAACGTCGAAACATATCCAACCGTTGAAAGGAACTGAACATATCGAACCGCAGGACTTTTAAAACCTTTCGAATTATTTTGAACTTCGAACTACAGTGTTCCCTCGCATGTTGTGACTTTCGTCTCTATACGTATGTTGTGGAAATTGTATCCCCACTACTAGGGGGTTCCGCCTTGGGCAGTCGGTCGCGCTACAAAGTAACAAGATCCGAGGTCGGATATCGGTGAGGCAATACTAATGCAATGACGAAACCTGATTACTTTTATTTATTTCGTTATGGAACCTATACCAACGGATTAGTGATTTTTTTCTGATTAAAACGCGATAGAATTGCTTTTCGCGATCGCGCGAATTCAAACAGGATGTTGGCGCGACGCGCCCTCCTCGCCTCGTCGTGACGTCACCCCCCGATCGCGATCTCCTGCGAAACCGTTACGCGACTTGCGTTACCGCGTCGTTCCTCGGCAGGATCACGCGATGACGGTGACCCAATCAGCGAGCACCCCATCATTGGGTAATCCTCGAGTACCAATCCCCATAAATCTATTGTGTGGAATCTCTCGATTCTCCGAAATTTCGTCACTTCGCGCTCATTATTCGCAGAAATCAGTTGTCGTCTCTCTCGTTGTCATTTCTCAACTACACGCTGATTTCTCTCTCTCGCACGCGATGTCGATCTTTATATTCAAATCGATCTATTCTCACCGCATTCAGTTATTGTTCATATATTTTATTCTTGTTCTACATTTTCAACCTCAAATCAAATACAGTCCACTTTGTTCTCGTAAGAAGCAGTGTTTGTCGTGTCGCTGCAGTTTTTTCACCTTCGCGCACAGCGCTGTGTGTTCCAGATAAATCGGAACGTAAGTTGCCGTCAGGTAGAAAGGGACGGAAACACGGAAGAGACACGGAAACTTAAACTTTAACTATTTTACAATGTATCTACACGAACTATTTACAGGCTGCAGATGCAGAAAGCGGGCGCATGGGCGCGAAGCAATGATGATTTTACGCAGGGCGTAGATCGCGAGAACAGTGGTCGCTGGGGTGGTGACTAGGTGTCGTTTTACTGTTGCGATGTGCTCTCACGTTAGATACGTTTCTGGGCGCGCAACGGTGCGCGGTGCCCTATATTAACATGGGGGAGGGGGTCGCGGGGCGCGGGTTACCGAGCGGTTCGGCGGCGAGAATGTCTTTTACGGTCCTTCCTTAATTACTGGGACATGGGTATTCACTGCGTGTGCCTCTCGAGGGTACAACTAATGTAGAGTGTGAACCTGCGCCGGCTTGAGGTGGTCATTTTCCTACTTTCATTGCTATGTTTTTAACGAATTATCTGAGACGACCTTAATATATCTTTAATATAATGTGGCGGCTTCCTCCTACGCTCGTCACCAGATGGATAGAGACAAGACAACGCCTATCCCGCTAGTACTTGATGCGTCGCCGATTGGTATATGCAGGCTGTCCCGTAACTGGTGGTACAATCGAGCAGGGGTGATTCTACATGAAAAACTGAGTCGAAAATATAGAATAAAATTTTTTGGTACAAGACTTTGTTTTCGAGAAAAATGAGTTTGAAAAATTGTCTAGTGCGCGTGCACTCGGTTTATTTGCGGCTCAACGGACTTTATTCTGAGTTACCTCAACCTTTTTTCGCAAAGGTTTTCGAGGTTTGTATGCATCGAATAAATCGAAGGTCGAGGTTACAATATTAGAATTACCTTTGAGGAATTTGTTTAATTCATAAACTGCTGGAAGTGCTGTCCACGTTGTGGTAGACATAATTGTGGGCTTCGTATTAAATTCCTTTGAACCTCTTGTAATGTGCAATTATTATGTTGCTTTAAGTGTTCAAACGCTATCACAATTTTTTGTTGTAATTGTTCGATGCTCGTTATGTCATCTCGATACACAATCGATTTCACCTGACCCCACAAATAAAAATCTAACGGTGACAAATCTGAAGATCGTGGCGGCCAAATTACTCTGCCACCGTGACCGATCCAGCACTGATAATTTTAACTTAAGAAACGTCTTACTTCGCAACTGTAGTGCGGTGGTGCTCCATCCTGTTGAAAAATTAGCGTTCTTCGAATCCCAAGAGGCACATTTTCCAATAATTCCGACTACACGTTTCGTAGAAAATGCAAATATGCTTCCGATGTCACATTTCCCGGAAAGAAATAAGGGGCTATAATTTGGTCACCTAATTAGTATACCGAATGGTATACGGGTCTTGATCTGACCACCTGTGCGAGTTATGGACATTAAACATGCCGTCTCGCGTAAACTTCGCTTCATCCGTCCATAAAATTTTTAGTAAAAAATGGGCGTCGCTACGGTGTTGTTCACACAACCAGTGACAAAATGCCATTCGGGGGACATAATCACGTTCTGTAAGCCCTTGCACTCTACGAACGTAGTAAGGATATAGCCCATTTTGATGTAGTATACGGCTACTGGTAGATCGGCTGATATCGTATTGCGAGGCTAGGTTCCTTATGCTGGTGCTTGGATCGTCGTTTATGTCTTCCAAAATCCTCTCTTCCACCCTTCTGTCAATTCTGCGGGCACGTACTCCATGCTTGCGAAGTTTTTCAAAAGTATTCTACCCCGTATTCTGCGAGGGTCCGTTCGACTCTTTGAATGATCCTTCGATCAGGATGTCGACGATTAGGGTACCGATCTCTGTAACAAGTAGCCGCTGATAAAGCACTACCATTACACGTACCCAACGCAATAATCATATCGGTATACTCTCGATTGCTATAAGTTGCCACTTCGACGGTATAATGAGAAGTGGAGGCGTAATTTCATAAGGATGGGAAAAGAATAGGAGCGATAGAAGTGATATCATTATACTGACAATGTTTGTGAACATATCTAGAAGTACGAAGGCAATTTCCGAGGTATCCAGACGCGAGGCAGTGGAATTTGTTGAGCCGCAAGTAAACCGAGGCACGCGCACTAGACAAATTTTCAAACTCATTTTTCTCGAAAACAAAGCCTTGTATCAAAAAATTTTATTCTACATTTTCGACTCAGTTTTTCATGTAGAATCATCCCCTGCTCGGTTGTACCACCAGTTACGGGACACCCTGTATACTGTCCTAAGCCGTCCTTACGATATCACTGTTTCTAAGGCAGGGCCCGCTAGATAGCCTTACTGATGACGAGTCCTTACGATGTCCCATTCCTTTTCCTCCTTACCCACACATTTCAGCCGCCGCCAAATTGGAGACCCCGACGACGAGATCACAACGCAACAACCGTAGCAGACGGCAAAACTATAATCAGGAAGGCCCCTGGCAGGAGCCAACAACGGCTACCGATCTTACTCGTCCAGATCGCAGCCGTCGATATGATTTTTTTTTAAAATTCCAAAACAGAAGTCTTTCAGGCATCTTTTAGACGTCTTTCAAAGACGCCTGAGAGACGCCTAATGGACCCCCAAAAGTCGCCTGAAAGACGCCTGAAAGACCCCGAAAAGACGCCTAAAAGACGTCTGAGAGACGCCTAACAGACCCCCAAAAGACCCCTGAAAGACGCCTAACAGGCGCCTCAAAGACGTACCGTTTTGTAACGAACGACTTTCCAGCGACGCTCCAGTTACCGTCGAGCGACCTCCGAGACATTTTAAAGACGTCTGAATATCTTGCGGCAGGCGTCACAAAGACGTCTTTTAGACATCTATCTGGTTTGATGTATCATACTCAGGTATTGGATAGCATTAGTATACAACAGGCATGGACAGAAATTGCTCGATCGGAGGAGGTTTTCAAGCGTTACCCCCACTCCACCCGCCCGTGTGTCTCGCTCCCCGTGATGGTCCTAGTTCTCGAACAACCTCAGGCCTGTACCGTAAGAACGAGGGCCGTCACGGGGAGCCAAGAGCGCTGGCGGGTAGAGTGGATGTAACGCTTGAAAGTCGCCTCCGATCGAGCAACTTCTGTCCATGCCTGGTATACAAAAATTGCCGGCTTAGCGCCGTTCTTTTCCCAGGATCGTCGTTTACACTTGGAAAAGTTATACAAAAAAATGTTGTAACGGCCACCGATACGTACAATAAAACATTTGACGGGGCAGTTTGTGAAGTAGCTTTACCATTCGTCACCTATATTTCCTGTCATTTCTTACATTTGTTCCGTGATAAAAGTAAAATACCATAGAATGTTCAATTAGTAATGCATCCTGTTTCTTCACTGCTCTATAAGTGATGAATATAAATACAGCTTTTTGAAGACCTACTGAATAACATTCACCGTGCTCAGCGGTCACCATTCGCTTCCAGGACTCGGATAGTGAGCTTGTAACGATCATGCCCTCCGTGGCGCGAGTCTCCCTCGTGGTCCGCGCGCCAGCAAGCGCCTTCCCCCTTCCGCCCGTCCCGCCGCGCCCTCAGCACGGCGAGCACGCGCTCTCGGCCGCTAGTTCGCGGGCAGCCGCTTGGCGGCCGCCGCCGCGAGGCCGCTCTCGCTGCTGAAACCGCGCGGCGAGCGTATATATGCCGCCGCGCGGCCCAGTACCAGGGGCCGGCCAGTCTAACCGATATCGCACCAGCCCTGAGCTACCGCTAATATCAACCTGACCGTAAGCTGCCGCCGAGCCGCTTTTTAGTTTCGCAAACCGTCTCCGTCGCAAGGCTACGACGACTGCATCATCGACGAAGTCGAGTTCCGATCGTCGACCTCCCTTCCCCCGACTCTTCCTTCTGCGGGCCGCGAGTGGATGGTGTTATTATAGTCCCTCGCCGGTGTACTCGCACTCGCCTGTGAAACCGTGCGGCAACGAATCAGTTCACAGGCACCCACCTTGCCCCGCTCGGACCGCCTAAAGCGTGTGCTAAGGCACCGAGCAGAAGGGGTTTCCAGCGGCGCCCTGGTGGATGAAGACCAAGCCAGGGTCGCGGTATCGCCTCCTCTCCGCTACCTGGACGCCGTAACAGGCTTTAGCCTAGACGTCCAGGAAAGCACCGTAGTTTAAGGGGTATAGGTTAAGTACGTCGTTGTAATTAGTATGTAAGTTAGTCTGTGAGATAGCTGTAAGCATTCCGTGCGACACCGATTGTAGCACCGTTACCGTCTGCATCGCCACCGACCGCATTCGCGGACCAGCGAATCCGGCGTACCGACTGAGCCGGCAACTCGTCTCCCGAGTCACCGTCACTGTGAGATTTCCCTGGTTAAAAAAAAGGCCAAACCTGACAGAGTGTTAATCATACTTACCTATATCATAACGAGTTATGATCTGTGACGTTGTCCCTTTTTCGCGGACGAGAAAAGTGTCAACTCCGGGCTTTTATAGGCGCGTAGACCCGGCCTCGGCCGGCCGTACGGACGAGGTCCACCCGGCACAAAAACGCGACTCGAAGACTCGATAACACTAACTACGGACGATGTTCGGGCGCCAGGTATCGTGAGGATACATCGCGAAACGATTAATTTACGCGTAGAATCGGAACGAGAATTTACGTTACCGAGCTTCATGCGACGTCACGCGACTCGCGAAGGGTCAGAGGTCCGGACGCAGGAAGGACGAGGACGGCCCTTACGGCAGGACGGATCTCGTAGGATAAGAAACGACAGTCTATAGTTCTCGAGATTTAATTGACTAGATTTTAGCAGCTTTACAAATGAGCGGCCACGTGGCCGCGACCCGAGAGCCCGCGCCCTTCATACAGATTAATCGGAACAGGTGTACGGCATTCGATACGCACGGACTTTTCCAGTAATTCGTAACGCAGATGTTTGGCGCAATTTCGGTACGACTGTCGTGGATTCCCGGAACGGAACGCGGCGAGCATGGGACGGCACGCGATGTTCGAGCTCGCTCGCTCTTACGCGCACGCTATACCCGGTGACGCGAGGCACACGCTCACGACATGCAAAACGAACACGAGACGACGCAGAGAACGGCACTCACTCCTCTCGACGCGATTCCTCCGAGGAAAACTCCCTGTTTACGAAAATACGAAATACTATCTTCCCTCAAAACGACGGTAATTGGCGTGAGACGCGAACACGAGGCGAGAAGCGCTTCGGCGCGTACGAAATCGAGGGCGAGACGAGAAGCGTTTCGTCCTCGCGCGAAACAATACGAACAATTACACGAGATGTCACGGGAAGGATCACTGAAGCGACTTACCGTTTTCGCAGGCGGCGTTCCCTGGTAACGTTATTGATAACGATCCGGCAGTCGACACTCTTTGTTTAGTTGATTCGGGTTTCCGGTACGGAATTCGACACGACAGTGATCCTTCGCGGTGATCCTAACGGCGATCTACCCGGCAATCCCCACCCTACTTATTATGGGGTTTCCCTAATTGGCGGATCTCGTACGCGAAATCGGTAATTGGTGGGCTCCCACGGATGTTCCCTGGCTCTGGACGACATCCGAATTTCCGTTAACGATTGCCTCGCGGCAAACGGGGCGTCCAAGACGATCCCAGGTCGCGTCCACACCACCCTCGCATTTGGAACCCCTTCCCGCGGGGTGAGACGGCAGCAGGTCCTCCATAGTGGAGTTCTTCTATGAAGAAAGTCCGGTGTTGTGGGGGTTCGAGGCCTGTGTCGTCTCCGGGTCTTTCAACCCGTGTACGTCGGCAGCCCTTTTATTAACCCGTCGACGGGACGTTTTGGTGAGCCAGCAGGTCGCGACGATAGAATCCCACGGAGTGAGCCGCCGTTGGAACCTCTAAAGGGGCTGGTGGTGCACGGGGCACATCCTGTAACTTGGCCGTACTCGGCACGCGCAATTCAAATTACCCGCTGATCTTTCGTTTTACGCGGAATTTCCTCGGGGAACGCTCTCGAGATTCGTGAGTGTTGGTTCGGTACGCTAGGTGGCGATCCGGTCCATACGAACTGCCTTTCTGGCCGCGAAATTTAACGGAGAAGTGACGTCGCAGTATCTGCAACGTCACAGATCACACTTTAAATACGTAAATACGGTCCAAATTATGCTGTATTTAGACTCATTTGATGAGGAAAAATTCACAAATACGTTGATAAAAGTTCTGTAAGAGAAGAATGAAAAATAAAAAGCTTTCCTATTTGCATGGACATTCCGGACATCGTAATCAATCGCTGCTTTTTGAACTGTGCAGGCTGTCTCGAGCCACAGTCTTTCGTTGTTGTTTGCGCGCTGTCCTTCTCTATGTTCGGTAAACTTCAAATAACGTAGTCGGTACACCATTTCTGGGATACCATACACCCGAGGTTTTCACAACATGCGAGAGAAAACTGTATTCAGAACTATAGAATATTCGCACCTTTAGAACACTGTACTTCGAACTTTGTACTTCAACTTTCTTTTTTACTGTTTTATACTAGAGCATGAATTGCTTTAAACCAGCGACAATATTGAACAGAACAACGATTGAAACAAATTCTTTTCCTTTTTCTTTTGGTTCAGTTTTGTCCCGGTACAAAGTTGTTTTGGACGGCATTGGGACGGCACAATTGGGCATACGTATGAAATGCCACAATAATGTTAAACGAAGCATTTACTTAACATTTTTACACATTTGTAGGATCTTAGGAAAAAGGAGGGCACTACAACCAGCCACACCGGGACTCGAACCCGGGCCTCGCGATTTGTAGTTAATCTAAGACTTTATCCCAATTAAGTTTGGCATAAGCATTCAATCTTGACGTTTTATGTATTTTGATAGACTATGGCAGCTTGACAACTACATCTGAACGCATTACTATTGAAATACCATTTAGTTAAGGATAAATGTTAATTTATTTAGCGTTATTCTTTATTTACGCAAACCGTCTAAAGGGTATAGCTGGATAAGATTGTCAAAACTGCCCTTGAGCCGAATGATATCGCGGATGGTTCATTCGATAGGGCATAAAAAGGAACATACTGTGTAAAATTTTAACCCTATATCTCGATCCGGAGGCTAGTTATGGATTAAAATTAAAAAATCAGTTCTTGACCTATTTTCCCTAGTTAACGATGTCTAGAAATTCTGAAAAAAATTTGAGACATGTCAAGCACCCGAATACATACTCTGCAATTTGTTTCAAATTTTTTAAATGAAAATCCTGCTTGTAAAACATCAGAAACCTCACAAAAATCGAGAAAATGCAGATTTCACATGGAAGTTCTAGATTGGATACCTCTATATTTTTACAGTACTGATATATTATTATAAGTTATTATATTATGAGTATTATTATAAGTTTGGTGCGCCGTTGTTCAGAAAAATAAATACTGATTTTTTCTCCATTTTTTCCGCGAAAAACTAAGCTAAACTTCAAATTGTAACATTTTATATATTCTGTAAGTCTATTGGACACTGGTAAACCTTGAACATTTCACACAAATAATTAAAAAATGCAATTAACTTGCATATTTTCCAAGAGCCTGGTTGGGTCAGCGCCATAGGCGCTCGATTGTGGACATGCTTATACTAGGTTCGCGCCCGGCATAAGTCTACTTTTTGTCTATTTAATCAATTCCTGTTTCTTTCTAATGATGTAATAATCAATGTAATTTTTGCGGGGTTCAAATTTTACACTGTATGTTTTTGTATGCCCTATCGAATGACTCATCGGCGATATCATTCAGTGATATCATTCGATATCTTAACACTAGAACTACGGGACCAGTCAAAATGACTGGTTTCTAGTTTCTTCTTTTACAAAAATTAAAGTTATAAATATGTTTTCCGGAGTAATTTTTTAGTAAACTTCTCTATTGGAGTAAATACTTAAACAAACATTGTACGAAATTTGAATAAATGCAGTCTTGTCGTTATTATAAGGCGATATGCGCCAGTCGTGTATAATGCTCGGTAGATCTAGTGTTAAGGCCAAGTTATACGCAACGGAGAATCCCGGCAACCACGGTCGGCTAAAATGTACGCACCATGCGTGGTCGAAGGCCACTCGACAGGCCGGTGTCCTTTGAAATCGTGTCGCTCGCTACCGAAACCCGAGCACTTTCCGCATCCCTCTTCACCACTTGGGATGCCTATCGAAATACCGTCCACGGTGCATACGAAAAATGTTATAAATGTATGATTTAAAACGTTATTTCACCAATGTTTTTTCTATGGACGTCGAGTGTAAAGTAGAACTATTCGAAGTTCCTCGTGGAAGTAGGTGCAGAATACAACAATATAGTAAAATAACAATTTATTACTAAAGAAGACAATAGACTTCCTTAAACAAAATCATGATAGTCACTGTGTGCTACATAGATATACTATTGAGATATGTATGTATGTGGAAAATTTAAGCATACAATCTGAAGCTTGACTTTGAATATTGAATGTTCAGGTAATTATATTGCAATGACGTTACGGAATCTTAGTTCCTGTGGTTTATCTCTTTCCCCGTAATTAACGAGAGGAATATCGAGAAGAATTTGTTTGATTGAATCTATGTACTTATAGTGGCGTGCAAAAGTATCCGGACACCCATAAAAAACGAATAACTTTTTCAAAATTAGTTCAAAAGGCTTGATTTTTTTTGAGATGTTAGACGCATTAGATTAATAGGTAGCGTGTAAATAATTTTTTCTAAAAATTACTATTGGTCGGAATTACGACGAAAATAGTAAAGGTTACGATTTTTAACTTTTTAATCTGTGCGTGTAACAACAATTTAAAACACGCGTTTTATAAGTCTAAGTTTATGTACATGTACAAAGTTTCATCAAAATCGTTTAATGTTGTTATGAGTTACAAACATTTAAAGGTAATTACATAAGGACAAAATTCCCTGAAAAGACCGAAAATCTGCGACTTCCACACACAAGCTCCCAACTCGCAATGTTCGTAGCTCATAGCAACATTAACCGACTTCAATGAAACTTTGCGCATGTATATAACCTATGGAGATCTACAAACGGTATATTTTAAATTTTCATTACAGACATTAATAAAAAAGTTGAAAATCGTGACTTCTACTTTTTTCTTCACAATTTCGACCATTAGCAAATTGTATAAATAATTATTTACACGCTACCGAGTAAACTAATCCTTCTAATATCTCAAAAAAACTCAATCCGTTTGAACTAATTTTGAAAAAGTTATTCGTTTTTAAAGGGTGTCTGGATACTTTTGCACGCTACTGTAAATGCATTTAACCTAATCCGATATAATAATCTGCTGTTGATCGCGGTCGCAGTTCTTCAGCCTATACAGGGTGTCCCAAAAATGTCACGCTTTCCTTTGCAAAAATGGCCGTTTCGGCTTTGTTAAGGAGTTATTAATGAAAAACACGGACCAATCAGAGCGCGACCTAGAGGCGTATTGGCAGAGACGGCCGCGCGCGACGGAAGTCGAGCGCTGGTGATACACCGCGGTCGACAGCAAGGAACAAACAAGAGAAGAAAATTTTTCGAGTCCTATGTCGGATAGTTCAAATTTGAACATGTTGTAGTCTTTAGTAACCTATGAACGAATCTCGGAGGATTTTTCGAAATCTTAAAAAATGTTGGTTTTACAGACGTGTAAAGAACTTTTTTTCATTAAATTATAACACTAGAACTAACGTACCGAGGAAACTGAGTTTTTAGCAGCTTGTAGTGAACACATAAGAGTATCTATTGAAAATATTTCGATTTGGAAGAAATGGTTTTTTCACCATTTATCTTGCAAATGTTTTAAACAAATGCAATTTTACTATAGCCGGGACTTTCTTAAAAATTCGAAAAAAACGTGGTGACAGATCCAAGTCTCCTCTTTACGGACCTATTTTTGAAAAGGACGGCGCTTTAAAATTGGCGGAATTAAAATTATTTAAAGCGAACACCCCGAAGGCGCGCGGCACGAACAGCACCGCACACTCTAACACCGTCAATACTGAAAAAACCTTGCTTACCTTGGTTCTCCTGTAGAGCCCCAGCGAGGTGAAAATGATTCCTATATTCATAAATTATTCTGTGTGCAACATTGAAACTGCCTACTCGTTAAATTCACAAGAGCATTTTAATTATTCGCTCTATGAAATTATCGAGCAGAAGGTGTCAATGTCCTTTCACTGCACAATCCGGACCACATTGTTAATTTATTCACGATCACAGTAAAACTATTCACATGTATCCATTGGGTCCACAAGCTTTGAATGAAATTCATACAAATGATTCACAGAAATCCACATATCACGCACTAGTTCACATTTGATGCACGTAAATCGACTGCTTCGACTGTTGTACATCTCCTGCGACGAATACATTGCTGCTGGATTGTTCACGATCGTATGATGGCTATCAACTGGTTCTTAGACAGTATTTGCGAACCGTAAGCAAGGTGATTGGGCTCCTTCGATGCTCCATGTGCTCTGTACGTTTTCCAAAGTATGCCATCGTCGAGTTCTTTATTTCCGCATCCTTCGTTCAAATCAAGGCTCTTTTATGGTTTATTACCTGCTACTACAACACCTCTCTGAGACACGCGGATCCCCTGCGTGTGTCAATCGGGGATACAAGCGTACCTGCCTCCATAAACGAGGAAAGCGCCTTGACTTGAACGAAGGATGCGGAAATAAAGAACTCGACGATGGTATATTTTGGAAAACGTGCAGAGCACATGGGGCATCGAAGGATCCCAATCGCCTTGCTTACGGTTCGCGAATACTGTCTAAGAACCAGTCGATAGTCATCATTCGATCGTGAACAATCCAGCAGCAATGTATTCGTCGCAGGAAATGTACAACAGTCGAAGCAGTCGATTTACGTGCATCAAATGTGAACTAATTATGCTTGATATGTGGACTTCTGTGAATCATTTGTGTGAATTTCATTCAACGTTTGTGGACCCAATGGATATATGTGAATAGTTTTACTGTGATCGTGAATAAATTAACAATGTGGGCCGGATTGTGCAGTGAAAGGACATTGACCCCTTCTGCTCGATAATTTCATAGAGCGAATAATTAAAACGCTCTTGTGAATTTAACGAGTAGGCAGGTTCAATGTTGCACACAGAGTAATTTGTGAATACAGGAATCATTTCCACCTCGCTGGGGCTCTACAGGAGAACCAAGGTAAGCAAGGTTTTCTCAGTATTGACGGTGTTAGAGTATGCGGTGCTGTTCGTGCCGCGCGCCTTCGGGGTGTTTGCTTTAAATAATTTTAATTCCGTCAATTTTAAAGCGCCTGCTTTTTCAAAAATAGGTCCGTAAAGAGGAGAATTGGAGCTGTTACCTCGTTTTTTTCGAATTTTTAAAAAAGTCCCAGCTATAGGAAAATTGCATTTGTTTAAAATATTTTCAAAATAAATGGTGAAAAAACCATTTTTTCCAAATCAAAATATTTTCAATAGATATTCTTATGTATTCACTACAAGCTCCTAAAAACTCATTTTCCTCGGTACGTTAGTTCTAGTATTACAATTTAATGAAAAAAAGTTCTTTACACGTCTGTAAAACCAACATTTTTTAAGATTTCGAAAAATCCTTTGAGATTCGTTCATAGGTTACTAAAGACTACAACATGTTCAAATTTGAACTATCCGACATAGGACTCGAAAAATTTTCTTCTCTTGTTTGTTCCTTGCTGTCGACCGCGGTGTATCACCAGCGCTCGACTTCCGTCGCGCGCGGCCGTCTCTACCAATACGCCTCTAGGTCGCGCTCTGATTGGTCCGTGTTCTTCATTAATAACTCCTTAACAAAGCCGAAACGGCCATTTTTGCAAAGGAAAATGTCGCTTCTAATGGCCTCAGGAACCTCCCCTTTGAAGGAAGCGAGACATTTTTGGGACACCCTGTATACATATATATATATATGTGGGATCAGGACCTCCCAGACCAAATACTGTATGGAAATTAGGAAAAGTAGGAGGGTTCCGTGGGTATGTGTAAGAGCTGATCAGCTACAACCGCGAGGGTCCCGGGTTCGATTCCCGGCGCGGAATTCCTCATTTTTCTTAAGATCCTACCTACATTTGGGGGCTCGTCCGGGATGGGGGGAACACCGATTCCCGCATGGTGACAGACGACGAACGAGTAAGCAAGCGTTGCGAAGACGGTCGCACGCGAGCGAAAGGACGACGAAGTGAAGTAAGGGACACATCCAGGGAAAACTGCTAGAGAGGGCAGTAGGATGGTGTTCCCGAAAAGTGACGAAGTTGGTGACGAGTTGTGTTGATGGCGCTGAGGCCAAAAAGACGATGGCGCTGCGACGGACATTCGAGGGCGAATGCCGGAGCAGGATGGCCGAGTGTGGGATCAGGACCTCCCAGACCAAATACTGTATGGAAATTAGGAAAAGTAGGAGGGTTCCGTGGGTATGTGTAAGAGCTGATCAGCTACAACCGCGAGGGTCCCGGGTTCGATTCCCGGCGCGGAATTCCTCATTTTTCTTAAGATCCTACCTACATATATATATATATATATATATATATATATATAATTTCCTAACCACCCATAACTAGACTTTTATAAAAAAAACTGGTTTACATTTATGTAAGGGCCCACATTAAATTCATGTTCCTTATTCAATTTGGGAGATCGTGCCTAGAAATGTATATGTCCCAGAAATTGCCACCGTGGTTCCACATTACACCATTCATCAGAGTCGGTGAATGATCAGTCGGGGTCAGACTACGAAGTCACTTTTGAACGTATGAATTTTATTCGCAGGATGGCTTGAACAATGAAACCACAGGGGTCGAAATCAAGGTAGCGGACATTCAGAATAGCCCGCCGGAATTTCTGGATTCGCTAACTGGTGTGGTGCGCGAAGACGATCCCATTGGAACACTGGTTATGACTATCAAAGCTCGAGACGGTGACAGGGGAATGCCAAGAAAAATGATCTATGAGCTGGTTACCAGTAAGTAAACCTCACAGTCTCTCAATACATTTTTCCTCTTTACAATAGTTCAGCATGTTTTGAATTTATAGCTTTAACCCTACTGTTCATAACCGGGTACTTTGATACAAGTTTTGGACTATGAGCTAGAAATTTTGGATAATCCTGATAAAGTGTCGATAAATCCGTTCAGATCTTCGACATGTAGTTGTCTCATTTCCGATCAATTTATGTATTTACAAATGAAAATAATGTTTGTCAATAAAAAGAAATCGCCATCAAAGTGTGAAATACTTGTTTTATAACTGGTGTACCCGGGTACCCACATAAATGTGAATCAAAACTGACGTATAATTTAACAATAAAGCTACTATGAAGGGTTGTGATATGCATCCAAATCAATAAAAAGTACGTTGTTATTAAATAAATACCGTTATTAAATAAGTACGTTGTTATAAATAAATATTTAAAAAATGAAAGGTGAAAGTATCAGTACTAAAATTGTAAAATTGTATCTACTGTCGTTGAATGTGTTCTATATATTTTGTGATTTTGTGGGAATGTTCATCGCAAACAGGTTTGTTACAGTTTTTGCAAGCTTTGCGACTTTTCCCACGCTTTAATTTGAGAAGTGAATAGTGTTATATTAGTTAATTAAAAGGGCTTATGTAACATAAATTCAATACCAAACTTCGTCAGGAAATGTTCCATAATTTGTAGCTTTGACGACCGACCTTCGATAATACTTCGCATATATAAGTCTTTATCGTGAATCCACGACCCATAAAGTCATCCACGCCTACACTATGTTGCTATATAAAACCATAAACGATGTTTGCTCATCAATTGTAACTAATAATTTCAATTGTCGGAACTATACAACCCGCAAAATAATAATTGTGATAATAACCTCTTCTAGATCCGTTTGATTATTTCTTGTTGGATGATGAAACTGGCGAACTGAGGACAGCGAAACCATTAAATAGAGAAGCATTGAAGGACTCGACTGGAGTGCTCACATTAAAGGTAAAAGCACGGGAATTGATCGATGGAATACCAGGCAGCGACAATTTGACGGTTTCAACGGCAGAAGCTACGGTGACGATAAAGGATGTCAACGACGAACCTCCAACATTTAATCATCGCGAGTACAATATCGAAATTCCAGAGAATGTACCGGACGGTACACCATTGCCGCATTTGGATATGACTGTTGAGGATCCTGATGTCGTAAGTTTTCATTAGCTTTACAAGAAACAATTATTCATTTATCTCGACTTATAATACAACGAATTTCGGAGGTTATAACAATATTCTTTCCAACGTTGTACTGATTTAAAAAAGGAATCAACGTCATATAGTAGCACTCCATCGTAGCGTCAATGCAGACATGATGTCTAGATAAGTCTAGACAATAGTTAAAAAAGTAAAACGCACGATTTAAAATTTCAAGATCAGATTTTGCATTTCTTATTTGAAAACACGAAATTTGCAAAAATTGTGATTCATACATAATATAAAAATATGGCGGGAAGAATTAAGAATTAAAACAAATAAATGTTGCTCATTATTCAATTACCAGATTGCTAACCCACAATAAGCTAAAGTGTTCAAGAGTTTCCGGTCGTTTTGTTTCACACCAAACGCCTCAACTCTGTTTTGCAATGTTGACATTGTAGCCATATTTATAATAACTCGTCAGGGAATTGCTGGACAAACAAGGTTTATTTGGAATTAGGTAGGAACACATGGTTAGGACATAAAAGTTCGGAAGAGCGTGGATATAAAATTCAGACGTGTACTCTTGCAAGATTCTGCGGTTTTACTATTAATCAGGTGTCTAGGTATTATCATCGAACTCTCCTGTACCGAGTGTAGGGCGCCCAGGTGATGCTCTGTCCTCTCTCTTCCGACAGGCGTCCAAGATCGAGTTATACACATCCGTCCGATATCGGACGGATTTTTGGGGTGTTTATACATTTCCGTCCGAACTTTGAGGTAACTTTAAGAAGCGTTCGAGATGCTCGAACAAAGGCCAAGTGCCGAAGATCGTGTCATTTGCTACCCTAACCCCAGGGGTTCCGAGAAACTATTACTCCCCTCTATATCTGTTGAAGACTCTTAATTAGTTTCCCTACATGTTATTTACTTTATGCGTTCGTATAACTGCGTTAGTTGGTATGACTGCACTAGTTGGTATGACAGCGTTGGTTGGTATGATTGCGTTGTGTGTAGTGTGCCTGTACGTTGGTGTGCATGCTGCGCGTCTATCGTCTTTTGTCTGTTCTAGCAGAGTCTGTGGTTTTTTCTGTCTGTGTTAGCACGCGTCTTTCTGAGTCTGATTTGTCTGCAATAACTAAAAATCTAATCCAAAAGCTATTGTGCAATCTCATATTATTATAATATCATAGTATTATCTTTATATCGTGTGTTTCCTTTTCTTATATACAGGGTGAGTCACCTAACGTTTGTACCTCAAATATCTTTGTTGTTTCTAAAGATACGTAAAATATGATAAGGACAAAGTTGAATGGTACAATGGGGCTGACACGATGCAAAAAAATTTTGTTTTTATATCATTTTTTTAGATATCAAGGTCACCTTGACTTTTTTTAAATGGAACCACTCTTTATTAAACACCTACAATGATAGTCCCTTTCATTAGGAATTCAGTGACTATAATTAGTCCAAGGTCATTCAAGGTCAAGGACAGAGAAAACGTATAAGATTTAACATCGATACATGCTTTTAAACGGGCTTTGAAAGAATGTTGCACTCTGTCCGCGACCTTGAATGACCTTGAGTAATTATAGTCACTGAATTCGTAATGGAAGGGACTATCATTGTAGGTGTTTAAAAAAGGGTGGTTCCGTTTAAAAAAGTCAAGGTGACCTTGATATCTCTAAAAAAATGACATAAAAACAAAATTTTTTTTTACATCGTGCCAGCCCCATTGTACCATTCAACTTTGTCCTTACCATATTTTACGTATCTTTAGAAACAACAAAGATATTTGAGGTACAAACGTTAGGTGACTCACCCTGTATATTGGTAAGCAAGAGTTCCTATATATATTTTTTCTATTTATTAAAAACATTGAATTAAACACGTGACTGTTTTCCTGAGCAATCCCACGAGGCAATCAACAATTTATTAACAACATACCTCAGGAGGTGCCCATGCTAGAGTCGGACGTCTGGCCGGAAAATATTTACCTTGAGGATATGCTGACCGATCACTGGAGGCACGAAGGCAGAATATATAACATTTATTTAAGAAATTATTAACTAGAACTTTTCAGAGTTCATCGTGCTAATAGGTGGAGAATGCGTTGCTAAGGAATTTAAACGTTATAACAAAAAAAAATAACAATTTCTTACTATGGTAACGAAAAAAAAGAATGTCATCTGACAAGCTGTACTAAACAACTCCGGTGGAGGTTCAGAATGTTCTGGTTCGTTCAGTTGACTTTTAAGTTTGTAAGTTTATTTTATCGTCATTTCTTTTTCTGCTGACTCCGACAGAATCTGAACAGTAAATAGATAGAAGGAAGGAAACCCCTTCCTATATATTCGGATGTATCTATTTCCCAATGTTGAGTTTACGTGAAATTTTCGTATCGTACACTTCAAAACAGGACACCTAAATATCTCCTCTACCTCTGAAAATACAAAAAATGTTTCTAAAGCAATCTAAATGGTTTCAAAAGACGAATCAGGTGGAAGAATCGTTTTTTATAAATTGTAATTTTTTAATCGTTTTTTCAGGGTCACTCGTGTTTTTTCACATATACACACACATTTTTTGATGTTGTATGTTATAGCAAACATTATTGTGCATTCATCCTTGTTTAATAGCACGACCTTGAAATGATCATGAACTCTAAAATTTGCTAATTAATGCAGAACTTATTTTCAGCGACATTTCAGGTCTCAACGGTAACAGAAATTAGACCATGAACTTGAACTTGTAAATAATCACATTTATTACTGCAATAAATGTTCGAAATGATGTCCTTCCGTTGTGATACATTTCGTGAGGCGAAAAACGAGAGATTGCAGCACATGCAGCAATTATTCGTTCCTTCATATTTTCTGGCGTCGAGGGCTGCTCTTGATAAACTGTAACCTTTAATGTCCCCCATAAGAAAAAATCAAGTGAGGCGAGATCGGGTGAACGAGACGGCCATGATACAGGTCCATTTCGTCCATTCCAACGATTTGGGAATTTCTCGTTAGGGACACGTATTGCAATATGGGAAAAGTGTGCTGGACACCCATCGTGTTGATACCATAATACTAGACGGCCCCTAAATGGTACCTCTTCTAATAAACCTGTTAGAATATGTTCTAAAAACTCAGCATACTTCTGTCCAGTTTGCGTACAGTTGATAAAATACGGCCCAATTATCCTATTATTTAGAATACCACACCAGACATTTAAACCATCGTGGATTTTCAACCGACCAATAATGCATGTTCTTGATGTTCACCTGACCATGATTTGTAAAGGATGCTTCCTCCGTAAACAATACTGTTTGGAAAAACATTCATCTCTTTCATATTTCCCTATACCCAATTGAGAAAAGTGTACGCGGTTTTCAAAGTCTCTTCCATGGAGCTCTTGGTAAAGAGATAAATGGAAAGGATGAGATTTTTGTGAATTAAGAATCCGGAATATCCTTGTCACACTAATACCGGTTTCACGTCAAAGTTGCCTTATACTAACATGCGAGTTTACATTTGCTTCATGAGTAACAGTCTTACGTCTCACACGAATGTTTCTGTTGACACTACCAGTCTCACAAAATGTTTTAACAATACTTGAGTATGCAGAACGTGATGGACAAGAACGTTCTGGAAATCTGTCTTTGTAAATTCGTATTGCTTCTCTTAGACACTCTCCAACTTCACCGTAAATTAAAACCATTTGAATTTTCTCCTGTTCTGAATGGATTCTCCATTATGGATCGCTTATCGATATACTGAGAAATCTAGCAGTGAGCAAACTCTTAAATACATATCTCTCTCACTCTCTATGTACACAGAGGAATGATACAATGTGTTCATTTACAAGTTCAAGTTCATGGTCGAATTTCTGTTACCGTTGAAATCTGAAATGTCGCTGAAAGTAAGTTCTGCATTAATTAGCAAATTTTAGAGTTCACGGTCATTTCAAAGTCGTGCTATTAAACAAGGATGAATGCACAATAATGTTTGCTATAACATACAACATCAAAAAATGTGTGTATATATGTAAAAAAACACGAGTGACCTTGAAAAAATGATTAAAATATTACAATTTATAAAAAACGATTCTTCCATCTGATTCGTCTTTTGAAACCATTTAGATTACGTTAGAAACATTTTTTGTATTTTCAGAAGTAGAGGAGATATTTAGTTGTCCTGTTTTAGTCGAAACACCCTGTTGTATATCTTGGTTTCATAAGAACTTGCAAACCATTTCGATCTTGAATACGATTCGCATTATTTTCGCATCAGTTTGGTTTTCGTAGAAAGATCCTAGCATGTCGAGGATATAGTCCAATCGTCCATTGTTCCATGTTGCATTTTGTTTTGTAACTATACTGACCAGAAGATAATGGTATGAATATACAATTAATATTAATGGAACACGGGAAATTTATATTTCCAAGTATGGTTTCATGGATTTATAAATTTACATTAAAATGTATCGAAACATCTGCTTACCTCACTGAATATTAGAGAAGGATCAAATATATCATTAACGAATCTGGATGATTCATACACAATTGCTCTTCCACATACAAGACGAGGTACAAAAAGCAAAACTCTCTAAGGAATTGAATAACAATGGGGCAATTTCTAGAACTTGAATTAATACTTTTCTCTATAAAAGATTATTTAAAACTTGAAGACACATATAGATTTACCGCAGAAAATGTTGAATACTACCAGAATTAAGAGGATGCATAACTAAAAATGGATGAAATAACGATTGCTCCGAAATTATTTTTCGACGTATTTTACCTTAATTTTTTTCTAAATATTTAAATATTGGTTCTAAAAGAATTCTAAAAAATACCATTGATTATTACATTGTTAGAAAAAAAAGAATTAATTAAATAAAAAAAAAGTAGACATATGCCCGGCACGAACCTAATATAAGCATGTCCACAGTCGAGCGCCTAATGCGCTGACCCGATCGAGCTGTTGGAAACATGGTTAATATTTTCAGATGTTATGCGCTGACATAGCAGAATACTAATGAAGTCAATTGCAATTTTTAATTATTTCCATGAAATGTTCAAGGTTTATCAGTGTCCAATATGCTTACAGAATAAATAAAATGTTACAATTTGAAGGTTAGCTTAGTTTTTTACGGAAAAAATGCGAAAAATCGGTTTTTATTTTTTTTAACAACAACATCACAAATCAGAAAATGTGAAAAAATTCATGAGCAATAACTATAACAATATAACGGTACTGTAAAAATATAAATGTTGTCAATCTAGAACTTCCATGTGAAATCTGTATTTTTTCAATTTTTTTGAGGTTTTTGATTTTTTACAAGCAGGATTTTCAATTTAAAAATCTGAATCCAATTGCAAAGTACGCATTTGGGTTCTTGACATGTGTCAGAATTTTACCAGAATTTCTAAACATCATTAACTAGGGAAAATAGGCCAAAAACTAATTTTTCGATTTTACTACATAACTACCCTCCCGATCGAGATACAGGGTTGAAATTTTGCACAGTATGTTTTTTCTTCATGCCCAATCGAATGATCTATCGTCGATAAAAATCAGTTCAAGGGCACTTTTGACCATCTTATCCGATTATATCCTTTATTTGAAAGAATGATGGTCGTACAAAAGAGTGGAGACGAGGCTCGAAATTTTGAGCGTTGAACACGACGTGAGGAACTCGCTCGATCGCGTGAGAACTGTAGTAACGAAGCAAAGTGGGCTTAGTTAGAAAGAACTGGTGGAGACATGTCTGGTTGAAGAGCGCTGAGACGACTGAAACGCCCTTATGCGACCGAATGATCCAGAAATGGAGGAAAGTTGAATATACAGAAATCGGTTAGACAATTGAAAGTTGTTCGGATCGAAACAGGTGAAGAACGTAACACTAACACGGACATGAACAGTCGACAGAAACATCGCGCTAGAGAGACAATGTGTTCGAGATTCAAACAAAGTTGAAGCGAACGCTCGAGACTCGTGCGTGAAAGAGTCGCCATTCCGGTTGACCGGTTATCAGCGAAATCGGCGACCACCAACAAATTCTCAGCTTGGTTGAATCTCGAATAAGTTCTATTTGGCATTCTTTAAATTACTCTTAGACCTCGTACTTTTTCGTGGAGGTAATCATTACAGATACCTAGCCCCCTCGAGGCGAGGAGAACTGGGTTATTTGGGACTCCCCAGCTGGGGTGTGCAAAGCCGGTATACCCACTAACTCCTCTACGTCCATCCCTAAGTTCCTGAGGGTGCCCGTGATCCGCGCACGCATGTCAAACCGAACACCCCACTTTTTCATTCCTCCTACCTACTCTAATCGGAAACACCACGCGACGAATGACGTGATGCCCCACCCTCTTTAGGTCGACCGATGGATGTCCAAGCCCCCCGTTTGAAACACTCGATGACTTCCGGGGACGCCATTGATGACCGAGTGTAAAGGAGGGTTTAAGGCCCTCCTCGCCTCGCGATCATCAAGGGCGCCCCCAGCCGCGTCAGGGGCGTCGCAACGGGAGCCCGTGCCACGGGCCCAGCGACGCCACCGCCCTCCAATGCGGCCGGGGTCGGAATCCGTTCCCGCTCCCGTTCCACTTCCTCTTTTTGGAGCATTACTTGCTCGCAGGAGGAGGAAAAGGCTCTCTAGGACCCCTCGCTTCGGACTATCGCCGAGGCGAAAGAGAGTACCCCCGCACGACACCGTAGGCCAGCCTGCGCTCTATCCGGCACAGCAACCTCCGGGTGCTACTGTGCCTCCTGGCAACGATGTCGTGCGCCCAAACAGGGGCTCCATACAGGATTACGCCTCGCACCATTCCCACATACACACGCCTCACCCCTCCGCAGGGTCCCCCGAGATTTGGGAACAGATGACCGAGCGCAGTCGTCATCCCTTCCACTCAGGGCGCAAGGAGCTCCAACTGGCGGTCAAAGCACCACAGACCGTCGAGGTCGAGTCCCAGTTACCGCATCTGGGGCCCGATCTCGACCACGCTGCCTTCTACGCGTATCCAGTACTGTGAAGGTGGCCCCAGCCGAGACTCCTGGTAAAACCACAGTGCCTCGGTTTTACGGGGAGACACCTCTAAGCCGAGTGCATGGATCGCATCTAGCGCGCACCGCGCTTTGCCAGCCGAACGGTGCTCTTCTCGTATCTCCCGGCGGTCAGCACTAACGTGACATCCGCATAACACGTTAGGCTGACCCCGGGAGGCATCGCGTCCCGGAGAACTCTGTCGTAGGCTACGTTCCACAACACCGGACCCCTGTGGAACCCCCGCGTACGACCCTTCTTAATCTTAGACCTCGTACTGCCAGTGCGTCAACAACCAGCATTTAGATAATAATAATTTTATTTTACATTTCCATTCAAATCAATCGCAATACCAAACACTAATAACATACAATTATAATATAACTGTGTTATTTAGTGTAGCGTGCAATCGCTAAAACCCTCAGTTATTGTTCAATATCCCAATATAGTAATTAAACGTTCCCACACGATAAAGTCTTACCGCTCGTATTGTATCAATTAAATTATATTATTAGAGTTACGAGGCCTGCTAACAATCCCAGCGACTCCCTGATTTCACATCAGGTTCCTTCGCGACGTACTATATTCCAAAGAGAGAATTTTCCAACTTAGACAACAATTAAATTAAATGTATAACTGTTATAGTAGAAACAACAGAAAACTAATGAGCTTCAATGAATGCTTTCAGTAATATCTTTAAAAAAAATGGCTTAATAAGACGGTGAATGATCTTAAACATTATTTATTGTATAATTGCAAGGAAGGTTCACTGTTCAACAGTTAACATAATCTAATTTAGATCGAATTTTAATTCATTTTCGTCATGACGACTGTGTCAATATATTAAAAATAATTTCATGAATATGAAGTTATAAAATATAGAAAATTCTCTTACCAGTAATATGATGCCTTAATATAATGATATATACATATAATTTCTATAATAATACCTTACGCGGTTAACAAAGAAATGACAGAATGAGATGATTTTATATATCAACATAAACTATTACACTTGTCTTTGAAATATATGAAAGTACATTATATTGTATATATTTTGCAAAAAAAATCTGGTACACAAAATTTCAAAATGGAATTACAAAATATGTAACATTTTATTATGGCATTTCAAAATAGCTAAGCTTTTATAATATAATTAAAATTTCATAACATTATTTTGAATTATGTTATAGGGCCTGAATTCCGTGTTCTCCTTGCGATTAGAAGACATTACGGATGGAGCATTTACCATCGAACCAACAATGGCAACTGGGAGCACATCTGTGAATATTCGCGTTACAAATGGCTCTCTTGATTATGAAAATCCGAACCAACGAAAATTTATCATTTTGGTACACTTATACATTTCTCACTATTACTTAAAAAGAAATTGATTTTAATATTTTAAGGCAAAATACGGTATATTATAATTATAAACTTTTTAAAAACATATAAGGTATTTCAGAGAAAGATAGTTCCCCAGACTGTCGAATCTGACATTGTAGAAATCCAGCAGAATCTGCTAGCAGATTGGCAGCAGACGCAGGCGGCAGATTGACACCAAATGTTGACCAAAATCTGCCATCAAAGAGTTACGTCATCTGGGATTTATTGAATAATTTCCCGTAGATAGATAATTGCTTTTATTGTTGTTTTTAGGGGAAGTAAATAACACATGAATTTACGAGGAATTATTCAATAAATCCTAGTTGGCGTATGAGTCTTCAATGGCAAATGTTGGTTAACGCATGCAGCCAATCTGACGCCTGCGTCTGCTAGCAGACTCTGCCGTCAATCTGCGGGCAGATTGGTGAGGCATTTGGATATGGAATTGGTGCCGACGTTGCGTGATCGTCTCCCGCCAATCTGACACCAATCTACCGGCAGATTACTTACTGTGTATTTATATTACTTGCATGGTCACCTCATTAGTCTTTTTATGAATACTTTCATCAATTTAAAATATATAAAAAATTACTAATTTATTACGAAAGTAAACCGTACTTGCTTCTAATTGTACAGGTTGTTGCAGAAGAAGTTCACACAAATCCTAAGCTTACATCCACTGCCACCGTGACCGCTACGATTACGGATGAAAATGATAACTCGCCATCTTTTAGTAGACCTACTTTCACAGCCATGGTGTCGGAGACTGCACCAGAAGGCACAAATGTTAAAACCATCACAGCCAAAGATCGTGATAGTGGGCGGTAAGAAATGTTACCTACACAAATATTATAAATAAAACTATTGCGACAAATATCGGGCCTAACAAATAAAGTGTTACAACCTGTTTTCTCAGAATCGAACGAAAATA
The DNA here is from genome assembly GCA_913789915.3 of Sphecodes monilicornis. Lineage (NCBI taxonomy): Eukaryota > Metazoa > Arthropoda > Insecta > Hymenoptera > Halictidae > Sphecodes > Sphecodes monilicornis. The sequence continues at coordinate 1,025,370 of OU565293.1, read as the reverse complement.
TCGACTTCATATTGTTTATTTGCATGGTTCGGGGAGGTGAATATTTTAGTATGTATTACATAATTGGGGACAAACTGTGGGGGGGGGGGGATCCCCTAACAGTTTTTTAAATGAGAAGTTGAATTGATCTTTTTTATTGCAATATGTCTCATTAAACTGAGAACATTTACTTGGGGCATTGTTTTATTGTACATCGTAATAGAGTTAATATAGTTAAAGGGTTAATCAGTTTTTGATTTGCCTTTCCTTCAACGTATGTAACATCGTTAAGAATACACATTACTGACTTTGCTGTAGGATAAAGAGTCATCGCTCCATAGAAGAGCCAATTCTATTTTATCCTGAATAGCTAACACTGTGTTAAGAAGGTCAACTGCTATTATAAGAATCTACTAACACTGATAATAAAACACATTAATAATGAAAAAACAGGCTGTTATGGATTTAATTACAAAAACTCATAATAATGAAAAATACGAGAGTCTGGCAATTCGTTTAAAAATTGAAATTGACCTTGCGTCCTTCACAAAATATACAACAATTCGCATTTGATTGTAAAATCATGTATTATATGTATACGATAGCTATTTCAATCCATTATATAACTATATTATTTTATTTCGATCCTGCGAATATTTGCAGTCACATCTCAAATAAAACAGATACTATAACTTATTTTAATAACAATTTTAGTCCTTGTTTTCTACTGGAAATAACGAGATTTATATCTCTATAACAAAACAAAGGTTTATTAATATTTAATGACGGTACAAAAATGAAATGCTCGGCAAAACGAAATCCTAGAACAATTTTCGCAGCCAAACAGTCTCTTCAGCTGCCGCTACATACTCTGCCTCAGACGTACTGAGAGTTACGAGCTTCTAAAGCCGGGATGCCCAAGCGACAACGCCGTTTGCCAAGCAAAATACGAAACCGGAAGTCGAACGTCTCGTATCAGGGTCACCCGCAAAATCCGAGTCGGAATTTTAAATATTAATAATATTTAAAATAATAATTTTATTAGGTTTTATTAATTTTATAAATTTCATTTCATTTTTCCACCAAACTCACTTTGTCGTCATTTCTCTCGCACAAAATGCCGTAGTCCATAGTCCCTGACAAATATTTTATAATTCACTTGACCGCTTGCCAATGACTTTCATTATGTCTATTCAGAAACTTGCTAACATTATTGAGCGCATACGCTAAGTCTGGACGCCAAAAACATCAGTGAACCCACTGCCTCCCGGAAAGGCACATTTTCTATCACGGCTTCGTCGCTCTCTACAGTAGTTAGGGTCGTGTTCGGATCAGCTGGTATCGATACTCGTTTTACATTATTGCAACCAAATTTCTTTACAATTTGCATAGCGTATTACTGCTGGTGAGTAAACATATCCTTTCGCTCGCGATTCCTCACAAAAGATTCGCTTATCGCATCCAGAAAAATTTTCGCAGTGTCTTTTGAACTCGAAGCTACTAGACCGTCGTCAACAAACTTGCCGGTGGATAGCGGTCGATCCGTCGGTGCAGTTAGAATTATCTGAATCGCAATTTTCGAGGATCCGCAAATTAAGCAACGAAATTTCAAAGAGAAAGAGTTGGATTAATACTTTCTAACAATTCTGTACAGGAAACTATTGTATACTATGGGGACTCAATTAGAGGGCGTATGTATGGATGGTTCGATGTGTGATTACGGAGAGTAATTATAATAGATAAATTGTAGCAAATTGCGAAAATCAGAAACCGGTATTATTTAGTAAGGCTGGCGTTAGTGCAAAAGGGTCGCCGGAAAGAGTGTGTGGTCAAAGAAAGTGTTAGATAGTGTAGAAGAGTGGGAAACAGAAAGTGAGGATAATTTGGAGGTTAGGTGTGTGCACGTGTCGTGCGAAAACGATAGGAAAATGTACGGTAAGGAGATAAAGGAGAAGGGAGAGATAGAACAGGGGGATATAGATGATAAGAAAGAGAATACACCAAGCAGGGAAAATAGAAAAAGGGGAAGACCGACAGCCAGCGAGTATAGGCAGAAAGAGAGTGATAATTGTAGGAAGATTATAGATATTTTAAAAGTAGGAGTAGTTGAGGGATCAAATGTTGGCAATAAAACTGATGAGGAAAAAGAAAATAAAAAGCAAGATTGTAAGAAAACCCCCAAAAAGATAGTATTAAGGAGCAGGAAGGAATTGTGAAACTGTGGGCGGAAGATAGGGAATCGTTAGATGGCATAGCGAGTAGACTGGAGTATGTATTAGGCGAAATAAACAAGGGAAGAGAAGAACTAGAAAGAAAAGAAGAATCAGAAGTCAAAGAACTGACAAGGAAAATGGACAAGCTGGAAATGAGGAAAAAGAAGGAAGAAGATCTAATTAAAAGAGTAGAAGAGATAGTAAGAAAGGCAGAAAAAAAACATTTAGAGGAGAGAGAAACAATAGAGGTAGAAAAAAACATGGACAGCAGAAGTGATGGAGAAGGTAGAGGAGAAAATACAAGACGGTAGGAGGAAAAGTACGGGAGAGGAACAACAAGGGAAGCAGATGGAGAGCTTGGACCATGATATACAGAGGGAAATGAAAGTACTAAAAAGAAAGTTAGAATTACAAGAGAAAAAAGATAAAAGGAATAACATTGTAATTAGAGGAATAAATTACAACAGAATAGAAGCTAAAAAGAATGTGGAAGAATTGTTGGGACAAAAATTTGGCAGCAAAGGAAAGGGGCAAGAAATACAGGTAGTGATAGTTCATCTAGAAAGCTGGGAAATGAAGCAAGAAATAATGAGTAGAAAAGGGAAAAAGGATTTGGGAAAAGTATTTATCGACCATGACCTGACAGAGGAGGAAAGATACAAGTAAGATTGAGAGAGACTGCAGCAATGGAAAGGGGAGAGCCAGGGTAAGGTATAAAAGTATATGTATACAAGGAAAATGGTTTGACTGGATTGAAGAAAAAAAGGAAATTGTAGAAAGGAAGTTTTTTCGGAGGGAGCCGAACCGGGAAAAAGTGGCAAGGAGCAGGGAGTAAGAGAGATAGAAATACAAGCAGTACTAGAGGAAAGGAATGGGGTGTACTTGAGTAAGAGGGAAGAGGGGTTGTTATTTTGGAACGTAGCTGGTATTGAGAATAAAGACAGGGACTTTTGGAAGTATATAGAGAACTTTGACTTTGTAGGTCTAACAGAAACTTGGCTGGAAGAGAAAAAATGGGGGACACTCAAAACAAGGTTACCAACAGGATTCGTGTGGAGATGTCAACCCGCAAGGAGGGATAGGGAAAGAGGAAGGGCTAGCGGAGGAATTCTGATAGGTGTAAGAAACGACTGGAGGATAGTAGAAGAGAAGAGTGAGATAGAAGAGATAATAGGATTGAGGATAGGAATAGAAAAGGAGTTATGGAACATCTGGACAATATATTGCAATAATGGGCTGGATAAGATAACTCCAATATTAACTACAGAACAAATAAGTCAAAGGGAGGAGATAATGATCATTGGTGGGGATTTCAATGCAAGAATAGGCGAAAAGTGAAATATTTATGATGGAGAGGACAAAGAGGATTCGAGAAGAAATGTTGAAACTCTAGCTAACAGGAAACGATAATGAAGAGGTATATGAAATGTAGAGAGTGTAGGTAACAAAAATCTAATCTACCAGAAGTATACAGGAAAGGGTATGAAATATGATACAGTGTAATGATATGAAATGAATACAGACCGTGAAGCTCACGAACTGTCTGTATGAAATATTCTCGTAAAGCTCACGAGAATCGCAGCGACGACTATGTTTCGGTGTGCAGCGCACAGAAGTAAATACAAGAGTTAAGTGTCACTGTCGGTAGATAACGAGAGCGAGCGCGGTTTCGGAACCATAGGTTCGGAAGGATTGAGGAGTGGGATTTTTGAAATTGCAGGGAACCGCCAGCACCTAACGTTCGTTGGCAATATCGGGGCATTGCCCTAACGACCGGTGCGACGAGGGAGACAATGGAAAATAGGTGTTGGATTGAAAATATGGAATATCAGAACGATGGCCCACGAGACAAGTACGATGCGAAATATAAACAGACAGCGCGGGCAAGAAATCGACATAAGAACCAGGCGCGAGCTGTATAAGAAATTTCTTGAAATAAAGGAATCGCGTCGCGGAACGTGATTCTAAATTGGTTTAAATGTTAAACAATAAAGGCTTTTGAATGGTATCGGTATTCTGAGGAAAATAGGAATTTGAATTTGATGCATATCGGAGATTCTGCTAATTTCGGGTTGATGAATTGGCGACATTTGGAAGTTCTGAATTACTTCGATTATTATGCGAAAATTAGGGATTTCGGAGCGAATTATTATACTCTCGTTTTCTACATTCTTCTATTGTATGCCCTAAATTTTTGCAATATCTACACTTCTTTGTTTCATATGAATTGCTATGATTTCTGTCAGTTTGATTAAAATGAATTGGTTTGGTTGGGACTCTAGATTGGTTTCTATATCATTCATTGTGTTAAAAAGGTGGACTGTATAATACAATCCAACAACTTTTCAACGATGGCTCGAATATGAGGAGATACGAGTTTTGAGGGAAAGTAAATTGTTGTACAGCGAGGTTATATTGATAGTGACCCACCTAATGGTGGGCCGTTTATTAAATCAAAAATATCCCCGTGAAGTGGTGGCGGTCTGCGTTCCCTCCGGTCTCCTCCGGGTCGTCTCTTTGGCGTCTCGCGACGTTGGCGTCTGTAAGAATAAATTACGAACGAAGATGTGAAAACACCTATTCGATACGATACGTATCCGTTCGTGACGCTGTTTCCCGTACGCTCCTGACTGCGATAATCGCTATCGAAGGAGGGGGAGTACAGCCGATCTGCTCAAAACGCAGAGTTAGTGGACTGTATATTTTTGACGTATCTCGATAATCGAGAATCCGTCCGCTCGCACTGGCGTAGTCATGGCTAAACCGATTCTCCTGCGTGGGCGTCAGCGTAAGGGTGGCGGTTAATCTTACAAGAGGTTGTAAGGCTCCAAGCTCGATTATCCAGCCGAATTAACCCGTGCTTCAACAACCTTGACTCAAAGCTCGAGCGTGACTCAATACGTCGCGCGGCTATAGGAATCTCGGTGGAAGACGTGGTCCAACTCACCACTTACACGCACAAAAGCCACTATATATAAGGATATATAGAGAGGTCGTATATTGTAAGTGTTGTTCAACCAGTCACAATCCCCGCTCTGGTAGTAGCTATATAGCACTAGCGACGGCGTATGTGGGTGCGACTATGGTGGTCGAACGGGTCAAGTCTGCCGAGATCGTCGTCACGCTCTCTCTCAAAGGAGGGTGACAAGGCTAGGACTTACCAATCAAGACCTGTGGCTGGACCGATCAATTCTCGCAAAGCGTATAATGAATCGACCTTGTCACAATCCGAGTATCCGTTCTTCTGCGGCACTGGGACGCCAAAGCGTATGCCAGAGCTTATGGCAGAGAAAATGTACTCGGAAAGAGTGTCCTCCGTGTTACACGGGTGGCCGTACGGAATGGGAAACACGATTCCTTCCAAGAGTTTCTCTTGCACACTTATACGCACATGATCGACTATCTGCGTACAGTAGAAGCGGCGTATAACGTAACCGTGTTAATGAAGAGTTTCTCTTGAACGGCGGGCAGTGAATTCGGGGAACGAAAACGAGACTCGCGTCAACCACACCGAAATACACTTGTGCGGTGAAACAACAACCATGCACTTTTTATGTGATCGAAGCACGGTCAATACCGGTGTTCGATCGTGGTCACTATTGCCTGTACGTCTCTATTCGAATATCCTGTCGCGAGCTCATAAAGGGAGCGTCGCTCGGTCCGAAAGATCGTACGGCAGTGAATATATCACGTTCGATTGTCGAGAACTCGGAAAATCCGGAGTTCGATATCTCGTTCGTGTTTGTCAATTCTCTTATAACGGGTGGAACGATCTCGAGCACGAGACCAGTTCCGTTCGTACAGTCGTTGCCGATAGCGTCGCCGTCAAAGACTCGTTACGAGTCTCCAACAGCGCGACTGAAGAGTATGTGACAGGTTACTTATCGAAACTCGTAAAATACAGAGTTTGATCATTCTTGCGTTGGCTTGGTTCTCTGATCGCGAGGGGAACGATCTCGTAACGAGCTCAGTTCTGGTCGCACAGTCGTGCCAAAGCTCGCCGTCAAATACTTGATGCAAGTATCCAACAGCTCGACTGGAGAACTTTTACAGCTGCGAAGACTCGTAGGACAAGTGTTCGCTAGCGCGCCTCAATAGTAAGTGCTCGCTAGCACGATTCGTGAGCGAGTTACTCCTCGCACGTCTCGTGTGCAAGAGTCTACGCGAACTGTTCGGCGGCGACGAAGCGTCGCGAGAGTGTCAGCTGATCCGCTACGCGGCGCTGCCTCTCTTTTATTCGCCTGTGTCTGTTCAACGTATGTTTGTATGTTGTTCTCTTTGTCTCTCTATACCTTCGCGACACGAGTTTGATTTGAACGTTTTGCACGTTGATCCACCGATCGCCGTGTTTATCGGCTGACATTAGCTGGTAGCCAGAAAGTCACGCCGTTTTTACTTGAACTATTGTTGGTTATTTGGCTCCTCGGAAGAATAACATCGAGGAGGTCACCAACGAATATAGATCGCGATAATCGCGAAATTCAAGCACGTTTCAAACTAACGCGATATTTAAACAAGCTGAAAGAGGAGAATATACACAAGTAGGAGCAAGAGGAGCATCAGTTATTGACTACGTCATAACCAATAGAGAGGGGCTGGGGAAAGTGGAGGAGGTGCGAATAGACGCAAGAGTAGAGTAAGATCACGTGCCACTGAACTTGCAAGTGACAGACTCGAGAAAGAAAGACAAGGAAGAGGAGGAGATGACGGAGAAAGAAATAATTTGCTGGAGTGAAGAGTCAACAGACAGATACAGAGAAGCCACGAATGAGGTAGTCTTTGAAGAGAACGAAGAAGCGGAACAAGTATGGGCGCAACTGAAGAAAGTAGTGAGAGAAAAAGTGGAAAAGAAAAGGATCAAGCAAAGGAAGTGGAAGATAGGTCAGAAATATTGGTGGGACAAAGGAATGCAGCCTACATAAGAGGAAAGTGAAAAGAGTGTGTAAAAAATGGAAGTCTGGGAAAATTGAGAGACATGTATATTTGGAAGAAAAAAGGAAATTTAAGAAAATATGCGAGGGAAAGAAGGAGAGAAAGAAGCAAGAAGAACTGAGTCAGATAAGGAATGCAAAAACTGAGAAGCAAATATGGGCATATATTAACAAGGAGAGGAAAAAGAAGACAAAGATGAGCAATAGGATTGGAGAAGAAGAATGGAGAGAACTTTTCAAGAAATTACTGGATGGGTCAGGTGATAGGAGAGTAGAAGAGAGGGAAAGAACGATAGAGGAGGAAGAGGAGAGGGAAATCACGGAGGAAGAAATAGAAACACAATTAAGAAAGTTGTAAAAGAAAAAGGCAGCCGCGGGTTATAATATACAAAACGAATCGTGGATATACAGTGAGGGGAATACGAGGGCAAAACTAGTGGAACTAATTGGAAAGGTATGGGAAGGGAAAGAGTTCCCAGGAGATTGGAGGAAAACATGCGTTACGACATTGCATAAAAAAGGAGACCAAGAGAAGGCATCGAATTACAGGGGTATAAACCTCCTGTGCACGGCATATAAAGTATACGCTACAGTACTGAATGAGAGGCTAAAGGAAGAAGTGGAAAGTAGAAAAATTCTACCTGAGTCACAGGCGGGATTCAGGAAGAGCAGAGGAACGATGGACAACGCATATATATTACAACATATAGTTGAGAGGGAAGTGCACAAGAAGAAAGGAAAAATGTTCGCCTTTTTTGTGGACCTGAAGGCAGCCTTTGACTCGGTGAAGAGAAATAAGCTATGGGAGCATATGAACGAATGTGGTATCAGGAGAGGACTAACAGAGAGGGTGAAAGAAACCTACCAAAAAACGAGAAATGTGGTAAAGGTACAGGATGGAGAGACCAGAGAGTTCTGGACAGGGGATAGTTTGAGACAAGGTTGCCCCTTAAGTCCGACTCTGTTCACGATTTTTATAGCGGACATGGAAGAAAGCTTTAAAAGGAACAGAACAGGAGGAATAAAGGTAGGCGAGGAAAAATTTTGGCCATTGGCGTATGCGGACGATGTGGTACTGGTAACCAAAGAAGCAGTGGAATTAACGGAGATGATGAGAAAACTAGAAGCTTACTTCGATGAAAAACAGCTAGTACTAAATGTGGAAAAATCTAAAGTTATGGAATTTAGCAAAGGAACAGGAAAGAGACAAAAGTTTAAGTGGAAGTGGAAAGGGATGAATATAGAAGCAGTCAATGAATTTACATATTTAGGAGTGATCGTACAAAGAGATGGGGGATTAACAAAACATGTTAGAGAAAGGGTAAGAAAGGCAAACGTGGTGCTGAACCAGACGTGGGGCATAGACGAAAGGAAGTTCAAAGATAATTTCAAGCTAAGAATGTACTTATTTGACTCGTCAGTTTCAGGGGTCTTAATGTATGGAGTGGAGATATGGGGCTACGAAGAAAGAAAGGAGGTAGAGAGGGTACAAACTAGATATATAAAGTGGGTCCTAGGGTTAAGCGTGCAAACGCCAGAGTATATAGGGTGTCCCACATAAATGGGAACCCCTAAATATCTGTCGTATTTACAGTCCTATCAGAAAACTTCGGAGGACAAAGTGACACTATTGCAGGGGACAAATATAATGGTAAAGAAAAAAATTTTTTATGTCGTGTTTTTCAATGAAATTTCAAGGTCACCGATATTTTTTTTAAATAGAATAGTATATTTTTTACGATATCATGATAGACAATAAAAAACTGAATTTAGTGAATACCACCTTTTTGACCTTGAAATGACCTTGAGCAAGAATAATCATGTTGGAGCGGATAAATGTAGAAGTTTCAAACTTACGTGTTTCAACAAAGATTACGCGTTGTTTACGGCGGGTTCACCTTTACAAACCACAATAAATGTTTGAAATATTTTGCATAGTAAACAGCGCATGTTTATGTTACAGTATGTATCATTGACATCGTTAACAGAAGGTTAATCGGTTAGAATAAGTACGTTGTTCGTTCTGCATTATTCGAATTCGAAACGTGAAAGTGATAACAATGCATTATACTGTACAGGAACGAATCGATATGGTTTTCACTTATGGCGAAAGCCGATCTTTGAGGCAAGCAGTACATTTGTATCCTGAAAAAATTGTGAATCGTATTTGTCCTTCGTTACACGCATTTTCCGTTGTGGTAAAACAATTTAAAAATACTGGTAGTGTAAGTTCTAAAAATCGCAATAATTACTGCAGCATGTGCTTCAATTACGTCTCAGGAAATCGACAATGCCTACAGATCATTTAATGCAAGATTGCGATATTGCATAAATGAGGATGGTCAACATTTCGAACATTTATTATGATATGTAAAGGTTAACCCGCCGTAAACAACGCGTAATCTTTGTTGAAACACGTAAGTTTGAAACTTCCACATTTTATCCGCTCCAACATGATTATTCTTGCTCAAGGTCATTTCAAGGTCAAAAAGGTGGTATCCCCTAAATTCAGGTTTTATTGTCTATCATGATATCGTAAAAAAATATACTATTCCATTTAAAAAAAACATCGGTGACCTTGAAATTTCATTGAAAAACACGACATAAAAATTTTTTTCTTTACCATTATATTTTTCCCCTGCAATAGTGTCACTTTGTCCTCTGAAGTTTTCTGATAGGACTGTAAATACGACAGATATTTAGGTGTTCCCATTTATGAGGGACACTCTGTATAAATATACCCGGCCGTCGACAGTCTGGTTAGTCCTCGCTCGTGGCAAGCCAACGACTCGTCGCAACTGTGAAAACTCTGACTTGGTTCAAGTTAAATTGAATTTTGTTTTCAAGTGGTAGCAGCAGGAGGTATGAAGTAGTAGATGAGTGAAATGAAACGAGAAACTGAAGTGTGTTAAAACTAAATATATTGAAACTAAAATGGTATACAGGGTGTCCAGCAAATAATGAAAATCCTTCAAATGGGCGGTTTCTGAGATGCACGAAATATGACCCAGTTAGTCAAACCTGTTTCGAGCTAATTTTGCTTAATGTCTGTATCGTACTTTGTGGGTATACATATATACGCCTTTATTGTTCCCCTTAGGGTTACAATTCCATACACAGTTACCGCTCCTCTTACACTGCTTATTCACCTCCGCCTGTCTTACTTTGTGAGTAAAAGACTTGGAGCAGAATTTGGTCCGTATTTGCTATGAATTTGCCACCAAAATTTCTTTACAACTTCCATGTCTAATGCGAAAGCAGATAACTCGGTATTTGACTGCAATGTTTGTCATGCCAAATCCATGAAAAATCTTGCACTCATGAAGAGGGTTGATCACGTTGTTTTCGATTTTTTAGATATCCTTTAAAAAACGAGTAACTTTTCTAAAATTGGTAGAAATTGTGAAGAAAATATTGTGAAGAAAAAAGTAAAGGTCACAATTTTTAACTTTTTGATCTGTTTATAATGAAAATTTAAACTATGCTTTTTTTAGACCTAAGTAAATTATATACACATACAACGTTTCAACAAAATCGATTAATGTTACTACGGGCTATAAATGATTAAAAATGGCAAAAATGGTCAGAAAATACAATTAATCCCGAAATTCAAAGATTTTACATCTTTCAATGCCTGTGACTTTTTTATGCGTCACTCGATTTCAACGAAACTTTGTACATATATAACTTACTTAGACCTACAAAATGCATAGTTCAAATTTTCATTATAAACAGATCATAAAGTTAAAAATTGTGACCTTTACTGTTTTCTTCACAATTTCTACCAATAGCAATTTTTAGAAAAAATTATGGTTTAACTTCGTTTTGGAGAACTCTTTTTTTCAAGTGTGTTTATACAATCTTATAGATTGCGACGAGAAAACGCCGAAAATGAAAATCTTGTTGTGCGGAATTCATTGGTTAAAAAGTTATACTGCGAAACATTGTACCATGGTCGGGCCGGCCTTCTCCACTCCCACGACGACCTAACCCCAAACCATCTTGGACTGTGCCTCCATTTTGAAATCCTGTTTGTAATTCTGTATATTTTAATTACTGAACACCGAAAACGACCGATTCCATGACTATTGTTATAAATTTTCATTTCGCACCGATGAGTACGACATTTCTTAAATTTCCGCAACAATCCACAATCCTGAGCCCAAGTAATTGTTTCTTCTTTACTACTTGGCATGTCTCTTAAGTTAACATTTCTGACACTTGAACTAGCCATTTAAAAATCAACAATAAACTTATTAATAATTAATTTGTGAAAAACACTTGAAATTGCTTATGTTTACAAAGTATGTGTAACCACTGAATTGCCATCTAGCGCATACGCGCAGTACTATATAGCCGATACCGCAAATATACCATACTATCTAACACATGCGCTGAACACCACGGACCTAAAGTACTGAGCCTAATTCTGCGTGGGTGAGCCAAAAGACGGAAGGGGTATCAACTTGTCGGCCATCTTGTGTGGCAAACACTGTGCTGCGCTCTATAGGCAGTGTTGGGATAAGGTGCAAGATTTCACGCGCATGCGCGGCGATTTCAGCCACAGTAAAGTAAGATTTTCGATAAAATGGGGTACCTTGAGTACCCAGCAGAATTTTAAAAAAGTGGTATGATTTGATTCTGAAATTGAATGTATAACATGTGTATTTGTGTATATTTTGTTACTCGTAGGACACATCCTGAAGTCTTTTTGTCCGGAACAAATTGTTTCGACAAATTCCCGCTAATATAACTGTCTTAGGGCTCCACTACCTCTGTCATCATGATATAGATACATTACTGTTTTGGCCGCGCATGCGAGTGAAATCTTGCAGCATATCTGACCATATCCCAACACTGTCTATAGGCAACTTTAAGTACTAGTTGCGTGAATTTGCAATGTACTCATGTGGGAAATAGATACAGATAACTTATTTATAAATTTACTCAACCATTGCAATGATCAAAATGCACTTTACGACCATAGGATACACCTTATAAAGTGTATAATTAATAACTATGTTAAGGTTAGATATAACTATATATGTAAGCGGAAAAGTAATGTTGCCAGTAGTAAAAATTCCTATTTTAATAAACTAATATTGTTTTCTGGCCATTAAATTGTAGGTTAGTGTTCGGTAACGTGAGGTGGTGAGGTAGCAGAGCCCTGAGGCAGTTATATTGGAACCGAATGTGCAATATTTTGTATATATATATATATATATATATATATATATATATATATATATATATTATATATACAAATACACTTGTTATGCATTCATTTTTCAGAATCAAATCGTATCAATGCTCTCGCAACGTTATATAGATGGCAACACTAGTTTTGCCACTCAATATGGCCGCAGTCTGCCATCCCTCCCCGCTCGCGGTACGACCCCTCTCGCCCATATGTCTCCTTTACGGTCAGTCCTTTAGGTCCGTGCTGAACACTCACGATCTATCCAGCGCATGTGTCGAACAGACCTACCTACCTCTACTACTCAACGAATATCCAATATGGTGACGCTCTAACCTGGGAAAAACGCTTAAAACTGCTCATTTTTACACACGTATAACTTATAAACTAGTGAATTCCTAACAACCAGACACACATTTTCGGAATGTCTTCATCGATATATATAGGATCTCATAAAAAAAAGTTCAAAAAAGTTAAGAACTCGGAGTTCTCCAAAACGCAGTCGAGCCAAAATTAATAATACGCTACCTAGTAAACCAATCCGAAAGTTATTCGTTTGTAAAGGATGTCCAAACACTTTTACTCTACCTATATATAAATCTATCCCCGATTTTATTGCGGCCGAGCAGCCCTCTTCACATGATGACGGTTTGGCAGGGATTTGGCGTGGAGCAAACTTCAGAAACTTTACAGTCAAATACTGAGACTAATGCCTAAACAGATGGGTCGCTTTTTGACGCCAAATTTGATGCCAAATTTGTTTGTTTGATTAACGCCGGCCTATTTATACCGCTTTAGGCCATTGGTTAAGGGAGAAATAAAGAGTGGGAATTTTGAAACTGCAAGGATAAGCCAGCACCGAGAGTTCGTTAACGCACGAGGGCTACGTCCTAACGAATGTTACGAGCCAGGGCCGCGGTCAGCACGAGTGCCCGGCGAACGATTGTTATCCTGGGGATATGATCACAATTTGTTAGTTAAGGTACGCGGAAGAACCCAATGCGAAATTGGGGAGCCGCTAAGATTATAGACAACGAGGACGAACCCGATGCTTAATCGGGGAGCCTCTAAGATCGGAATCAAGCGCAGACGAACCTGATGCCTAATCAGGGAGCTGCTAGAATGGCGAGACTTCGTGAACGAACCCAATGCGAAATGGGAGAACTGCTAGGATGCGGACGAACCTGATGCGTAATCAGGGAGCCGCTAGGATGGTGTAGTAAGCCTCGTAACTAGTATAATTTAATTGATACAATCCGAGCGGTAAGATTGTAGCGTGTGGGGACGTTCGATTATTTGGTTAAGGATTTGAGGATAATTGTGGGTTTAGTAATTTGCACGAATTTAGCAATTAACACAAATATATTCCAATATTTGGAGAGTGCAATACAATTGGAATTGTAGCGGGTAAATGATGGAATTGAAAGAAGATAATATTACCTATGGATGCACAATGTTGACGCACAGGCAGTGCGGAGTCTCGGAGTACCTTTCGAGAATGCCAGATAGATATATACCGAACAACACGGAATCTACGAGGTTTTACTTTGATCTGAAGGGAAACTTTAGCCCGATCTCACTAAGAAAGTCGACTCTACGAGATGCAGCACGACGTTATACAATTCGTAACTACGTTAGTACTAGCCCCCGCGAGTAAAAATGTATGAGTTTATATACCCCAAAAATGAGTGGGGGTGGCCTGTTCATTACGTGGAAATGCGGAAGCCAGAATCTCATTTCTGTCACTTTCCATTAAAATCGGGTCAGAGTTCATTCTTCGTTAAAAGTGTCAATTATGATATGAAAGGTTATATAGCACGCTTCCTACCAGAGACGATATTGAAGGGATTCTTGTGAGAAAGTCGAACGGGAATTCGTTCTCTAACCGTAACACGAACGATGCTGCTAGGGTGACAAAGGAAAATAGATAACGGATGCGACATATGATTTGGATCGATGGCCTACGCGACAAATATGATGCGACTTGTAACGTTCGGTGGTCGCGATGTGGTGGCGGATCGCGACGAAGTCCCCGTTGCCGAAGCTCAGGGTACCCAGGGTCGCAGGAAGGGGCTCGAGGTGAGGCGGATCGACAATAAACGAGACGGTTTTAGCAGTCAGGGTCATTATTAAAGTTGACTGGGTCCGGAGTCGCCGGGTACTCCTCCGGTGTTGGATTCCTCGGACTCTAAAACAATTAAATCTGACGATGAGGACTCCCCCGACTCGGGTGGCAAGCATTTCTCCGCGACTTAATCTTACGGACGTGATACGGACGCGATACGGACGCGATACGGACGCGATACGGACGCGATACGGACGCGATACGGACGCGATACGGACGCGATACGGACGCGATACGGACGCGATACGGACGCGATATGGCGGAAGTCGTTCCTCGCCTGACTCCTCCTCTAGGCGGCCAGAAGGACCTGGGGCCTTCGGGGTGGGGGGAGACGGTGGAGAAGCGGCTGCGACGAAGACGGCGGCGGCGACGGGGGTCGTCGGGAGTCGTCCCTCGCACGACTCGTCCTCTAGGCTGCCAGAAGAACCTGGAGCCTTCGGGGGGGGGGGACGTTAGAGGAACGGCTGCGACGAAGACGGCGGCGGCGACGGTGGGACTCGAGGTCCTTCGCTGGGGAGTCTTCGGTAGAGCGTGTGGCTGCGTCACGACCTCGTAGCTCTGAAAAGAGCTGCTCTCGACTCGGATTCTTGGCCGGTACTGGCCGCCTTATATCCTCGTTGCGTCTTACTTTCAGCCGCGAGAATCCGCCACGTCGTGGTGGACATCTCGCGGCCGTGGCACGAGGCTCCGCGGTCGAGTGGTGGGGAGCGCTTAATACCGGCCGTCGCTTATCTTTACTCGCGAGAGTGGGCGCGTCGCGGTGGACACCTCGTGGCCGGGGCGCGGAACGCCCGGCTCGCTTGCGCGAAATAGCACTTCGTCGCAGACGTATCGACAATAGGCGCCACGCAGTTTATGTTTGGGTTTATTCATCCTGGTTCCAACACCGACCTCGAACAGCTGAGTTCGGCGCGGTGTATAAAAACTCCCGAAGCGCAAACTTCTTATAATTTGTTATCGATGGATCTAATAAGATATGTGCACAAGTGGTTGTCGCTAGAAATAGCATGGCATTGCCGAAATTATATAAGAAAGGATTTTGAACAGTAACCAGTGAAATCAGCGCAATATATAATTGTTAGGTAAACCGAAAATTTTGTCAATTTTATTTCAGGTATGGTACAGCTGGAATAACTTATCAGTTACTTGGCCAAGGTGCACAGCATTTTTCTGTAGACAAAAAGACTGGAATCATCTCAGTAGCTCCATGTCCAACGCCTGGAAATCCACCTTGCTTGGATTATGAAGACCAGACTGAATATTTCCTCACGTACAAGGTATTTGCATTTTCTATTAAAATATAAACAAATGACACTTGTATCATTTTCGTGTCTGACATCGACATAAGAATTATGAATGGAGAAACAACATGAATGTATCCTATGAAAATGTGTAAAGTAATAATTTTTACATTACTAATGTGTAACAGAAGATATTTCAATGATACCGTACTAAGGGGTTAAGATGCTATAACATTTTAAAGAAATAGACTTTGTTTTTTGTCTTAAATGCTATTATATAAGGTTAAAAATAAATTAAATATTTAAAATGTCTTGGAAAGATTTATCTTTCTTACAGGCGTCCCTTTGCTTCTTCTGCAATTAACAGTTTATGTCACAGAAAATTGTTTTCTACACCAAACAACTATCGACACGAAATCTTCTGGACTGCCTATTGGAATAGATATTTGATAATGTAAAAAAGCATACTATAATCAATAACAATTTCCTTATTTTTTACGTTAATTAGAATCATTTGTTTTTTCTTTAGAAAAATATAACTTAATTTTTTGTTATCTAAAACATAGTAGTGAATATGACTGTTTCGGAGATTTCGGAACAAAGCGTTGCCGGCGATAAACGGCGGGGCAGACACGAGAATTAGACGTACAACTTTATACTAGCAATTATGTACAATACACGTATATAAGAGATTATACGCGGAGCGTATATCGCGAATTGCAGTATCGCGTCGCAATGGACCGTAATACATTTCGTGGCTTATTGTTCGTCTCGTAGCTACGAGTCACGCATACAATTGTTCGAACGCTTAAAGGTCGGGTTATACACGTCCGAAGTTCGGATCAGACCGAATATTGTTACCCGGGTTTAAATGATAGTGTTCGCAATCGGAAATCGACGTCCGACTTCTCAACGATTCTTTTTTCTTCGAGTCTGGAAGGCCATATGGGCTCCACAACTCCTTTAGCTAAACTATCGGTAGCTCTCCTTTACAACATCTCGAATCCGATATCGGACGCGTTTTTGGAATGTTTATACATGTCCATCCGAACTTTGAGGTAACTTGAGAAGCGTTCGAGATGCTAGAACAAAGGCCAAGAGCCAAAGATCGTGTCATTTGCTACCCCAACCCCAGGGGTTCCGAGAACCTTTTACTCCACTCTATAGCTCGAGAGATGCCTATGCTAGTCGGACGACTGGCCACAAAATATTTTCCTCGAGGATATGCTGTTCGATCGCTGGCGGCACGAAGGCAGAATATATAACGTTTATTTAAAAAACTATTAACTGGAACTTTTCAGAGTTCATCGTGCTAATAGGCGGGGAATACCTTGCTAAGGAATTTAAACGTTATAACAAAAAAAAAATAACAATTTCTTACTATTCTAACGAAAAAAAAAGAATATCATCTGACAAACTCTACTAAGCAACTCCGGTGGAGGTTCAGAACGTTCTGGTTCGTTCAGTACGTTGCCGTACCAGCCTGGTAGACTCCAGCATTGGCATCTCCTGGGGTGTAGAGGAGGATACACACAGAAAATAATAAATTGTTCATTCTAGACTACGATACTTTGCAACTTGCTTGACTCTGTACACACCGCATAAAAATTTCATACGGTACACATGGCATGTGAGACACTCCAATAACTATAAACAGCTGTTAGGTTTCAATCGTTTTTTATTTTGGCCATAAAATTGCTGAACAATCCTTAGACATTCTGAAATAGGGGTCGGCAGCATTTGTCCTATAATTGCAACTTGTTCACGTTGTGAAAAACCAGAACGCCGAAATCGCCGGACGCGAAAGGGATTTTTTGATATCTTAAGAATTGTTGATTTTACAAAATCGATGGAAAAGAGTTTTTGGTAGCTTGTAGTAAAAACATTCAAGGTGATTCGGAACCCATCGTCATAAACGGTTGGTCTCGCTGAAATTAAGTGTTAGTGGGGGGAGTGGTGAAAATTGGCGTAACAATGAGCTAGTACAGGACGCCGTGTACCCCCGTTTCAGGTAGAGGCGAGTCGAGCGCACCGCTATTATGGCCCGTTGTCTATGCCGTTGTCACCTTTTTAATTAGAAGGTAAAAACCCTAAAGCCCTCATCGGTTTGGATGGAATAAAATCATGAATCTTGTTAGCTTCTATAAAATATGCCAAAAGTTTATACATTACTAAAAACAGATTATCTATTTATTACATAGCGACAAAAGGTTATTAGTAAAAAAAAAACCCTTTCTAAATAAACCAGCAGACACTAGGCGTCCATTTTGGTTGCCTTTTAAGTTTTTAATTATTTTATTGTCATTCTTTTTTCTGCCGACTCTGACAGAATCTGAACAGTAAATAGAAGGTTAAAGAAGGAAGGGAACACTTTCCTATACATATTCGGGTGTATCCATTTCCCAATGTTCAGTTTACGTGAAATTTTCGTATCGTACACTTCGTATTATACATATAAGTGAGTGAATTATCGGAAATGGTGGTTAGTAATATTGATCTCGAGGTAAAAATAGGGTCATACAAGCCGTATACAGCTTGCTGGTATTTTTTCGAGACTAGCGGTATAGACAACGGACCATAAAATAACGGCGCGCTCGATTCGCCTCTACCTGAAACGGATGTAATAAACGGCGTCCTGTATCAGCTCATTGCGACGCCAATTTTCATATCACCATCCTTTTCAAGGGCTCAATTTAAAGAGGAACTTCAAGGAATATAACCACATTTTTTCCAAAATTTAAATCACTCTGGTCCCTCATCGGGAAAACGTAAAAGAAGAATTTGTTTAAATTTTTCGGCATTATAAAATGGTTTGTCTGAAAAAAGTTATTTTGTAATAGCCCAATACTTTCCGAATAAAACAAAAAAAAGTAGCTCAATCGGACAAACAGATTCCTCAGATAAAAATTCGCAAGTGAGGACCGTTTCCGCCAAAATGGCCAAAAATTGCAAATTTCGGACTGTCAAACCGACAAAATTATGACTTAATCCCCCCCCCCCTGATTCCACATGAATTACAACATATTTAATTTAGAACAAAATTGACGATGGTGCCTGCAAAAAGTGATCGATTCGGCATGGAATGAGCCCGGAGTGTTTCACATGTCATGTGTGGCGTGTGAAATTTTTACATGGTGCGTACAGTTGCAAAGTATGTATCGTAGCGGGCGAAATCACACTATTCGTTTCGCTAAACTTAACATTTTATTATTTTCCGGTGTATCTGAAATAATTTGTCTTATCATATATTAAGTTGGAAGGAAAGTTCTGTCGCATTTTAAATAAGCATGTAATTTTGCTTGTACATCGAAAACACATGTTGCTAATTAGTCATTGGAATACGGGAATTAACAGGTTATCTGAAAGATGACAACAAGTTGTTACAAATAATGGAGAAAAACGGAATTTCAAAGAGGAAGAATCGTAGAATACAACCATATTTTTAAAAAAATTTTCACACTTGAACCGATGGAAAAATTTTCAGAACAACGATATCTCTAATATATTTTCTAATAATTATTTTAAATCATATAAGAAAAATTCACCAAGTGGCCGGAACGTCAATATTTCCATGATGTTGTAAAGGAGAGCTGCCGATAGTTACCTAAAGGAGTTCTGGAGCCCATAGAAACCTTTTTTTTTGTGCCACGCACAGCAGGGAGCCGTCACCCGCTCGAGCTATATGGCCTTCCAGACTCGAAGAAAAAGAATCGTTGAGAAGTCGGACGCCGATTTCCGTTTGCGAACACTCTCATTTAAACCTGTGTTACAATATTCGGTCTGATCCGAACTTCGGACATGTATAACCCGACCTTCAATCACGCATCAGTGCGCGGTGATATATGTATAAATACCTTCTTCACGGCGCGGGTAATAGTAGTCGCGAGGCGCGGATTGTTGAACGCTTCGACGGCGGAAATCGTGCGTTTGGATTTGAGCCGTTGTAGGCGGGTGCTTGGCGGTCGCGTACAGGTTTGTTATGGGGCCGTGGCGGTTCTCTCGGTCGCCGCCCGTTATTCCCGCTATTGTTGGGCACAGCCGATGGTTGCGCCCAAACAATAACACCATGAGAGACGTTTTGTTTTTAATCATCAAATAAGATCAGAAAGAAAACGTATTTGAAAGGCACAGAGAAGAATTTCTAACAAGTAATCTCGACTCTTTCTCTTTATAGGCGACTGATAATGACGGACAAGGTCAAACAACTAGTGTCTCTCTACGCATTAGTTTATCAGATGCCAACGACAATCCTCCGCGATTCCTCCAAAACAAATATCGCGCAGTAATAGACGAAGGAGCTGAAAATTTTGAGCCAGATCTAAAAGTGCAAGCCAGAGACAAAGATAAAACATCAAAAATTACATACTCCATAGTTGACGACACTGACCACAGTCTGTTTGCCATAGATCAAGATTCTGGTGAAATTAGAATAAGAAATAAGGGTCCAACAGATTTGAAGAATTCAACCCATGATTGGATCGCTCTTGAAGTTCAAGCAAGCGATGGAACATTTGTTGATTTTACCACCGTTAATATTACGATCCGAGATGTGAATAATAACGCGCCTGTCTTCCTTCATGATTTCTACACCGCTAGCATTCCAGAGATAGATCCCATTGGTAAGTAATTAAATTGCCAATGGCTGGTAGTTTTAAGGTGTGCATGGCCGTTTATATTAAGGTATATATAAATGTATGTATTGCGACGTTGGCCTCTTTTTCACGCGTTTTCCGCGGGCGAAAGAGGGGTCCAACTCCGGGATTTTATAGGCTTTGAGACCAGGCTTCTGCCGGCCGTACCGACGGAGTCCACAAGGCACAAAAACGTGACCCGAAAACTCGATAACGACACAGACGGAAAGAGCTCGGGCGCCAGGTGCGGGGAAGGTACCATGCGGAACGAGAGGATTTCCCGCATGCAAAGAGTCGAATCGGGAATTCTAGTTATCGAGCTTCGTTTTACGTTACGCTATTCGCGAAGGGTTAGAGGTTCGGCCGCGGGAAGGACGGGGACGGCCCTTATGGCAGGACGGATCTCGCAGACGGAGAAATCTTACGCAAACAGATGAGTTTGTTTCGAGATTGTTCAATCGGTGTCAGAAGTTTACAAAATGGGCGGCCACGTGGCCGCGACCCGAGAGCCCGTGCTCTTCATACAATGAAAGGAACCGGTGGATATTCGCAGCGCGTAGTTGTCAATTTCTTTATTATCGCGAGGATACGGTAGTTCGGTATTACATTTGACGTAGTCGATACAATTTCTCGCGGACGCAGGTGGACGGCGCAATTATAATACGACTGTCTCGAGGATTCCCGGAACGGAACGGAGCAAGCGTGCGACGGCACGCGATCTTTTCTCTCGCTCGCCCGTGCGAGCGCGCTATACCCCTCGTTGCGATTTTACGCGACCGAGATAAACGAAACGGGCTATCCGAACGTCGCGAAAACTACACTTACTCTTTTGTCGCGATTCCTTCGAGGAAAACTCCCTTTAGGTGGTGAACGCGAAATACGAAGTCTCCTCAAAACGCCAGGAGTCGGTGTGAGGCGCGAACACGAGACGAGACGCGCCTTTGCACGTACTAAATCGAGGACGAGACGGGAAGCGTATCGTCCTTACGCGAAACAATATGAGCCACCTCGCGAAATATTACGGGAAGGATCACTTTAGTTGACTTACCGCCTCTCGTGGGCGGATGATTACCCTCCTCTGGGTCAACCTTTCGACACAGGCGGCACGATAGTTCTCACACTTTGAAAAACGCAGAGCGTTACAAAAAGACAGTCGATACGGGAGCCAGCACGAATATCTAACCGGCGATCCCCACCCTACTTATTATTAATTTACCTAATTGGTCGGTCTCGCACGCAAAATATTTAAATGTGGGGCTCCCACAAAAGGTCCCTGGGCCTAGACTCATCCGAAATTTCGTTAACGATCGCATTTCGGCAAACGGGGTGTTCTTGACAGTCGTAGGGCGCTCTCGCACCACCCACGCGTATGAAATCCCTTCCTACAAGATGAGACGGCAACGGAACCTTTCAGGTGGAGTTCCTTTTGGGAAAGTCCGGTGTTGGGTGGGGGGGCGTGTTCTAGGCCTGCGTAGTCTCCGGGTTGTTGAGCCCGACCATTGTTTGGCCAGCAAAATCGCGAAGATGGAGTACCACGAAGCGAGCCGCCGTAGGTACCGGTAAAGGGGCTGGTGGTGCAGGGGGCACTTCCTGAAACTTTGCTGTACTCGGCACGCGCGGTTCGAATTAGCCGCCGATCGGTTATTTATGCGAAATTTCCTCAGGTAGCGCTCTCGAAATTCATGAGTTTTGGCCTGCTACGCTAGGCCGGTCCGGTCCATACGAACTGCGGCTTTAGCAGCCGAAAAAAACGAAAAAGTGACCTTACAAAATCTGCAACGTCACAGTATATCTATATATACAGGGTGTCCCAAAAATGTCTCGCTTCCTTCAAAGGGAAGGTTCCTGAGGCCATTTGAAGCGACATTTTCCTTTGCAAAAATGGCCGTTTCGGCTTTGATAACGAGTTATTAACGAAGAACACGGACCAATCAGAGCGCGACCTAGAGGCGTCTGGCAAAGACGGCCGCGCGCGACAGAAGTCGAGCGATGGTGATACACCGCGGTCGAAAGCAAGGAACAAACAAGAGAAGAAAATTTTTCGAGTCCTATGTCGGATAGTTCAAATTTGAACATGTTGTAGTCTTTAGTAACCTATGAACGAATCTCGAAGGATTTTTCGAAATCTTAAAAAATGTTGGTTTTCCAAACGTGTAAAGAAAAGTGGCAATTTTTTTCATTAAATTATAACACTAGAACTAACGTACTGAGGAAAATGAGTTTGTAGGAGCTTGTAGTGAACACATAAGAGTATCTATTGAAAATATTTCGATTTGGAAAAAATGGTTTTTTCACCATTTATTTTGCAAATGTTTTAAACAAATGCAATTTTCCTATAGCCGGGACTTTTTTAAAAATTCGAAAAAAACGTGGTGACAGATCCAAGTCTCCTCTTTACGGACCTATTTTTGAAAAGGCCGGCGCTTTAAAATTGGCGGAATTAAAATTATTTAAAGCGAACACTCCGAAGGCGCGCGGCACGAACAGCACCGCACACTCTAACACCGTCAATACTGAAAAAACCTTGCTTACCGTGGTTCTCCTGTAGAGCCCCAGCGAGATAAAAATGATTCCTGTATTCACAACTTATTCTGTGTGCAACAATGAACCTGCCTACTCGTTAAATTCACAAGAGCATTTTAATTATTCGCTCTATGAAATTATTGAGCAGAAGGGGTCAATGTCCTTTCACTGCACAATCCGGCCCACATTGTTAATTTATTCACGATCACAGTAAAACTATTCACATATATACATTGAGTCCACAAACGTTAAATGAAATCCACACAAATGATTCACAGAAGTCCACATATCACGCACAACTAGTTCACATTTGATGCACGTAAATCGACTGTTTCGACTGAGCGTGCACGAAAAAAACCGTCCGTCCATGCTCGCAATCGTAGGAAGACTAGTTCAGAACAGCTGACGAGGTTAACGGCCTTCCAACAGCACACTGCCGATTTTCATTTCAGCAACTTGTCGATGGAACCGTGTTGTCAAATGGAATGGGAAGAGTAAATGACCGCCCCCAAATCGGGGGTCATTTAGGTACGCTTCTACCCCCGAGCGTGGCCATAAACCGGTGCCTTGTGTCGAAGCTCGACCTTGACGATGGCTCGACTTCTGGTTACCAAATGTGTACAATAGGTCAATAAAATGCTAGAAGTTTTAACGAAGAGTAACGGCTTTTTGGGAATATTGCTACTACGGGTAAGTCGGTGTTATTAGTGTCTGCTGCTTTGGAAAACGTGCAGGGCAGATGGGGCATCGAAGGAGCCCGCAGTTGAATTACCTGCAGTTGAAAATGCTCTTTCCGCATCCACGCTGGTTAGTGGTACTGTTAATAATGAGCGATATACTTTCTTTGAATATTTGCCGCGATGTCCTTCATCTTCTAACAACTCGGTCTCTCGTCTGACGGTTTTGCATATATCTATTTTTTGTATTATTGTTCGTGGAAAATTTTGTTATTTATAGCTAATTGTAATTTCTTCTCGAGAGACAATTCTTTTTCGATATTAACATCATCATCATCTTCAACGAATTCTTCTGGATAGGTATGTGTTTGCTTTTTATAAATGTTTCTGGGGAAATTGACGACGAACTTAATTAAATTTGACCTTGTTAGCTTCTTTTCTTCGTTTTCGTTTTCTTTATTAAAGTCGTTATAATTATATAAATACCTTAAAATATTTTTTAGTTCACTATGCCTTTCCTGTATACGAATTTTCAATGCACTGTTATAATTCCTCAGACAGTGGCGTGTCCTGATCTTTAAGTGATTGCAACATAAAATTTATTGTTGCATTCGCTGTTAATAAGTTGGAATCCTTCCGACATAATGCTTCCACAGCCAGCTTTATTGGAAGCAGAGCTGATACAGTTTTTGATATTAAATCGAATTCGTTATCAGAAAAATTAATTTGTAAATTTTAAATAATAGTAGATGCCCCAAAAATTTTTATTATTTATAGCCAATACTGAAAATGCCAGTATTTTACCTTAGCAAATACCGGTTTCACGAAATTGCAAATTAGTACAAAATACCAGTATTCCGTATACCGGTGTAAGAAAGGGTAGTAGTAATATTCCCAAAAAGCCGTTACTCTTCGTTAAAACTTCTAGCATTTTATTGACCTATTGTACACATTTGGTAACCAGAAGTCGAGCCATCGTCAAGGTCGAGCTTCGACACAAGGCAGTGGTTTATGGCCACGCTCGGGGGTAGAAGCGTACCTGAATAACCCCCGATTTGGGGGCGGTCATTTACTCTTCCCTTTCCATTTGAAAACACGGTTCCATCGACAAGTTGCTGAAATGAAAATCGGCAGTGTGCTGTTGGAAGGCCGTTAACCCCGTCAGCTGTTCTGAACTAGTCTTCCTACGATCGCGAGCATGGACGGACGGTTTTTCGTGCACGCTCAGTCGAAACAGTCGATTTACGTGCATCAAATGTGAACTAGTTGTGCGTGATATGTGGACTTCTGTGAATCATTTGTGTGGATTTCATTCAACGTTTGTGGACTCAATGTATATATGTGAATAGTTTTACTGTGATCGTGAATAAATTAACAATGTGGGCCGGATTGTGCAGTGAAAGGACATTGACTCCTTCTGCTCGATAATTTCATGGAGTGAATAATTATATTGCTCTTGCGAATTTAACGAGTAGGCAGGTTCAGTGTTGCACACAGATTATTTGTGAATACAGGAATCATTTTCACCTCGCTGGGGCTCTACAGGAGAACCAAGGTAAGCAAAGTTTTCTTAGTTTTTAACATTAATAACTAAAAAGTGAAGAGTCAGTTTTACCAGTATGTATTGACGGTGTTAGAGTGTGCGGTGCTGTCCGTGCCGCGCGCCTCCGTAATATCGCGGTGCAGCGTTCGCTTTAAATAATTTTAATTCCGTCAATTTTAAAGCGCCTGCCTTTTAAAAAATAGGTCCGTAAAGAGGAGACTTGAAACTGTCATCACGTTTTTTTCGAATTTTTAAAAAAATCACGGCTATAGGAAAATTGCATTTGTTTGAAACATTTGCAAAATAAATGGTGATAAAACCATTTCTTCCAAATCGAAATATTTTCAATAGATACTCTTATGTGTTCACTACAAGCTCCTAAAATCTCATTTTCCTCGGTACGTTAGTTCTAGCGTTATAATTTAATGAAAAAAAGTTCTTTACATGTCTGTAAAACCAACATTTTTTAAGATTTTGAAAAATCCTTCGAGATTCGTTCATAGGTTACTAAAGACTACAACATATTCAAATTTGAACTATCCGACATAGGACTCGAAAAATTTTCATCTCTTGTTTGTTCCTTGCTTTCGACCGCTGTATATCACCATCGCTCGACTTCTGTCGCGCGCGGCCGTCTCTGCCAATACGCCTCTAGGTCGTGCTCTGATTAGTCCGTGTTTTTCGTTAATAACTCCTTAACAATGCCGAAACGGCCATTTTTGCAAAGGAAAATGTCGCTTCAAATGGCCTCGGGAACCTCCCCTTTGAAGGAAGCGAGACATTTTTGGGACACCCTGTATCTATATATCTGAGTGTTTGACATCTGTCTGTTTTTTTTCAGAATTTTTGCATGTGACTAAATAGGGAAAATAGACCAAAAAATAAGTTATCTCCCGGTTGAGATATAGGGTTAAGATTTTACACAACATGGTTCGTTTTTATGCCCTATCGGATGGTTCAATAGCTTTTTAATTTGGTGAAAAGGCATTTTTGACCATTTTATACGACTTTATACGACTCACGTCGAGCCTTTTATTTCTTAAATTCTTCTATGTACAGAAAGAAGATGGTACCACACGTATATTTGACGCTATCATTTTGTTTTCAGGAACGTTCGTGGAAGAAGTCGCAGCAACCGATGCTGATACAGGAATTAATGCAGAATTAATTTATAGAATACAGAAAGGTGCTTTTGATGACTTCACTATTAATGAAACAACAGGAGTCGTGACTGTGTTCAGAAAATTAGATTATGATAATAAGAACAAATATCATGTGGAAATAATAGCCCTTGACAAAGGTAGGTACACAAATAAATATCCCCGAGTCAGCATATTGCATTTTTAAAAGGGTAGCTATTTAGTATTGCTTCGGAAAGTAAATTAACAATCGCAATTTCTGGAAAAATAAACACAATTAAGTTGAATAATAATGACATGTAGGATGAGCTGTGATGAGTGATTTCACATTCGCTCGCGAAACGGCCGAAGTTGCGTGATGACGAGCCAAACGAAAAGGTGGTAAACAATGTCATCACGCGACAACCCGCGGAGGGTGTCAGGTGTGTACGTACGAATGACGACAATGACCAGTCGATTTAGAGTTGGCAACAGTAAGCACCGTTTCACACTTGAGCGGACTGTACGCGCTCCGCGCGCGGAGCACGTTACAGTGGGTGTAGAAAGTGTTCGTACACCGACTCATTTCGCATAATATATTGTGAAATTGTAGTTTATCAACTAGCGTTCTATAAACAACGAGTTTGTACATATTCTCGAAAATCTCTAGAACAGATATAGTGCAAAAAAAATTAGTTTATTGAATAGTTTGCAAAGTTATCAAGACAAAACAAAATATTGACCGAAATATAAGAGAAATAAGTATTCGTACAGTTCTGGTTTCGAACTATATACAAGTGAGTTTCTAGTATAAACACCTTACAGGATTGTTTACTAGTTATGATTGACATCGTCAGTATGTTTGGAAATATTGTCAGGGGCAGTCGAGTTCGCGACCGTATTACTATTCCAAACTGACATTGAAAATGAGACGAAAACGTAGAGAAAGTACGATAGAAGAAAGAAAACTTATTATTAATTTGCAGAATCAATGCAAATGTTTATCGGAAATTTCGCGGATTATAAACAAAACTCGCTCAATTATACAAAGTATAGTTGATAGATACGGACTACGAAAAAAGTTGCAGAACAACCCAAGAAGTGGACGTCCGCGTAAAATTAACCGACATACCGGACGAGCAATTATTAGAATGGTAAAACAAGATTCAAGGATAAGTGCAATAAAAATAGCTAAGCACCTAAGGGATAATTTGGATATTGATCTCTCGGTAAGTACTGTATGTAGTTTTTGCGGAGTCAAGGGTACCACGGTCGGGTGGTCTGTAAGAAATATTTCGTGAGTGAAGCAAATAGGAAGAAAAGATTGGAGTTCGCAAATGATAATGTTACCACACCAATGGAGTACTGGAACCGAGTGATCTTTACAGACGAGGTTTATATTGACATATTGAAACAGAGTCTATCTATCAGTGCAGAAAACATGGGCATTAAAGATAATTTTATCTTTATGCAAGATAATGATCCAAAGCATACGGCGTACAATCCCTACGAGGATGTGGATATTACATAATACGCCAGCATATATAAAAACTCCACCACAATCTCCTGATATTAACACCATTGTTCCTACGGTGCGAATCTCGAGCTCGACGCGCGGTTGACTCGTGACCGCTTGAGGTTGTAAATCTCAAGCCCAATCGTATGGACGCGTCGATCCCGAAATCACCGATCGTATTACCCGCCAAATTAATATTAGGTAACTAGTTCAACGATTAGTGCTACGTGTTAATTCGTGAGATCAGCGTTTCATCCCAGGCCTGCTAGAGGATTCGTCTGTAAGGCTATCTAGCAGGCCCTGCCCTAGACGCGTGTGGATCCGATCACGATGATCCGTATTGTTACTTGCCTTGTCTCGATACGTGCAAGGAAATAAGTGTTCGATTCCGACTGTTAGATCGCGGCTGTTCGATCGTGACTGACTAGATGCGACTAACTGACCGTCGCGGTTTTCGGGAGGACCCTTCGTCGTATCGTGAAGGCGGTCCTCCATTTCTGGGTGTCAAGACGGTGACACCCATTGCTATGCTGAAGAAGTGTACTGATTGGTTCTGCCGATTTATGCATTTCCCAATCAGTGCATTCTTGCGGACCTTTAGATCTGCCTTAAGCTAGCCTGTCCTGGGAAAGCACGGGACCGTACGCGACTGCCTCCGAGGGCGAAGTCAGGTAACCCGAGAACCGTACTTGAACCGTTCTCGGTCGGCAATGTCCTTCGTCGGTAATCGATTTACGACGCGTAATTCTTGAGGAGGCAAGAAAAAACTAAGAAGGTTAGGTAATGGTTCGACTGGTCGCCAAATGTGGACCGGTACCCTAATCCTCGAGAGTGGCCTCAAGTCATGAAGACGTTATAAACAAATCCGAAATAAGGGCCTTATGTCTTGTTCTCTCGCGACGGAACACCCATCGAACACCTATGGAACTACTTGGAACGTCACATTAGAAAACATCAAATACCCTTTAAAGAAGATTTAAAAAATGCTCTTATGGAAGATTGGAATAAGATCCCATCCAGCGTAACAGCGAAATTAGTAAATTTGTTCAAAATTTTTTCGTTCGCCTCGGCACGCGACTGCACGGCAATTGTAGTTGAATTTTCTTATAACGCTTCTTGCCCGATACACCTGGGTCTCGGCATAAGAACCAACAGCCACGGTAGTTTTTCTGCCTCGCACCGTGCTCAGCTGTTAGCGTTCGATGCCGAAATCCAGGTGAACGACCACGATTGTAAACCGCTCGGCGGAGCGTGTTTACATGCCGCTGCGTAACTGTCTCGCGGGCCATCGTTCCTACTTTTCATATGCCAAATCCACTGCCTATTTTCCATTGGCTCCTTAGACGCACCGGCCGTTAGGGCATTGCACTCATGCTCTAACAAACGGTCGGTGCTGTCGTCCTTGCAATTTCAAACTTCCCACTCCTTATCCTGTCCTAACCGATGGCCCAAAAGCAGTATAAATAGGCCGACGACAACCGCTCTGGCTTCTTCTTGTCTCTCCTTGTCTTATACGCGATTCACTGCGTTCACGATCGACTGATCACGCGATTCTGACAAGTTTTTCTAAACTTCTGTGGGCTACACAGAAGTGTTTTTCTTCGTACACTCGCAGGTTTCGCGACTGTTCATCATCCTTCTCTCACTTCATCTCTTTCACTTCCATTCTCTCCGTTCACATCTTTACCTATTTATCTGTACATTTCACATCTGTATATATTTCTGTCAATATAGTATTTATTTTCGTACGTATCTCTACATCTTTCTTCACCGTACACTAACCTACCTCAAGCTACCTTTCTCTCTATATACCTAATTCTCTGACCTGTTCATCCTCATCGTTTCTCTGTTTCCACGACGTGGAAACTTCCAAAATCACACGGCTAGAGCTCTCACAAAATTCAATGCCAAAAAGAGTCGCAGCAATTATAAAATCAAAAGAGGAAATTCTACTAAATATTAATTAACTGTTTATTTTACTTTTTCATTGTCAAATAAATTTAATTTCTACGTTTTTCTCATGGATTTCTAATGAGTTTTAAAACATGTAGCAGCTGTACGAATACTTATTGCTCTCATATTTCGGTCAATATTTTGTTTTTTCTTGATAACTTTGCAAATTATTCAATAAACTAATTTTTGTTGCACTGTATCTGTTCCAGAGATTTCCGAGAATATGTACAAACTGGTTGTTTATAGAAAATTAGTTAATAAACTACAATTTCACAATATATTATTCGAAATGAATCGGTGTAGGAACACTTTCTACACCCACTGTATCTACAATGATATGGGAGCTTTCACAGTTCAGCGGACGGTGCGCGCACGGAGCGAGCGTCCGCGCCACAGAGTTCCATTGAAACAAATGTAGGTTTTCACAGCCAAGCGGACTCCGCTGCGGAGCAAGCATCTATATAGGTACTGTGGCAGCCTTGGCGCTGGCTACGCCGCACAGTAGGACAAACCAATGAATTCTGTGTCGAAATCAAAAAACTTTTGATAGAAATCAGGTAGAGCGATGACTATATTTTTTTCTATTAAAGCTGAAATATTGCAGAATATGGAAAAAATAGAGAGATTATGTTACGAACGTTTTTTAATCTTGTAAAGATTCGTCAAACTTGCAGAATTTTAAGAAAATTGTGGTTTATCCAATACCACGCGCGGAATTTTTTTTTTACGTGTTATACATTATTTCTAGTAGATTTTGTCACGCTGAATCACACATGCGTGCCAACCGCATACACACCAGCGCTCCCTCATTCCTTGTATACCTATTACGCACGATCAGACCAACTCACATCGAGTACTAAGATCACATTTCCAACACACCTTCTTGATTTTGTACTCATCTGAGAGTATTTATAAAATGTCTTATATCCTATGGTTTTCTTAATCCTAACAGTTCTCTGAATTTTTGGAACTTTGTTGTTCCCAATGGTTTGGTGAATATGTCCGCAATTTGATCGTCTGTACAGATTTTTTGAACCGAGATCAGTCTTTTCTTCTCATAGTCGTGGACAAAATGGTAACCAACGTCAATATGTATGGAGTTTTTTTAGAACTTTCCTTTCATTGACAATGCCACTGCTCCGCTATTGTCCTCGTAGATCCTAACGGGTTGACTTACATTTATTCCTAACTCATACAAGAATCCCTTGATGGGTAGAATTTCCTCAACGCAATCAGCCAAGGCGTAATACTCAGCATGGGTTGATGCTCTGGAAACTACCTTTTGTTTCTGCGATCTCCATAGAATCGCATTTCCATATACACGTACAAGGATAACCGTGGTTGACTTTCCGTCCACAATGTCCGAGGCCCAATCAGCGTCCACGAATGCTTCTGTGATGTGATTATAACTAGAATCGTACATAAAGCTTATAAAACTAGTACCATTTACATATTTAACACTAGATTTACGGGGTCCGTCAAAATGACGGATTCAAAAATTTTTAATTTACGATTATTAATCAGTGTAAGGAGGCATTTGTGAGGAATTATTAAATAGATTTATTTTTTTGTGTACATATTACAATAAAAATCCCGGAAGATCTAAGTAAATACAATTTTATTATTTTTATAATGCAATGTAAAATAATCAATTTTAGTGCTCCGTAAACCTAGTGTTAAGAACACGCAACGCATATTTATAATGTGTACTATTGTAACTGTTCTGTCAGCGCGCAGCGCCCCAAGCGGCTGCTAGGGGAAGCTCGAATGAGAATGTGTGGCACACACACTCCGCTAGATTAGCCTATACGTATACGAGCAGAGAGGAAACTGGTACGAGATTTCAAGCCATTCCAAGGTTCCGCGGAGCCCGTTTTCACGGCGAAAAAACGCAAAAGTAGGAGTTTTGAGTATACACGTCCACTAAATGAAAGATAAATCTAGTGCGCTTTACTATAGAGACAGCCTACTTTTGCGATATTGAGGCGTACTTTGGGATATTCGGCAGCTTGTTGCCCATCAGAAATCGTTGTAGGCCGCGTGACGTCACGACATGTTGAATCTTTAAGTATCTGGAGATTTAGGGTTCTTATAGAGACACCTGGATGCACGCCCGCTAGCGAGGGCACATACAATCTTGACGAAACGTCTATTATGTTATTTATTTACGTATTTTAGGCGTAAAAAGTAGACCTCGAGAAAGACATAGTTCCGGCATTTGTCGCTATGAGCGCTGATATCTGTATTAGAAGTCTACTTTTTACGCCTAAAATACGTAAATAAATAACATAATAGACGTTTCATCAACATTGTATGTGCCCTCGTTAGCGGGCGTGCATCCAGGTGTCTCTATAAGAACCCTAAATCTCCAGATACTTAAATATCCAACATGTCGTGATGTCACGCGGCCTACAACGATTTCTGATGGGCAACATGCTGCCGAATATCCCAAAGTACGCCTAAATATCGCAAAAGTAGGCTGTCTCTATAGTCGAGCGCACTAGATTTATCTTTCATTTAGTGGACGTGTATACTCAAAACTCCTACTTTTGCGTTTTTTCGCCGTGAAAACGGGCCCCGCGGAACCTTGAAATAGCTTGAAATCTCGTACGAGTTTCCTCTCTGCTCGTATACGTATAGGCTAATCTAGCGGGGTGTGTGTGTGTGTGCCACACATTATCATTCGGGCTTCCCCTAGCGGCCGCTTGGAGCGCTGCGCGCAGGAGTCCACACCCTTAAGTAGTTCACAGCAAAGGATATATCCTGGGCGAGTTCCATTCGCTATGAACAATAGGGCTCCAACTAAATTTCTATATTTCATCCACCATTTCTGCGTGTTCCAATTTTAAATTTATTTCCATCGGAGTGCGGTAGTTCTTGGACTCTTTAACCCCATATTTTTCGGCTAGACTTTCTATGTATTTCCTTTGACTTAAAAACATTTTTCTTTTTTCTTTATTGTAATCTATCTTAATTCCCAGATATTGTCTAACAGGACCTAAATCTTTTATCTTGAATCTTTCACATAACGCTAGTTTAATCTCTTCTATATTTGTTATATTAATACTGAAAATTAGCAACTCATCAACATATAAAATTACGTAAATCTTATTTTTTAATTTTTCGCCTATGTACAAACAATAGTCGTGACGTGACCTTTTAAAGTTTATACTTGACATGAAGTTGTCAAAACACTCATACCATTCACATGGGCTTTCCCTTAGCCCATACAACGATTTTTATAATAAACATACCATGTTTGGTTCTATTTTATAACCATCTGGAGGATAGATATACACTTTGGATTTAATGTTACCATTCAGAAATGCAGTTTCGACATCCATCTGTTCCATCCGTTAACACATGCGATTGATAACAAGTTTTTTAAAGTATTCGCCGTAGCTACTGGCGAATAGATTTCCTCGTGATCTTGGTACGGTTGTTGAAAACCTTTTGCAACAACACGTGCCTTGTATTTTCCATCCGATTTGATTCGATAAATCCACTTAACTTCAATGATTTCGTTGTCAATTGGTTCGTTTGCCAAAGACCAAGTACCATTTTCTTCCAGACTTTTGATTTCCTCTTCCATTGCTTTTTTGCCATTTTTTCGAGTCTGAACGCTTTAGTGCTTCTTCATAATTTTCTGGCGTATCTGCGCTGCAATAATTTACATAAACAATAATGATCGTCGTATCTTTTTGGTCTATGAATTTCTCTTTTTGGTCTTCCAGGATTCTTCACCTCCTCAGTCTTGTCCCTTACTTCCTCTTCTTTTGCCCTTTCCTTTGTGTTGTCAGAATTTGATTTTGATTCTTGTTGATCTTCCTCCGTTTCCCTTCCATGACTCATGTTTTCTTCAGTTTCTTCTATGTCTTCGTATTCTGTAATCTTAATGGTTTTTGTATCTTTTTCTACAAATTGTAAATTTCTACTTGTAACTATTTTGTTTCCGACTAATATTTTATATCCAAGGTCTGTATAGCCAATCAAAATCACTTGTGTAGACTTAAGATGTAACTTTGAAGACCTGCAGACTTTAGGAATTCTTACCAACGTTCTGCTTCCATATTAACGTAGATTTCTCACATTTGGTTTTCTGTTGAAGAAAATCTCATAAGGAGTTTTATCTATTTTTGTATTTGCAGGCACTCTATTCCAGATGTAAGCTGCTGCGTATATACATTCAGGCCAATAGCATTTATCAATTTTTGCTTCTGTCAACAGGCATCTTGCCCGATCCATAATTGTTCGGTTATACCGTTCTGCTGCAACATTGAGCTCATGTGTGTATGGTGGACATGGTCTCAAGCGTATCCCTTCCTGTTTTATTAGAGCTGTGATAATTCTGTTTAAATATCCTTTCCCGTTATCACATCGAATTTTTTTTATTCTTCTACCAGTTTGTGTTTTCATCATGTTGATGTAGTCGACAAATTTTTCATATACTTCGCTTTTATTTTTCATACAATAAACTATGGCAATTTTGCTAAAATCATCGATAAATGATACAAAGTACTTTTCCCCTGTGTAACCGGTTTGTGTGATGGGACCATTAACGTCAGTATGAATGATTTCTAAGATCTCATTTGCCCTACTTCTTTCGTTTGTGAATCTTAGGTTTGCCATTTTATTTTGTAGGCAGATCTCACATTTCATGGAATCATTTTCAATTTTCTGCGGCAATCCGTCCAGAAGTTGTCGATCGCATAGATATTTCAAATCATTAAAATTTACATGGCCAAGCATCCGATGCCATTTTCCCTTTTTTGTCATTTCCATTGAACTATTGTAGGATACATTTTCGTCATTCCTAGGTTTTACGACCTTCCCTACCAGTTCCAACAGTTTCGTTCTACGTACAGCAATTGCAATCAGTTCTTTTTCACTATTATAAATCTTGGCAACTCTACTTTTAAAGGTAGCATAATTATTGTTATCCAATATGCATGAAACATTTAGTAGATTCTGTTTCATGCTTGGTACGTAATATACGTTTTTGATCTCCGTTCTAATCCAGTTCCCATAGACATTGACATGATGTCTATCTCATCTGATTGCAATGAAAAACCATCTCCGACTTTAATATTTACTGGGCTCTCTAATTTTTTACTTCTTACAAAATATTTGCTGTATTTACTATGTGGTCTGAGTACCCACTGTCTAGTAACCATTCAATTATTTTATCTGATTGGATATTTGCGCTTACTCGTGTGTTGACACTTGTTTTCAGTATTTCCACGTTGAATGCATTCTTTCTGTCTCGATCCTGTACTGTGGAATTATTGGCAGTCCTTGTTGGATCATAATTTCTTGGAGATCTTTCTTGCCAACTTATATTTGTTCTGCAGAAACGTTGAACATGACCTGGTTGGTTACATCTGAAACACTTTTTCACTTGGTTATATGTTAGTGTATTTTATTGTCTCCCCTCGGGGTTGCAATGCACATCCATTACTCCTCTCTTACCTCCACATCTTCTTCCTTATCCTATCCTTAATTTCTAACTTAAACTAACTTACTCTACCTTATTTAAATGCTTACAATTAACTATATCTAAAACTTAAACACTAGTGTTAAAACGATAGAGAGAGAGAGAGAGAGAGAGAGAGAGAGAGAGAGAGAGCGATCTATGTACAGAAAAAATTAGCTTTCAATTACTTAAAAAACTACTCCTTCTCATTCCTTACTCTAATTGTGGACCCTCCCTTCCGGTCGCTTCTCAGACATCCCAGCCCCTTCCAACTTCATTCTTTCCCCCATTTTTCCTGCCCACCTGACATTCTACCTTTCGCATTTTCCCTCCACTCCTCCACCTTCCTCATCCACTCCTCCCCTCCCCCTCCATCTTCTAACACTTCCCCCATTCTCCCCTGCCATCCAGTCTCCTCATCCACCCTCATGTATACCTCCCATACATGCTCCCACGTCTCTTCTTCCCAACCACACACTCTGCATTTTCTCTCACATTCATCCAACCAATATTTCCCCCCTTTCATCCCATTCCCCTCTGCCACCTGCTCTCCTGCCATCCTACCCCCAGATATCCCGGCAACCCGTCTCCCTTCACCATCCCGTACCATTTGTTGTATCTCGAACTACCTATCCTCTCTCATCTCTCCTCCCTCTGCCTTTCCGTCTATCTTTTCCATATCTCTTCACTAACTAACTCCCACCTTTCATCCAGCATTTTTTCAATTTCTTCCCCTGTCTGCCCCCTCTCTTCAAAAAAGTTCATTCTCTCCTTCTCCCATCCATCCGTTACTCTCCCCCTTTTAGCCCTCACCCTCACCTCTTCCCAACACCTTCTCGCCAACTCCCCTCCTTTCCCCTCTCCCAACTTTTTCTCAAAACCCCAGGCTCTTAAGCCCGCTCTTCCCTTCATCAACACTCTCTGCATCTCTTCCCTGACCATGTACCCCGGTGTACATTTTTCTACCCCTAATATCCATTTAAGAAATCTCTCCTGCATCCTTTCCAACGCCTCCCTTTGCTTCCATCCCCATATTTCAACTCCATAACTCATCACCGGCCAAACTAACTTGTCAAACAACCACACTCTCCCTTTCCTTCCTCCCCCAGTCATTTCCAAACCTCCTCTTCCCTCTCCCACATACCTGTCCCATTACCGCCGCCCCTTCCTTTTCCATTCCTCCACGCGTACATCCTGCCTCCCATCTCTCGTAATAGTGTAGCCAAGATACGTATACTTTCCCACTTCCTCTAACTTCTTCCCCTTCCACCACCATGTCGCTTTCTTCCATCTCCCCCTTCCCTCTCTCCTACACTTCATCACCTTTGTTTTCCTCACATTTAGGTATAATTTTTTCCCCTCCAGGTACCTCACCAACACCCCAATCATACCTTTCATCCCCTCTTCCTCTTCCGCTAACATCGCGATATCATCCGCGTATGCCAGGGACATACTCTCGCACCACCCCACCCTCCCTTCTCCAACACCTCGTCTATATCCGCCAACAGCAGCGTGAACAGCAATGGGCTCAACGGACACCCTTGCCTCACTCCTCTGGCCGTCCAAAACTTTTTTCCTTCTTCCTCCCCCACCCTAACCTTATATCTTGTTTCCCTGAATATCTCCTCACACCTACCCACCAGCGTTTCCCTGTCCACAGAGTCGAAGGCCGCTTTTAAATCTATGAACATTACTACCATCTTACTGCTCTTCCTCTTCACCTGCCTGGTCACCAGGCAATTCAACACATATATGTTATCTAAGCAACCCACCCCCTTTCTAAAACCCGTCTGGCTCGCAGGCAGCACTCCCTTCCCCACCACTTCTTCTCTTAGCCTCTCAGCCAGCACCGCTGCGTACACTTTGTACGCCGTTTGGGTAAGTGTTACCCCCCTATAATCCCCCACCATCCTACTGTTCTTACTCTTTGCCACTGGCACCAATACTCCCTCCGTCCAATCATCCGGCCAACCCTCCCCTTTCCATACTTTGTTACATACCCTCCATAGTCATTCCACTACCTCCTTTCCTCCGTACTTCCATACTTCGTTTACAATGCCATCCCATTGGTAACTTCCCCCTTATCCGCCCCAACCATTCTCCTCCAGCCACGTCTCCATCAACACCATAAAGTCCCATTCATCTAACCCTGTTCAGAACTCTTCGTCCTTACCCCCCAACCCCGCTACATTCCAGAAACCCAGCTTGAATTCCGTATCCCTCTTTTTCCCCCTCACTTCTTCTCCCCACTCTGTTCCCTCCTTACTCGTTTCCCTGCTCCTCCAGCCAATTTTCCTCCACTTCGTCCCACCTTCTCATCCTTCCATTCACCCACATTCTCATATATCCAACCTGTACGTGCTTACCCTTCATCCTTTCCTTCTCTGCTTCCCTTTCTATTTACCGTCTTGTCCTCCTCTCCTCTTCCATAAAATCGTCATCTACCCTTTCTTTTCGTCCCCTTAGCTTTCTCCTCTCTCCCATCACCTACCTTTTCCGCTCCCAGTTGACCATCCTCACCAAAACCATTCCACTCCCTACCTTTCCCGCCTTCCCTATCTTAATTATTTCTTTCACTCCCACAACCTTTAGACCCATCTTCCCCCAAACCCTTTTCACCTCCCCTTCCATGTCATTACCCTCCGTCTTCATCCCTCTTATTATCAAGTTATTTCTCCTCTCTTCCTTTTCCTTCCTACCCTGCTTCAACTCCATTCTCCTTATTCTCTCCCCAACCTCCTCAACTTCTTCTTCTCGCGATTCACCTCCCCCATCTCTTCCCCCTCCTTCTTTTTCCCATCTCTCCAGCTTCCCTACCATTTCCTCGACCTTCTCCGTCATCCCTTCTACCCTTTCCATTCTTTTTTCCATATTTTCGCTCCTTACCCCTTCCTCTCTAAACTTTTCCTCCCACTTTTTCCTTTCATTTCTCCAATCCTCCATCTTCATCCTCCTGTCCTCCCTCTCTGTCTTCATTTCTTCCTTCATCTCCCTTATCATCTTCATTTCCTCCCTGAGTTCCCTCAACACCTTCATGTCTTCCTTCACCCTTTCCTTCATCTCCCTTATCTCCTTCACTCTGCGTTCATCTCCTTTATCTCCTTCATCTCTACCTTCAACTCCATTATCTCTCCCATCAAATTTCTTATCGTCTCCAACATCTCCCCCACACTTTCCGCATCTTTACCCTTTTCCTTCGGCGACCTCTTAGTCACCGCACTTTTTTTGAACACCGACTTTTCTAATTCGCCCCCCCTTCCCCCTCCTCTTCCCTACCCCTTTTTCCCCACATAATCTCCAAACTGCCGAAACCGCTACTTCCTAAACTGCTACCACTATCCAATCTCGCTGTTTCCACCTTTGGCGTTCTCCCCACTCTTTTATCCTCCACCTTCCCTTCTCCCCTTCCCCTCCCTTGCCCTCACCACCTACAACACTCATTTTCCCCTCTTCCGTGCCTCTCTCTTTCCTCCACTATCTCCACTCCAGTCTTCTTCCCTATACAAAATTCCTGCTGTCCTTTAACGTGTTTTCCTACTTCCTCTATCCCGCACTAGGTCGCGACACCTGTATCTCCTTTTCACTCTTACCGCGCGCCTACCTCGCTTACCACGATCGCCTCACCAACCTAACCTCCAAACTCCCCTCTACTATCCACCTTATTCTCCCTTCCAGGCCTTCTTTTCCTCTTACCCTTTCTACCTCCCTTTCCCTTACGCCTCACGCACTCTTTTCACCACACCTTCTTTCCACATGCACACCTTAAACCCTCCACTCTCTTTCACAATTACTCTCACCGCTGTACACACTTCACTCTCTCATGCAACCGGAAACGGAAGTCCTCACTTGGTTATATGATTTATTTCTATTGTCTAGAAACCTTGAGTTGCTTGTTTGCTCGTTCCCAAATTCTCT
The DNA here is from genome assembly GCA_913789915.3 of Sphecodes monilicornis. Taxonomy (NCBI): domain Eukaryota; kingdom Metazoa; phylum Arthropoda; class Insecta; order Hymenoptera; family Halictidae; genus Sphecodes; species Sphecodes monilicornis. The sequence goes on along the minus strand of OU565293.1, from coordinate 986,335 downwards.
CGTGTTACATTTTTTATATTGAGGATTAGTAGTTTTATTATACTTGCTTGTGTGTGAGCTAAATACTTGAGATTCGCTCTCCGCAGTGCTACTGGTACTGCTACATTTTTGATGTTCTAACATCAACTTTGATTTTATATAGTCTGCCGATTTTTCTGCGTCAGGCAGTGCATCTATTGTGTCAACTATGTGCGATAAACTTTCAGGTAGAGTCAACAATAAATAATTTAATTTGTCATCCTTACTTACGGTTTCTCCTGAATTTTGCAGTTCGTTGACTTGTTTTTCCAATGCATTGAAAAATTCGATTGGATTTTCATCTTCTTTCATCTTCATGTCTAAAAGTTTCCTTTTGCATAATAACCTTACCGCACTGCCTTTCACAAGATATATCTCGTCCAATTTCTCGATCATTTTCTTTGCCGAGTTTTCAGTTATTATCATTTCCAGTTGGGTGTCTGTTACATTGTTAACTATGTAGTTTTTTGCTTTAATTTCCTTTTTGATCCAATCAGCATCCCTAATTTCATTTGGCTTCTCCTCATTTTCTATTACTTCGTAACACTTTTTCATTTCCAAAAATAATTTTAATCTGAATTTCCATTTATCGTAATGCATGCCATTAAATACTTGTAACGCAAATTCTTCCTTTCTTGTTTCCATCTTGTGTTTCCGTAGTAGATTTATCTCAATTTTTCATCCGTCTTATCCTTTTCAATCTTTCATAGAACCACGGACCTCTGCTACCATGTTAAATAACTTGTAGACGGACTTTAATTTTATTATATATTTATTTAATGGAATCATAATCTTATATTTAATAATGGCAACTTATATATTAATCCTTAATCACTAGGGAAAACGGTCTGCACGTGCTAATACATTTTTGTACCTCGTTTTTCATTCGCACACGCATTCCAACCACACACACACCAGCGCTCTCTCTTTCCTTGCATACCTTTTACGCACCATCAGGCCAACTCACATCGAGTACTAAAATCACATTTCCAACAGGTTTGGTAATCCGGCTGGCACGTATGCGTGAAATAATAAACATGTACGAAAACAAAATGCGGAACGCTGTAAGAGTAGTAGGGCCGTCCGTTAGGCCGGCCCTCCTTGTCTCACGGCGACCTAACCCTAAACCAACTCGGGCTATACCTTCTTTTTGACATCCTGTATATGATTTTGTATATTTTAATTACTGTTCAGTGACAACTTGTGCTAATTCAAGCCTGAAAGTTATCTTGTTTGAAAGAATTGCGTGTTTATGCCACGTTTTGGCGGTAAAGTAGAAGATTTTATGCCGATAAGGTAGAATATTTTATGTCGGTAAGGTAGATAATGATAACGATTTTTTGCGAGACGGCAAAAATCCTTTTGGGAAACACGTTTTTAATGTAAAATAAGGCTATGTACAAAACGTCAATCCGATTTGACCGTTTTTCGGAAGTATAGTCCAAAGTGGTACAATGCTACTTAAATTGCATTTCGCTCTTGGAGAGAATCTACTATGGTTAAAATTATTAAATATATTGGTTCCTCTATCGATATTTAAGTACCAGCATCTAGATAAACATTAATGATGAGCGTATAGATTAGCGTATTAATACTTAGACTCAGGTTTTCGTTGAATCACACTGATAGTATTATAGTAGAACCTCGATTACCCAAACCTCAGATGGTGGAATTTTCTGGTACCAGAATGAGTTTCACATTTGTACTATTCGATATAAAGTGGTCCTTATGCAACACAATTCATTGCATAAAACGATAAGAACTTCGTCTAACACTGTGCTCAAGTGATCGTTCTATTATATTATACAATCATCCATGTTTCATTGATTAGTTCGGTCAACCGAGGTTCTACTGTACTTACGGAATATTGTAATCAAAATAATATCATGAAAGGGTATAGCCAGATAAGATGGTGAAAAGTGCCCTTCAACCGAATGATATCGCGGATAGGTTATCCGATAAGGCATAAAAAAGACATACTATGTTAAATTTTAACCCTATATCTCGGTAGTTATGGAGTAAAACTGAAAAATCAGTTTTTGGCCTATTTTTCCTAGTTAACGATGTTTAGAAATTCTGAAAAGAACCTGACACATGTCAAGCACCCGAATACATACTCTGCAATTAGTTCTAGATTTATAAATTGAAAATCCCTCCTGTAAAACATCAAAAACCTCGAAAAAATGCAGATTTCACATGCAAGTTCTAAAGTGACTATTTTTATATTTTTACAGTACCGATATATTATTATAAGTATCGTTTATAAATTTTTCAGGTTTCTCAGTTTGGTGCGCCGTTGTTAAAAAAATAAAAACCGATTTTATCGACGTTTTTTCCGTGAAAAACTAAGCCAACCTCCAAATTGTTACATTTTATTTATTATTGTGCTTTAAAAGAATAAAGGTATGCTCGTGGTGGAAAAAATGAATATTGAAAACCCCTGTGTCAATCTTTGGTGTAAGTATCTTTGTTGAAAGAGAAATGAGAGGGGAAGTGAAACACTGACGTAGGTGCGAAACGACACAGAATAGTTTATTGAACTACGAAGCTACACGACGGATCGAACCGGGCTCGCTCAGGCACGAATGACGGAAATCTTCCTGCAGGGGCCGCGACGGAAATCTTGAGACGGCACGTAAACGTGTGTCGCCCGCGACGGAAATGCGCACAACGAAGGAGATTTTGCCGCGAAATGGAGGGCGCGACCGCGAGATTGGAGCGAGGACGAGGACGATGTCGGAAAACGCAGCGTGGTAGAACAACTGCACGTCGAGCACACTGACCGCTCAGGAAAAAGCTCTTCAATGCTTGCTTTCGAAAGCGCAGGCAGAGAAGAGTGATTCGAGAGAGCAAACGAGAGAGCACACGAATGAGAAAATGCGCGAAGCGATAGACCGTGAGAAACACTAGCCGAGAATAGCGCGAAGAAATACAATGAAAACTGTAGCGGATACAAGCGCGAAGAGAGCGAGAAGAGACCGAGTCGCCAAGGGAAGGACCTTAAAGAGGTTCTCGCCGGCGAGCGTGGTTTGTCGTGGTTGGCTCACGCCAGATCGTATGATCCTTGTTATTCGATAAATTTGAAGCATTCAAGCCGTGGAATTTGGCCGGTACAAACACCCGCTGTTGCTACGCCGCCGAGCAACGACAACACGCGGTTTGAACTGCGTATCTAAATAAACGCAAGAACCGCTCGACGACATTGTCGCTGGTCGAACAATAGCCGCAGAATTCCATGGCTTGAATTCGGAATAATCTTAAAATTAACTAAACTCTAACTTAGGACTAGCATTTTTTATTTACATTATTTACAAGTGGCAGTTGCACCTTATTAGAATTGCATCACAGTTGGTTTGCGTCGAAAAAAAACTTAAGCCTAAGGATAAGCTATGTCCTAGGCTGTCGTTGGAGTCTATCCGATCTCGCAGATTTTTTATATGGGCATCGTCCATTGTGAGCCACCAGTATTTTTATATGTTGAGTCTATGGCAGTCGAGGTGGTCCTATTTAGGTGTCGCGTGCGAGAATTTGAATTTGGCCTTCTTAGTGACGAAATCAAGGTGGTGGTACACTATCGTTTTATTTGCCTTATTTCGTCTCCAGTGGTAGATTATGTTGAAATTGTCCGTGTTTTGAATTAGACCGGTTTTTTCGCAGTAGATAAATGATTGGGGTGTGGTATAGCCGGTGGAGAGTTATCTTTGTGTGATAGCTGGGTCTTGTTGGGATAGGGAACGGATTATTTCGTTGTCTATGGACGTGAGCTTGCTGAAGTAGTTTCTGTTTATTGCGTTCTATAGAGTTTGAGGCAGGCTGGTTTTATGTTCTAGGATGTCTGTAAGAGTAGGGTTGGTGGCTTTGTTTGTGTTGCTGAAGTGAGTCAATGTGTTACCTGAAGCTCGGTACGTGTTAAAATCATTTTTAACGTTTTCGGCTCTTCGATCAATTATTTTCTTGAAAGGTGTGTTTGTGTTGAAATATCTGGGAGAGTTTACTGATTCAAACTAAGCGTCAAGGATGCTTAGTTTATCGGGGGGGGGGGGGGGGAAATGTAGTTGTCTTTGGATATTTTAATGTTAGCTAGATCGCAGTTACTCCTATGCAGAATGGAGTTACAGTTTTGCAGGATATGTGGTTCCCGATGTCGGCGAGTTGCTTGTGCCGGATCATAGCGTTGATTCTGGGGAAGAAGGTGTTAAAGTCTCCGTAGTCAATTTTCTTTGTCACGTTGGCCCAGAATCGTTCTACCGAGCTTTGGAATTCAGATTGGAGGATTTTGGAGGTGTGTTGAAAAGATGATTTGATGTCTCGTGAAAATGGTTGGCGAAGGTACGGATTGGTGCGGTGGTGCGGAGGTCATGTAGTAAGGATACAAGGAAGCTCTTGGTTTTTTGGAGTTTAAGGATTTTTCTGTTAAGGTATTTTTGTATGTTGTTGCACCGTATAATTTTTGGGACCAGTTTGGAGATAGCGGACGAAATTGTGTTTTGGAATGTCTGGAGATGTTTATCAATTTCAGGAATTGATAGGTTGCGGTTGCTTGGGATCTTGTTGTTATATGTTTTGGCTAAGGTATTTGAGAAATGTTGCCAATTAGGGTGGCCGAGCCTTTGGCATTTCTTACACTGGAAGAGGGGCGGTTTCCTGAGCTGCTCCCATCTGATCCTCTGGTGAGCCAGTACTTTGATTTCGTATAGTTCTTTGGTGTTGCTGTCGGGTGACACCTGAATAAGGTGGTAGTATCGGTTCGGTTGGTTTCTGTCGAAGCAGAAACGGAAGAGTCTTATTACGTTGATGTCAGGGATTTGGTGGTCCATGATTTCCTTCACGATTTCTTCTTCTGTGAAATCACCTTTAATGACTTTGATTAGAATTGATTTGGGCCTGATAGTCTTCGGCGTGAATGTATAATGCTGGATGTTCTGCTCTCTGAGTCTGTTGGTTGTAGTTTGGTGGTGGTCCATGCTGTTGAGGTAGTTGGTGTGGTTTTCTTTGACCATTTCTTTGATCGTGTATGCTTCGTACAGGATGTTTAGGTTTGCGACTACGGAGATAAGTGAGTTCGGGTCCGATTTTGTTGTGTATATGGGTAACGGTCTCACAGTTTTTCCTACTCTTTAGCTGTTGGAGTTTTCTTCGGTGTTTGTGTTCTGCACTGTTTCCATGTCATCCTTATTGATTAAAGAGAAGAAGCGGTTATCGCTGTTATTGTCGGTCTTGTTTAACTGAATGTTGTCTATGGATGTTGGTTTGCAGGTTTTTTGGGGGTTTCCTATCCTACGATTGACAAAGTAGGGGTTTCTTTTACCGGTGTGGTTGTGGATTCGTCCGTCTGTAGCGCTAGCGTATCTTTTTTGCAAGCAGCTTTTAGGTTAGGAGTAACCTTATGCTTGGCACCGCTCGCCTTGTTTTCTTTTAGAAATTGGATGTAAAACCGATCAAGTTGAAGGGAGTGAAGCTTGGGGGCCTTCATTTCCCTAGATCTGATAAGGAGATCATCTTCCTCATTTTCCTTGTCGGAAAGATCCGGCGAGATGCAACGCTTGGCGCCTTGTACGTTTGGCGTCCCTGATGGCATCATCACATATACAAGATAATTAGTGCCGGATCCGGGTGGACCAGGGTCGATAATTGTCTCCTACACCATTCAGCACTGTGACAATCCCACTGGGGCTGTTTGCCGATTAAATCGAATCGATAGTACTATTAAAACAACACAGTGTATGCGCACTCGGCCGGACGCGACATTATCTTGACAGCGTCCATGACCAGTCACTCGAGCGCCTAACCGGTTGACCCAACCGAGCTGTTGGAAACATGGTTAATTTCAATTATTTTTGTAAAATGTTCGAGGTTTATCAATGTCCAATAGGCTTACATAATAAATAAAATGTAACAATTTAAAGGTTAGCTTAGTTTTTCACGGAAAAAAACTTCGAAAAAATTGGTTTTTATTATTTTTTTTAACAACGTCAAACCAAACTGAAAAATCTGAAAAAATTCAGAAACGATACTTATAATAATATATCGGTACTGTAAAAATATAAAGATAGTCACTCTAGAACTTGCATGTGAAATCTGCATTTTTTCGAAGTTTTTGATGTTTTACAGGCGGGTTTTTCAATTTAAAAATCTAGAACTAATTGTAGAGTATGTATTCTAAACATCGTTAACCAGGGAAAATAGGCCAAAAACTGATTTTTCAATTTTACCCGGTAACTCCCGATCGATATATTGGGTTAAAATTTTACACAGTATGTTTTTTATGCCCTCTCGAATGACCTATCCACGATATGATTCGGCTCAAGGGCACTTTTGACCATCTTATCCGGTATACCCTTCCAACAATTAAAGAGACCAACAACATTGGTTATAATTTTCAAATGTTTATAATTATGATATCACAATGTAATCAACATATCTTAATTTCTTGTAGGAACTCCCAGTTTAACTGCAACAACTGCTTTATTAATAGATGTTGTAAATAGTAATGACAAGCCTCCATACTTCACGCCAGAGACACAGCGTGCTGAAGTTACAGAAGACACGCCCATCGGTACAGTTTTTACGTCACTTAAAGCTACAGATCCTGATAGTGCTAATATGGAAGCATTAAATTTTGCCATTTCGGAACCTATCACAGCCATTGACAGAAACGGACAGAAGGTCAATGACAGTAAATCTTTCAAGGTATAGCAATAAATGCAATGTGATAATAATAATAATAATAATAATAATAATAATAATTGTATTTCCGTCCATACATTTACATCGAAGTATTTGTAACTTGTTCGCCTCTGTCGTGAATATCACTCGTTCGTTTTGGTACGTTTGTTTGTAATCTATTATTAGTCTATTTCGCTTAGTTCTCTCGCCCGTTTCTCGAATCTAGCGCTAAATTCGCATACTTCTATTACTAACTTTCCTTTCAATATTTTCTCTATTTTGTCCTCCAACTACTGCTCTGTCTGCAAATTGTCAATCCACGTTTTAACTCCCTCATTCCATTCCTCTTTTATCCCTTGATAATTTCAGATGTGCTATATTATCTCTTATGCGTGTTTGCACAACCTGCACCATCTAAATACTATGTATTCTCTATCTTTATACCATCTTTTCCCGTCATTTTGCGGAAAAAGACTACCTTGCTTCTGCTTTCTGAATGTCCCCTCTAATGTGGTTGGTTTCTATGCTCAGCCATATTTAGTTCACTCTATTCCCTATCTTCGAGTTTCGCGGACAGCCTATCTCCTAAGTCGACTTCCTTTTACCTCCTTATCCTTTTCCACTGCTTCTTTTTATTCTTGTATTAATGTTTTTCCCTTTGAGAATGCAGCATCCCTTGCCTTGTCATAAAGGGAGAGAACTTTTTAACTAGTTTCACTACATGGGTCTATGTTTCTCTCTCTGCTTGCATTTGCTTCTCACAGGTGTCGCTGAAGGATATTTCATACATCCTTTGCTACACTTTCCTTTTCCGACTTCTTCACCTTAACCTTACTTCTTTCCGTATTTGCACACTCTTAAGTATACCTATGCGCTATAGTTTCTCTCTACTGCCTTCACTTGTTCTGCTATGTCACGCTTTGTTCTGGCTCTGTTAGGTATTTATTTGTCACATTACGCCTTTCCTGCAGGATTAAATACACCCAGATAGCCATAACATAGCAGAAAACCAGCAGGCAGCAGATTGCCGGCAGACGTTAGTCAAAATCTAACATGAAAGACTGTTATCTAGCGACGATATTAGTGACTTAGTAGCATGATTTGACTTCTCCATTTCTTTGATAGGGAACGCGCATATAGAATTACACATTTAAATGAGCTCTTTGACGCTAGGTTTAAACTTTAAACCTAATGTTAGAAAGCTCATTACATGTATAATTCTATATGCGCGCCTTCTGTCGTATAGTCACTAAGAATATCGCTAGAAAGTATAATAGTCTTTCATGGTGTGAAGTGCACCGAGTCGATGAATCGTCTTGGTACGACGAGTGAAGGACTATCAGGACCCCGAAGGAGAGCCCACTGTATTCGATGGCGTAAGATCACCGGGTCTACCAAATGAAGAGATACCGAAAGTACTTACACCTCGTTTATTAGGACGAACACTCGATGTGCATAGCACAACGGTGTACGCGCGAAAGAGCGTATCTCTCGCCTGACGCACGCAGAAGGCTAAAGATGGCCGCTCTCCTTACTCCACATAGTGGGAAAGAGACGGCGAGTTAAATCCCTACAATGACAGATTTTGGCCAACGTCTGCCACCAATCTGTCGCCTGCGTCTGCCAGCAGACTCTGTCGGCAGGTTGGCTGAACAGATGGATATGGAATTGGTGCCAACGTTACACATAACGTTTGCATACTGGGCAATTATTATTTCGGAACTACTCCTTCTCTGCCAATAAATGCAATGTTTGATATTTTATTAATTATTATTTAAACAGAATAAAGTGTAAGTCATTTCATTCAATATATGTATCACTTTGTTCGAATATTTTTTTTCATACATTAAGTCATATCATTAAAAGCAGCAGAGACTGTAAAATCTACTTAAAAGGGGGGCCTGTTAATAAATATAAGAAGTGCCATCGTAAACTGTTTCATAGAAAGTGTTCATGTTTCAGGACTTCTTTGCAGTCGATCGTGCAACCGGTCAAGTGTCAGTCGTCAGACCTCTAGACCGTGATGTCGCAGCAACAGTAAGCATCACTATAGTTGTTAGTGACACAACAGCGCCCACATTACAACAAGGAAGAGGTACACATTAATAAATATATATATATAATAAATTAACAATTTATGACAATTCTTTTACTTTTATAAATTAATTTGCTTTATTGTCGATTATATTCATTTACAACTAGTTTATTACTTTAGATTGCAAAAAGTAAGTGTACAAAAGCACCAAATATAATTTCGTGATTATGACTTGCTTGTTCTTTTGATGGCAGGAAAATTGATCTGAGACGAGTAAGAACGAAAAACATTGACAAATTCACTTTTTGTGTAAATGTTTATTATATTCATACATTTGGTTATGGTATAGCTGTATGAAATTTATTCACTTATTCAGATGAAACAATTCGCACGATACCATAAAATACTGTTTGTACTTGACATTTTCTTCCAACGTTGAACAGGTACCCTAATAGTTACTATTATTGACGTGAATCACATGGCACCAGAATTTTTGAAACCATGGACAAGAGAAAATCCACGGTATCTAATAGAAATGCAAGAGGAACAACCAACGGGAGCGGTTGTAGGAGCGTTTACAGCAGTAGATGCAGACAGCAACATAGCAGGATACGCTATCGACCCTCCGAGTCCTTATTTCAACATAGATAATGTCACAGGTTTGTTACACAATAACGAGCGAAGGTAGACATAAGACATATTCTTAGTAGCATAAAAGACTTCAGTTAACAGTTTTATATTTTTGGGTCGATCTGATTCTTTACACGTTCGCAAGTCCGTATCGTAAAAATATTACAGCGATACAGCCAAATATAAAATGAAATTTTCTTTTCTAAGATTAGTAGATCACGAGGTTCTGATCCAGACCAGCCATAATCATTTCATAAACTTTTAAAACGTGTACGGCTCCCCAAAATTTCGGGTACGGGCCGGGTTGGGATTCCCAAAGTGTGCAATCCTCGGATACCCGAAGCTGCAGTCGAATAGAATCAAGTTTAAAGATCCCAAAAATTTGTAATCACATGAATATGCCGCTTTCTCACGACCTTCCAATATAATTTTGCACTTCAACTTTTCGGGAACTTGACATTTCGGGTACCTTCATCCCTCTAAAAATCAGGCAACCTAGTCCTCTCGACATTGACACACCTTATGTCAATAGTCAGAGTCGATAGTCAGAACTGCTTATCCCACTGACATTTATATAATACATTGTTAAATTCTTTTTCTTTTAAATTACAATGCTAGTGTAAGAAAATATAGCGATTTATTCTTCAAAAATCTTGACAACGATGATATTTACGAAAAGGGTATAGCCGGATAAGATAGTGAAAAATGCCGTTGTATTAAATTAAAAGGCTAATTAACCATTCGATGAGACATCAAGAAAAAACATGTTGTGTACAATTTTAACCCTATATATTGTATCTCGACCGGAAGGGTACTGTGGTTCGAGGTTTCAGTTCAATGAATATCACTTGTATGCGAGGTTGATGTTTTTAATGACAATGTACAAATCGTTTATGCCGACTCCGCTGAACTCGACTCTTCGGCGTATCTTTTCGAACTCTCCCCGCTTCGTCTTTTATCCCGAGTTTGCCCTGGTAAAATTCCTAAACACCCTGATTGGCTAACCACGCATTGGGTCCTTCCAATCAGGGTTATTCGTTTTTCCGTCTCACCGCCTATTCCTTACGCCCTTAGCGTGCTTGTTCTCGGAACGGCGAGGTGATCGGAGGGGATGAATTTATCGTGGGACTTTCCTTCGGGCCACCCGCGCCGGTCCCCGTGGCGTTAGACCGATGAGTCCGCCTCGAGTGCCCTTAAGCTAATCCCCTAATTTACGACGGTCTCTGTTTACTATTGAGGACTTTCGGAAAAACTCTACTAAACATGCGACGGCAAAAATCTGGAAATTGTCGACTCAAAAATAGTTTCGTCGAACGAGAGTCGTAAATTACGTTGGCCGTTTGCACGAAAGAAAAAACTTTCTCTCGTATGTACGACCGGACGCTGCAGGTACTAATAGGCTTAAATGGAAAAGAGTAGTTTTTGGCCTGTTTTGCCTACTTTGTTATATGCGAAAATTCTGAAAAACCCAAACTGATGTCAAATACTGAGATACGTATACTGTAATGAATTCAGATTTTTAAGTAGAACATCCTGATTGTACAAAATCAAACACCCCCCCCCCCCCCCCCCCCAAATCGGAAAATGCAGATTTCGCATTGAAGTTGAAGAGCGATATCATTTATGTCTTTACAGTATCAGTTGTGACGTTGGCCCTTTTTCCCACATTTCCCGATGACAAGAGAATGGGTCCAACTTTGGGATTTTATAGGCTCGGACACCAGCCCTCGGCCGGCCGCACGGACGAGGTCCACGCGGTACAAAAACGTGACTCGAGAGCTCGGTATCGATAACGACAAAATGTGTTCGGGCGCCAGGCACCGGAAGGGTGCCACGCGAAACGAGACGATTTTCCGCGTGCGGGAATCGGGCATTCAAGTCCTCGAGTTTATTGTTACAGTTATATTGCAGTTACCGGCCAACGAAATTGTTGACAGAGAAAGACAGAAGATAGATTGAAGTGAGACGCCAAACTATAAAGACGTGTCACGAAATCAACCGTATAGTTAATAATAAATAAGAGTTTTGTTACGAGTTATTAGTAGTTACGAGTTATTATAATGGACATGCCGTCGGGACACACACTGCGGAAGGGTCGCAACAATATTCTGTCTAAACGCCCTTAAGACGACACGAGACCCGAACACGAGGCGAGACGCGCCTCGGCACATACGAAATCGAGGACGAGAAGGGATGCGTGTCGTCCTTGAGCGAAACAATACGAGCCACCTCGCGAAATATGACGAGAAGGATCACTTAGTCGTCTCAACGTCTCTCGTGGGTAGATTTTAAGCCCTTTCTTCCTTTGCGACTTGGCACACGCGGAACGATACCACTTGCAAAAACGAAGAGCGTTACAAACTACTTTGTCGGTACGGGAGCTAACGCGAAAGTGATCCTTCGCGGGTTCCGTAACTACGATCTAACCGGCTATCCCCACCTTACTCATTACCCTGTTTGCCTAATTGGTCGGTGTCTCCCACGGATGGTCTCTGGCCCCAGACTGCATCCGAATTTTCAATAACGATCGCCCCTTGGCGACCGGGGCGTCAAAGACGGTCCCAGGGCGCTTCCACACCACTCACGCATATGGAACCCTTCCCGCGATGTGAGACGACGTCAGGACCTTTCTGGTGGAGTTCTTTTCGGGAAAGTCTGGTATCGGTGGGGTTCCAGGCCTGTGTCGTCTAGGGGTTGCTCAGGCCGTGCGCGTTTGCGGCCTCTTTCTTCTACCCGTGTACACGGGACGCTTTGGGTGGCCAGTAAGTCGCAAAGAGAGATCCCACGAAGCTGTACATACTGTAGGTATGTACCAGCGGAAGGGCTGGTCGTGCACGGGGTACGTCCTAAAACTTGGCCGTTCTCGGCGCGCGCAATTTAAATTAGCCGCCAGTCGCTTATTCAAGCGCAATTTCCTCGGCGAGCACTCTCGAATTTCGCGAGTATTTGTCTGCAACGCCAGAGGGACGAGATTTGAAGTGTTTCTTGCTTCGCAAGTAACTGTAAAGTTCAAATACTTCATTATGTTTATTTTTAATGTGTTTTATATACGAGAATACACTATAAACCTTCAAACCAGTGGGTTATCAAATCATTTCGACGAAAAAATGATAATTTCATTGGTTTTGAAGTGAAATGAATTCATTCATTTGAAAAAAAATCTTTTCCGCGCGTGGTATTGGAAAAACCACAATTTTCTTGAAATTGTGCAAGTTTAACGAATTTTTTCAAGGTTAAAAAACGTTCGTACCACAATCTCCATAATTATTCCATATTCTGCGAAGTTTCAGCTGTCATTTAAAAAAAATTTCATAGCTCTATCTCATTTCCATCGAAAGTTCTTTGATTTTGACACAGAATTCATCGTTTTGTCCCACTATGGGGCGGTCCGCTCCATACGATTTGCGGCTTATGCCGCCGAAGTTGACGGAAAAGTGACGTCGCAGCAAAGTCACACAGTGTATAGATATAAGTACTGTTCATGAATTTTCTTCCGATTTTTGGTAAGATAAGCCATGGTAAAAAAAGTCAAAGTCGCATTTATCGACGTTTCTCCAGTGAAAAACTAATGTAAAATTAATGTTTTTACATTGAATGTATTCTGTATGTACATTGTAACGGTTTGGTTTATCGCGGTGGCGATAGTTCGGTCTTGACGACGTTCCTCCTCGTTACCGATTAGCTCGTCGAGCCAGGGTTCGCGACGAGGAGAACTGTCGGCGTGGAGCGGAGAGGTTAAGGTGCGGTGAATAAATACACGTGCTGGTTTAGTTAATAAACGAACTGCCGTTCGCGGTATCGGTGTTCGCATCGCGGAGGATCGGTGCGGACCTGGTGGAAATCGCGGAGTCGCGGTGGTCGACGAGCATGGGACGCCCTGCTCGGAGACGGTCGGGGGGGGGGGGGGAGAACTGGGTACTCCCTGTTCGTTGTCGCAGTAGTCGGTGAGCGAGGGACGCCCCGCTCGGATGGGTTTTGGGGAGGAGACGAGCAGGGTACTCCCTGATCGGTGCGGTGGATGAGGAGGGGAACAGGGTACTCCCTGTTCGCGTTAGGACGGTGCGGTGGGGTGCGGAACAACTTACGGTTGTTTACTCCGGTCGGTGACGGTTTGCGTCGGTGATGGTAATCGTTGGTTGGCGGTGTGTGTATTTGCGAGATGTCGTGATGGTATCAGAGGACAGGTAAGGTATGTTAGACGGTCCGGATTCAGGTCGGTTTCTCAGAGCGGTCCGGATTCCAGTGTATTAACGAATCCGTGCACCGGGTTATATGTACGCGACGGTTCCTCTCTAGCGGCGAGAATCGCGATACGCGTCGTGGCCATCTGGTGGAGGCGCGCGTGACTAGCGGTGCGGTGCGGTTACGGCTTCGTAACAGACAAGGTCTGTTACAACATTAGCACCATTGAACATCTATCAACTCACAAAATCGACTCTTTTCCAATCCAGCCCATTACTACCTTTCCGGACGAGATAGAGGGTTCAAATTTTATGCAACGTAGTTTTTTTCTTAATGCGCTGTCAAATGGCGCATTAATCTTTTAATTTGGTACAATGACATGTTTCACCATCTTATACTGCTGTACCCTTTCTTTTCGAAAAGGAAATCCATAATTCTATTTTTAAATACTTCTTCCACTAATTTATGTTAATTGGATGAGATGGTAATCCTCTATACTTGAACAAATATATGTAAATTTATAAATAGCTGATAAAATATTACATTCCTCACAGGAATTGTGCGGACTAGCCAAGTAATAGATTACGAAGAAACGAAACAGTTGGAATTTCAAGTAATTGCGTATGACTCCGGCGTGCCTCAGTTAACAGCAACAGCAAAAGTTACAGTCATCATCATAAACGTCAATGACCAAGATCCCAAATTTGAAAAGGAATTTTACAATGTCTCTGTAAATGAAAATTCGCCGGCAGGGACACACGTTACAATTGTGAAAGCGATAGATGGAGATGAGGGACTCTTCGGAGAAGTCAGTTACAGTCTCATTGGCGAGCATGCTGCCGATTTTAATATAGGTAAACTAGTTTTGTACAAGATTAAATAATTACTAAATAATTGTTTGTCGCAGTAATTTCAGACTCGGAAATATTGAATATTTTTTCAATCATCTCGTATTATGTGTTATTATAAAAAACAATAGAAAATAGTATTTGTATACTGACCAGGATTACTTTTAATTAGTTCTTTGAATTGTTTGAAGAGACAGCGTTAAATTCGCATAAATTGCATCAAATTGTTCTAAAATATTTTACATTTCAAGTTACAAAGCAAAATCATTATGCAATTTTAGTATATATTGTCACAATATATAGTTAGTTCTATTAAATATTTGCTTATACGTATTACAGGCCATGAAACCGGAGAAATTACTGTTGGTGTTGCGGCTGTTCTGGACAGAGAAATGACACCCGAAGTCACGATAACTGTAATGGCAAGTGACGGGGCCCATGTAAACTCTCGTCGAAGTATAACTGCTCCAGTGTTCGTAAAGCTTATCGACGTCAATGACAATCGACCAATATTTTCGCAACATAGTTACAGAGCTTCTGTAGCTGAAAATTTGCCTGTCAATCCTCCTGCCCCAATTTTACAAGTCAGTGAATTCATTTAAGTCTGGTTTAATACTTCTCAACACTTTATCTTTCCGTTTTTAAAGTTTCCTCAAAATGACTGCATTAACATCTAGGTTGAACAAATTTTGCTTATGCTTATTTTACAAATAGCAAGACGTAAATGATCACAAATTGAACAATCAGTTATTGCTGTAGTCAACTGATATCTAGTTTTTATATTACTTGGAAATATGCAACCTCTAAATAATTTTCTTATTTTTCTTCAAAATATGCAGCCTTTAAATAACTAACATATAATATTTATGTGATTAGGTGAGAGCAGTAGACCACGATGAAGGAATTAATGGAGAAGTTTGGTATACTATAACCAGCGGTAACGAAAACGAATCATTTTCATTAAATCATGAAACAGGTATTTTGTATCCTGGAGCAGCCCTTCTTGGTAGAGCTGGATCTTACAGGATCAAAGTAGAAGCAAGGGATGGTGCCGGTAGCGGTCCTCATTCAGACGAATGTAACGTTGATATACGAGTAACCCCAGTAAATCAACACAAACCGCGATTTGTTTTACCAGAATTAACAAATGCTACTGTTGAAGTTCCTGAAGTAAGTACTACAATTCTATAATTTTTAGATAAGTGGCGCTTCAGTGCAATTTTGTCGATGTATAACCTTGAAATGACCTTGATCCTCGAAAATTAAAGTTTTATCTAGAACTGATGTCGAATATCTTCGGCCACGACTCCTGAGCCTATGAATGCGAAGAAAATATTTTTTATTACACTAAGAATATCGATCAACAGATGTGTGTATGTGTTAACTGTTAAAACAACACTCACGTTCTCTTAAGTTATCATCAGAGATGTTCAAAATGGCGTCCTTCTACGTTGATACATTTTCTGAAACGTGCAATGACCGACTGTACAGATCTTTCAATTGTTTCGACATTAATATCAGCACAAGCTCTAACTATTCGGTTCTTCGTACCCTCTGGTGTAGTTGGTCGTTCATTATAAACGTTTGTTTCCATTTCCCCCACAAAAAAAGTCCATTGGTGTGAGGTCTGGTGAACGCGGTGGCCATCCTACAACTCCGGTACGACTAATCCATCGATTTGGAAATTTGAAATCCAAAATTTGTTTGACAAGGCGTGTCGAATGAGCCGGACAACCGTCATGCTGATACCACATTCTTAACACTAGATTTCCCAAGGAAGTCATTTTGACTACTTTTTAATTTCAATTAGAAGAAGAGTCGATCACCAATGATGAAAATGAAAGTGTCATCAATATGCCCAGGAAAAGTAAATTTTTTTTCTTGTTAATATTTACTAATAACTTGTTATATAACTGTAAATAATATAAAAAATATTAAAAATTAATTTTAAACTTTCTTTACACATTAGTTATTCTTTCACAGTGCAGTCATTTTGACTGCTTTTGGGCAATATAGGTATATACTAAGTTTCAGTCTTTCTAGTGTTAAACGGATATCTATTAGTACATCATGAACAAGCATCTGTAGCTCATTTTGCAAGATTGTTGCATACTTTTCTCCATTTAAAGTACCGTTTATGAAATAAAGACCAATTATTTGATTATTTAATATGCCACACCAGACATTTACACTTCACGGTCTTTGTTTATCCACTAATCTTAGCCAGCGTGGATTGTCAGTTGACCAATAATGCATGTTTCTTAGATTTAGCTGTCCATGGTTGGTGAAAGACGTTTCATCAATAAATAGTACTCTTTTAAAAAATGATTCGCCACTTTCGTATTGTTGCAAACCCCGCCGTGAAAAATTCATACGATTTACAAAATCTGTTCCGTGAAGGGATGAAATTAGGGATTCACGCTCGAGTTGTTTTAAACTCATATGTGGAGTTTCGTCAACTTTATCGACAATAATTATTTTGTTTCTTTCGTTCGTAACAATTCTGGTTCTTACACGCTTTTTCACAACAGTACCACGAAAATGACTGATCAACTTTTTATAAGTAGAAAGTGATGGACAATTACGGTCTGGAAATTTATCTTTATGCATTCGAACTGCTTGCTTTAAACAATTATCAGCTTTACCGTAAATGAATACCATATCAACTTTCTCTTGCATTGAGTAATTCATTTCAAACAGCACGTCGATACACGGATAGATAAATTGAAACTGATCGGAATTTCAAATCGTTAGGTACCATTAGAATTGCGACAGTAAACATGTTTATTTACATTCACGCTCTTCATGTAGAGTCTTGGTCAAAGCCTACGATCGCATTCATAGGTTCCGGAGTCGTGGCCGAAGATATTCGACATCAGTTCTAGGTAAAATTGTAATTTTCGAGGATCAAGGTCATTTCAAGGTCATGTTATTATACATATCTCAATGTATTTTTATATCAGTTACACGATGCAATAAAAAAAATGTAGTTATGTACCAAAAAACATCGATGACCTTGACAAATTCGAAAAAAATGACCCTCGGAAAAAAATATTCGTGTCAGATATTTGGTCCATTGACACCATGCACATTACGTAACAAATATTTTTTGCATCACAATAACCTGAAGAGATATTTAGGTGTTCTTATTTAAACGGACCACCCTGTATACAGCAATGCTGCGAAGACTACAGCAATTTTGTTATTTTATCATGAAATTTTTACCAACACACTCGTGATATTTTTCTGATTAAAATAACACTAAATATGACATAATACGATGCATATTTTCCTATGTAAATTTGTACTTTAAAACTTATTACGTCAATTAAACATGTAAATATGATCCAAATTGTATCGTGTTTGGTATCATTTTATTTCGAAAAATGTCACGAATGACTTGGTAAAAGTTTCATGAAACAATAATAAAAAACAAAAAAGCTTAGTCATTGCATTAGTTTTGGATCACCGAAATACCTGATTCGTATCATGTCATAATTTCTCAGCCGAGTCGAGCGGTCTAGCTTCTCGGCCCCTCGAGGGATATATCCTACAGTAGTAGGGATATTGTCACTACGCCAAACCTATACAGCTTTATAGCCTTCCTCACAACACCGCTGTACAGTTCGTGTGATTTATTAAGAAACATGTGAATATTTCGAAAAATATGGATGACACGAAAGAAGTTTCCAGACAAATATGTAGGGTTTTGAATTAAATATCATGCTAATATTCATTTAATTTTGCGATGACCTTGAAAAGATTTATAGTGATTAAGTTAACATTTATAAATATAAACCTCTACCTTCTATCATATATTGTTATAGCGGGCATTAAGACATTTTCAAAACACTACTTACACGTGTATTTTGCACCGATCGAAGTTACGAGGAGGTTATCCCATATATTATGGGAGCGCGTTGACAGTTGCCTGCTGTGCATGGCACAAAAAAAAGATGTTTTCAGGAGTTTCACAGCTCCTTACGTACACTATCGGTATCTCTCCTCTACAACATCGTGGAAATAGGAAATTTTCATGTCCCTTGGTGGAAAAGCATTAACACATTCTGATATTATACGTGAATTGCATATGTGTTGTAAAACAGAGAATAACAGTTATTTGTTTAATTCAGTTTTATCATTTAATTCGCATTCCATGTGAAGGCGGATCATTTTTACATACAGACACCTTCAAAGTTTGCTACTTTGAGCAATTTGTACGAAAACGACATACCTCCACAAAATAATTTATATCACTGCTATTATTAAAAATAGAAATATTTTCTTTTTTTTCGTGATCATCGCAAAAGACTGTCATTCTTCTTAAATAATTTATCATTCTATACTCAAATGTCATTTCTTAATACCAAAAAATTAGAAACATTGTTTTGCAAATTTTACCGCCCGTTCAAGTGTGACAAAATTCGTATTTTAATTCACGCAGCTTCAAAAATTTCAAATATTGAGCACGTAGAACTACTATAAAAATATGAATGATATGAAAGATTATTTCAGACACAGGGAAATAATAAAATGTTAATTTTTGAGAAACTAATATTGTCATTTCGCCGACTAAAATATTTTGCAACTTAATTAACGTTTACTGTACGCACCGTATGCAAATTTCATACAATACACATGCGAAGTAACACATGCCAATAAATAGAAACGGGTTGAACTATTCATTATTTTTGGTTCATAATGATGCTGATTATTTTTTAAACATTCTGAAATAAGGTTGACGACGTAGTTCCAAAATTACAACTTCACGTAGTAAAAGGAAGAACACGGGGAAGCGGACGCGAGATGTCATTTCATTATTATTTTACCTGAACTGTTGTTGAGATGTCGTAAAAAGGACAGTGGTTCTTCCAAGCCTGCCGGTGGATAGCGGTCGATCAGTCGATGCAGTTAAAATTAAATACCTGAATCGCCGTGTCCTTTGCCGGTCTTTTACCTGAACACAAGTTTCGAGGAACCGCAAATTAAGAAACCAAATTTCAAAGAGGAAGAATTGAATTAATACTTTCTAACAATTCTTCAAAGAAAACTATTGTATACTATGCTATGTACTAATATTAAAAATGTTGAAATTCGGCCATTCCACGCGAAATCTGACACTTTTCGGAGTAGTGTTTCAGATTTTGTTCACATTTGAGTATGTTGTAGTCTATAGTGACCTGTCAATGAATCTCGAAGGATTAAATAATGGATACTAGAAAGCTCTTCTGTAAGAAAAATCTATAATATATAATGTATAATATAATAATAATAATAATAATAATAATAATAGTAATGTATATTACAATTATATTTTTATTATTATCATTACTATATGCATATACTATTGTTCGGAATTCTGCACGAATTCCGGCAAGGAGGCGGATGACGGTCCCCTCCAAAACACTACATTACCTAGCTAAGTGATCTGGACTAAGACGTCCAGTTGGTACCTGTCGCGCTATCTATGAGTGCGACACGATACAGTTTAACTGCCGCTAATTAGCCGAATTAACGCGTTCACCTGTTGTGTCGCGAGCCGTCATCCGCCCTCCCCACTCTCTCTTCTCTCGCGACGAGGAAGATTTCCGGGCTGTCGATCGCCGGTTACCGCCACGTGTTCACGCGCCGTGTGCTCCCTGCCCGTTTTTCGGTAAATATAACGCCGCCGGAGAAACCCCGCGACATACATCGTGTACACGGACGTCCCGTAAGGGAAAATTAAAGTATCGTTTTTTTGCCTTAAAAACCAAGCGAGGACGTTATTCTTCCGACTTACGGCTCCACCTCCGGCCTCTCGTTTTCCGAAACCCACGTTGCGTCTTCCGCTCCCGACCGGTATAACACGGAGTGGACTGGAAACACTCCAGCCACCTCCTTTGCTACAGAACATTACTAGGCAGTTTAATAATTCGCAACAACTATATACATTGTTATTTCTATTATTAAGATACATTATACATTAGCGATATTAAATAAAATTTATGTAATAAATTTTACTTTTTTCCAAAAGGGCTTTTTAAATTAATTTATACAGAATGAATATACTGATAAATAATAAATAACAATAGTATAACATTCAAGTAAGCTGACATAATTGTGCGCTTATAGCCATAACGCTTACAGTCGTATACAATGTACATTTATGACAGGAACGCTTGAACGTGCTATTTTACAGATTTCTCAATTGTGAATTGACCATAGGCTCCGACGCGGCTCGCTACATAGTATGCGTGAAATGTGGCCTGCCCTTTTCACTCTGATCCAATCGGCCGCGCATTCGTACCTGAATGCGTCCAGTACTTACCGCGTCACCGTTTGGGATCTATACACAATGACGCCTTAAGAACATAAACAAATCGGTGGACACCACGCCTTTTCGGACAAAGGCCCCATGCGTCCACGACATAGGCTGTCGTTATATAGGCTGAAGAACTGTGACCGCGATCAACAGCAGATTATTATATCAGATTAGGTTAAAAGCATTTAAGTACATAGGTTCTATCAACCAAATTCTTGTCGATATTCCTCTCGTTAATTACGGGGAAAGAGATAAATCACAGAAACTAAGATTCCGTAACGTCATTGCAATATAATTACCTGAACATTCAATATTCAAAGTCCGGCTTCAGATTGTATACTTAATTTTCCACATACATACATATCTCAATAGTATATCTATGTAGCACTCAGTGACTATGATGATTTTGTTTAAGGAAGTCTCTTGTCTTTTTTAGTAATAAATTGTTATTTTGTTGTATTGTTGTATTCTGCACCTACTTCCACGAGGAACTTCGAATAGTTCTACTTTACACTCGACGTCTATAGAAAAAACATCGGTGAAATAACGTTTTAAATCATACATTTATAACATTTTTCGTATGCACCGTTCGAAATCCCGTGGACGGGATTTCGATGGGCATCCCAAGTGGTGAAGAGGGGTGCGGAAAATGCTCGGGTTTCGGTAGCAAGCGACACGATTTCAAAAGACACTGGCCTGTCGAGTGGCCTTCGATCACGGTGCGTATATCAGAGCCGACCGTGGTTGCCGGGATTTCCCGTTGCGTATAACTGGACCTTAACTGAACCTTAAGGGTCCAACTATACTGCCGGGACGTGATTTTTTTTACATAGGATGGGGTCTAGAGAAAACCCCGACCGTAGATCCCTTCCTATGTAAAAAAAATCACGTCCCGGCAGTATAGTTGGACCCTAAAGCGGTAAACACGCTCGACCGATCCAGCAAGGGGTCGAGACCCACACTATGGAAGCGGAATAAAAGATCGCATCTTGTTTTATTTTTCACTTTTTTTAATGCAACTTTTACCATTATATTTGTTGAGAGAGGCCGCTCGTCGAGAGGAAATAATAGAGAGCTGGTCTGCTCAGCGCTGAGTTCACACAGGAAGGTTGGTGGAAAAGTGAACTTTGGGAGGTCTCGTAAAGACGCTTTAAAGCCGCCTTAGTGGAGCGACACACAAACTTTATTTGATTTCAAATGCGTCCGTACGGTAAGCGATTAGGCGATAGACGGGTCGGGATCGCGTCGGAGCGATATAACCGCTTCGCGAAGTCGTATGTAGTTCCAAAGCATCGCAACAATTACTTTTAAAATTTGACACGTGGACAAAACAAATACGCGATTATGTTCACGGAGGACAGATGTTAAGCAGAATCGCGAATAATATTCGTCTCGTTGTTTTAATTAAAATTACACTAAAAACTGTAAAATTACGATTATAATTACTTATGTAGTAAACTATAAATGTTTCAAGCGTGAAAGAGAACGGCGAATGGAAAAAAAGAGTCGAAGTGTCGAACCTCTGTCCCTCTTTCTTTTTCACTCACTATCCTTGTCTACGTTTGGCACACTATAAAGATTGTAGTATCTCTTCTAGAACTGTCGCTCTGCTGACTCGATGATACTACAAATTCTGTATTAGCATCACATTTGCCCCTTAAAACCTACAACATCCGTCTAAAAGCTTTTGTGTCATTCATATTTTTGAGATATTTTCACGTTTTCAGATAAATCACAGAGTGTATATAATAGTGTGATTTAGCTAACTGTGCTACCTGAATTACATGTGATCTACAGTATTTCATCGACAATTGTCCACAACACGGGTCTGCGGAGGGACAATTATGCCGGAGGGATATCATTGTTTGAGGTTTGCCGAACGTAGAGAAGGACAGCTGAGCTCGAGAGGCCTCGGTCACCGAGAAATGTAAACATACCTAATCCGAATTTCCAACTTCTTTATTAATCACTATTTTTGATGGGACTTCGATGACCATATTTGTGGCATTTTTCTAATAAAAATGATACCAAATATGATATAATTCCGATGATATTTACTTGTGTAATCGACGATTAAAGTTTCGGGCGCGAGGAAGGATAGTGTATGGGAAAGAAAGAGACGCGGAGAGTCGCAGTCGGCGGCACAGTTCAAAGGCTCGCGCGTCCTCACAATGTTACCAAGGAATAACTTTTTTATTATTACTTATTTTTTTATGAGACTTTTTCTAATAGATTTGTGACATTGGTCTGATTAAAATGGTACCAAACACGATATAATTCGGATCATATACAGGTGTATGGTCATTATGTATAGGTCAGGTATATAACATCGGTGAGGCAACAGGAATGCATTGACGACACCTTTTCATTTTTAATTAATCTTTTAGGAGACTTTTACCATCATATTTGTAATATTTCTCTCATCAAAATTTTTCTGATTATACATACATATCTATTTTTTTAATTAACGATGGAGTAAGTTTTGGTGACAGACAAAGAAATTAAATGATAAAGACATTAAAAACACACTCTCCTGACTGGGACATTTCGCGACTTTGAAAACGGGTAGAACCTCAGCTACGTCTACATTAACCGTCTTGTCTTCTGTGAATTGGTCGATCATGCATAGTAAGAATGCAGAGCAGAGAAAACCTAACAAAATCCGGAAAAACCAATGTAAAGGATTTACGGTCACGAATTTACATTTTGGATTTAGGCACGTAGATGTAATTTGTAACGGAGGGCCGACAACTGTTGTACGGTGAATTTATGTGACCGGACATACTTTGCAATTGTTCGTGTTATCCATTATCCCATCGTCAATTAAAAAAATAGATATGTACGTATAATCAGAAAAATTTTGATCAGAGAAATATTACAAATATGATGGTAAAAGTCTCCTAAAAGATTAATTAAAAATGAAAAAGTGTCGTCATTGCATTACTGTTGCCTCACCGATGTTATGTACCTGACCTATACATAATGACCATACACCTGTATATGATCCGAATTATATCGTGTTTGGTACCATTTTAATCAGACCAATGTCACAAATCTATTAGAAAAAGTCTCATAAAAAAATAAGTAATAATAAAAAAGTTATTGCTTGGTAACACTGTGCCGCCGACTGCGACTCTCCGCGTCTCTTTCTTTCCCATACACTATCCTTCCTCGCGCCCGAAACTTTAATCGTCGATTACACAAGTAAATATCATCAGAATTCTATCATATTTGGTATGATTTTTATTAGAAAAATTCCACAAATATGGGCATCGAAGTCCCATAAAAAAATAATGAATAATAAAGAATTTGGAAATTCGGATTAGTGTGATCTCACCGATATACCCGAGCCGCATGGTGTCATATTTCTCGGCGACCGAGGCCTCTCGAGCTTCACGGCCCCTCAAGGGGGTACACCCCGCACTAGTGGGGATATCTCAGGGACAATTCTGTCGGAGGCATTTGGGACAATTACCGGTGAAATACTGTATTTGGTATATGAAAACATGATTGAGAGAAAGAAACTCAAGGTGGCCTTTATACCTCGATAAAAAAAGCAAAAACAAATAAAAACCAATTATTACATTGTATACTGCTCTTGAAACCATACAACTTTTGTTTGCACAGCATATGGTATGACCGTGATCGCCTGCCGTCAATTCCATATCCATCGACTTCGCCGGTCTGTCGGCAGGTTGACGGCAGGTTGACGGCAGAGTCTGCTGGCAGACCCTGCTGTTTTTCTACCATGTCAGATTTGTCTATCTAGGTAGTTTACATGTAATTTAGGTGGTACACTTAGCTGAATCACGCTGTATTATGTATTGTGATAAAAAATGAATTAATATTTGTCACTTCTGTCGTTCATTCACAATTTCGTGTTGTCACGATTCATTTAATAACAGTTCGACAAATTGAAAAGTCTATTCAACAATATGTAATATGTGTAGGGCTTTATAAAGACATAATTTATTAAATCAGAGTCACGTGTTGTTCGATTTACAGTCTGCGAGGTACTAACGTATGTTCTTTGTTATAACATGCCTTGAATGCCTTGGCAACAACCATAAGACATAAACTATTGCATATGCAGTTGCTTCGATTATGAACAATTAGTAGTAGGAAGTTTAAATAAAATCATGTTTGAAATCAGTTTGAGAAAATACAAAAACTTGTTTTTATTATGTATAAATAATTTATACAAACAATAACAAGATATAAAATACAGTGACGTGGTTTCTTCGTATTGTTAGCTCCATCTACGCTTGATTAGAGTAATTAAAAAGAGTAAAGTTATGTAACGTCATAACATACGAACTCCGATCGTTCTAGCAATTGTAACGGAGAAAGAATATAAAATCGAGGCATAATGAAATATCAATTAATTTTTATAGAATGCTGGTGTGCCAAATTACTTGATCTTTACGGTAAAAGCGATTGATAGAGATCCTGGAGAAAATGGGCACGTCAGTTACCATCTGAAAGTTGGAAATCGTAATACTCAAGAGACAGAAGAGTTTTCAATAGATCACGACACTGGTGAACTGCGATCGAAGATTATTCTGGATCGTGAAGCAAAAAGCAAATTTGAGGTAAAGTAGATCGACATATTTTATTTTACATCCTTGTTCTAACGATCTTGTGTGAAACAAATCTTTCAGTCTAAATAGATTTCCAAAAAATAATTTGTTAAAAAATATATTGGAAATTAATTCATTTCCGCAACATTTTTTTAAAACATTAAAAGTTTTTTAGGTAAGAAATATAGAAAACTAGAAATTTAGAGACTTGTTGTTATAACAGATACCTATAAACAGTCTTATCCGAACAAAGGTTAAAAAAAGCTAGGTAGATATAGACAAAAGTGGACCCAGCTACGATCACGTTGCCCTTGAAATATGGGTAATTATATAGAAAAGGTCTGCGTACTCCGATTTTGATGAAATTTTAATATGTTATGGAGCAACACATTCTGAACAACTTTTTCCTTTTCCAATATAGGGGGGTCGTTTTTAGTTTTCGAGATGTCTGCAAAAAACTATCGGTAATATTAATTTCATAAAGGAAACCTTCTTTTTAGAAACACTGGGTGCGTGTGAAACACTGGGTGGGTGTGTGGTATTGTCGCTTCTCATCTCCACAACGTGTTTACAAACAAAAAATAAACAGATGCGGCTCGAAAATCCAGGAAATGTCTTTGAAAATTGAAAGCTCAGCCTATCTATGTATGATCAGAGTTATCTACAGGAGTTAATTCTGCTTGTTTCTTCTGTTATTCCATTTCCTGGATTTTCGAGCCGCATCTGTTTATTTTTTGTTTGTAAACACGTTGTGGAGATGAGAAGCGACAATACCACACACACCCACCCAGTGTTTCAGACGCACCCAGTGTTTCTAAAAAGAAGGTTTCCGTTATGAAATTAATATTACCGATAGTTCTTTGCAAATATCTCGAAAACTAAAAACGACCCCCCTATATTGGAAAAGGAAAAAGTTGTTCAAAATGTCGAAATCTATAATATATTAAAATTTTACCAAAATCGGAGTACGCAGACCTTTTCTATATAATTACCGAAATATGTTATCAAGGTCAACATTCTGAACAACTTTTTCCTATATGCATATTAGAAATTTTTTTTTGAAGAAGAAAGGCAACTATTCTTCTTTACTGTTCTGGGGTAAGTGCTGAGAGGTCTAACACAGTTCTCTTACCAGAAGGCACCCCCACACTAATTCTATCTACCCACTCTTAATTCTAGACACGTATCTTTAAAATTTGAATAAAACTCATTGCGATTAAGTCTTTTCGTTAGAATATCCGCTAATTGAAGCTCAGTGTTAACATATTCAATTATTATATTATTGCACTTTAAATTGTCACTAACGAAATTAAACTGTATATCGATGTGCATTACTTTTCTATTGTTCTCTGAATTTTTTTACTAAGGCTATATAGGACTGATTGTCCTCAAATATTTTGAAATTTGAAATCTGCAGACGCATGTCTCTGAGTAATTTTTGGTACCAGAATCCCTCCTGCACAGCTGCACACATGGCACCAAGTTCGGCTTCCGTACTGGACAGTGCCACACAATTCTGCTTCCTTATTTGTGTTTGATTTCGGCGCACAGGTTCGATCATGATAGTAATGTTTAACAGTTTTCTCATATAACGATATTGCAAATTCAATAATTTGTTATGAGTGAGTAAAGAGGAAGTGAGGACATTGCAATTTTTGCTGACGTTGTTGAAAATGAATTTGGGTAAAATATTATGAGTTCTACATTTTAACAGAAATAGTTTCTTGTTACTTATCTTAGCGATGGAAATGTTTGTGTGTGACCAGTCTTTGAGGATTTTCACCGTTTCTACGCCAAACTTTCTTGATATCGACGCATAAAAACTTTCGTTATGTGTGGGTATTTCGCCTTCCATGGTATATATTAAATGTGTTTATCGATCGAAATTTTTGATTATTTGTGTTTGTATTTTCAAACACAAATAATCAAAAATTTCGATCGATAAACATATTTAATATATTCTGCTTCTTTGTTGTCCATGAAACAGCACTGTCAAAAACTTTTATTAGACAGCCTTTAACCGATTTTCTGTCTCTTGTATCCTGTGCTCAGTCTGAATCCACGCAGCATGTTAAGTTAAGTTTCTCTTATAAACTAGCCTCATGTCTTTAGTTCCTTTCAGATATCTTAATAGTGGCTTCAAGTAACTTACTTGAATTCATATCCTGAAATCGACTTAAATAAGTAACGGTAAAACTTATATGTATCTAGGCGTGTTGCTAACATTAGATACATGACCGAAAGTATCGT
This sequence comes from Sphecodes monilicornis, assembly GCA_913789915.3. Lineage (NCBI taxonomy): Eukaryota > Metazoa > Arthropoda > Insecta > Hymenoptera > Halictidae > Sphecodes > Sphecodes monilicornis. Next base: position 958,825 of record OU565293.1, on the reverse strand, counting down.
ACCTATGCGAAGAATACCGGACCAATTTGACGAATTTGCTAAGGTTGGGGGAAAAAGTTCATATAAAACAAACTAAGAATGATATTTACAAAATTCAAAAAGGAACGTATTACGAAATAAAGGGAGAATAATGTGATGCCAATTGCATTGCAATATTTTTTTAAAATCATACGAATAACATAAATATAAAGCATTATGAAAACAATAAAAATTAATTTCTCTTTTACAAACAATGTTTGCACATAAGAAAAATATTCGTTTGATCATAGTTTTATATAGACCACGTAGTATGAAGTATAGACATTGCATTTTCTATCATTTGTAATAAAATAACTGATACCGAATCACAAAAGTAAAGCATAATTCCAAAACAAGTGATTGGTGTAGCTGGTATAACGTTACTGAAATAAAATTTTAGTATTATTATAAACATTTATATTTGGTTATCTGGCTATTGAAAATGCGTAATATTTACTTATTATTTCTCACACAAATAATTAATTTAGCATTGATGTAATCCTTTATTGCACAAATTAAAAATTGTTCATGATCTTCGCACAGGCTCACGATCCTTTCTACTGCAAACCACGCAAACCTTTTCCCTTCCTCCAGGAAATTTTTCGTATACCTGGGATTGCTGCATTTCTGGATGCTTCGCCCAATGATCTTTCCGGTTCTATTCTCTTTTCCGCCACCCATTCTGTGGTTATCGATTGAATTATGTCGCTTATATATTCCAAGCGAGTTATAATTTTGAATTCCGTATTCATTTAATACAAAATGTATGCATTCAGTACCATTCGTGTTTTGCAAAGAAATTAGACCATTTATAACGTTTTATAAATTTATTTTGAGATATAGTTCTCTCGCAATGGGAATAGTAACGCGCCATCGCATACGCAACGATATATCATCGTTGGCACTTTTCGCAAGTGTTGGCACTAAAAGGGTTAAGGCTCCTATTAACTCCCTAATAGGTTTATGGTTTTCTATTTCATTATCTGTACTTATATTTAATTTTTCCTCTATAGATGTTAAGCCGGGGCAGCTGTTCTCTAATCTATATCGTTTTAAAATTTTCTCTAAGTATCTTTCTTGGTTTCTCTTAAATATCCCTTCTTCTCTGTCATAATCTATTTCTAAACTATATATATCCCAAAAATGTCTCGCTTCCTTCAAAGGGGACGTTCCTGAGGCCATTTGCGGCGACGTTTTCCTTTGCAAAAATGGCCGTTTCGGCTTTGTTAAGGAGTTATTAACGAAAAACACGGACCAATCAGAGCGCGACAGAAGTCGAGCGATGGTGATACACCGCGGTCGAAAGCAAGGAACAAACAAGAGAAGAAAATTTTTCGAGTCCTATGTCGGATAGTTCAAATTTGAATATGTTGTAGTCTTTAGTAACCTATGAACGAATCTCGAAGGATTTTTCGAAATCTTAAAAAATGTTGGTTTTACAGACGTGTAAACAAAAGTATCAACTTTTTTGCATTAAATTATAACACTAGAACTAACGTACCGAGGAAAATGAGTTTTTAGGAGCTTGTAGTGAACACATAAGAGTATCTATTGATAATATTTCGATTTGTAAGAAATGGTTTGTTCACCATTTATTTTGCAAATGTTTGAAACAAACGCAATTTTCCTATAGCCGGGACTGTTTTAAAAATTCGAAAAAAATGTGGTGACAGCTTCAAGTCTCCTCTTTACGGACCTATTTTTTAAAAGGCAGGTGCTTTAAAATTGACGGAATTAAAATTATTTAAAGCGAACGCTGCACCGCGATATTACGGAGGCGGGCGGCCCCGAAGGCGAGAAAACTTTGCTTACCTTGGTTCTCCTGTAGAGCCCCAGCGAGGTGAAAATGATTCCTGTATTCACAAATTATTCTGTGTGCAACACTGAACCTGCCTACTCGTTAAATTTACAAGAGCATTTTAATTATTCGCTCTATGAAATTATCGAGCAGAAGGGGTCAATGTCCTTTCACTGCACGATCCGGCCCACATTGTTAATTTATTCACGATCACAGTAAAACTATTCACATATATCCATTGGATCCACAAACGTTAATGAAATCCACACAAATGATTCACAGAAGTCCACATATCATGCACAACTAGTTTACATTTGATGCACCTAAATCGACTGTTTCGACTGCCCGTGCACGAAAAACCGTCCGTCCATGCTGGCGATCGTAGGAAGACTAGTTTAGGACAGCTGACGAGGTTAACGGCTTCTCAACACCACGACCTGCACGTTTTCCAAAATATGCCATCGTCGAGTCCTTTATTTCCGCATTCTTCGTTCAAGTCAAGGGGCTTTCCTCGTTTATTAACTGCTACGTTAATAACTCCTTAACAAAGTCGAAACGGCCATTTTTGCAAAGGAAAATGTCACTTCATCTGGCCTCAGGAACGTCCCCTTTGAAGGAAGCGAGACATTTTTGGGACACCCTGTATATGTATATATATATATATATATATATATATATATATATATATATTGCGTTTCAACGCAAATACCCATCTAGTACTTAAGATTTCCTTTTTATCTTCAATACTGACTTCATCCATATGTTGTTCCTTTCGATCGCGTCTAATTCTTTCTTCATTGCGCTTGTCCAATACCGTTCATCATTTCTGTCTTTTAACTCTCCTACTGTGGTCAGTATATCATCTGTGAATGACATTGCGTTAAAAGCCATGTTCATTTCGGAGTCACTATATCTTTTTGGCAACTTAGACTCTCCTCTAGTCTTGTTCCTCCTTTCTTCTTCTTGTGTTTCTCTCCTTGTTTCAATTTCTCCATTTTCATCTTCATTTTCATTCTCTTCTTTAATCCCTGCCTCTTCATTTCTGATATGTGTATCCTCATTATTGTTTAAGTCAATGCCTCCCTTATCTTCTTTGTAGTGAAATGTGTCTTCCTTGAATACCACGTCTCTCACTGTTATGACCTTTTGTTTTTTAATGTTCCATATTCGGTACCCATTCGTATAGCACTGCACGATGCTTGTCCAGTAGGCTCCTGTTAAATCTTTCGGAATTTCCATTCAGTTCAGGTGAATAAGGAATAGTTTAATCTATGTAAGTCGACGCAAGACTGACTGGTAGTAATATGTAGCCCTTTTCTTTCAATTTAACAAAACCCTCAATACTTTGCTGCGTGTTATTTATTCACTGTCATTCCCTTTTCCTGCCTAATTTCTGAAGACGCAAGGCTTAGAATCTAGAGTAATGAATTTTATGTTCAAAATGTTAAACAGGACATGACAAATATACATACAAAACTATTTTTGTATGTATTTTACTTAAAATCGTTACTTACCTAAATATTTGTAGAACATTAAAAAAACTGTTTTTAAAGTCATGTGAATAAATCGTATAAAATAATATTGAAAAAATAAAGTGCGACGTGTGGAAAAAAAACGTTGCCACCGACAGGATTCGAACCCTAGGGTTCCGCTCCGTAGCCGGACGCCTTAACCAATCTGCCAACCGGCGATGTTGAAAGTGTTACGAACATTTTGGTACATATCGCCCACTAGACAATTTCTTCATTCTCTTAATTCACATTTCCTACGTAAAATAATTACTTGTTTAGATGTAATAACGTTAAAAATTGCTTAATATACACCTGCGGTAAAACCAACAAGTGTAACTTTCCTCCTCACAGCAAAAGCATCAAAGCAATTTGGTTTTCATTGTTTTTAACAATTATCTCCCACAAGAAAAAATCTAAAAAAAAATTGACGATACTGCCGGTTATGGTACTATGTCGAGGAACTAAACAGCAAAATAGCATGTTTTCATATTGTCGAGAAATCTGAATTTATCCGACGTTTTAAGCGTTTTTCATTTTTTATGGGCACTGTTTGAAACAAAAAATCTGAAAAAATTCTCAAAAATGTGCCTAAAGACCCAAAACATGCCACATTTTTTCAGAATTTTAGAAAGCCTGAAAGAGCGGAAAATGCGTGGAAAAGCGCGAAATCTAATTTACCCTGTAACTACCCTCACGGCCAAGCTAGAGGGCTGAAATTTTACTCAGAGGGGATTTTTTTGATCAGCTTTCGAATGGTTCAATGGTCATTGAAAAACCTCTAAGGGTACTGTTGACCATCTTAATCGGCTAGGCCCTTTATTGTGTTATGAGCTCATGAGTCTCAAAGAATTTCTTCGGGATAACGATGTTACTCCCATTTGCGTTTTAAACTTTATAGAGCAACTCAATATTCAGGAACTATATCCATATGTATGGATTGCATTTTACATCTTGCTAACTTGTAACAGTAGCTAGTGCAGAACGCAGTTTTCCAAAGCATAAATGAATAAAAACGTAATTCCGATCAACGATGTCGCAATCAAGACTTGCTAACCTAGCTACGCTTTCGGCTCGACTGCGTTTTGGAGAACTTCGTGTTCTTAACCTATTGAACCTTTTTTTATATGGTCCTGTAGATATCGATGAAGACATTCCGAAAATGTGTGTATGGTTGTTTGGAATTCACTGGTTTATAAGTTCTACGCGTGTAAAGATGAACAGTTTTATGCGTTTTTGACAGGTTAGAGCTTCGCCATATTAAATTTTCGTAGAGTGGCAGAGGTAGGCAGGTCTGTTCGGCGCATGTGCTGGATAGATCGTGAGTGTTCAACGCATGTGTTACATAGTATGGTATATTTGCGGGATTGGCTAAATAGTACTGAGCGTATGCGCTGGATGGCAATTCAGTACACATACTTTGTAGACATAAGCAATTTCAAATGTTTTTCACAAATTAATTATTAATTAGATTTTGTTGATTTTGAAATGGCTAGTTGAAGTATTAGAAATTTTAACTGTAGAGACATGCCAAGTAGTAAAGAAAAAGCAATTACTTGGACTCAGGATTGTGGATTGTTGCGGAAATTTAAAAAATTTCGTACTCATCGGTGCGAAATGAAAATCTATGACAATAATCATGGAATCGGCCGTTTTCGGTGTGCAGTAATTAAAATATACAGAATCACATACAGGATTTCAAAAAGAAGGTACAGTCCAAGATGGTTTGGGGTTAGGTCGTCGTGGGAGCGGAGAAGGTCTGCCCGACCATGGTATATTGTTTCGCATTTTGATTTAGTAAATGTGTTATTATTACGTATGTGTTTGTGCTGCCATGTAACGGATCTGTTCGGAAGTATTTAGCCCATTTTATGTGTATCACCTAGCAAATATATCAATATGGCGGCGCTTTAACCTGTCAAGAAGGCTTAAAAGTGTTCAACTTTATACGCGTATAACTTTTTAACCAATTAATTCCGCACAATAAGATTTTCATTTTCAGTGTTTTCTCGTCGAAATCTATAAGATTGTATAAAAAACTTGAAAAAAGAGTTCTGCAAAACGCTGTTAAACCACGCTTTAGATTGAAAATTATATACTAATATTTGCAGGAAAATTAGATTTCACTGACATGACTGTGGACAAAAACGTCCACAGATCTAAATTTGATAAGACTTCTGCTATTTTTAAAGCCTATAGTTGAACATGTATTCTTGTTCAAAAATTAAAAAAGGTAAATATTACGTTTAAGGAATCTATCTCCAATGACCTTGACCTTGACATGTTTTCATGGTCACATTCTAAGCAACTTTTCCTAAATGTACTGTCGCTCGGTCTTAGTTTTCGAGATATTCGTACAAAACTTTAGTTAAACTCAGGTTACAAGTACACATTATTCTGGGCAAGCTGTCACCGAACGGTAATTAAAATATACAGGACCATAAACAAGCACAGACGATGTATAGGAATAGACTGGACATGCAATGTATTCTGATGGCCGTCGTTTTTGGGGTCCTAGGACCCCAAAGTGACCCTATTATCATTCAGTGTCAACACTCAACGTTACCGATAAAACACAGTTTCTCAGCATTATTAACACGAAGAAAAAATGTTATACTCCATTCGCATTACGTGTACTTAATATGATTCGGCGGGAGCAAACATACGCGATGCTTCGGTTTAAATGTTGAATATGATATTTATAAAGCCTTTTTTTACTTATCGAAAAATTATTTATTCTATATGCATCGTTAACAGAAGTTTAGTAATGTTACTTTTTACCCCTTCCTAATGTTCTCGTTTTTATAGTTTGCTAATACATTTCGTCATAATATGCATATTTTATAGCTTTTTTCTTACATTTGGATCTAGTAATGCATACATAGCTATATAATTACATCAAAATGTAATAAACAGATGTAAATAATGCGAACAGATCTTCTGTCATTTAATAAATTTTTACCCACCGGTTATTTACAATAACTTTATTTGTTGTGAGAAATTAATTAACTAGTACTAAACTAAATGATAAGCAAGTCTGCTAATACTTAGCTTTCAAATAAGGAATAATCAACTTTGAGATCATGTAACCGATTTCATTGTTTCTACGAGGCAGTTTTAATTACATTATAATGTTTATTGTTATAACTGATTTCACTGCTCAGCTGCATATAATCGAATTAATACTTGATTTCGGAGCTATACATATAAAAGTTATACCTAAAGACCACCACAGTGGGATTCTACACCTTTGAGCCGTTGAACATTTGTAAAATCATATATGCATATACTTGTTTATAACATTGATAATTAATGTTAATTTTTTTTACATTAACGCATTCTACGCATTGAGAACAGAAAAAGTCTGAGAGGATTTATATTCCGCAAATGAACTGTTTAGTCAGAAAAAATTGTTAAGGACTTCATAACGTTTTTATTGTGTAGAGTTACACATAAAGCAGGCACGGACCAACCACTACTCTGCGGCTTAGGTAGGATCTATCTGAACGGTGAGGGTTAGTTCAATTGTATGCGTGCGTATCCTTACATATACACAATATGACGTTTAAAGAGACAGAACATCTAGCAAGATGCACTTTGACCTGAAAACAGTATAAAATCTTTTACAACTTTTCCTAACGAAATGGTTCATTTGCGGTGTATGGTCCCTCTCAAACTTTTCCTGTTTTCAATGCGTAGATGCATTGATGTGTAAAATAAAAAAATGAACAATAATTGACGATGTTATCAACAATTTTTCGGACGGTTTTTTAATTTTAGTTTGTTGCGAACGCAAAGTTGTGTTATTGTGTACTTTTATACACAACTTCTTGGCATAAATGTATTCCGTCGCGCGTCGTCGCGAAATCGAAGGTATACGCTCGAGGGGTACCTGCTTGGGGTTGCGCGAGGCTACCTTAGCATGGTGACGCATAGGGCTTTCCAAATTACGGGGAAATCCGCTATTATTCTATTGAAATTGTAGTTTCTAAGATGCAAATGCACCATTGAACTACATCTGACGGCATATCTACATTTGATGGAGTATAGACGTTGTCTTGTAAATGTTCATTACGCTGATGCTTTTACTACTATTTGTTTATATTGCTTTATAATTTCATAAACATCGAGTGTATTCTCGGATTGCACATCCACTTGTTCACGCCTTCACGCGGCCAATCCTGTTAACATTACTAAATATACATATGTTTATATAAATATACAGGGTGTCCCAAAAATGTCACGGTTCCTTCAAAGGGGAGGTTCCTGAGGCCATTTGAAACGGCCATTTTCCTTTGCAAAAATGGCCGTTTCGGCTTTGTTAAGGAGTTATTAACAAAAAACACGGACCAATCAGAGCGTGACTTAGAGGCGTATTGGTAGAGACGGCCGCGCGCGACAGCAGTCGAGCGATGGTGATATACCGTGGACGAAAGCAAGGAACAAACAAGAGAAGAAAATTTTTCGAGTCCTATATCAGATAGTTCAAATTTGAATATGTTGTAGTCTTTAGTAACCTATGAACGAATCTCGAAGGATTTTTCGAAATCTTAAAAAATGTTGGTTTTACAGACGTGTAAACAAAAGTATCAACTTTTTTTCATTAAATTATAACACTAGAACTAACAGACAAAGGAAAATGAGTTTTTAGGAGCTTATAGTGAACACATAAGAGTATCTATTGCAAATATTTCGATTCGGCAAAAATGGTTTTTTCACCATTTATTTTGAAAATGTTTTAAACAAATGCAATATTCTTATAGCCGGGACTTTTTTAAAAATTCGAAAGAAATGAGGTGATAGCTCAAATTCTCCTCTTTACAGACCTATTTTTGAAAAGGCAGACACTTCAAAATTGACGCGAACGCAAACAGTCGCGAACGGCCCCGAAGGCGCGCGGCACCAACAGCTGTTAGATACGCGACCACCCCACACTCTAACACCGTCAATACTGAGAAAGCCTTGCCTACCTTGGATCTCATGTAGAGCCGCAGTGAGGTGAAAATCATTCCTGTATTCACAAATTATTCGGTGTACAACATTGAACCTGCCTACTCGTAAAATTCACAAGAGCATTTTAATTATTCGCTCTATGAAATTATCGAGAAGAAGGTGTCAATGACCATTCACTGCACAATCCGGTCCACATTATTAATTTATTCACGATCACAGTAAAATTATTCACACATATCCATTGGGTCTACAAACGTTAAATGAAATCCACACAAGTAATTCACAGTAATTCACACAAGTAATGCACGTAAATCGACTGTTTCGACTGCCCGTGCACGAAAAATCGTCCATCCATGCTCGCGACCGTAGGAAGACTAGTTCAGAACAGCTGACAAGGTTAACGGCCTCTCAACAGCACACTGCCGTGTTTTCATTTCAGCAACTGTTCGATGGAACCGAGTTTTCAAATGGAATGGAAAGAGTAAATGAGCTCCCCCAAGCGGGGAATCCACGTGTCCCAAGGGGGTACCGTAGCCATATACCAGAAAAGCGCATTGACTCGAACAAAGCAGGCGGAAATTAAGAACCCGACGATGGCTCGACTTCTGGTTACCAAATGGGTACAATAGGTCAATAAAATGCTAAAAGATTTAACGAAGAGTAACGGGTTTTTGAGAATATTGCTACTACCCTTTCTTACACTGGTATACCGCATACCGGTATTTCGTACTAATTTGCAATTGCGCAAAACCGGCATTTGCTAAGGTAAAATACCGGTATTTTCGGTATTAGCTTTAGATAATAAATATTTTTTTGGGGGCATCTACTCTTATTGGAAATTTACAAATTAATTTTTCCGATAACGAATTCGATTTAATATCAAAAACTGTATCAGCTCTGCTTCCAGTAAAGCTAGCTATGGAAGCATTATGTCGGAATGATTACAACTTATTAACAGCGAATGCAACAATAAATTTTATGTTGCAATCACTTAAAGATCAGGACACACCACTCTCTGAGGAATTATAACAGTGCATTGAAAATTCGTATACAGGAAAGGCATAGTGAACTAGAAAATATTTTAAGATATTTACTGTTATGCCGCGGCTCTTCAGTTGAGTAAGGTGTTGGAAGCGTGAAGATTCCTCGCAGGAATCGACGGTGCTTCCGAGGAAATGTGGTCCGGGATCCACACACAGAGGCTCAAGGGTCACAGACAAAAGTCGAGAATAATGGGCAACACGTATGTAGATTTTATTTTAAATAGACGTCGCAGCGGTGCGCCGTGTCTTTACAGAATCGAACAAGAATAGCCGGCTCTCGACGATTGAACGGCGATTTTATATTAATTGGTTAATACAAAAATCAGGGGTGGGGTCGTGTTGGCTCAGCAAGATATTAGTGCCGGGTGCATCGTGGAAGATTCCATGATCCAGGCATCGAGCGCGATCGGGCGGCCGGAAGTTGACGCAGCGGTATTAGCTTTCCAGGGCCGCACATAACATTACATATTTATAACGACTTTAAAAAAGAAAACGAAAAGGAAGAGAAGAAGCTAACAAGGTCAAATTTAATTAAGTTCGTCGTCAATTTCCACAAAAGCATTTATGTTAATATCGAAAAAGAATTTAAAATTAGCTATAAATAAAAAAATTTTCCACGAACAATAATACAAAAAATAGATTCATCCAGAACCGTCAGACGAGAGACCGAGTTGCTAGAAGATGAAGGACATCGGGGCAAATATTTAGAGAAAGTATATCGCTCATTATTAACAGTACCACTAACCAGCGTGGATGCGGAAAGAGCATTTTCAACTGCAGGTAATTCAACTGCGGGCTCCTTCGATATCTGCCCTGCACGTTTTCCAAAATAACAGACACTAATAGCACCAAATTACCCGTAGTAGCAATATTCCCAAAAAGCCGTGGGACCCGCGGATTCCCCGCTCGGGGGTACAAGCGTACCTGCGAGTGACTCTCGGTTCGGGGGCGGTAATTTACTCTTTCCATTCCATTTGAAAACACGGTTCCATCGAACAGTTGCTGAACTGAAAATCGGCAGTGTGCTGTTGAGAGGCCGTTAACCTTGTCAGCTGTTCTGAACTAGTCTTCCTACGGTCGCGAGCATGGATGGACGATTTTTCGTGCACGGGCAGTCGAAACAGTCGATTTACGTGCATTACTTGTGTGAATTACTGTGAATTACTTGTGTGGATTTCATTCAACGTTTGTAGACCCAATGGATATGTGTGAATAATTTTACTGTGATCGTGAATAAATTAATAATGTGGGCCGGATTGTGCAGTGAATGGTCATTGACACCTTCTGCTCGATAATTTCATACATCGAATAATTAAAATGCTCTTGTGAATTTTACGAGTAGGCAGGTTCAATGTTGTACACCGAATAATTTGTGAATACAGGAATGATTTTCACCTCACTGCGGCTCTACATGAGATCCAAGGTAAGCAAGGCTTTCTCAGTATTGACGGTGTAACGACGGTGTCGTTTAACACTTTGTTTAAAGTGTCTGCCTTTTCAAAAATAGGTCCGAAAAGAGGAGAATTGGAGCTGTCACCTCATTTAATTAAAATTCATTCAATTAAAACATTTGAAAAATAAATGGTGAGAAAATCATTTTTTCCAAATCGAAATGGAAGAATGCCCAACTTTGGTCATATAAAAACATTTGGCGCAAAAGTTTTTGTTCTCGATAAGACGCAGAAAGGCTTATTAGTAGGTTGAGCCCATGAAGGTAATTTTGTAGGTTATTCAGAAGAAGCAAAAGCATATAGAACATGGGTACCTGCAATGAAAAGTGTATGGTTAAAAGGCAAGAATCTTCAATTGATGAACAGGTTTCTGATAAAAATGGAAGCTATATTTTCAAAGAGATGGAAATTAATTTATCGGTGCCTCTTGAAGATAAAATTGAAAACCATAATGATACAGTTGATAACAATCAAAATGTAAATACAGAAAAGCGTCTACCTGGAAGACCAACATTATTAAGAATGGGTAAACCAGGCAGACCAAGAAAAGCCTACAGGTCATGAAGAAGCTGATGATGTGTTCGAGGATGCAGAAACCAATTTTGGACACATTGATTATCATGAGGCCTTAAATGGAGAAAGTAGTGAAGAATGGAAGGAGTCAATAAGTGAAGAAGTAAAATAACTAATTAAGAATGACACGTGGGATATTATTGAGAAACCAAGTGTTGATAAATCAAATATAATAGACTCTAAGCTAGTATTAACAAATAAGACTGATGCGCGTGGTAATATAAATAGTAGAAAAGCTAGATTGGTGGCAAGAGGTTATGCGCAGGTTTATGGCCTTTATTATTTTAAAACATTTGCTCCAGTAGTAAGATAGGAGTCATTTCGCATTTTAATTGCTCTTGAGGTTGAATTAAATCTAAAAATTGATCAAATAGACATAACAAGTGCATTTTTACATGGCAAATTAGATGAAAAGGTTTACATAAAAATTCTAGATTTTCTAGAGAATTTTTTAACTTTGATGATGAAGAATACAAAGTATAATGATATTCCTGACAAAGTTCAGGATATGCTAAATAAGATAAAAAAGGGAAATAAGGTCTGTTTACTAAAAGGATCATTATATGGACTAAAACAGGCAAGTAGAGTCTGAAATACAAAAATTGATGGTATCCTTAAGAATTTAAATTTGAAAGCATCTAAATCAGAACCGTGTTTATACTATGATATTAATGACAATTACATTATTATTGTTATTTTGTATGTTGATGATATGCTCATAGCTTATAATGATAACAGGAAGTTAAACGAGATAAAACGTAAATTAAAGTGTGAGCTAGAAGTAACAGATCTTGGTGAAGCCAAATATTAGTAGGAATAGAAATTATCAGAAAGGATGATAGGATTTTTCTTATGCAGAGAAAACACATAAATAAGATTATAGAAAAATTTAATTTGATTGATGCGAAGGTATGTTATACTCGGAGTGATAGTGGTCTATTGCGTCCATTAAAAGGGAAACAATCGAGTACAGAGCTGCCATATCGAGAGCTTATAGGAAGCTTGATGTACCTGTCTGTTGCAACTGGACCAGACATAATGCATACTGTCATATTCTTATCGCAACTCAATACGTGCTTTGGGAAGGAACATTGGAGTGCTGCAAAGCGAGTAGTTAGATATTTAAAACATACTATTAATTATGGTTTAATGTATGAGAAAAATGACTTTGAGATTAAAGGATACGTAGATGTTGACTGGGCTTCTAATATTCTTGACAGAAGGTCGTTTACTGGATATACATTTATGTTTAGTGGTTCATCTATCGTATGGAAAAGTCAAAAACAAAAAACAATTGCATTATCATCTGCAGAAGCAGAGTACATGGCGATGTCTGAGTCCAGCAAAAAAGCGATGTTTTTGAAAAATTGATTGTTAGAATTAGGTATAAAAATAAAAATTATAATTTATAATGATAATCAAAGCGCACGGTTGTTAGCAAATAATAGTATGTTTCATGCGAGATCAAAACATATGGATTTACGCTATCACTTTATAAGAGACGCTCTAAACAATAAAGTTTTTAATTTATTTTATTTATCAACAGAGAAAATGGTTGCGGATATAATGACGAAACCGCTTTGTAAAATGAAACATTATTTTTGTGTTAACAGTATAGGTATGCAAGAGATTGTAAATGAGAGTGATTGTGACAAGGACTCATTGAGGGGGAGTGTTAGGATTTTGTAGTCACCAATGCATGCTGTTGCGGGTGTTTGATGCGCTCCATCTACCGGGTGTGGACCTCGTGCGCCCCCTTCTGTGTTGTTCGTTCTTATTCTAAAGCCACGTGTATATTGTTCCTTGTTTGATATATAAAATTATAATTATTAAAAGTAAAACGTGAGTTGTTTAGTTTATTCCAGAAATTATGTAGTCAGTTTTTATTCTACCTTTAATACTATACTTCTCGGCGGCCGAGGCCTCTCAAGCTTCGCGGCCCCTCACGAGGTATACCCCACGGAAGGAGGGATTGTTTTGCGACGATTATTGTTCAGAATTTCACGACAATTAACGATGAAACACTGTAATTCATTTTCGTGCCTTTGGGCGCCATGATAATTTCGCCCGGGGTGCTAGTGACGCTAAAACCAAAACTATCTATAACTATAAATAATATTAAAATTTCGGCATCACTGATTCTGTTTCGCTATATCTATGATTAGTCCTAAAATCAATTTATACTACGAATTAAATTATATTACCTATTACTGATGATGCCTTGAACGATAAAAGATAGTATGTAATACAAAGGCCCTAGCCGAATAAGATGGTCAAAAGTGCCCTTAGAGATTTTTCAATGACTATTGAACCATTTGAAAGCTGACCAAGGAAAACCCCTCTGAGTAAAATTTCAGCCCCCTAGCTTGCCCGTGAGGGTAGTTACAGGGTAAATTAGATTTCGCGTTTTTCCACGCATTTTCCGCTCTTTGATGCTTTCTAAAATTCTGAAAAAATGTGGCATATTTTAGATCTTTAGGCGCATTTTTGAGAATTTTTTCAAATTTTTGTTTCAAACTGTGCCCGTAAAAAATGAAAAACGCTTAAAACGTCGGATAAATTCAGATTTTTCGAAAATATGAAAACATGCTATTTTGCAGTTTGGTTCCTCGACATAGTACCATAACCGGCAGTATCGTCAATTTTTTTTAGATTTTTTCTTGTGGGAGATCATTGTTAAAAATAATGAAAACCAAATTGCTTCGACGTTTTTGCTGCGAGGAGGAAAGTTACACTTGTTGGTTTTACCGCAGGTGTATATTAAGCAATTTTCAACGTTATTACATCTAAACAAGTAATTATTTTACGTAGGAAATGTGATTTAAGAGAATGAAGAATTTGTCTAGTAGCCGATATGTACCAAAATGTTCGTAACGCTTTCAACATCGCCGGTTGGCAGATTGGTTAAGGCGTCCGACTACGGAGCGGATACACTAGGGTTCGAATCCTGTCGGTGGCAACGTTTTTTTTCCATACGTCGTACTTTATTTTTTCAATATTATTTTACACGATTGATTCATATGACTTTAACAAATTCTTTTTTAATGTTTCACAAATATTTCAGTACATGACGTTTTTAAGTAAAACGCTTAAAAAAATAGTTTTGGAGTATCTATTATTTTCTTGATTCTCTAACTGGATATGTGCATCATTACGGTCCTGTTTAATATTCTTAACATAAAATTCATTACTCTAGATTATAAGCCTTGCGTCTTCTGAAATTATGCAGGAAAAGGGAAGGTCAGTGAATAAATATTTTATAAGTTTTGCAAATTGAAAGAAAAGGGTTACATACTACTACCAGTATTTTCAAAGTGACGTGTCAGGTACAGATAGCCTAAGCCATTTCTTTTGCTTGTAAGATCAAGAATAAATTCATGTTCGGATCAGGAATTTCATGATTTTGAACGTACATAATATCACTGCTGCTTATAATTTTCGGCTTAATGCATCAACGAATACTACGATAAGTATTTTTATACTAGTGATCATATATTTCTACATTGAAAGTACAAAACGTAAATAATTCTGTAATTACTAGGGTACGTGAAAGTGGAAGCTACAGGCTAAGAATGATATTCACTGACAAGGCATCATTCTTTCACTATTCCGCCCACAAGTTATACCAGGAAGATCGGCACATCGATATTATTAATTATTTTAGTATATTGAGAATTCTAAATGTTTGGGATGTTTTATTCTATATTTTGATTGTAAAATGGATATAATGTTGAGTAATGTAGATTCAGAATTTGCACAACTCACATTGAAAATATTATTTTCTAGATTTATGTAAATAACTAGATATGATCTGCAAAGAACATAATTTTTTTTTATTTCTGTATGTATAAACGTACTCATCTCACGAGTGTACAAACATCGGTGGTGTAAAAAGAATAAGTCTTTTAAAATTAGTCCAAACGACTTGAGTTTTTTAGAAAGATTAGTTTACTAGATAATATGTAAAAGAATTTGTTTAAACTTGCTATTAGTCAGAGTTGTGAAGAAAATGTGAAGGTCATGATTTTTAACTATTTTATCTGTGCCTGTAGCGAAAATGTATAACATGTTTTTTATAAATCTATGTCTAAGTGAGTCGCATATGTATAAAGCTTCATCGAAATCGGCTGAAGCATAGAACAGCCGTAGGAGTTGAAAAATGTAAAAATCTTTGAATTTCGCACAAATACCATTTTCTCACAATTTTTTCCATATTTAATAATTTATAATGTTTGAATGCTTTCGGCGCACAGGTTCGATCCTTGAATAATATTCTAAGACACTATTTGCAAATTACTACAATATTTTCGGCATTTCGATCTTGTTTCAGATCATTTTCAAGAAAAAATTTTCTTTAAGAAAAAATTGCGTCTGTAAATGATTAAATTCAATTAAGGTTTCACGTGTGTTAATTTTTAAGAAAAGAAAATGTTTTGTACTGTTTCTTACTTGTTTAATGCAGATTAAAAAGTTATTTTCTTAATGCAAGAATAGACATGTTGGTGTCAAGCCAGTATGTAAGACACTGAGGCAAACCGTGGAACATTTGGGCCATAGGTTTGACCATAGGTTTGATTTTGAAAAAGCAAAGGTAATTGACAAAGAAGCTAATTTACGCCAAAGGATACTGCTAGAAACAATTCATATGATTAAACACCACAGCGTAAATCTTAGATATGAAACATCTAAGATAAATGAGTATTACGCAACATTACTGAATCGGTAATGTTCTATGATGAATTCTAGTAAGTTCCTTATATCGCTTCAGAAATTTATAAAAACCTTTACTTTGTTACACATACAATCAATTGTAGGTAAATTGGTCAAAAATGAAATTGAATGTCAATTAAAAAGAATTACAATAATCAACTTGGTATATACGCAGTTAAAAGATATAGACCTAACAACTTCATGGTTTTGAATTTACCGCCAAATATCGATTGGCCAACCTTACGATCGATGATACGACAACTGTCTCCCAAATGTTCCACGGTTTGCCTCAGTGTCTTACATACTGGCTTGACATCAACATGTCTATTCTTGCATTAAGAAAATAACTTTTTAATCTGCACTAAGCAAGTAAGAAACAGTACAAAATATTTTCTTTTCTTAAAAATTAACACACGTGAAACCTTAATTGAATTTAATCATTTACAGACGAAATTTTTCTTAAAGAAAATTTTTTCTTGAAAATGATCTGAAACAAGATCGAAACGTCGAAAATATTGTAGTAATTTGCAAATAGTGTCTTAGAATTTTATTCAAGGATCGAACCTGTGCACCGAAAGCATTCAAACATTGGAAACAATCTACGATCGAAATAAGGAAACATTAATCATTTATAGCTGGTAGCAACCTTAATCAATTTCGATGAAACATTATCTATGTACATAATTGATTTAGATCTACGAAAGGCATGTTTTATACCAGAGGTGTCTAACAATGGCTCTTGAAACAGATGTTGCTGCTTCTCCTTTTCGCTTGATCGGCGAGTCAGTCCCTACCGGGTCCACTCCGACTTTCCCTTCGGCACGAGTTCCGCGACCACTGCACCGGCAGGTATCATGTTTATGATAGGGACGATTACTATCATAGGAACGACTTAGGTGCAAGAAAAGAATTTGCAGTGGCGAAAAATTTGAAGAGATGTCATGCACGTAATAGTTCATGCAAGTTAATATCTATATGCTTACTTGATTTTTATTTACTCTGATCGCATCGTATCATCAACCAGTGCCTCAATATCCACTGACATCTTCGACGTTGCTACTCTTAATAAGGATGATAATGATCCACTTGATAAAAGGGAGTGATATTTCGATTTAATGAATTTCATTGTCAAAAATGCCGCCTCGCCTATATAAACACAAGGAAAAGTATTTGCAATTACTTAGCGATTCTTTCAGTTTGTCCGAAAGTAACTGTTTGGTGCGATAATAGCATCGTTTGCCATTTCAATGGCACATCATTTGACGAATTCGCCATCCGTGTGTCATTTTTTGCTACGCGCAATTTCTAATGCGATGGCATAAGAAGCTGCAATAGATTTTTGCCGGTGCGTTTGTGTTACCGGTTTTTCAACATATCCACGTCGCTGTTTCATTTATTTTAATAATTCTGCCTGATAAGGTGCAGAGTATGTCTTATAATTCCCCATGGTACATATTGTAGTGTCGCGAAAGATAGCTTTTCCTCATTTCTCAAAACTCCTTGTTGCATATTAGGGATTGGAGATAACCTCCACAATCAACAAAAAATGAATCTTGTAGCATACGTCGAAATTTCGAGAACGTAATGCAGGACGGCGAAACTTTCGAAGCTTCTCGAAATTGGGTTGTAGGCGACCACGCGGCGAAGCGCGATGCGCGGTAACACCGATGAACGCTTAACAACCGCGTTGTTGATTCTCGCGCTCGCGGATAACGACGAATAGGTATAAATCGCGGGCTCGCAGAGGCCACGGCCCTTTTGTTGTTCCGAGAGAGAGGACGAGGTAAGACCATCGGTCGCTCTCGGAGGGCAAACTCGGCTCCGGCAGGAGAGTTCGACGAGAATACCTAGACGCCTGCCGGAGGAACGGGAGAGTACGGGAGCCTGTTCCTGGCTGCTCGTTCGGCGATTATACCTGGACGCTTGTCCGATGGGAGAGGACAGAGCACCTCCTGGACGCCCGAGTATTAGAGGACGGGAGAGTACGGGAGGATATTCCTGGCCGCTCGTTCGACAAGGAGAGCTCGGCGATTATACCTGGACGCTTGTCGAACGAGAGAGGACAACGCATCTCCTGGACGCCCAGATATAGTACAGGAGGGTACGGGAGAATATTCCTGGACACCCGTTCGGTATGTGGGCTCGCAGAGGCCGCTGCCCTTTTGCTGTTCCGAGAGAGAGAGAACGAGGTAAGACCATCGACCGCTCTCGGAGGGCAAACTCGGCTCCGGCAGGAGAGTTCGACGAGAATACTTGGACGCCTGCCGGAGGAACGGGAGAGTATGGGAGCCTGTTCCTGGCCGCTCGTTCGACAAGGAGAGTTCGGCGATTATACCTGGACGCTTGTCCGATGGGAGAGGACAGAGCACCTCCTGGACGCCCGAGTATTAGCGGACGGGAGAGTACGGGAGGATATTCCTGGCCGCTCGTTCGACAAGGAGAGCTCGGCGATTATACCTGGACGCCTGTCGAACGAGAGAGGACAACGCATCTCCTGGACGCCCAGATATAGTACAGGAGGGTACGGGAGAATATTCCTGGACACCCGTTCGGTATGTGGGCTCGCAGAGGCCGCTACCCTTTTGCTGTTCCGAGAGAGAGAGAACGAGGTAAGACCATCGACCGCTCTCGGAGGGCAAACTCGGCTCCGGCAGGAGAGTTCGACGAGAATACTTGGACGCCTGCCGGAGGAACGGGAGAGTATGGGAGCCTGTTCCTGGCCGCTCGTTCGACAAGGAGAGTTCGGCGATTATACCTGGACGCTTGTCCGACGGGAGAGGACAGAGCACCTCCTGGATGCCCGAGTATTAGCGGACGGGAGAGTACGGGAGGATATTCCTGGCCGCTCGTTCGACAAGGAGAGCTCGGCGATTATACCTGAACGCCTGTCGGACGAGAAAGGACAGAGCACCTCCTGGACCAGTGATGCCAGAACGTGGGCGCGCGCCCACGGACCCCCTACATCGGTGTTCAGACGTAACCCCACTTTGCTTCCACTAGCGCTAGGCACACGAGGAAGCTCTACCCCTACCATGCCCGTGTGCGGTGGCTTGTCGGCCGCTTGGTCGTAGATTTCGAACGTACGGATCGTTCCTCGGCAATTCGATTCTCGGTGCGGCACGGCACACGTTTTGCTGTAACTTTTTACCTAAAGCAGCTATCAAAACGAAATTTGGATTAAATCTTTTTTTAAAAGTCGGTTTGACACTGAAATATGTTTTGAATTTTTAAAATCATTTTTTCTTGTTCTTTTAAAGTATAGCTGGATAAGATGGCCAAAGGTTCCCCCAAATCAAATAGATTTTTAGTCAAATCATGCTCAACGAAAAATTACGAAAAAATTCACGAATATTTTACCAAAGTAGCATACATGACTGAAATTTTTTTCAGAATATTTGGTTGCAAAATCGATTTTTAAATAAATCAGAAATCATGAAAACGCCGATTTTATATCGAAGTTTTCAATTCACCTCGTTTATATTATTATGTAAGCTGTGTCTCGCCATGATTATTTGTGTGTATTTTTTTAGATTTTTTTCGATTATGTGAACACGTTCAAATAAATTGAAAATCTCTAAAAATTCGAAAAAATACGTATTTCCTATTGAAGTTTTCAATTCACCACGTTTATATTATTATGTAACTCAACATGATTATTTGTTTGTATTTGTTTAGATTTTTTTCGATTATGCGAACACGTTCAAATAAATTGAAAATCTCTAAAAATTCGAGAAAATACGTATTTCCTATTGAAGTTTTGGCGATGCCAGTTAATTTTATAAAAATTTCAGTAATGAAATATTGTTGAAAGAATTGTTCTTAATTTTTTTCAGAGTTTTTGATGTTGTCCATTGTTGTAACCGGAAATAAAAATTAATTTTTTCCATGCTTCTTCACTTTTTTGTAGATGTATCATGTAATATTAAACGTTTTTATATTCGGAAAAATAATGGACACGATAGGGTTAGAGGTTCCTTGTGTGCGTAGCGGCTAGTGGAAGCAAAGTGGGGGTACGTTTGAACACCGACGTAGAGGGAGCCACGGACGATTCTGGCATCACTGTCCTGGACGCCCGAGTATTAGAGAATGGGAGAGTACGGGAGAATATAGCTGGCCGCTCGTTCGACGAGGAGAGTTCGGCTATCATACATGGACGCCTGTCGAACGAGAGAGGACAGCGCATCTCCTGGACGCCCAGATATAGTACAGGACAGTACGGGAGAATATTCCTGGACGCCCGTTCGGTATGGAGAGTTCGGCGATTATACCTGGACGCGAACCGAACGGGAGAGTGCAGAGTAACTCCTGGACACCTGCGTAAAGAATTAGAATCGCGAAACCGTGCGCGAGTATACGAGGAACTAATAGATAGCGTAAATCGTATAATTTTCAAATAAAACAACTCCTTGTCCGTTTATGTAATATCCTTGCTCTACCGATAAGTTATGTAAACTCCTAATCCTGAATAAATCCTGTCTGTCCAGCATATTCCTGAAAACTTTATTTGCGATGGCTACAATCTTTCTTCCAGGTCTCTTGAAATGAGCTTGCTCTCCATCAAGCTTTCTTTTGCCACTATCCATGGTGTGTTTCAACAACCGAACACAACAAAACTATTAATAACAACGCCACAACAATAACAAAAATATGAATAACAACACAACAATAACAAAAATCAACGCAAACAGCGATGAAGTAGCGGTGTGTAGCGGAGGACGGCAAATTACTTATTAGTCGCAGCTACAAACTTTCCTTCAAATTTTTTGGCACTGCAAATACTTTACCTAACCTGAATCGTTCCTATCATAGAAATCGTCCCTATCATAAACATGATATCTTCCGGTGCAGTGGTCGTGGTGCTCGTCCCGCAAGAAAAGTCGGAGTGTTGGGGACTGACTCACCGAGCAAGCGAAGCGGAGAAACAGCAACATCTGTTTCAAGAAACATCGTTAGGCACCCCCATTTTATACAATATTTTCATTGTATATTATTTAGTAAACTAATCCTTCGAATATCTCAAAAAAACTCAAGTCGTTTGGACCAATTTTTAAAAGTTATTCCTTTTTAGAGGGTATCCTGTCACTTTTGACAGTAAGTTTTGCACTATAAGTATACTTCCCCGAATAATAAAATTGTGCAAGTTTTTATTTAAATATATCCTTTTTGCGTCTTCATGAACCTTCTACATACAAGTATTTCTACTACCCATTGAAATAAACCATATAAACTATTGTAATGTTTTATGAAGTAAAAAATAATATTGGTTTTTGTGTCAGTTGTGCACAGAATTTACATACTTACTTCAAATTTTGCAAATTACAAAAAGATTTCGAGATGGAAATCAATTTTTACAAACATTACAATATTGACTAAAGAGAAAGTATCACGAATTTTGAACGCAGACCTCAAATCCCTTCGAATCTTATAACCTATACTTACACAGTACTGACTGACATGGTGGTGCTGGTTATAGACTGATACATACAATTGGCTCGAATACATATAGGTATTTACACACAAATTAATATTATACAATATTTATTCTTATATACACATTCTTTTCGAAAACTATTTAACGAAGTTTAACGTTAATTTTCAACATTATAAACAATTTTGCGACAACATCTTTTTACGACTGTACACTAAGCCGGAGTGTAGATTCACTCTAAGTTAATACCACCGATGTTTGCACACGAGGGTGGACTTTATTTTTCGGCTTCCGAATTTTTTCGGAACAACTCGTAAAAATGTGACAATAAGTGAGAAAATGACTTGGAAAAAGTTTGGGCCCAATCGGACCACGCTAACCCGGCCGGCGCGCACCCAATTTGAAAATATTTTATTTTTTAAAATCGTTTTTCTTTACTATCATACATCGTAACTGTAGAATGTCATACAACGTTCAATTTGTCTTTCTATGCTCTATAAAAGTATAAAAATGAAATATACTATTACATAAAAAAAATTTTTTTTTTGAAATTCTAAAAACCAACTTCATGAAAAAATTGTTTTCTTTACTGCTATATTTGTCTCATATAATAATTCAACTTATGTTTAAAAGACTTTTTAATATATCCTCAAATAATGGAGATATTAAATATTTTTGTTTGAACATCTATCTCTGGCAGAAAAAAGGTATAGGTATGTGTTGTAAACTTTTGCTATGTGTAGGGGTTGAAAAGATGTGGAGAGATAAGTGTGGCTAACAGAAGAATGTATTTAGAAGTGACAAAATATAACACGGAAATGGAATTGGATGAGAATGACAATGGTTGATTACTGTGAGCACGATGCGCGAGTATCGCGGACCGTGGGTAGAAATTTGGGCGCGACGAATACACTCAAGATATGACGTGTCAGTATGACAAGACGTGTGGTGAAGAAGAGAGAGCGGCAGACGCAGCTCCCTTTTATATCCTGGTGGGCCATCGCTTTCGGAAGGAACGAGGAGTGGGGACTTTGAAATTAAACTTTTAAAGAATCGCAGCAACGTTCGTTAGGGCAATAACCTGTGCTGCGAGGGAGACAAAGGAATTGCGCAACGGATTTGTTATAAGGAAAACAGGAAACGATGGCCCGCGAGACAATATGACGAACTTTCGATGCGCAGCGAGGATTACATCGTAGGTCGATCACCCCGCGGTTTGTTATCGAGATCGCTCCGCTGATATCGTTGGTGAAGTATAAGAACCATCGCGCATGTTAGCGCAGGGCCCCATTTTTAACGATTTCCAGTGACCTGCGACAAATATTCGAGGAAACGCTAGGACATACAAAAAGAAAAACGAATCCAGGAGGAGGGGGCACCTGAAGCGGTAACAGCTGGCATTGATTTATTGATTGGTGAAAAAAACACATGAGAGCTTGATTACGGAGGCAACGTAAATAAAGAGCGTTTCACGATTACGATTGTATATTAATTTCAATATATATTTCTATCACGCATGTTAGGAATGAATTCTCAAAGTAATAACTCCTTTCTCGTTTGAGCATCAATCACTTCATTCCTCCTCTCAGCACTGCCCGTCCGCTCATCGCTCCTTCCGTTGTTAACCCGAAATCCTTTTCCGGATTTGGGACCGATCGCAATACTCGATCCTTGATACGTTTAGCAGGGCTCCTTTTTCCAGAATTACTGACCCGGCTTGTTGATATCGCCGAACACAGGTAGACCCCTTTGTAATGAGGCTCTTTCTCAGAAAAACAGCTTAGCCGCTAACACGGCCAACCCTAACCCGTGGATCGTTCTCGATTCGCTGCGGCTGGTGTCTGAAACAAATAAATCAGAGACATCCAAGCCATCGTAAGGTGGCTGGTATCTGCGAGTACTTGCATTCCTATTATTTGTGGGAAGTCGTGCCCGTGGAAGTATCTTCAAATTTCGACTCTTTCGCGTAAACGTTAAAAGGTCTCCCTTTTTGAAGTGAAACTTCTTTAGGCGCGGTAGGCGTAAAACCTCGACGTGGTAGGAGTAAAACCCATCTGGCGATGAAACAATGAAATAATGAAACCGTGAAACGATGAAACAGTGAAACGAAATTCTATTCTATTAGCAATCAAAATTATTAATAGAATATTTTACAAGTAAATTAAGATTGGAAATGGTAAATAATCCTAATGAAGCGACGACGAGATCAGGAACAACTCTCGATGCAGTATATGCAAGACATTTACACAAAATTGAATCAAGAATATTTATATCATATTTTAGCTATCATAAGCCAATTGTTTCAGTAATAGAATCATAGAAAATTAAATGTCATAAAGTGTTAATAAAAATTCGAAAAAAGATTAAAGAAAAAAGTTTCACTTCTGCCATGTGGTCTAAGCACATACCAATTTTTTTTTTTTTTTAAGTGAAACTAGGCGCGTTAGGCGCAAAACATTGACGCGGTAGGCGTAAAACCTCGACGCGATAGGAGTAAAACCGATCTAGCTATGAAACGATGAGACGATTTAGTAAAACCTCGACGCGGTAGAAGTAAAACCGATCTGGCGATGAAACGATGAAACGATGGAACGATGAAACGAAATACTATTCTATTAGCATATACGGTTGAGGGTTCGGCATTACTTAATAAAGATTATGATAAAATTCCGATGATGCTAAGTGGAGATTTCAACGTGAACTTTGCATCGGAACAATCAAAATGATTAATAGAATATTTTAGAAGTACATTAAGACTGGAAATGGTAAATAATCCTAATGAAGCGACAACAAGATCAGGAACAACTCTCGATGCATTATTTGCAAGTCATTTAGACAAAAAAATTAAAGAAAGAAGTTTCACTTCAGCCATGTGGTCTAAGCACACATCAATTTTTTTAAAATTTAGTTTTGGCTCTTTCGCGTTAAACGCCCGGGTGCCATAACCCATCCCTCTTTTTTTTCTAATTTTTGTCTCTTTCGCGGTAAACGCCCGGATGCCATAACCCGTCAACATATCTCTGCCTTACAATTAATATAAAGCAACTTTATTTAATTAATTAAGTAATTAACGCAACTAATTTTTCACATTATGCCAACTTCTCTCTTGATTAGCTTAATCCTGATCCGTTGAGATTTCGTCTTCAACAGCTATTTGTGGTAGGCCGTCTTCCGTCGCGTCGCCGTTCCGTTGACACAAGCGATCCTTTGGCGCTGTTAGAAGGCGTTTTGTTTTCAAGTCACGGAGTTTGTATCTATCCCGAATGAATATTTGGACAATACTGTACCGGTCTTTATACCTCGGCTCCAATATTCCCAATTTCGTTCTCTGCTTCTGCATGTACACGACGTCCCTATTTTATACTTGACGTTGTTGCGTCTTGTACGATAAAACCTATCTTTTTACCTTAATGCAATTAAAGCGTAGTCTTTCCGCTGCCGTTTCGCGCAGCTTCGTTACGTCCAAGGGTTCCTCCGTTTCCGGGAGGCCCTCCTCCAAAACTGCGACTTCTACCACTTGCGTTCGGATGCCGGTGAGTAGTTCAAGTGGCGTGCACCCGGTAGTTTTTTGTACACTGGTATTCAGTACAAGCTGCAACTTTGCCACCGCAGTCGGCCACCCTTTTCCTCGCAACACTTCGCAGCTCAGCAAGTTCAGAACAGTCAACACGTATCGTTCCGCTTGACCATTGGCCCTGCTGCTTCTCGTCGCGATGTAGTGCACTGCGATACCGTGTCGCTTGAGCATCTCCTTGACTTGATTCCCCGTGAAGTTGGTCCCTCGATCCACGATCAACCTCTTCGTCGTCCCGAACATTGCCAGCCTCGGTTCCAATGCTGCCACCATCTCGCTAGCGGAAAATGGACCAACGCAGTCCGCGTGTACAGTATGAAAGGGCACTTGAATCTTTTCGATGTTATGCAAAAGCCCTTGTTTTGGTCCAGTTGGCCTTTTTGCCATTATGCAAATAATGCACCGGTCGACATACTTTTGAACAAATCTGCTGATCCTCAGGAACCAAAACTTTCTTCGGAAAGAATGTAGGGTCTTATCATAGCCAATGTGACTGTTCGTACGGTGCGATTCTCGAGCTCGACGCGCGGTTGACTCGTGACCGCTTGAGGTTGTAAATTTCAAGCCCAATCGTATGGGCGCGTCGATCTCGAGATCACCACTTGTTTTACCCGCCAAATTAATATTGGGTAACTAGTTCAAATGATTAGGGTTATGTGTTAATTCGTACGATCAGCGTTTCATCCTAGGTCTGCTAGAGGATTCGTCAGTAAGGCTATCTAGCAGACCCTGCCTTATACGCGAAGGATGGCGCGACGTATCCTTAATTTATTTTTTAGTAAAAATTGTCCGGCTACGATTAGCGACAAAACGTACATTCGTTTGCTACGACAGCACGAACGAATATCGATTTTCTCCAAA
Source organism: Sphecodes monilicornis (assembly GCA_913789915.3). Taxonomy (NCBI): domain Eukaryota; kingdom Metazoa; phylum Arthropoda; class Insecta; order Hymenoptera; family Halictidae; genus Sphecodes; species Sphecodes monilicornis. The sequence continues at coordinate 932,908 of OU565293.1, read as the reverse complement.
ACAGCTGGAAATTGTTTCTCGGGAGGAACTTTTGTTTTCGGAGGGACCATTTGTTTTTTATTCTTGTGGAACCTTCTTCATCGTGAAGAAGGCTCCACATCCGAATATGGGCTGGTTTCAATGACGTCCATTGATAAACGCAAGGCGATGTGTTGATTGGGTATTGCCGAACGCTGCATTTCCCGCTCAACACACCCTTGATGACTCTCCATCTTCCACGGCTGACTCGAGCAGCCTTCGGGTGGAAGAAGAGAGACAGAAAGAGAAAAAACAGTCGAGCGAACTCCCAGAAATCCGAAGACCGTATCTCTCGTTAGAGTTCGGGTCACTTGGATAATGGAAATCTATGACTCGCTGTAAAAGGAACGAACGAATGCATCACAAATGATTCGTGAGACTGCCATAAATGGTCCCTCGCGACGGAACAGTGGCATTGTTCGTCGTGATATTGTCGTTGGAGTCCGAGGCGGATTCCCTTTGGTACGTACCAGCACCATATTTCCCTATTTTTTTTCGTCTTTAGTTCGCATTAGAATTCCGTTTTACTCGGCAAAACCGTGGACATTCTCGTCTCCCTCGTGAATACGTCGCAGTATGTCCTGAGTTTCCGGGTCTCGCGATTGCATTATTTCCAACCACGTTGCTTTTTCCAGGAAGGAGATGTCTCGTGATGTTTCCACCGGATTCCAATTTAAGTAGTCTACATATGCCACTTTCTTTCCTTTGCTTTACTCGATTTCAGACTCGAAGTCTTGGAGATAAATCCACCACCTCGCGACTCGCGGTATAGGGCCCCTTTTGGTAACCGACGCCTTAATCAAACACGACAAGAAGGCGGCGGTCACATAGTTTTTCGATTACGTAGCGTCGAGCACGTTCACACTCTTCCGTCCAGTTCCACGCTACTGCATTTTTTGTTAAGTTAGTGATACACGCCGTGTGCGTCGCTTTACCTGCACGCCACCTAGCGCGCAATTACCGTACCACGACAGATGGAGCCCAAATTTTTTCCAGGTGATTTTTTAACTTATTGTTAAATTTTTAGGGGGTGCTCCGAAAAAAATTCAAAAATTTATTTTTCGTCAAGGGTAACTAAGATCCATCCTACTGTACACCCATGAGATGCGCGCGTTTATAGATACAAAAGTTAATGAAATCACGTTCTGTGCAGATCATATTTATTTATTTATATAGATCTAGAAAATAGTTGTTATTGCATAACTATTTTCAATATGGGTTATACAAATCCTGAATCTACATTATTCATCATTATATCCATTTCAGTACCAAGATATGTAATAAAACATCCCAAACCTTTAGCATTCTGAATATACTAAAATGAGTGATAATGTTACGGTAAATGTGATTAATCCGGTGATTATGTATAATTACCGGTTATTATATATAATCACCACTAAGTTTGATCTGGGTTAGGTCCTAAATATTCAAAAGTTCATTACATTTACCAATTCTTTACCTAACCCAGACCAACCCAGACAGCACGAGTCGTCTTAAAGACGACTTTTTTACGTCTGTTTTAGGTCTGAGCGTCTTAGGTCACAAGAAGGCGTCTTTGAGGCGTCTCAGAGACGTCTTTTGGGAGACATCTTTGAGACGTCTGAAATAAGGCGTCTCAGAGGCGCCTTCTGGGAGACGTCTTTTTTGCGTCTGAAATAAGGCGTCTTAGAGGCGTCTTTTCCGAGGCTGAATAACTTGAATTTGGAGATGTTACGACAGGGATCAGTTTGCTGTGCAATGATTAAAATACTGGTTCTTAAGTTTCCTGTTTTTTGGAATGATAATGAAAATATGTGTGCTGTCTGGGAAATTTAAGACCAACAAATATGCATAATCTCCGATTCATTACATTACCTGTAACAATTATATATAATAAACGGTAATTATACATAATCACCGGATTAATCACATTTACCGTAACAATAATATCGATGAGCCGATCTTCCAGCTATAATCTGCATCATGTCACATTACGCCTGAATTTATTTCGGGTCAATCCCGTAATGCAAGTCGTTCGTTTCGTGCGAGCCGTTCGCTTCGTGCAAGTACTCGACTCGGTTTGGTCAATCGATCCTTATTAGTCAACCACACGCCCAGCCCTATTGTCTAGCAATAAAAAAATTAATAGTCCAAGCTGTTATAGAGCACTAGAACCTCAGTGATACCAACTAAGGATTAAATCGAGTTTTATTTATATTAATACTCTAGTTCAATTCAATTTCAGCTTGTACTGGTAGCTACTGACCATGGTACACCTACAGCATACGAAACTCTGCGGCTTCTTACTGTGCAATTAGTCGACACAAATGATAATGCCCCGCAATTTGAGGGTGAATATCATTATCAGCTATCAGAAAATCGTCCAAAGGAGTACTTTGTAGGACAGGTAACTGCGGAAGACAGAGATGAAGGCACGCATGCAAAAGTTTACTACTACATAGTGGCTGGTAAGTAGCTTTAGTATAAATTAATGAAACACTACTATACGACCTTGTGAAACAGTTGTGCTTTGTTGTCATAGTATTGTAATTATACAACAAAGAAAAGTAATACAAATATTTTACAGGAAACGAAGATTCTGCTTTCTACATAGACAAAACTGATGGCAGTATTTACACGAATAAATCGTTCGATCGTGAAACACGAGATACATATGTTTTGTCGATTTTGGCTTCCAACGATCCCGATATTTATATAAATCCAATAGATGCAGGGCGCCTAGCGACTCAAAGCACTGACCATGGACACGTTAATGTAATTATAATCATTCTAGACGAAAATGATAATCCACCGATTTTCGAGCGTAACGACTACTACGCTGGCGTTAATTCGATGGCAAATATGAACGATTTCGTAACAAAAGTAACTGCATCTGATTTAGACGTTGGTGACAATGGAACACTCCATTATTACGTTGCCAGCGCTAATCTATATAAGTATGGATCAGTGAAACCTAGTGGTTCCATAGTTCCAAGTCCTTTCAATGTAACTCAGGATGGTAAACTTGTAACAAGTGGATATATGGCTGAATATAATCAGGATAGATTTATTGTTGAAGTAATAGCAAAAGAGACTGCTATTCCAGAAAGATATGCAATGACCAGAGTACATGTAAGTATTTTATTTATTAATCCATTTGCTTGTAATTGCTTGTTTAAAATATATGTACATTCATTTCTAAATTGATACGGGTCACTACACGCCAAATCGATCACTTTTTGACGTCAACAACGGCGGTTTCAATCTTAATTAAATATGTTGTAGTTTATGTGAAATTAGGGGGGGGGGCGGGTTAAGTCATCATTTTGCCGGTTGAGCATTTGTTTAAAAATTACAGAAGTTTGCAATTTTTGCCCATTTTGGCGAAAATAGGCTTCACTCACGAATTTTTATCTCAGGAATTGTTTGTCCGATTGAGCTCATTTTTTTAGTTTTATTCATAAAGGACTAGAATATTTTTAAATAATTTCTTCAACTTCGATAATTATCTTTTTAATGCCGAAAAAAAAATTCGAAAGTTTCCTCTTCAAAATAAGCCCTTAAAAAAGATGGAGTGTTTCCGGTAGGCAAGTCGTGCGCTCCGCTATGATGTTGGTTGTCTGTGCCGAATAACTCAAAGCAATACCACCAGACCTCGTATACGACTAAATGACCATATTCATACCTCAAGAACTATATTAGTAACTACTCGTGCCAACGATATCTTTTTAATCATAACTTCATTTATAGATGTTAGTTTCTATACTAATTGAATATGTTCTACAAAGAAGGTATCCTTGCTCAATGGAAACCACGAGAAGGTGGTGGTTTTCTTCCATTGGGAAGGGATAAGGAGGGATAATGGTCAGAAGCATGGATAGAATCATTCTGTGGGAGGACTTAGGAATTATACGAAGAAACATAATGAAAACTATTTCATTACACCACAAACAGAGCCATCAATATCGCACGAGCAAGTTTCACATAGTCCTTTATTTGATAATGGCCTAAAGCTATGACAGCTTCTACTACCAAAGGATGAAGAGTGACTTGCTTGTTATTCCAATGGTAACTTTGCACTTCATCCTACATAACGAAACCATAATTCTCTAAAAAGTCGACCATAATGACAAATTTATAATAGCCCACTGTAACCTCAAAGGTACAGATGTGTATCATATATAAATAGTAACAAAATGATAATTGAAAGGCCAACAAAGAAGTTGTTATTGATATACAAACCCAGAGCTATAATGTACACTTTTTTTGTTCGGTCAAGTACGACAGAGGGACAAATAATATCAATTTGATAAAACGGTTTCGTATGCTTGTACTGTAGACAACTCGCACGGCACTTGTTTTGTTATCTCAGGTTGGTGGCACTGCCAACCGTCATCAATATTGGTATTGGTTGTCTCAGGGACATTATAGAATTAAGACGTATGCGCTATCTCATGAAAAAAATTTAAATTATTTGGTAAAATATCAATAAAATTAACATGTGACTTGAAAGTTACATGGACCCATAGAGGGTTAAATGTTATAGATTTCGACATTTTAAAGAACTTTTTCCTTTTTATACAGGGTGGCCCACATAACTCTGAACAGCTCAATATCTCGAAAACTATGCCATCGATTTTAAAGTTCTTAGTCTTAAATTGCATGGAACTGAAGGGCCTTTCTAACTACATAAACGTGAAGTGGCCTCCCTTTGTAATTTTAAATGGAACCCCCTATAAAATTTTACATATTTAGATTCTACAGGAAAAAACAAGTCAATTTTGTCTGAAACATTTTTTTGTCAGATACTTCCATGATGAGATATAACAGTTTGAAGTTTCGAGTTGTAGATACTTGAAGCTCTCGGAAATAGCGTTATGGAATTATACGCGCTTGAGTCCTTTGCTTATTCGTGAAGAAATAAAATGTACTTTAAATTAAATGTTCAAAATGTCCGCCACGGGCTTGTAAACATTTATTTACTCGAAACATCAAAGTTGTTCTAACATTTTTTAACATTTCGGGAGTCACTGAAGCGCAAGCGTCACGTATTCTTTGTTTCATATCCTCTTTTGTCGTCGGTGGTTCAAACATAACTTTGTCCTTTACATATCCCCATAAGAAAAAATCTACTGGTGTTAGATCGGGGGATCGAGGAGGCCATTGACGAGGTCCCCCACGACCTATCCATTTGTTCCCAAATTTTTCGTTCAAAAATTGCCTGGTGATGATTGCAAAATGTGGAGGAGCGCCGTCTTGTTGGAACCACATTTCTCCTCTAAAGTGCAGTGGCACATCTTCCAAAAGCGCAGGCAAATGATTTTTTAATAAATCACAATAACTTGCAGATGTTATAGTTTCTTGAAAAAAATAAGGTCCAATCACAAAATCTCCTATTAGGTCACACCAAACATTTAAAGACCATCGATGTTGAAAGGGAACACGTCGCATCCAATTTGGGTTTTCCACGGCCCAATAATGCAGATTATGTCTATTTACATGCCCTGAATTCATAAAAGTGGCCTCATCGGAAAAAAGTATTTTGCATGAAAAGTCATTTTCCACAACACCCTGCAGCCACTCACAAAATCTTACGCGGTGATCGTAATCTGCTATCGAAAGCTCTTGTGATAAAACCATGTGATATGGATGATACTTTTGCCGTTTCAAAATTCGTTGAATCGATGAACGACTAATATGTGATGTTTGTGCAAGTGTACGTTGACTAATATGAGGATTTAATGTAATTGCAGCAAGAATACTGGCACTATTATTTTCATTAGTGACAGCTTTAGGTTTATTGCGAGTTTTTTTACACAATTTACCGTGCTCGCGAAGCCGCTTTACTAAATTATGAAATGTTGCATGACATTTTTTGATCCCATAACGTTCAAAAAACATCACTGCTGCACGCCGATAATTTTTTTGGCATTCACCTAACGTTAATAACATATTCACATCTGTGTCAAAAGTAGCCATAATCACAATGTTACTGCTCGAATAACAGCTCTAAACTGAAAACGTTTTCATAGATAAGTGAGTCAAACTCAAGAATTGTAAATATTATTGTTTGTGTTTCTTCACGAATAAGCAAAGGACTCAAGCGCGTATAATTCCATAACGCTATTTCCGAGCGCTTCGAGTACCTACAACCCGAAACTTCAAACTGTTATATCTCATCATGGAAGTATCTGACAAAAAAATGTTTCAGACAAAATTGACTTGTTTTTTCCTGTAGAATCTAAATATGTAACATTTTATACGGGGTTCCATTTAAAATTATAAAGGCCCCCCCCCCCTTAAAAGGGAAGAGGGGGAAACTAGAGGTTTATGTAGTTAGAAAGGCTCTTCAAATCCATGTAATTTAAGACCAAGAACATTAAAATCGATGGCATAGTTTTCGAGATATTGAGCTGTTCAGAGTTATGTGGGCCACCCTGTATATGCGGAGGTCTCTTTTAGTTCTCGAAATAATCGCAAAAGATATTTCTAGTACTGAATTGAATTTTCTGTATTCATGCACGCTCCGTGGCAACGTAAGCCTGTTTCGGCGCGGTGTCCGTTCACTGTATTTCTAAACGCGATGTGGAGATCAGAAAGATAACAGAGTTACACTCTGGTCATACATATACAGGGTGGCCCACATAACTCTTAACAACTAATATCTCGAAAACTATGCCATCGATTTTAATGTTCTTGGTCTTAAATTACATGGATTTGAAGAGCCTTTCTAACTACATAAACCTCTAGTGTCCCCCTCTTCCCTTTTAAGGGGGGGGGACCTTTATAATTTTAAATGGAACCCCCTATAAAACGTTACATATTCAGATTCTACAGGAAAAAAATTAATTTTGTCTGAAACATTTTTTTGACAGATATTTCCATGATGAGATGTAACAGTTTAAAGTTTCAACTTGTACATAGGTACAGTCTGCGCAGGGTCATTTATACGCGAGGGATATCATTATTTAAGGTTTGCCGAACGTAGAGAAGGACAGCCAAGCTCGAGAGGCCTCGGTTACCGAGAAATGTAAACATAACTAATCCAAATTTCCAACTTCTTTATTTTTCATTATTTTTTTATGGGACTTCGATGACCATATTTGTAGCATTTTTCTAATAAAAATCATACCAAATATGATATAATTCCGATGATATTTACTTGTGTACTAGACAATTAAAGTTTCGGGCACGAGGAAGGATAGCGTATGGGAAAGAAAGAGACGCGGAGAGTCGCAGTCGGCGGCACAGTTCAAAGGCTCGCGCGTCCTCACAATGTATTACCAAGGAATAACTTTTTTATTATTACTTATTTTTTTATGAGACTTTTGCTAATAGATTTGTGACATTGTTCTGATTAAAATGATATAATTCGGATCATATACAGGTGTATGGTCATTATGTATAGGTCAGGTACATAACATCGGTGAGGCAACAGTAATGGAATGACGACACTTTCTCATTTTTAATTAATCTTTTATGAGACTTTTACCATCATATTTGTAATATTTCTCCGATCAAAATTTTTCTGATTATACATACATATCTATATTTTTAATTGACGATGAAGTAAGTTTTGGTGACAGACAACGAGAGTAAACAGTAAAGAAAGGGACACTGCATGGGAGCCGCATGGTGTCATATTTCTCGGCGACCGAGGCCTCCCGAGCTTCGCGGCCCCTCAAGGCGGTACACCCCGCAGTAGTGGGGATATCTCCGGGACATTTAAGTGCTAGTCATTTGAGCCATTTACCGATTAAATAGTGTACTTACTTGAAGCGCTCGGAAATTATAACGCTATTTCCGAGCGCTTCAAGTTGGGAACAAATGGATAGGTCGTGGGGGTCCTCGTCAATGGCCTCCTCGATCCCCCGATCTAACACCATTAGATTTTTTCTTATGGGGATATGTAAAGGACAAAGTTATGTTTGAATCACCGATGACAAAAGAGGATATGAAACAAAGAATACGTGACGCTTGCGCTTCAGTGACTTCCGAAATGTTAAAAAATGTTAGAACAACTTTGATGTTTCGAGTAAATAAATGTTTACCAGCCCGTGGTGGACATTTTGAACATTTAATTTAAAGTACATTTTATTTCTTCACGAATAAGCAAAGGACTCAAGCGCGTATAATTCCATAACGCTATTTCCGAGCGCTTCGAGTACCTACAACTCGAAACTTCAAACTGTTATATCTCATCATGGAAGTATCTGACAAAAAAGTGTTTCCGACAATTTCCGACAATTGACTTGTTTTTTCCTGTAGAATCTAAATATGTAACATTTTATAGGGGTTCCATTTAAAATTACAAGGGTACCTCCCCTCCCCGTTAAAGGGGAAGGGAGGCCACTTCACGTTTATGTAGTCAGAAAGGCCCTTCAGTTCCATGCAATTTAAGACTAAGAACTTTAAAATCGATGGCATAGTTTTCGAGATATTGAGCTGTTAAGAGTTATGTGCGCCACCCTGTATAAGATGAGTTCTCAATTTTGAGAGACTAGTCGTGGATTATCGTATGCGTGGTCGGGCCGGCTCAACGATCGGCCCACTCCGCCCCCTCCCACGACCTAACCACAACTCACTCTATAAGCATAATCTTTCCATTGTAGATGTCATCCAGAATTTACAGATTGTTCCACTCTTGTAGACTTAACTCAAACACTTTCTTCTTTTCTATTCTTTATTTATAGCCTAGGACTATCTCTAACCCTTCCTAACACCTTTCGAACCGAAGATAGGTGTAGTTTCGAAGACTCGCTCCATATTTCTCGCCAAAGCTAATCAAGACCTAAACCAGAATACGGAAAATTCAATTCAGTACTAGCAATAGCTTTTGCGAATATCTTGAAAACTAAAAGGGACCCGCTGATATGTGAAAAGGAAAAAGTTGTTCAAAATGTGTAGCTGCATAACATATTTAAATTTCATAACAATCGGTGGGGAATACCTCTTTCTAAGTAATTACCAAAAGAATTAATGCAGCATGGAGAATTTGTTATTATAGACGACTTTTTAGAGAATTATGGTTTCGTTACGCAGGATGAAGTGCAAAGTTACCATTGGAGTAACAAGCAAGTCACTCTTCATCCTTTGGCAGTAGAAGCTTTCATAGCTTTAGGCCATTATCAAATAAAAAAGGACTATGTGAAACTTGCTCGTGCGATAATGATGGCTCTGTTTGTGCTAGTTGAAACATAGTTTTCATTATGTTTCTTCGTATAATACCTAAGTCCACCCACAAAATGATTCTATCCATGCTTCTGACCATTATCCCTCCTTATCCCTTCCCAATGGAAGAAAACCACCACCTTCTCGTGGTTTCCATTGAGCAAGGACACCTTCTTTGTAGAACATATTCATTAGTATAGAAACTAACATGTATAAATGAAGTTATGATTAAAAAGGTATCGTTGGCACGAGTAGTTATTAATATAGTTCGTGAGGTATGAACATGGTCATTTAGTCGTATACGAGGTCTGGTGGTATTCCTTTGAGTTATTCGGCACAGACAACCCACCATAATAGCCCTTTTTTAAGAGCTCATTTTGAAGGGGAAACTTCAGGGAAAATGTCTGTTAAGGCTTTCGGGTGTAAGCCGTGTCCTAAAGGAAGAGATTTCCCAACTGTATGTGCGTCGCGGCGTCGCAATTAGGTTAGCGACGATCGAACAACGCGGAGGAACTTCACCGAATATGAAGTCCTGTCGAGAAGTATGGTTGTATAAGTGGACTGTAATAGGTTGGATAGAAAACGCGGACAACTACGTGGACTGAGAATGTGTATTTACAATGTGCTTTACACGAGTCGGACTTTATGAATCACACTGTCGCTAAGTCTGTCGCGCTTATATACAAATCGGTTTTTGGGAGGATCTAACTATTAGCCTATTGGCATCAAGTGGATTTTGAGCCATGCCCTTTTCGCATTTGCTTGTCACCACCCACTACAAGCCTTGTGGGGGTAGAAGATGGCCGCTGTGGACGGGCCCAAGGAGGGAGGAAACTGGCGAATTTTCATTGTGGGGGGTTTTTGACGGCAAGGCCCGTTAGGGTGGCTCGCTCGCCTGACCGCTGTTTACCTGGCGCTGTACAAGTTTATTGTTTTATTGCTCGAAGGCTAGGAGACCCGAGATGCACATGGGTGCCAACTGGAAATCGTAAAGCAATCTTCGGGGTCCTAGTCCGACGTACATCTGTTTTGGCTTAAAAACTAAATTGCATGTATACTAAAAATCCTCCGTCGCTAGGTAGTAAATCTAACTGTTTTCGAAGCCTTAACACCAACGTTTCGCCAGCATTGCAGCTAGCTTCATCAGGGGGTCAGAAGACACACTGATACTGAAGTGTGTCGCATTACGTTCCACTTATATAGTGGGTTCACTCATTGGTGTGTCTCCTGACCCCTGATGAAGATAGCTGCAATGCTGGCGAAACGTTGGGAAATCTCTTACTTCAGGGCACGGCTTACACCCGAAAGCCTCAACAGACACAACTGTATGATGCCGGGCCGTGAAAGTCTCAAATCTCTGATCCTTCAGGGAATATGACCATACTTTTTTCAAAATTTAATAAACCTACGTCACTCACCGAAAAAATGGAAAAAAAATTTGTTTATATTTTTCGACATTGAAAAGATAAATATCGAAGTTGAAAAAATTATTTAAAAATATTCTAGTTCTTTATAAATAAAACTAAAAAAATGAGCTCAATCGGACAAACAGTCCCTGAGATAAAAATTCGTGAGTGAACCCTATTTTCGCCAAAATGAGCAAATATTGCAAACTTCAAAAGCTTGTAATTTCTAAGCAAATTTTCAACCGGCAAAATGATGACTACACCCCCGCCCCTAATTTCACATGAACATATTTAATTAAGAATAAAATCGCCGAACGTGGCGCCAAAAAGTGATCGATTTGCTGTGAAATGACCCATATTACATATAATATATAATATTTTTATTTAATTCAGGCTTGCGGCTAAGAGTCGGACTTGATTTTACATAAGTTCTAACTTAATCTAAGTACATTCACTCACTCATTCCCATTTACTTACTCTTCTTCTTTACTTCTTCTATTCTTAATTAATTTTCTATCCTATCTACCCTGTCTACTCTATGTATTGCATACTTTACTATATTACTCTTTGGATTTCCTATTTCCCGGTCCCCTCCTTGCATTACACCTCTCGCATTTTTCTTTTGTTTTTCCTTCTCGAGATTCCTTAACCAATTTTCCACATTCTCATCCTTTCTCCCGCGCACTACTTCCTCTATCCTTATCCCTCTTTCGACTTCCCTACAGTCCCTTATTAGATGTTCCAACGTACCAAACTTATCCGCACACGAGTCGCAATTCCTTCCTTCCTCCTCTTCCCAATATCTGTTCCACCCTCCCAAATGTCCTCATCTCTTGCTATACGCCGTTCACTCCTCTCTGTTCCCTCTTTTTCAGGTACTCTAGTAGTCCTGTCGCTCTGATGCGTCTGTACGTAGTGTTATACCACGATTCCGGTTTTCTGTTATATTGTTCCTGCTGCTGTACCTCTACATCTCTTGCTTTTAATCTCTCTCCCACGTCCTCTCTCACTCCTTCCCTCCTCACTTGTTCCACACCTTCTTGACCAAGTCCGTTTCTCTTTAGATACTCGTGCCTTTCCCCTGTGCTTCCGGTTTCTACTCTGTCTCGACCTTTGTCTCTTAAACATTCCATTACGATTTTCTTTTCTCCTGCTCCCGTCAGGCTTTCCTGGAATCTTAACGCTCTTTGGCCCGCTCTGATTCTTATTATTTCTTTGTCCCTTCAAGTACCAGATAGTTTGGCGTGCGACAATCCAACCCCAAGGTTCATTTTATGTACTGTATTTGTACACGTTCCACCTCCTCTTTCTCTTTATATCCCCACAGTTCTACTCCATATAACAATACTCCCAATACCAACTTATCAAACAAAAACATTCTCATTCCACAATCATTTTAAAACTTACGCTCTCCTATTCCCCACACCTGGTTTACTACTATATTTGCCCTTTTCAATCTCTCCCTTATGTGTTTTTCCATAATCCCATTCCTTTGAAACATTATTCATAGATAGCCAAATTCTTTAACTTCTTCTAACTTTTCCCCTATCCATACCCACTTTCCTCTTTTTGCCTTCCCTCCCCCTCATCGGAATATCATTACTTTTGATTTCCCTACGTTCATTATTAATTCTTTCCTTTCCAGGTATCTTTCCAGCCTTCTCGACATCATCAGCGTATGCCAGTGTCTAAAACTTCTCGCACCCTACTGTGACTCCTCCCATTATTCCTCTCTTCTATCTTCTTCTATGTCTGCTATGTAGATATTGAACAGTGCTGGACTGAGCGGACACCCCTGTCTCAGTCCCTTGGTTGTCCAAAATTCCTCGGTATCTCCCTCTTTTGTCCTCATCACGTTTCTCGTCTCTACATATATTTCCTTTATTCTACTTATTAACCTGTGATTTATTTCTCTCTTTTCCATTTCTTCCCAAAGTTTCCTTGTTTCTACCGAATGAATAGCCGCTTTCAGATCTACAAACAACACGTATATCTTTCTTTTACTTTCTGCGTTTCTGGATACATATTACATGTAGACATTATAAAGCATTGCAAACAGCAACATTTTCTTTTATAAATGAAAGTTTAATTTATGCTGTCTTCTAAAATTCATGCATCTAGTATACCTAACTTTATTTCATTTTCATTATGTGCTTTTGATATGAACATAATTTTCTCTGTTACAAAGGTTTGGGTATTTGAGCCTTCCCAATTAATAAAAGTCATTTTATCACGGCCTCCAGAGGAAGTAAATCGCGAACGTGATGAAATTGTATCAGAATTATCAAATGCAACGCAGAGCAGAGTTGTTGTTGATGAAATTCGATATCATGTGGATGCATCCGGTCATATTCGCCGAGAATGGTAAAAAATAATTTCTTTTAACATCTTTAAGGATTTTTACAATACATTACTTAACTTGTAAATAAACTAAATCCTTGATTAAACTATATTACACATGTATCAGGCAGTAAAAGAAAACTTCCATTTTATTCTCTCACAATGTCAATACAAATATATGTTTTCTTAAAATGCTTTTTAGTAGTATATCACGTGTTGCATTTCTTTTTCTTTACAAAAAGGGTTTAGGTGACAAAATTGAATTAAATTACAAAGTAGTTTAGCACTTTGATATTTTATTCGAATCTATTCAAATAAGCTATTTTACTTTAAGCCAGTCAATCTTCAACATGCACATCTTAAACCTTCTTGCATTGAAAAATAGATTTTCTTTTAGATACGTAAAGGAAAATTCAAAATTTTTGAAACAGCCAAACGAGCGAACTATTGATTTAATATCGTCTAATGAAATTTTGTTCCATCCTTTACCATTTTCAAATTATAGTGTGACCTAATTATGTTAGGCATCCTAGATATTACAATACTACAATAAAAGTAGTTAATAATAGTACAAAATACATAAAAGTATAATGAAATACACAGAAATTGTTATAATGTATTGCACAATGTCTGGAAACCATGAGTGGATTAAGATATTCTAAATTTGTAAAGCATTTAAATGTGTTATACAGGTGTGATATGTACCTACATGTTGTGGAACCCAAAACCCAAACCATTGCACCAATTCCACAAGTACTTAAAGTCATTGATGCGAAATATGACTTTTTAAAAGACTATTATACAGGCTTTGCAATTGAAAATGTTGTGGTAAGTATTTTGTATTCTTTAAGATGTGTTTAAATTAGGCCTGAGCAGCGTAGGGGCCCCGCAAACGACCGCTTGCCCACCAACCTCTCTTTCATGCAGCTAGCATCTTCGTCGTGTTCACTGGTGGGAATCTCTATACAGGGTGGGGCATTTATCCTGGTCACCTGGAATATCTCAAAAACTAAATTCCGGTGAAAAAAATGATTCAAATAAAAAGTTTTAGTCACGGAGCGGCTGTTGCAGCAGTCATATCCATTTTTAGTTTTTATCCTATTTTCAAGGACATTCCAAGCTCAACTATATTTTTTCAAATGGAAACATATTTTTCATTACAGATTCTTAATCTACGACTTGAAACAAATAACTTTTATGTGAAACGTTTTTTTCTCCGCCGATTATTTTGTATCATATTGAATTTTCAAAGAAAAAGTACATAATGTCGTTTTAACGGAGAAAATCATTTTATTTATGATAAGTGAAATTGATACCCAATTAAAAAAGTATCAAATAAACATGCAATCTAAATGAATAATTAAATAATAGCTAAACATGGAAGCAGGCAAAACAATTAGAAAAAACTTAGCAAAGAAATTTAACGCTGAGCGTACACAACCTGTTCGTTATGTGCAAAGATACACCAGTTTTTTACTGTCTCTTCTTTGGAATAAGATTACACATTCTCTCGCATGAAATGCAAATAACATAAGAATGTTACTGAATAATTGTTAAATTGATTTTCTTGTCATTAAGTTGCACTTCTCCTGTATTATTAATAAAATAATTGCCTTTCCGTTTAATTGAGATTATTTTTCCCCGTAAAGTCAATATTATACAAAATAATCGGCGAAGCAAAAAACGTTTCAAATAAAAGTTATTTGTTTGAAGTCGTAGATTAAGAATCTGTAATGAAAAATTGTGTGAAAAAAATGTGTTTGTATTTGAAAAAATAAAGTTGACCTTGGAATGACCTTGAAAACATGATGAAAATTAGAAATGGATATAACTGCTACATCAGCCCCTCCTTTACTTAAACTTTTTATTTGAATAATTTTTTTCTCAGGAATTTAGTTTTCGATATATTCCAGATGGCCAGGATAAACGCCTCAACCTGTATAACTATGATATTTCTTCCCGCTTTCGCCACTGCCCACCGTTGTGTGTATGGTAGAGGTCACTAGTAGAGGGGAGAAAAATCTCGTGCGGCTCGCGAGCCGCAAGTTGGCCAGGCCTGATCTAGATACATTAAGGGATACAGGTTGTGTACTCCAAATTCACCCTTTTGCATATGAATTGCAGGATTTTGCATATTAAATTCAGCCGTTTGCAAATAAAGTATTTTCTTCCCCAAATAGCCAAATCTGCCATGGTAGTCAACGAGCACAGTCTGCCGGCAGACTCTGGCCAAAATCTGTTATCCAAGACTGTTACGTCATCTAGACCTTCAATTTCTGCGTCAGAGAGTGCCCATATACAATTTTGAAGAGTTTAAACAAGCTTAAAGAGCTCTAAATAAGAGCGTTCGGTCCTTTGATCCTGGACTCTGCCCAACCTGTCGGTTCATTTTTTTGGGCAAAGTTGATGACCAAACTGGTCTCGAATGAGCTAAAACACTCACGGACAGCATAAGTTTCTCCGGCAGTAATCCAAATACAATTTTTTCCAATTCGATTTGGTAGCAACTACCCGCGCCAATTGCTCGAAGCCTGCTTCGAGACTCTTACCCCCAGACCCTCGGGTCGGGGCTTTCAAAAAGGACGCTCAAATGGGCTAGGAGACCGCCGTCGGAAGAAGAGGAGAATCTCCGACCCCATAAACAACTCTTCGGACTCGTCTAAAAGTACGCTCCTCCAAACGTTGAATCCAGATCCTCGGAAAGGAATACCTCCACCGCTCACCTTTCTCATACTACTCCAACAAGGCCATCCGGGAAATCACCATGACCCAATTCCTACAATGGTCTCTCTGAAAAAGACGCATTCAAACAGAGTAAAGCTCACAATACGATGGCCATTGCCAAGGCAATCAATAATTGCAGATGTAGGGCCACAACACCTCACCCCTAGAGAAAAGGCAAGCATAACAGCCTCCATCCCCAGAGAGAGAGAGAGAGAGAGAGAGAGAGTGGAGAAAAAGGGTCTGAACAAAGGCATCTCATTAGACGTGGACATCCGGCAACTAATTGAGCAAACGAAAAGCCCTTATAGGATCACCTAAGCTAGAAGACTTACCAAGCATGTTAGAGATTGACAAACCAAAGTCATCCCATGGATCCCCAACGAAACCGTACTGCTCACTTTTGAAAGTTCTATGGTCCCTGAGAAGATAGTTCTGCTTGACCTTCTCAGCATCCCAGTCACTCTCTATGTGAAAGAAGTGAGGACTTGCAGAAACTGTAGCAGGTACGGGCATATCTCCATCAAGTGCAGTAGTCCTGCCATCTGCTTAGTCTACAGAGTCAAGACAAACAACGAATCACACGATTGCAATAAAAAATCAGCCTGCTGCCTCCACAGACAGAGCAAACAGCCATACCATTTTTCGCTGGAATGAGCCACAATGATCTTTAACAAGGAAATCAACTGGTCATCTACTTCTTTTTTCAACGTGATGGCGGAATTATGTAGGACTTCTCGACAGGGTGTGCAATGCCGTGTATACCCATGAGCTTCTCCACGTCTGTCCGTAAGTTCCTGGGAGCGCATCTGTAGTCAACGCACGCTTGCTTATCCAGTATGTTCCCCCGCCTTTACATTTCATTCGGAAGGATGCGCAGCCTAAGGTATCACGTAGTAGTGAGCGACGCGATGCCCACCCCCTCCCCCGTTAGGCCATCCGATGGACATCCCCCCCCCGCCCAAACACCCGCTGGCCCGTGGAGATGCCATTGCTAACCAAGTATAACTGGGAGCAGTTCTTCCACCTGCACCAGAGGCACGTGATCAGTGCGTGCCTTGCAGCTCGTTTTCCCCACTGTGCAGCCGAGACCTTACGCTCTCGATTCCGTTCCGCCCAATAATGTTATTCGGGACACGTTTTTCGCGCATGCGCGACGATTTGTAGCATCAGTAACGTAATAGTTTGGCTCAAATGGGGTACCTTGGTCACCCCGCATAATTTCATAAATCTTTATTTATTCGATTTTAAAGTATGGATGTGTAACATGTATATGTTATTAAAATTTAATATGTATGTAAATACTCGTTTCGTCGTATCGTCCAGGACTCTTCCGGTGCTTTACGGCCAATAACATTAAATATTTCTCCACTACTTTTCCCACAAACTTAGGACGTAGATACGTTCATGCATGTGGACGCGCAAGCGTGAAAAATGCGTCCCGAATAGTATCACTGGCTCTCGGAAGCGAGAGATCCCCCTCCTGCGCGTCATAGGACACGACGCTCGCCCGCCCATGAATGTACAGGCCACCTACATCGCCTTTTACACCATATAACTTGCTCTAACTCCTATATGTACTGCAAAAGCATGAAAACTTCATCCGAATTGGGCACTTCAACATCCATTATGTATCATGGAAATGCAGTTAAAAATTTCCACCCGGGGAAGAGTTCGACTTAATCCTAGAGCACTACGACTGCATCATCCTCAACACAAACAGCAAGTCCCATGTTGGATATCACAATCAACAGGACGATAACCTTGATCTCATAATTACACCATGCCATCTAACCCATAAAATGAACGCAAACCATTTGGACGATCCCTGGGGGTCCAGTACCCAATCACTTCCCTATGCGAAACGGCCAAAGCAGCCACACCTTACCACTTCACAGAACCCAACCAGAAACCACCACAATCCTGTTCCTTGTAGAGGGAACCGTCCGCTGTAGAAAAACCTTGCGCCTTAAATGATGCCACACAGGTGCCTTTGAGGACTGGGTCAACTATAGTAGACAGGTGGCACTCACCAGGAAATTATTTCAATACGAAACAAACCAGTTTCCGCCAAATGGCAGCAGACCTTCACCAAACTTCAGACATCAGCCTATTCTGGCGACATCAGCTTATTCTGGCGCAGGATCTAAGTTATCAAAAACAAATTAATCAATTCTACCAGCTAAACACACACCACTGATCCGACGTCACATGAAAACATTATAAACAAATTAAGCCCTCCTTGGGTGCCAACCCATATACAAGCTAGACCAAAGCATACCGACTTCTTTCTTGACAGAGGCTTCGATTTTGAAGGATGTATCTCTGTTCTCAGAAAGGTAAACATAAAATTAGCATCTGGTTTAGATGGTATAGACTACAAGATGCTCAAACATCTCCTCATCACATGGAAGTTAATCTTACTCTACATCATCAGCAACATATACACAGGAAACATCTTCCCTAAAGAATGGCTCAACTGCAAGATGCTCTTTACTCCAAAGGCAGGGCAAAATGGTCTTCAACCCATCGCACTCACGTCATGCCGAAAGCCTCGCATCATGGCTGGGATTGCAAAACCTCTTACCGTACTCTCAGACAGATTTCCGGAGAAACCGATTCACCGCCAATAACATCCTCGCTCTCACGTCCATCGCTGAAAACACCTTCCGCATCAATCATACTACCGCTACAGTTTTCCCAGATGTCAAATCAGGACTATTCACCAACCCTCTCCGCTTTATAACTCAA
Source organism: Sphecodes monilicornis (assembly GCA_913789915.3). Lineage (NCBI taxonomy): Eukaryota > Metazoa > Arthropoda > Insecta > Hymenoptera > Halictidae > Sphecodes > Sphecodes monilicornis. Next base: position 914,522 of record OU565293.1, on the reverse strand, counting down.
CTAATTACTTACAGGAAAGCTTGGTTCTGCTTCCAAGACGACTGTTGCACGACTCCGTCACACAGGTGTTCTAAAAGAGGACATATTAAGCCCGCTCCTATTCACCTTGTACACTGACGATGTTTGCACGAACGTCGGTCACTACACGACCATATTACAGTATGCCCATGACATCGCTATCTGTGTAATAAGTGAAGACCTCTCCTACGCCTTGTAATCCGCCGGAAAAGCATCAGCAACGATTATACACTGGCTGCAACATCATGGACCATACATATCTCCAGAGAAGCGCAAACTTTCTCTCTTTCTCTCTCTTCCTCTTCTTCTTCCTCGTCCTCATGTATATAACTTATGTATAATTGTATACGCGCGCTCTCTATCTCAGAAATTGAAAGGTCAGGTCATTCTAGCGAGTTACTAAAATCGTCGCTAAAGTTTGATTTAGCTATTTGGGAAATAAAATATTTTTTTTTGGAAAACGGTGAAATTAATTTGCAATAGGTTGAATGTGGTTTGCATAAGGGTTAATTTGACTGTACAATATTATTTTCATTACAACAATTGACACTTTTTCAGCCTGCATATGCTGGAATACAAGAAGAACCCTTTGATCCTGCACTAGCAGCTTTGATAGCTCTATTAGTAGTTCTACTAGTTGGTGCTGTTACAGTGACAGTAGTTTGTTGCTGTTTGCGTCATTGGTAAATGTTGAAAAAGTTATTTAACTATTAGGTATTTCAACTGTACAATGTACAATATAAAATATCTTACATTATATTTCAGGGTAATTACTGTGCCAAATGATATAAGAAAAAAAGATGGCTTAATAAAAAAGCAAATTATTGATGAATTAAACACTACAGAAAATCCTTTATGGATTGAACAGTAAGTCACTACTTACCTTCCAAGAAAAAACGATATAATGAATAGAATATTCAGTACTTTGGCTTTTAGGAAACTTAAACCGTATGAGGAACAAGAGTTAACAATGCAAGTGTTTAGTGAACCTGAAGGCGGTCTTGTTCCGGAGAGACGTGGAAGTAGTGTCAGTATTGGTATGGGTGATACATCTCAGGATAATACGTATGCTACTATACAACGTCCACTGCCCACCAGTAGGCACTGCCCAACAACGCCTGATTATACAACGCTTCCAGGAAATCATAATGTATGTAAATTATTGAATTCATCTGCCCACAATATGCACATTTATAATAATTAATGATAGAGCTTCTTCTAGAAATATTAAATTTCATTAGTTAATATTGTATGAAAATTTTCGTATAATGTAAATCATTATACAGTATTTCATCGATAATTGTCCACAACACGGGTCTGCGGAGGGACAATTATGCGCGAGGGATATCATTGTTTGAGGTTTGCCGAACGTAGAGAAGGACAGCCGAGCTCGAGAGGCCTCGGTCACCGAGAAATGTAAATATACGTAATCCGAATTTCCAACTTCTTTATTAATCATTATTTTTTTATGGGACTTCGATGACCATATTCGTGGCATTTTTCTAATAAAAATTATACCAAATATGATATAATTCCGATAATATTTACTTGTGTAATCGACGATTAAAGTTTCGGGCGCGAGGAAGGATAGCGTATGGGAAAGAAAGAGACACGGAGAGTCGCAGTCAGCGGTACAGTTCAAAGGCTCGCGCGTCCTCCCAATGTATTACCAAGGTATAACTTTTTTATTATTACTTATTTTTTTATGAGACTTTTTCTAGTAGATTTGTGACATTGTTCTGATTAAAATGATACCAAACACGATATAATTCGGATCATATACATGTGTATGGTCATTATGTATAAGTCAGGTACATAATATCGGTAAGGCAACAGTAATGCAATGACGACACTTTTTCATTTTTAATTAATCTTTTAGGAGACTTTTACCGTCATATTTGTAATATTTCTCTGATCAAAATTTTTCTGATTATACATACATATCTATTTTTTTACGGTCACGGATTTACATTTTAGATCTAGGCATATAGATGCAATTTGCAACCGAGGGCCGACAACTGTTGTACGGTGAATTTATGGGACCGGACATAATTTGCAATTGTTCGTATTATCCAATATATTTTTAACGAGACGATGCGACTCTCCGCGTCTCTTTCTTTCCCATACGCTATCCTTCGTCGCGCCCGAAACTTTAATTGTCTATTACGCAAGTAAATATCATCGGAATTGTATCATATTTGGTATGGTTTTTATTAGAAAAATGGCACAAATATGGTCATCGAAGTCCCATAAAAAAATAATGAATAATAAAGAAGTTGGAAATTCGGATTAGTGTGGTCTCACCAATATACCTGAGCCGCATGGTGTCATATTTCTCGGCGACCGAGGCCTCTCGAGCTTTGCGGCCCCTCAAGGGGGTACAACCCGCACTAGTGGGGATATCTCAGGGACAATTATGTCGGAGACATTTGGGACAATTACTGATGAAATACTTTAATATACAGGGTGGCCCACATAACTCTGAACAGCTCAATATCTCGAAAACTATGCCATCGATTTTAAAGTTCTTAGTCTTAAATTGCATGGAACTGAAGGGCCTTTCTGACTACATAAACGTGAAGTGGCCTCCCTTCCCCTTTAACGGGGGAGGGGAGGTACCTTTGTAATTTTAAATGGAACCCCCTATAAAATGTTACATATTTAGATTCTACAGGAAAAAACAAGTCAATTTTGTCTGAAACATTTTTTTGTCAGATACTTCCATGATGAGATATAACACTTTGAAGTTTCGAGTTGTAGGTACTTGAAGCGCTCGGAAATAGCGTTATGGAATTATACGCGCTTGAGTCCTTTGCTTATTCGTGAAGAAATAAAATGTACTTTAAATTAAATGTTCAAAATGTCCACCACGGGCTTGTAAACATTTATTTACTCGAAACATCAAAGTTGTTCTAACATTTTTTAACATTTCGGGAGTCACTGAAGCGTAGGCGTCACGTATTCTTTGTTTCATATCCTCTTTTGTCGTCGGTGGTTCAAACATAACTTTGTCTTTTACATATCCGCATAAGAAAAAATCTAATGGTGTTAGATCGGAGGATCGAGGAGGCCATTGACGAGGTCCCCCACGACCTATCCATTTGTTCCCAAATTTTTCGTTCAAAAATTGCCCGGTGATGATTGCAAAATGTGGAGGAGCGCCGTCTTGTTGGAACCACATTTCTCTTCTAACGTGCAGTGGCACATCTTCCAAAAGCGCAGGCAAATGATTTTTTAATAAATCACAATAACTTGCAGATGTTACAGTTTCTTGAAAAAAATAAGGTCCAATCACAAAATCTCCTATTAGGCCACACCAAACATTTAAAGACCATCGATGTTGAAAGGGAACACATCGAATCCAATTTGGGTTTTCCACGGCCCAATAATGCAGATTATGTCTATTTACATGCCCTGAATTCATAAAAGTGGCCTCATCGGAAAAAAGGATTTTGCACAAAAAGTCATTTTCCACAACACCCTGCAGCCACTCACAAAATCTTCCGCGGTGATCGTAATCTGCTATCGAAAGCTCTTGTGATAAAACCATGTGATATGGATGATACTTTTGCAGTTTTAAAATTCGTTGAATCGATGAACGACTAATATGCGATGTTTGTGCAAGTGTACGTTGACTAATATGAGGATTTAATGTAATTGCAGCAAGAATACTGGCACTATTATTTTCATTAGTGACAGCTTTAGGTTTATTGCGAGTTTTTTTTACACAATTCACCGTGCTCGCGAAGCCGCTTTTCTAAATTATGAAATGTTGCATGACATTTTTTGATCCCATAACGTTCAAAAAACATCACTGCTGCACGCCGATAATTTTTTTGGCATTCACCTAACGTTAATAACATATTCACTTCTGTGTCAAAAGTAGCCGTAATCACAATGTTACTGCTTGAATAACAGCTCTAAACTGAAAACGTTTTCATAGATAAGTGAGTGAAACTCAAGTATTGTAAATATTATTGTTTGTGTTTCTTCATGAATAAGCAATGGACTCAAGCGCGTATAATTCCATAACGCTATTTCCGAGAGCTTCAAGTACCTACAACTCGAAACTTCAAACTGTTATATCTCATCATGGAAGTATCTGACAAAAAAATGTTTCAGACAAAATTGACTTGTTTTTTCCTATAGAATCTAAATATGTAACATTTTATAGGGGGTTCCATTTAAAATTACAAAGGTACCTCCCCTCCCCCGTTAAAGGGGAAGGGAGGCCACTTCACGTTTATGTAGTCAGAAAGGCCCTTCAGTTCCATGCAATTTAAGACTAAGAACTTTAAAATCGATGGCATAGTTTTCGAGATATTGAGCTGTTCAGAGTTATGTGGGCCACCCTGTATAAAGTTATTCTATTACCATTTTCAATACCTCATATTTCATATCTTTGCCCTTCTTAAGTCATCTTCCAGTTTATACATACATATGGCTAAATAAGATATGCATTTTGATATAATACAGATTTTCTTGTCTTATTTTTTAATAAAATACTCTAAAAACTGTTATAATTTCAGCTGATCTTAAAAAACAAGTAATAGTTGTTTGAAATACTTTTTTTGTAATGTAATTGTAGTCGTAGTCTATATGTATATTTGAAACAATATTCATTATATTGTAGCTTTATGAATCTGCAATGGGTTTCCAAGGATCAACCTTCCAGCCATCTTCGAATGCAATACCACAACTTACACTCGATCGCGACGGCCAACCCCAGTTCGTTTCAGGACTAGTATAAATTAAGTTTTCCGCCAAGTCCATTTTTTAATGAATGTATAACTTCATCCACATATGTTGTACATCTTCATTCCCGACTCTATCTGTAGCACACGCCTTTCAAAGAAAAGACACTCGCATGCACACACCTTCTCGACAATAATGGTATAATATTGTTAGGTTTGTCTGCGAGTAGACGCGTGTAAAAGATGAGCGAGAATTTTCCGAATTAACCAGAGAAGCCTCTGACCATTTGTTAATTCAGTTTGAATCCAACAGCGAAAAATATTAAACGAAGCGTAACGACGAATGGCAGTCAATATTATTGGAATAAATATTCCACCCGTAGCTGGTGTGTGCATGTATATATGTGTGCGTTGCCAACCCGTGGTTCCATCTAATTAATTAATCGTTAGATTCATCAATAGAAAGATCAAAAACGCTAGATGATAGATATTGTGAAATAGCTTAACGACCGAAACTTGGCACGACAGATATATGTATATAAGTGAATGTTTAGACTCCGTCCAGCGCAGTTTTTTCATTACTTCCTCACTAGTTTAATATTTATACACCTTGCGTACGATTTACATGTGAAAAAATAGGACAACATACTTATAGTGTCATTACTCTGTACTCTGTACACAAAAAGAGAATGCCTGTAGGTAAATTGTAGGTATCAAACAAGCCTATACTCTTAAAGCAGGGTTTGAAATTGTTGTAAATATAACATATTCCGGTCAGAACGATTCATTAAAATATTCCATAAGAATTTCTATTACAACTCAGAAAAATTTTATAAAAGAATATGAAATGCTATATCGTTTTCTTGAAAACGTCATTCTTGGTCAGAGCAGACTATTCCATTCCGAGAAAATGATTTTGTTTTTATTTTATTCAACTTTATGGTCAGCCGTTGCAAATATAATCAACAGCTTTGATATTATCAAAGTTCTATTATCAAATTATTTATATTGTAAAATTACTAACATTCTGTTATTATTGTATGTCATGTTAAGAGTAAAATTTCTGGTTGAGAACTAGATCGTTGATATTCAAGTTCCATTATGAGAATTTAAATTTAAATATGATTTTAAACAAAAGTAATAAAAAGAAAAATTATCAATTTGTTCATTGGGTATGGGTGACTTAGATTTAGGTAGTAATAATTGTTATTATAATAATATAAAGAATAATATTTAAAGAAGCAAATGGAAAAAACATAAATAAATAAAATATGGGGAAAATATTTAAAAAATTGAGAAATAAATATTACACTTTACTTTAATAAAAAATAAAGGCATTTATTATACTTTTATTAAAAAATTTATAAAAGAATTAATATCAGGTTCATTAAAAAATAAAGAGAATGAATATTAAGAATAATGACCATACAAATGAAGCTTGAATAATATCGCAACTATCTTTAGATTCTTTTTTAAGAATCTTCAAAACATCATTTCTCTGAACTATCAAAGATTATCTTGAACTTAAAGATGTCTTTAAGTTAAAATGTATATTAAAGAGTACCCAGTCAGCCAAACTATCTCTAAGTACATTTTGCCAAATGTGCGCATGTAGATCTGACCAATGTAGAAATGGCTTAGATTTTGCATGTAACTCACTGTTTATGTCATAAGTGCAAACCTAAGGTAAAAAATGAGCAAAAATTGTTGTAGGAGTAATTTGACAACAAACTGAATGCGAATTCGTAACAAATCAGGAGAAAACTGCTTACTGGGTAGTAAATTACATTTTCTTTTTAGATTTCATTCTGCTCTGAAAATTCAAGGATCAAAATAAGCACATTCTTGAGACATATTTCAATCTCTGCCATGAAGATATCTACACTAACAAAAATTCGGTACGAAATATCAGCATATATCGTACGTCGCATATAAATGTTATTTACAATATTATTCGTTAGATATTTATTTAAGTTAGGATTAAAGAAATCATTTTTATGCGGTAAAACTGTGATTTGATTACGCCCGCGTGTGTATATGATTGTTGAATTGCATTTAGGGTTTTGTACAAGATGTTAGCGATGGGCGGATATAGTCATATCATAGGTAGTTAAAATGGAATCGTTTGCATTCAGTTTTCATGTTGTGTGAGGATATATAAACACATTCTTTACAAGGGCCACTTCATGTCTCATCACCTAAACCGTCCTCGACGAAGTATGCACATTGAGGTCTAAAAAATTGACTGCAAACGGTTCTGATCATAATATATCATGTACCCGAAGAAAAACGATAACTTAACTATGATCATGTTATGTCTATAAACATTTAATGTAAACCTAATATCAGTATCACTACATTGTTAGGTGGTTATGAATATTCCATTCCGTAAAAATATCTGTTTGTTCATTACAAATTTATTGTATCATATTTTACGTAAATCATTGAAGAAAACAATTCATACATCAACATACGTCACATTTAACATCATGTGGAAATAAATATTCAACTCTGTGTACTTATTTAGTTTCTTCATTATGAATGCATTTATCTTTTCCTGAACAGCGCACTTTTGTTTTCGCATTTGGATCACTGTCGATCACTTTTGATTTTGATGCATAATTAAAAATCTGAATTGCTGAATTATCCTGGTCCGTCCATAATTTATAGCCCCTTTTTGTTGGATACTTCTTCGCACTTAAACAAATTAGGCATGTCCACTTCACACCTTTTACAGGCTTTGATGTCAATCGTACTTTAGCTGTTTCACCAGGTATAAGTGGAGACTGGCAGCACTTGCAAATTGTCTTCTTAATATGAGATTCTCTAAAAAGTTGAAAAAAAACTAATATCAAATATTTATTTTATACAGCATAAAAAGTAATATTGCGTATTAACGATATCAATAATAAGATAGTATTATAATAGGACTTTCACGATTCATATTTCTTATCATGCCCAGTAAGCAAACTGCCGGCAGATTGGTGGCAGACGACTGCACGATGTTGGCACCAATTCCATATTAATTTATTCCGCCGATCTGTCGGCCGATTGGCTGCAGAGTCTGCTAGCAGACGTAGGTGGCAGATGGTAACTAGGTTTAACGAGCTCGTTTAAATGTATAATGTGGCCAATTTGTACTATTGACGCACGAAATAAAACGGCACGCGACTATCCACAGGCAGGAAGTGATTTACTCCGTGGAATCGATTTAAAGGTAGAGAGCTATTTATTCATTATTCTTGTTAAGTATATCACAGAGCAGTTAGGAACTATATCAACTTGACTACCGGAAAACTGTACGAGCATTATTAGGTTTTAATAAGTATCCGCTAGTGACTCTACTTCATTTCTTTCTTGTGCAGGCGTACGGGTCACTGCAGGTCGCCACAGTAATTCAATGTGCGCGCCCTCTATCGCAGAGTCACTAAACCCGTAGCTAGATGACATAACGGTTTTCATGGCAGACGTTGGCCAGCATCTTTCGGCAATCTGCTGCCTGCGTATGCTGCCAATCTGCCGCCTCCGACTGCCGCCATCAGAATCTGGCATCAGTCTGCAGCTCAAATACAATAAAAGACCATAATCTAACAATGCAAGAAACAAAAGACTGCAGGAACTAGTACAAATAGCGAAGACTGAATGAAGTAATGCTGTTTAAATATCGCGTTAGTTTGAAACGTGCTTGAATTTCGCGATTATCGCGATCTATATTCGTTGGTGACCTCCTCGATGTTATTCTTCCGAGGAGCCAAATAACCAACAATATTTCAAGTAAAAACGGCGTGACTTTCTGGCTACCAGCTAATGTCAGCCGATAAACACGGCGATCGGTAGATCAACGTGCAAAACGTTCAAATCAAACTCGTGTCGCGAAGGTATAGAGAGACAAAGAGAACAACAAACAGACGTACGTTGAACAGAGACAGGCGAGTAAGAGACAGACAGCGCCGCGTAGCGGGTCAGCTGACCCTCTCGCGACGCTTCGTTGCCGCTCCGAGTTCGCGTCGTCACTTGCTCACGAGACATGCGAGGAGTAACTCGTTCACGAATCGTGCTGGCGAGCACTTGCTATTGAGGCGCGCTAGCGAACACTTGTCACACGAGTCTTCGCAGTGGTAAAAATTCTCCAGTCGAGCTGTTAGATACTTGTTACAAGTATTTGACGGCGAGCTTTGGCACGACTGTGCGACCAGAACTGAGTTCGTTACGAGACCGTTCTTCTCGCTAGCAGAGAATCAAGCCCTCCCAAAAGTTTGTAAACTCTGGATTAACTGAGTTTTTTGCAACAATTAATTCGTAATCCACTCTCCAGTCGAGCTGTCGGATACTTGTATCGAGTATTTGACGGCGAGCTTTGGCACGACTGTGCGAACGGAACCGATCTCGTTTACGTGATCGTTCCACACGGTGTAAGAGAGCCATAAAACAATAGCAATATTTATAGATCGAGCTCTGGATTTTCTGAGCTTCGATCACCATAACCTGTCACGTACTCTTCAGTCGCGCTGTCGGATACTTCTTACAAGTCTTTGACGGCGACGCTATTGGCAACGACTGTACGAACGGAACTGGTCTCGTGCTCGAGATCGTTCCACCCGTTACAAGAGAATTGACAAACACGAACGAGATATCGAACTCCGGATTTTCCGAGTTCTCGATAATCGAACGTGATATATTCACTGCCGTACGATCTTTCGGACCGAGCGACGCTTCCTTTACGAGCTCGCGACAGGATATTCGACTAGAGACGTACAGGCAATAGTGACGACGATCGAGCACCGGTATTGACCGTGCTTCGATCAATTAAAAAGTGCATGGTTGTTGTTTCACCGCGCACAAGTGTATTTCGGTGTGATTGACGCGAGATTCGTGTTCGTTCCCCGAATTCACTGCCCGCCGTTCAAGAGAAACTCTTTATTAACACACTTACGTTATACGCCGCTTCTATTGTGCGCAGATAGTCGATGTTGTGCGTGAAAGTGTGTAAGAGAAACTCTTGGAAGGAATCGTGTTTCCGATTCCGTACGGCCACCCGTGTAACACGGAGGACACTCTTTCCGAGCTCCGTTCTTGCAATTCGCCCTGGCATACGCTTCGACGTCCCAGCGCAGCAGATACCGAGACTCGGATTGTGAAGGTCAATTTCCCTTACGCCCTTGCCTTTCCTACGGGTTTCGCATATTATTCGGTGTCGGAATTGGCTGGTCCAGCCACAGGTCTCGCAGGTAAGGCCTAGTCTGCCCCCCCCCCCTCCTCTGGGTGAGCGAGCGCGGCACAGCTAGGCAGGCTTGATCCGGTCCAAACAATACAGTCACAGCTGCCATATACGCCGTCGTCATTACGACGGAGATAGTATTGAGAGTGGGGATAATGACTGGTCTGAACACGCTTACAATACGCCCCCTCTATATATCTCTATATGTAGTCGCTTTTGTGCAAGTAAGTGGTGAGTTGGACCACGTCTTCCACCGAGATTTCTATAGCCGCGTGACGTATTGAGTCACTCGCGAGCTTTGAATCAAGGTTGTTGATGCACGGGTTATTTCGGCTGGATTATCGAACTTGGAGCCTTACAACCTCCCTGTAAGATTAACCGCCACCTTTACGCTGACACCCACGCAGTAGAATCGGTTTAACCGTGACTACGCCAGTGCGAGCGGACGGATTCTCGATTATCGAGATACGTCAAAAATATACAGTCCACTAACTCTGCGTTCTGAGCAGTTTGGCTGTACTCCCCCTCCTTCGATAGCGATTATCGCAGTCAGGAGCGTACGGGAAACAGCGTCACGAACGGATACGTATCGTATCGAGTAGGTGGTTTCACACCTTCGTTCGATCATTAATTTTCAGACGCCAACGTCGCGAGACGTCCAAGGGGCCACCGGAAGAGACGGAGGAACTGCAGACCGCCGTCCACCAACGGGGATTATTTTGACAAAATAAACGGCCCACCATTAGGTGGGTCACTATCAATATAACCTCGCTGTACAACAATTTACTTTCCCTCTCCTCATATCGAGCCACCGTTGAAAAGTCGTTGGAGTGTATTATACAGTCCACCTTTTTAACAAATGCAAAGGATGTAAAAGTGGGGTACTAAAAAATGAGAATTGAGGGAAAGTGGGTAAATTGGCAGAAGAAAGATTCAAGACAGGAGGAAGGTGATTTTGAAGGGAAATAAGGGGGACTATAATCTGGAATATAGCAGGTTTAATGAATAAGGATAGAGACTTTTAGAGATTCATGATGAAACAATATTTTGTAGGATTAACAGAAACCTGGGTGGAAAAGAAAGAGTGGAAGAAACTAGGTGATAGATTCCTAAAGGATTTCCATGTTAGTGTCAACTGGCAGAGAAAAGGTCGAGGAAAGGAAGCGCTAGGAAAGGTGTAGTGATATGTGTAAGAGACAAGTGGACAAGAAAAGAAAGAAAGAGGAGCATGGATCGGCGAGAAAGCAAATGAAAGTGACAGAGGAAACGTGGAATGTATTGGGACGTTGCAGATTTTGCGACGTCACTTTTCCGTTATTTTTCACGGCCGAAATGGCAGTTCGTATGGACCGGACCGCCCTTCCGCGAGACGAACGCACATTCACGAATTTCGAGAGCGCTCCCCGAGGAAATTCCGTAGAATTAAAGAATCGGCGGCTAATTCAAACCGCGCGCGCGGAGTACGGAAAAGTTTCAGAATGTACCCCGTGCACCACCAACCCGCTCAGGATACCTAAGGCGGCTCCCTCCGTGTGATTTCTCCTTGTGATTTGCTGGCCAAGCAAAACGTCCAGCGCGCTGGTTCAAAAACACACGGGCCAAACAACCCGGAGACGACTCAGGCCTAAGAACCCCACCAACATCGGACTTTACGGCGAGAGGAACTCCACTCAAAAGATCCTGACGTCGCCTCATCCCGCAGGAAGAGGTTCCGTACGCGTGGGTGGAGTGGACGCGCCCTGGGACTGTCTAGGACGTCTAGGTGGTCTTTATGGAAAATTCGGATGTCGTCTAGGGCCAGGGTCCATCCGTGGGAGATCCGCAATTTTGAAAGTTTCGCGTGCGAGTCCGACCAATTAGGTAATCCGCGTAATGAGCAGGGTGGGGATCGCCGGGTAGATTGTCGTTGCCGAAACCGCGAAGGATGACTGTCGTGTTGGCTACCGTATCGGTTTCCGTTTGCGTAAACGCGTGCGTCCCGTGAGGAATGTGCGATACCGGAATACCGAGCCGTCCCGAGCGGAGGAGGGCGAACATCCGCCACGAGAAGCGGTAAGACAGACTTAGTTATCCTTCCCGTACGTTTTTTCACGTATAGCGAGTAGTATTATTTCGTGCGAGGACGAAACATTTCGCGTCTCGTCCTCGGTTTCGTGCGGGCAGAGGCGCGTCCCGCCTCGTGCCCGAACCTCACGCCATTTTCCGGCGTTTTGAGACAAACTCGAGTTTCGATTTCTCAACGTAAGGGAGTTTTCCTCGGAGGAGCCGTGTCGAGAGAGCGAGTGTAGTTTTCGCGACGTTCGAATAATCCGTTTCGTAGATCTCGGTTGCGTCAAATCGCGATGACGGGTATAGTGCACTCGCACGAGCGAGCGAGAGAAAAGATCGCGTGGCGTCGCACGCTCGCTTCGTTCCGTTCCGGGAAGCCTCGCGACAGTCTTATTGTAATTACGCCGTACACCTGCGTTCGCGAGAAATTGTATCGACTGTGTCGAATTTAAAACCGAAGTACCGTATACTCGCGATTATTAAACAATTGACAACCCCGCGCTGCGAACCTCCAACTATTCGTTTCTTTGTATGAAGAGCGTGGGCTCTCGGGTCGCGGCCACGTGGCCGCCAAATTTGCAAGATGTGACAACGATTAAAATTAATCTCGAGACCAAGTGAACTGTCGTTTCTCAATCTGCGAGATCCGCCCTGCCGTAAGGGCCGTCCACGTCCTTCCTGCCTCCGAACATCTGACCCTTCGCGAGTCGCGTAACGTACCTCGAAACTCGGTAACGGAAATTCTCGTTTCGATTCTCCGCGTGTAGGAAATCATCTCGTTTCGCGTGGTATCCTTCCGATACCTGCCGCCGAACATCGTCCGTTAGTATCGTTATCGAGTTTTCGAATCGCGTTTTGTGCCGGGAGGACCTCTTCCGTACAGCCGGCCGAGGCCCGGTCTCAGTGCCTGTAAAATCCAGGAGTTGCCCTCATCTTTCGCCCGCGGAAGACTGTATAGACGCTATAAAGAGAAGGGGGAGTATGACGGAATTGGTACTAATGATAGAAAGAGTCATGCATGAGAATGAAAATGTCTTGGTAATAGGAGGGGACCGGAATTCGATGATAGGAGAGGAAGGAAAGTAGATAGGATGTGAGGGAAAAAATGAACAGAAGAAGAGAAGATGTAAAGAGAGTAAGATAAGGTTGACACTTGCTGAATAGTATTTAATATGATAGATGATGAGAGTGAATTCACAAGTTTAGGAGGGCAAGGTACAACTGTGATTGACTATGTTCTAGTTAACGATGAAGAATCAGATCATTTGCCACTAAATATAACCTGGCTAGGAGAACTGGAAGAGCAAGGAAATGAAGAACTGGAAAAGAAGATATACTATGGAATGCAGAAAGCAAGTTCAGAGAAAAGTACAATGAAATAACCGAGATACAGAAGGGACCACAAGAAAGTTGGATTAACTTAAAGTAGCATGTGAACAGAACCATGGTAAGGAAAACTCCAAAGAGAAGGAAATAGGCCAACCAGAATGCTGGGACAAGGAGTGTAAGAGAGGAAGAAATTGCTACAGAAATTACAATTACGGAATGGAGAGAATATTGCATTAAACTATTAGATGGAGCAGTGAGTAGAATAATCATGAAGGAAAGAAAAAGAGCAGAGCGAAATAATATGAAAGAAGAAGAAGAATTAACAGAGGAAGAAACTATTAGGCAGATAAATAAGCTAAAAAGGAACAAAGCTGCAGGAGAAGATGGGATTCCAGGCGAAGCATGGCTATGTAGCGTGAGGAAGGTAAGGGATGGATTAGTAAAGTTAATAAAAGAAGTATGGAACGGAAAGGGATTTTCGAAAAAGTGGAGGGAGGGGGTGATAACACCATAACATAAAAAAGGCAACATAGGGGAGGTGAGTACTTATAGGGCAGGCATGAACAGTACTTGCTCGATCGGAGTAATTTTCAAGCGTTACGCCCACTCCAACAGCCCGCGCGTCTCGCTCCCCGTGATGGTCTTAGTTCTCCAGCTACCTCAGGTCCGTACCGTATGAACTACGACCATTACGGGGAACGAGACGCGCGGGCGGGTGGAGTGGGGGAGACGTTTGAAAATGCCTCCGATCGAGCAACTTCTGTCCATGCCAGTTGTAGGGAAATCACCTTGTTGGATACGGCATACAAACTGTATGTAGCAGAATTAAGCCAAAGAAGAATATAAATCGTAGATGAGAATGCTACAATAAGTGAAACACAGGCAGGATCGGAAAAGGTAGTGGAACCATAGATGATGTTCATGTTACCGATAATGTATACATAGAAGGCAGGCATTCTATAGGATGTGTGCAATATTAATCTTTTCATACTTTACCGCAAAACGTGAGCCATTCTATATATTGTATAAATTGTTCTATATATTCTATATATAAAAAGAGAGTTATGAGAAGGTCTGGGTTAGGTTTTGAAAAGCTTTTATTGAAAAGACAAAATTCAAGATAGCCCATACCTAACCCAGAGTAAAAATTCCTCTCGCAAATATTGTTTTTATCTAAAAAATAACCTTTTTCGGAAATACAGTCGAAACGTCTTTAGCGAGAGTATTTTATTTCACACATTGCCTACGCATTCTATAAAACTCCTGGTTTCTATACACTATCGGTAACATACACATACTTCAGCATGTAGTGGAGATCTAGATAGGTGGTTGTGTAGATATAACAGCAGGTTTAATTATATATAAGTGTATGGCAATGAAATCCCAATATTTGATAGAGAAGGGAGAATGAGGAAGTCAGGATCTTATGGCTAAAGCAAAGTGTGGATGCATGGAAGGGGGGATAATTATGGGAGGAAAGAGGATGAAATATTATGTAGGATATGTGGAAAGGTTAGTGGAAATTTCAAAAATTTGATAGAAGACTGCACAGGTGTAAAAAAAATGAACATAAGTATAGAAAAGATAGTACAAGAACGAAAGATACCAGAAGTAATAGAATGGTTTAAGGTATTCCGGCTCGAAGGACCGAAATGTGAAAACTCTAGCCGTGAGAATTGTAGGAGTTTCCACGTCGTGGGAACTTAGAGCGATGGAAGATCGAAAGGTAGAGAATTGAAGATAGTTATAGGTGTAGTGAGGTAGGTAAGTAACGAGAGGCAAAGGCGAAGAGAGATATATACAAAAATAAATACTATATTATGTCTGTTTAAATATCGCGTTATTTTGAATATCTTGTTCGAATTTCGCGAATATCGCAATCTATATTCGTTGGTGACCACTCCGATGTTACTCGTCCGAGAAGTTCGTTAACGCACAATAAATCGAGCAAAAACGGCGTGACTTTCCGGTTATCGGTAAAAGTCAGCCGATAAACACAGTAAGCCGTCGTGCACCGGTCAAAATAATGTTCAATTTAAACTCTTTCGCGATTGTACGATGAGAGAGAGAACAATGCATATATACAGACATTGAACCGAGACAGACAAGTAAGAGAGAGACAGCGCCGCGTAGCGGCTCAGCTGACACTCGCGCGACGTTTGTCTTAGCCTGCCGGTTCTTCGTCACTTGCTCACGAGACGTGCTAGCGAGCACTTGCTGTCAGGGAGGGTAAACTCCCATGTATAAAGTGTGGACCTTAGCAGTGCCATCTAGATTAGTTCCCTCAACTAAAACCCATATATGTAGCTATACAATCCTGTAATCACACATATACCTATTATACACACACACACACACATATACCTACTATATAGTATGATTACTACTTAAAAGTAAGCTTAAAAAATGGTAATGTATTTTTAAAAAGTAGTTTATTATAAGAATATTTTATTTCACTGTAAGTATACAATAATACATAATACAATAATAATAGTATAATAATACATAATAAAAAAATAAATACACAATACAATAATAATAGTATAATAATACATAGTAAAAAAATAAATACATAATACAATAATAATAGTATAATATAAAATCATAAAATAAATACATATAATAATTAATAATACATATGTAAGGAGGCTCGAGCCTCGACACGACATAAATCTTTATTCGTTGCTCGCTCGCAAGGAACTTTTGACAACGTCACTGACAAAATGTAATCATCGATTGTTAACAGAACACGCAACGCTTAAATCAATAGAAATATACATAACGTACAAATCAATTAAAACATATATAACGGTATAAATCAATAAACATATATACTAATAGTAACAGCAGTCTTGCATACATTGGTATAAACATTCTCTCACACAAAATAATATAACAAATACATAACATAATAATACACAATAGTAACACTTTATTATATATAGTATAGTCACACCCGATAAACACTGTGGAACTGCACAAGCTTTCACCATTTTATCGTAATGTCTAAATGTTCACACTAATTGTTTATGTTGTATATTGTCTGTACGAACTGTATGTACTTATGTCTCTTATGCACTTATATGTCTTTGTCATTAAAAAAATTTTATGAGTAATCCACAAAGCGAAATTTGAAAAATAAGCTCAAAAATAATCTCAAAAATAAGTCCACTGAGTATCGCTCAATTTTGAGAGGTTATTTCTAAAATTGATTTGACACTGAACAAACTTTATTTCTTTCAATATTTTGTGAGTTTATTAATCAAATTTCCAACACAATTTGCAACGCGTCTTCTATGTAGAAGCAGTATTTTCGAGAATTTCGCAGCACAAGAAATGACAACAATCAACAACAATGCCGAAAATCGAAATAAAATATGAATATTCGTGCAGCGCTCAGCCGTGATTCTGGGCGCATCCTGACGGCAATAGTTAGCAACAGTAGCGTCCAATAGTGTTACAGATTGGAACATCAGTCACGTGATGTGCTGTGATGGAATGCAATAGAGGTGCCATCTACATTAGTTCCCTCTGAAAAGGAAATAAAATGTAGAGTGTCCAAGGTCATACATAAGAGTTTACTCTCCCTGCTAGGTATCGAGACGTTCTAGAGAGTGCCTGCTCCCTAGTCCTTCTGGCTGTCATTAACTCTTCGGTCGCGCTGTTGAATTCTTGTTTCAAGTCTTCGACGGCGAGCTATAGCAACGACTGCTCGAAACGAACTGGCCTCGCTTACGAGATCGTTCCGCTCGTTAAAAGAGAGTCGACAAGCCTAGCGAGTTTTATCAAACTCCGGATTTTCCGAGTTTCGATAATTATAAGTATTTTTATGCATTTTTCACTGCCGTACGACCTTTCGAACCGGGCTGAGCTCGCATACGAGTTCGCTACAGGAAATTCGAACAGCGTTGTACAGGCAATAGTAACACAATCAAGCCACGGTATTCCCCGGGCTTTGAATATAAACAGTGCACGGTTGCGATAGCTGCTTAGACCTTTATAACGTGGGTATTGTTTCCCCGCACGACAAGTGTATTTCGGAGTGATTGACGCGAGTTACGTGTTCGATCCCCGAATTCACTGCACGCCAATCAAGAAATATTCTTGAAAGGAACCGTGATTACGATTCCTTACGGCAACCCGTGTTTCACGGAGGACACTCTTTCAGAGCACGTTCTCTGCCATACGCCCTGGCATACGCTTTGACGTCCCAGCGCAGCAGACGAACCGATACTCTGATTGTGATACGGTCAATTCATTATACGCTTTGCGGAATTGATCGGTCCATCCACAGGTCCTGAATCGTAAGGCCCAGAACAGTCACCCTCCATAGAGTGAGAGCGTGACGACGAGCTCGGCAGACTCGACCCGTTCAGCCGACATAGTCACACCTGCCACATACGCCGTTGCTTGTACGACGGAGATAGTATTCCGAGTGGGGATCGCGACTGGTTGAACAACGCTTACGCTATACGCCGTTATTATTGTGCGCAGATAATAATTAGTGCGTATAAGTGGTGAGTTGGACTGTGTGAGTCACGCTCGTGCTAGAAATCGAGGTAGCCGGAGCACGGGGCAATTCGGCTGGATTATCGAACTTGGAGCCTTACAACCTCCTTGTAAGATTGACCGCCACCCCTACGCTCACGCACACGCAGTAGAATCGGTTTAACCGTGCCTACGCCAGTGCGAGCGGACGAATTCTCGATCATCGAGATATGTCACAAATATACAGTCCACTAACCTTGCGTTTTGAGCAGATTGGCTGAATTCCATGTCCACGATAGCGATTACCGCAGTCAGGTGGATACGGGAAACAGCGTCTCGAACGGGTACGTTACGTATCATATAGGTGTTTCACATCTTTGTTTATTATTTATTTTCACAGACGCCAACGTCGTTATACGAACGGAGACGACCCGAGAGAGAGGGAGAGAGACCACGCCCGCGGACCGCGTGCCATCCAAGGATTTTTTTTGATAAAATAAACGGCCCACCGATAGGTGGGTCACTATCAATATAAAACCGCTGTACAAAATTTACTTTCCCTCAAAAACTCCTATCTCCTCATATTCGAGCCACCGTTGAAAAGTCGTTGGAGTGTATTATACAGTCCACCTTTTTAACAGAATCGAATTGAAGATGTAAAGAAACTGTTGGTTGTTTAATATTTGCAATGACAGGTACAAAGCCAGATATAGCTTTTATTTGCAACAAATTAACCCAATATTTGGATAATAATGGTAATACTCATTGAACTGCTGTGGAGAGAACTATGAGATATTTAAAAGGCTCAATTGATTCAGGTATTATATTTGGTGCAAGTAAACCATCAATGCTTCTAGGATACTGTCATTCAGATTATGCAGATAATTTGGATAATAGAAAATCCACAAGTGGCTACGTTTTCACTTTGAATGGTGGTACTATTACTTGGAGTTCAAAATTGCAAAAGACGGTTGCACTATCAACTACTGAAGCAAAATACATGTCAATGGCAGAAGCTACAAAAGAAGCAATATGGTTAAGTTCATTAATGGAAGAATTCAATTTTCAGATGGAACCCTTTCCTATATAGTTGCCGTACGTGGTCCTAATGGGGATGGCCGAACGCACGCATAAGTTAGGTAAATTAACAACAGAATATTAAACTTTTCAGTTTTATTAAACAAATTGCTTTGATCCTGTGTAATTTTCCTGATTGTTGAGTGGGCGATCAACGTGCTAAATATAATTAAACTCGATATAATATAAAACAATTTTATCTAGATTATATGCATTTATGTTGCTTAGGGGTAATAAACAAACTACTCGGTCGAATCTCCGTAATTTCTATATTTCTTTAGGGCCACCGATACCCAGCTACAGTAAGACATCGACAAGACGAGACGAGCTTCCTGACAGTTTCCCACCCCAGTATCCGAACTCTGCAAGATACACCCACGAGCAATTAAAAAACGCAACATTCCACCACTTACATCTACAACCAACCAATTTGGACAAAACCAAGGTGACCTTAGACGAAACGCAACGAGACTCAGACAGAACGCTACGAAATCGCCGAACCGAGAGATCTATTCGAAATCGCATAACAGACAGATCACTTGAAATCGCATAACAAACAACATTTGAAATCGCATATCACTCAGCATAGCACATCTTGTGCACCACTCATTCTACAAAGGTGCGCAGTGGCTGCAACCTACTGGGAGAAGGCGCAATCATTACAAAGATTGCTGCTTTCGTATACAGTCAAAAAGAATGACATCTTCAGCAAAATATGCACCCAGTGAATTTAATCGTAAGTCGCGACCCATATCGGAACTACCTAGATTCAAGGCTACAGAATTCCGACTATTCCTTTTATACTTGGGACCCATTATTTTGAAGCGAATTCTTCCAAACAACACTGTCCAACAAATTTCAACTTTTTTTATGTTTTGCAATTACGGTTGGGTGGTTCTTGTAGAGCTTTTCGCGCTGACTCCGAGTCTGCCCTTACTTTTTCTCCTACATGCACAGTTTTTGAGAAACGTGACTTTGAAAAAAACCTATTTTTCAACTTTAAACAAATATTGTGATGTTATTATAAAAGATATTCAATTGTTCTTTGCAGCAAAAGATTCTGTAGACTTTCCCGAATACAGTGATATCCAATATTAATACATTATGAATGTTTAAACGTGATTAGACAATCATTAACCACTTCGTTCTCGCGGACGTTTTGTGGCACGGCATCGCCGGTGCCGTTCGTGTGGGGTCGCAGACGCGTCATGACGCGACGCCGATACTGTTTGTACAGATCACAGACGCGTTGTCACGCGACGCAGTGGCGCTTCCGCGGTGCCACGAATGTGTAAACACGCGGGCTTGCGCAATATGCAATTCTCTTCCCATATGGAACTGTCTTCATGCAAACAGAAAAACTATCCATGACGTAAAAGAGGACATAATGTTGTGATTGCTGGAAAAGTACCACAATCCAAAGAGTAATTGTTATCAGAAAGGGAGAAGAAATCATTTTCATCCACTTCGTCTGCACTCCAGATGTTTCTTGAAAAGATTAACACCAACAAATACAAAAAATCATCCCAGGAGGCGTTGTGTATGGTACAAAACAAAATCTATCCGCAATGAAACAAGATACTATTGTGTAAATTGTGATGTTACGTTATGTGCAGTTCCATGTTTCGAATTATATCACACACAGGATCAATAAATTTAAAATATCCTGAAATCAACGTTTTCCTTTACCTATACCGTTCCCAGAATTAATCATTTTTCGAATTAAAGCTCTTAATCTAATAAAGAAGCACGCGAGATATGTCGTCTGTAACATTGCACAAACGGTATTGCGTCGCGTGTTTATACGTCCGTGGCACCGCGGAAGCGGCGTTGCGTCGCGTCATGGCGCGTCTGTGACCCCGTGCGAGCGGCGTCTGCATCGCGCCGCGGGGCGTCTGTGAGGACGAAGTGGTTAAAGACGGAGAGACACCATTTTTGTACCAATTTTTGGGGATATTTCTGAATTTATCTCAAAAAATAAGCGTCCAGCGTAAAATCGAACTATATCACGCGATAGAGCAGACTTTTATCTTGAGAACCCCCCCCCCCCCCCTTTTGAAGTTTGCAACATCAACGTCAGGATGCAGCGAGACGCGGCGCGGCGTAACGGCGATGCAGAGTGGCTAAAAGCGCAAATTATGTCAGCTTATTTAAATGTTGAATTTTATTAAATGTTATACTATTGTTATTTATTAATTATTAGTACATTTATTCTGTATAAATTATTTTATGTATTTTTTTAACGTTAGTCTCTTATTCATAGTAAGTATATTTCATACTAAAAAGGTCTTTTGTAACAAAAAGATAAATTAGTGTTCGCGATTATATGTGTGTAAATGTCCGTTTATTTCAAATGTCTGTTATGTATGGTGCCGTACCACAATAAAGACGAACGAGTCAATCGACGGTTCTACACACGCAGGCGACTACGCCTCGCGCTCCATCAACCCCGCGGGATCCCCCAGGTGCATCGAGCAGCTTGGGCCTCGGAGGGGCGCGGACGGGGGGGGGGGACTCGCGCGCACGCAAATCGATCGTCCATCGATTTGTCAGTTGACTAAACTAGCTGTGGCAGGCCGATTATATTAATACGCTCCAACAGCGTAATCGATGGCGAAAAACGCGCCCCTCGCTCGAAGTCGGACAACTGGTCCTTCTTCGAAATCCGACGTGTCCTCCATGCAAATGGAAGCTCGGTCGCGTAACGCGCCTCCATCCCGGTCCCGACGGTCTCACGCGAGTCGTCACGGTGCGCACCGCTCAATCCGAGTTCCAACGACCGATCGTGCAGCTCTGCGCATTGCCCGTCGCCAGCAGATCTATCGTCGACTAGAGCGTGTCGAAATCTCGCGACTGCTTTGTCATCGTTCGTGCGATCAATATTAGACAAATTGTCGTGGTCTAATTCAAATTATTCTAGTCAAATTTTAATTACGTTCGGTCAATGTTCGACTACATTCTCTTGTAATTCTCGTCCTAGTTTTAAGGTGCGTGTGTTTAGTTCTAAGTTAAATTGTCACTTCTCATTCTGTCGCGTTCAATAGTTGTAAGTTTCATTGCTGTAAAATTGCACCGCGTTCTCTGTCATTCCTTGCGGCGTCGGCTGCGTCCGACTCTACGTCACCACATTTCGTACATATTCAATCCGTCATCATTTTGAAACCAAGGAAATCACGTTCCGCGGCCAGAGATCGAACCAGTTTCCCTTCCTCGACCTCCCGTTCGAGTTGGGCTCGCAACCCATGGAGACAGTGGCGCCAAAGTACGACTCGAAGAAAGATCCAACGCTTCTGCCGGCTTCCATCAACAAGCGACTCCGGTTCCGGTATTCTCCCTTCGCTTACCAGATTACTGCGAGGGATGAACTTCTCGGCACCCTGTTGTACTCAAGCCTTTGCCGAGCTTATCGTCGCTCACCACACATGCGGATTCCCTTCGATCCTGAGCTCTTCGCTGACTGTATAGCTCTCAATGAGTACGCCCAGTTGTCGTCCAAATCCCAGAACGTCATCGTGGCGAACCACGCGCGGTCGGACCCCGACTGGCGACACACCGTGGTTCGCATTTTTTCCAAGACCCAACACAAAATCAATGAGGGCTCCATATTTGGTCCCTGGAAGGCCTGTCAGACTTTAGCCCTTATGCACGATGCAATCATCCTTCTATTCGGTCCGATCAAGAAATACCAACGTGCCTTCGACCGCCGAGACGCGCCTCCCAACCTGTACGTTTATGGCGGGCACAGTCCCTTCGACCTCAGTGCGCAGGCCAAGAGGCTCTTGAAGCCACAAGCCACACACGTGGCTAACGACTACACAGCGTTTGATCAGTCCCAGCAGGGGGAAGCGGTCGTCCTTGAGCGTCTCAAGATGCAGCGCTTGAGTATCCCTGCTTCATCAAAACCAACATCTCTTGCCAGTTTGGGCCACTGACGTGCATGCGCCTCACCGGCGAACCCGGAACTTATGACGACAACACTGATTACAACATAGCCGTAATCTATTCTGAGTACCACATCATGAATGAGGCCGTGTTCGTCTCCGGCGATGACTCTCTAGTCTCCCCCGTGCCTCTCGCGAACCCTCTTTGGCCCGCCATCGCTCCTCTGCTCCATCTCGGGTTCAAGAAAGAGTACACCAAGTACGGGCTCTTTTGCGGCTACTATCTCGGCTCCCAGGGCGCCATCCGCGCCCCACGCTCTCTCTTCGCCAAGGCTGTGATCGCCGAGGCCGATGGGTCGCTGCCTGATAAGATTCCTTCCTATCTCTCTGAATTCGTTGTGGGCCACTCGCTCGGAGATGATCTCTGGAACCTCCTTCCCATAGACCAGGTGGAATACCAGGCCGCTCTCTTCGACTTCTTCTGCCGAAGAGCATCCAAAGAGCAGAAAATCAGCATGCGCATCGGGGAGGTGCCCGAGGAGACCTGCCGCGCTATGCTCGCCTCTGGAGTCAGATGGCTAACCCGCCCACTTTACTCCCTCCTTGACCGCGCCTCTCGCCTCCGTCTTCTCATCCGAAACCCGAATATCCGCTCCTTCTCCGATCCTCAATTAGAGGGTGTCTTGCAACATCACTTTGCCAATGATGTGCAATTTTAGACCTTTCCACAAGTTGGCATGGCTGCTAAACCTTCTCCTAGCTCTAACTCTGTTTTCGTTTCTGCTGAGCCAACTGCGACGCCTCCGACCGTTGCTTATTTTACGTAATAGAAAATTTCAACATTAGTAATGAAGAATTGGTGAACATTGTACTTACAAACAATCGTAACGTACATAAATGTACCGATGCTCTGAGAATTAAATATCCGGATATCACTATAGAGACCGAGATAAAAAATCTGAATGATACTGTCTTAGAAATGAACGGAAAAATCTTCAGGATAAAGCATAGGCTTTTATTTACGATGATTGATGGGAAAATTGCGAATACTGTCACAAATACGTCGCCAATGGCAGTGTGCTATATATGCAAAGCAAAACCATCAGAAATGAACAAGTTAAATATTGTGCGAAATAAACCACATTCTGAAGATGCCCTTAGCATGGGCTTATCACCTCTGCATGCAAGAATTAAATTCATGGAATGCATTCTGCATATTGCTTACAATAGTTCATTTAAAAGTTGGAGAGTAAATGCACAGACAAAAATCGAGCAACGTGAGAGGAAAAAAATCATTCAACAAGAGTTCGTCCGGAGAATGGGACTTAAAGTGGATTTTGTAAAACAAGGTATGGGCACTAGCAATGATGGCAACACGTCAAGAAAATTTTTTAGTAATCCGATCTTGACAGCGGAAATAACAGGAGTAGACGAACAATTGATTCATCGCTTCTCCATTATTTTGCAAGTACTAAACTGTGGACAAGAAATAGATCCAAGAAAGTTTAGTACATATTGCAAAGAGACTGCCGCCTTGTATGTGACACTGTATGAGTGGTACAATATGCCAAATACAGTGCACAAAGTGCTTTTACATGGCAGTGACATAATAACAGCGATTATGTTGCCTATTGGGATATTAACTGAGGAAGCCCAAGAAGCCAGAAATAAAGATTATAGGAAATATCGGCAAAGACATTCGCGAAAATGTTCTCGCATATTTACGAATGAGGATACAATGAATATGCTTCTTGCATCCTCGGATCCGTATATTAATAGCTTACGAAAAGAGCCGAAGAAAAAAGTTATGGAATTACACGATGACGTAATAGCATTACTCGTTGAAAATAATGAATCGTTATAAGAAAAATATTGCATCGTTAACTCAAATAAAAAATATAATTCCACGTATAATATTTTTTCATGTTTTCTTTAAATTTGCAATACGTTTTCTAAGTCACAAAAAACTGAAAATTACTATTTATTATATTTATTTCTAGATTTGGCCAGCTCAGACTCCAGACCACTATGACGGATGCATATAAGGGAAGTTATTGCTCCAATTGCAGCGAAGATTGGCCGAAGGTGGTCGGGATTTTTAAAAAACTAATAAAGAAATAAAATAAAGAATTAATAATAAAGAATTTGTTGTATGCTTCAAGAAATAAAAGGGTGTACTTCCGAAAAGCCCAGATTTCCGTAATGCACAGATTTTCAATTAGCCCATTTTAATTAATAATTAATACAATTTTTTATTTTTAATTATTGCCACATAACCGTTGTACCTGTGGCATGCTTTCTACAAATTTTCAAGCAGATTTGTTGGGTAATTTAGTTTTTATAGATTTTTTCCGCTTTTTGGCCATTTCGCACCACTGTGCGACGTAGGAACAGCCGAACGTCCCAGCCGGTAAACTAGGTGGCAACGACTCCCTGTCTACTCGTCAGAACCTCGCAAACACGCACAGGAACATCTTCGGATCAGACAGAGCTTATTCAGAATTCTAGTTACTTGTCAGACTCTCGATTTTTAATGAATGCTACAGTTCCACGGAACACGTTTCGTGATCGGTCGTACGGTAGATTCGGTTTACTTTGTCTAATTTAAATAATTTATTCTACGTGACTCTACGTCGAACAGCCAGAAAACGGTCTCGAGCCCCGATCCAAGCTGTGCCACGTGCTTGAATTTCGCGATTATCGCAATCTATATTCGTTGGTGACCTCCTCGATGTTATACTTCCGAGGAACCAAATAACCAACAATATTTCAAGTAGAAATAATTCAGGCGTGACTTTCTGGCTACCAGCTAATGTCAGCCGATAAACACGGCGATCGGTAGATCAACGTGCAAAACGTTCAAATCAAACTCGCGTCGCGAAGGTATAGAGAGACAAAGAGAACAACAAACAGACGTACGTTGAACAGAGACAGGCGAGTAAGAGACAGACAGCGCCGCGTAGCGGGTCAGCTGACCCTCTCGCGACGCTTCGTTGCCGCACCGAGTTCACGTCGTCACTTGTTCACGAGACGTGCGAGGAGTAACTCGCTCACGAATCGTGCTCGCGGGTCACTTGCTATCGAGACGTTCTAACGGGCGCCTGCTCCCTAGTTCTTCTGGCTATCTCTGAACTCTTCGGTCGCGCTGTTGAATTCTTGTTTCAAGTCTTCGACGGCGAGCCATTGCAACGACCGCTCGAAACGAACTGGCCTCGCTTACGAGATCGTTCCGCTCGTTAAAAGAGAATTGATTAGCCTAGCGAGTTTTATCGAACTCTGGATTTTCCGAGTTTCGATAACTAAAAGTATTCTTATACATTTTTCACTGCCGTACGACCTTTCGAACCGGGCTGAGCTCGCTTACGAGTTCGCTCCAGGAAATTCGAACAGCGTTGTACCGGCAGTAGTGACACGATCAAGCCACGGCATCCCCCGGGCTTTGATAATATAAACAGTGCACGGTTGCGATAGCTGCTTAGACCTTTCTAACGTGGCTATTGTTTCCCCGCACGACAAGTGTATTTCGGAGTGATTGACGCGAGTTACGTGTTCGTTCCCCGAATTCACTGCATGCCAATCAAGACATATTCTTGCAAGGAACCGTGATTACGCTTCCTTAAGGCAACCCGTGTTTCACGGAGGACACTCTTTCAGAGAACGTTCTCTGCCATACGCCCTGTCATACGCTTTGACGTCCCAGCGCAGCAGACGAACCGATACTCTGATTGTGATACGGTCAATTCATTAAACGCTTTGGCGGAATTGATCGGTCCATCCACAGGTCCTGAATCGTAAGGCCCAGACTAGTCACCCTCCATAGACTGAGACCGTGACGACGAGCTCGGCAGACTCGACCAGTTCAACCGATATAGTTGCACCTGCCATACACACCGTCGCTTGTACGACGGAGATAGTATTCCGAGTGGGGATCGCGACTGGTTGAACAACGCTTACGCTATACGTCGTCATTATTGTGCGCAGATAATAATTAGTGCGTGTAAGTGGTGAGTTGGACCACGTCTTCCACCGAGATTGACAGCCGCGTGACGTATTGAGTCACGCTCGTGCTAGAAATCGAGGTAGCCGGAGCACGGGGCAATTCGGCTGGATTATCGAACTTGGAGCCTTACAACCTCCTTGTAAGATTGACCGCCACCCCTACGCTCACGCACACGCAGTAGAATCGGTTTAACCGTGACCACGCCAGTGCGAGCGGACGAATTCTCGATCTTCGAGATAAGTCATAATAATACAGTCCACTAACTCTGCGCTTTGAGCAGATTGTCTGAATTCCATGTCCACGATAGCGGTTACCGCAGTCAGGAGAATACGGGAAACAGCGTCTCGAACGGGTACGTTACGTATCTTATAGGTGTTTAACATCTTCGTTCGGTACTTTTGTTTTTTCAGACGCCAACGTCGCTAGACGTCACGGGACGACCCTCCAGGGAGAGAGAGAGCGAGAACAGCACGCGAACCGCGTGTCCACCTCGGGTTTTTTTGACTCAATAAACGGCCCACCATTAGGTGGGTCACTATCAATATAAAACCGCTGTACAAAGAATTACTTTCCCACACATTCCTATTTCCTCATATTCGAGCCACCGTTAAAAAGGCGTTGAATTGTATTATACAGTCCACCTTTTTAACACACTACAATGTATTCACATTAATTCACCCTTCGACAGAGGGAAGGACTGCAGGTAGACGCAGATTTTGTACAATAAAATTTTGGGATCGCAACCCACTGCTTGCACCGAGTGCCACGCGAAACGCGATGATGTCGCTGGTGACGGCTAGACGGAACGCGGACGTTGCACTGCAACGTTACATTAATTCACCCTTCGACAGAGCCAAGGACTGCAGGTAGATGCAGATTTTGTATAATAAAATTTCGGGATCGCGACCCACTGCGTGCACCGAGTGCCACGAGTTACGCGACGATATTCTTTGCGACGGCTAGACGGAACACGGCGTTGCACGGCAACGTATACTAGAACCTAGCCTCGTTGGAGTGACCTCCTGAGAGTAAACGTAGAATATTGAAATAAACGCGGGTATAAATCTCGTTGAACAAGAACCCGCGAAGAAAATTATATATATTCGACTCGCGTCGCCAGGTACCAATTCTGCGTGTGAAGGCCGACGCCTGGAACGCGCAGAAAATCCGGTCGCAAGGTAAACACGGTAAATCCTTCGACGGTTGGAATTTGCGTGTAAGGCGAACGCGTTCCTTGTTTACGTAACAAGTAACGACTCTACGTTTGGGCGGCTTTGTTCGTGGTCGTGACAATCAATGCGAAATTTTACTCAAATTATGCGGGATAAGCACCTTCTGTATTTAATTTAACAGCTGGAAAAATCTGTCTTGCTTTGCAAACCGACGCGAACGATTGGGGACCGGTCGCGGCACCCACGCAATCGGCCGAATTCGGATGACTTGCGTGAGTGGAGACCCGTACTAAACCTCGACTGACCCGCGACACCTAAGAGTTCAGACCGCAGCACCGAAGTGGACTTGGAAATATCTCCGGTGTTTGGTAGGCCAACCTCGATCGCACTTAATCCGATCGTTTTTTGTACGACGCACTAACGACAGGAACAGACAATCGGCACGGCCGGATCGCTCTGGATGAGAACAACCGCTGTCTGTCGTTAGATGCTCAAACACACCTTAGGAAACATCTTCGGATCAGGCAGTGCGTAGTCCTGGGCGTCACCTTCGGTATCTGTACGAGGATGTGAGTTTATACGGTGCACACTAAGTACGGCGAATAATTGTTGAAATATGATAGGAGACGGTGCTTATTCCATTTCAAATTTAAATATATACAACCTGAGTTCTAAGATGCCTCGAAATGTCGCCAGAAGGACGGTAAACACGAACTATGTTCGTGAGTGGTCTGAACGGCTTAGTTAAAATTACAATTTTTAATATACGTGACTCTACGTGGAAACAGTCGAAAAACGGTCTCGAGCTCCGCTTTCGGACTCTGCCACAATGCGGTTTGCGCTATCGACTCCTCGATTTGAGGCGCGTAGATCGCGAGGATAGCTTGGACGGATTGCCAAGTCTACCCAGGACGGTCTGCCTGCTCGAACAATCTACCGTGTTTCGCCGCCGGACCACTCACCAACGTCTTTAATCGACCGATTCCAAACGCAGAGTAAAGACGTTGGTGAGTGGTCCGATAGGACCATTATGTAACTTACGTGATAACACATAAAGTAAAAACAGATCCTTCAAACAAAATGTCGTTAGATTTGGTAGACCCAATTCCCATGCAAGTAGAGGAGAAAAAGGAAGAAGCTCCCTCGAAAAGAAAGATAATTGATGGCGATGACCAAACTAGGGAGATTAGGGACCCAAAGAAGCCTAGAATAGATTTAAACCCTGATTTGAGAGAGAAAATATTCAAATTTATAATACAAGTGTAACAGACCTGTTTCGCGGTCTCTTACGAATCCGCCGAACACCGCCGGAATATCCGAGCCGCGGTACCGGCATGCCGCGCCGAAGTCTGCCGAACACCGCCAAAATAAACCGAGCCGCGGTACCGGCTCGCCACGAAACCGCGGCGATGCGTTGCCATGGTGATTGGCGGAACACCGCGTCGCACCGCTCCCCGTGCCTCCAAGCATCGGCTATATAAGCCGATGCAACCGCGGCCGAAGAGTTAGGTAACATCAGTAAACCAACACGTTCACTGAAACTAGTATCACCGTACTTAGCTAGTCCGATAGGCGCGTTGACTAGGAGGCCACCGAAGAAGACAAGGATCCGTAAGTAATCTCGACCAGAATATTTCCCCTAGTCCACCTCCGCTCCCGACGGCGTAGCTGAGCTGCCCCGTCTCCTTCCGATCCGTCCTGCTAGCGAAGCTGCTAATCATCGAGAAGGAATTATTTTTTTACATTC
Source organism: Sphecodes monilicornis (assembly GCA_913789915.3). Taxonomy (NCBI): domain Eukaryota; kingdom Metazoa; phylum Arthropoda; class Insecta; order Hymenoptera; family Halictidae; genus Sphecodes; species Sphecodes monilicornis. Next base: position 884,849 of record OU565293.1, on the reverse strand, counting down.
TCAGTTCAAATTTCATTGCAATATCTTTAGTGGTTTAAGAGTTATTCAAACATGTCGCGTACTTCTTCAATCGGGCCCACTGTGCGCCGGCCTGTTCACGTTCACTTGCAAATGAGACGTGCTATCGAACACTCGCTTACGAGTCTACGCAGCTGTCATTATCCTCCAGTCGCGCTGTCGGATACTTGTTATAAGTCTTTGACGGCGACGCTGTTGGCACGACTGTGTGAAAGGAACTGGTCTCATACTCGAGATCGTTCCACACGCTTAGAGAATCGACAAGTCCCTTGCGAGATTTATTAAACTCTGGATATTCCGAGTTTTAATACTTAATTTGTCACGCGCTCTTCAGTCGCGCTGTTGGAGGCTCGTTACGAGGCTTTGACGGCGACGCTATCGACAACGACTGTACGGTCGGAACTGGCCTCGTGCTCGAGATCGTTCCACCCGTTTAAAGATAGTTGACAATAACGTTATATTTAAATCGAGCTCTGGACGTTCCGAGCTTCGTACATTGACAAAGTACACGGTTGCGATAGCAGCTTAAACATTTCTAACGTGGCTATTGCTTCAACGTATAAAAGTGTATTTCGGTGTGATTGACGCAAGATTCGTGTTCGTTCCCCGAATTCACTGTTCGCCGGGAATCGTGTTTTCCGATTCCGTACGGTCACCCGTGAAACACGGAAGACACTCTTTTCGAGTTCTGTTCTTGCAATCCGCCCTGGCATACGCTTTGACGTCCCAGCGCAGCAGTTACCGAGACTCGGATTGTGAAGATCAATTTCCCTTACGCCCTTGCCTTTCCTACGGGATCCGCATATTATTCGGTGTCGGAATTGGCTGGTCCAGCCACAGGTCTCGCAGGTAAGGCCTAGCCTGTCCCCCCCTCCTCTGAGTGAGCGAGCGCGGCACAGCTAGGCAGGCTTGACTCGGTTCAACCGATATAGTCACACCTGCCATATATGCCGTCGTCATTACGACGGAGATAGCATTGAGAGTGGGGATAGTGACTGGTCTGAACACGCTTACAATACGCCCCCTCTATATATCTCTATATATAGTCGCTTTTGTGCAAGTAAGTGGTGAGTTGAACCACGTCTTCCACCGAGATTTCTATAGCCGCGTGACGTATTGAGTCACTCGCGAGCTTTGAATCAAGGTTGTTGGAGCACGGGTTAATTCGGCTGGATTATCGAACTTGGAGCCTTACAACCTCCTTGTAAGATTAACCGCCACCTTGACGGATTCTCGATTATCGAGATACGTCAAAAATATACAGTCCACTAACTCTGCGTTCTGAGCAGTTTAGCTATACTCCCCCTCCTTCGATAGCGATTCTCGCAGTCAGGAGCGTACGGGAAACAGCGTCTCGAACGGATACGTAGCGTATCGAATAGGTGGTTTCACATCTTCGTTCGATTCTTTCTTTTACAAACGCCGACGTCGCTAGACGGTCAAAGGGACGACCCGGAGGAGACGGCGGCACCTCGGATCGCCGAGCTGCACGGGGGATATTTTTATTTTAAATAAACGGCCCACCAGTAGGTGGGTCACTATCAATGTAACCTCGCTGTACAACAATTTACTTTCCCTCACACTCCTACCTCCTCATATTCGAGCCACCGTTGAAAAGTCGTTGGATTGTATTATACAGTCCACCTTTTTAACATAACTACCACCCGGCTAGCTACGAGAATGTTTCCACCACCTACTGCCTTCGTAAGAGTATTGGATAAGTACCCAGCACTTATAAAAGCATTCAATTTCTCTGGAAAGGGGGCATTTCTGTTCTACAAAAAGATGTGCGAATCAAAATGGGCCATGAACGGAGAGATGACAGATGGACAAGCATCGCAAATATGTTACCACTCTGCGTTTGGAATCGGTCGAGTAAAGACGTTGGTGAGTGGTCCGGCGGCGAAACACGGTAAATTGTTCGAGCAGGCAAACCGTCCTGGGTAGACGGTAGAGTTGAACAGTGCGGGTCTTCTATAATTTTGACATGAGTATGTGGTTGCTTCAGATAGTTCTTCATCATTCGGTCTTCGGTTTTAGCTTCAGTGTTTGCTTATGATTTATTGAGGTGATTTGGATTACTTCTATTATTTATAAATAGGTTGCGTGTATTAATAATTGTTTGTCTTGTGTTTATTCCGAAGGTGATTCTGTTCAGCGGTTTTATTCATTGACTGGACTTGGGATTTTTCCTGATTTTGGACCATGATTGTTGAAGTTCCCCATCTTGGCATTCCCTTGATTGGTGCGTTAATATTTGGTGAGTTTTGCATTTTTGACCATGTATATCTTATTTTGTTCAGATTGTTTTCATATTGAAAATCTTTATGATATTTTTCGTTTTTGAACATTTTTCCTTCAGAGCAATTTTTTGTCAGAGCTACGGTTCCATGGGTTTGCTCTAGTGCGTTTTATGTTTTTGATGGATATTATTTTTAAATGATTATATATTCTTAAATGTATATGTACGTATAAGACGTTGTTTTATAATGGTTATGCTATGTTTATCTGTATTTTGCGTCGTGATTAATTATATCCGTTTTTTTATAACAATCCCATTGTTTTTCTTGTTTAATTATCATCTGTATTAAAACCACGGGACGTGACACCTCCCCCGTTGGAAAACAAATTTCCGAGGGAAATTTGTTCCAGGTTCTTGACTGCCTTTGCCAATCGGGGTGTTTCCGGTGGCTGTGTTTGTATTTGGGCGTGATCCTGATTAATGGCTGGAGGTGCCTCTTCATTGATGGTGTATGTCTTCTTATCGGCTGTCCGGACGAGAAGATGTGTTAAAGAGCTGCATAATGCTCCACATAAATGGATTCCACAAACGTACAATGAATGCAGCTAATATCCGTGTATAATGGTATCCATTATCATTTTTGTAGTTTTGAAAATAATAAAGATCGCTATTAAACCTGCACTAATGGAACCGAATTTAATAAATCCATTCCATAGTTTTTCAGCCGTGTTTTTTGCGATCTTTTCCAGTGCTTCCTCGTTTAGCATTCCCATAATTGAAATTGATCCAGCCGGTATATTCTTGCCGGTCATACCTCTTGCGACCGAGTTTAATACAGCTGATTTTTCTGCTGGGAACATAATGTGGTCCCTGAGGTTTTCGAGATCGTGTGATGTATAAATTCCACCAGTGGCTAAATTAGATGGGTTGATATATTGCCATGTTGGTTCTTTCAGTGGTTGTAGTTTTTGAGGTGTAATTACTTCAATGGGTCTTGGTGAAAGTCTATGCCATTTTTTATCAATTTCGTACATTACCGGTAGTATTACACTACAATACCTACGAGTTCCATGGGTAGTGATAATATGGGTTATGGGTGTTAAGAATGGTGTGTCTGATTTTTACTGTTGCCGGTATGCATTTGATTATGTGAATTACTTCACCTGCTATTAAGGCCATATGACCCGGTTGTTTTGTTATCACCTGAGCAAAATGATCAGGCTTTAGTGTTGCTAAGGTTAGTGCATTGGCTAATATTTGTTTCTCCAAATTACACTTTTGAGCAAGCATATTCTTGTATAGACTATTCATTTGGGTTTTTATGTGTCTTTCAATATAAATAAATTTAGAATTCATGTAGGTAAATATGTCTAAGTTTTCCACACGTATTGTTCGTGTTCCCGCAAAGGTTTTTCCTTTTATAGTTTCCAAAATAAACAGTTTGGGATGTTCCGTTTGAAAAAAGGTGTATCCACAAATGGATGTTTCACCCATTTTAGATAGTGCAAAAGTTACTTCTGCTGTCGTTAAGGCAAATACTGAGGGTAGATCTCCCAAGTCATTATTGTCAGTGATTTTTGATGCCAAGCCTTCATAGAGGATGTCGTATTGTTCGAACGTACATGTCGATTTTGGAAATGGCTTCCAGAACGTGTACCCGTCATCGTTGTCCAAACATGTTCCACTCTGAAAGCTGCAAACTGTTCCTGATTTTAGGTCCTCTGGCACCATCTTAATTTGATGAACTCCAGATGCCAGGTCGAAAGTGGAAAAATATTTAGCACTTCCTAGTTGGTCTAGAATTTCTGTTATATTAGGTAGAGGGTATGCGTCTGCTATGGTTTAAACTTCTCCTATGGTTTAAACGCCATCTTTTATTTCCTTGTCAATCGGGTTTTTTAGGCACGATCCAGATTGGTGAATTCTACGGTGATGTAGATAATTCGACTACGTCGGTTTCTAATAATTCCTGTACTTGTTTATTATTGAATTGGAGGGAAACGATATTGCCTGGTATTTATTGGAACATCGTCTGTGGTGTAGATTCTATGTTGTAGTCTATTGGTTCCTTCGAGCGTTTCTCCAGGAATATAAAATCTAACTAAATTTTGTTTTATTAATTTTAAAACATTGTCTTTTTCTTCTTTATTGAGGTGGTCCAATCGTAGAAGCTCCAGTACTTCTCTTAGTCGATTGTGTTCATTTACTGCTGCCACTTGACAAACGTTTATATGATGAGTGGTAACCTCTTCAAATGGTTCCAGTTTTATAATAGGTACGTCGAGAAGGTAATCTTTTAAAGTTGCGTTGGTTACTCTGAGGTGAGCTAACCCTTTATGGTTAGTGACCACTGTTTCACCGAGAGAAATACCTTTTTCTTCTGGTATCCGAGGTATATAGCCTTGTTGTACCTCTGGATTGATTATATTTACTGTGAGGGGAATGGAAGTTCGTTTAGGAACAGTTATTATTCGAGTTTCTAGAAACGGTATGTATGTTGATCCTCATTTCACATGTTTGTCGGAATAGTCGATGCTGGCTTGATGGTTTTGGAAAAAGTCGGATCCTAAGATTCCGCCTTGGTCTATAGAGGTTTGATTACTAACGACATGAAATAAAACTTGATGGCCTGCTATCCTGATGTATGCCGTCCCTCGGGTGGCCAGGACTTCAGCCGAGATTCCTCGTAGGAAGAAAGTGTCGGTAGTATTGATTGTTGTAGACATTGAGACCATGCATTCCTTGATGAGGTTGACTTCCGAACCAGAGTCAACTAGAAGCGTTACTATTCCGTCAAGATCGGGAGACGTGATCATTATTGTCGGCGTATATTTGGTAGAATCTAGGCGAATATTAATGACTCTCCTAGATTGATTTCCTCCTCGTCTGTTTCCTCCTTGCTGGATGTTATTTCCTTTGAAAGTTCGGGTTGTTGAGCAATGTGATTCTGATTGGCCAGTGGAGGTTTCGTTGTTCCGGTTGAGTTTGTAACCGTATCGTTACATATCGATAATTCGTCGGCGCATCGAGCGATCGATATTCGCGGATATCGATATCACGTATATGTATGTATATACAGGGTGGCCCACATAACTCTGAACAGCTCAATATCTCGAAAACTATGCCATCGATTTTAAAGTTCTCAGTCATAAATTGCATGGAACTGAAAGGCCTTTCTGACTACATAAACGTGAAGTGGCCTCCCTTCCCCTTTAACGGGAGAGGGGAGGTACCTTTGTAATTTTAAATGGAATCCCCTATAAAATGTTACATATTTAGATTCTACCGGAAAAATCAAGTCAATTTTGTCTGAAACATTTTTTTGTCAGATACTTCCATGATGAGATATAACAGTTTGAAGTTTCAAGTTGTAGGTACTTGAAGCTCTCGGAAATAGCGTTATGGAATTATACGCGCTTGAGTCCATTGCTTATTCATGAAGAAACACAAACAATAATATTTACAATTCTTGAGTTTGACTCACTTATCTATGAAAACGTTTTCAGTTTAGAGCTGTTATTCAAGCAGTAACATTGTGATTATGGCTACTTTTGACACAGAAGTGAATATGTTACTAACGTTAGGTGAATGCCAAAAAAATTATCGGCGTGCAGCAGTGATGTTTTTTGAACGTTATGGGATCAAAAAATGTCATGCAACATTTCATAATTTAGAAAAGCGGCTTCGCGAGCACGGTGAATTGTATAAAAAAACTCGCAATAAACCTAAAGCTGTCACTAATGAAAATAATAGTGCCAGTATTCTTGCTGCAATTACATTAAATCCTCATATTAGTCAACGTACACTTGCACAAACATCACATATTAGTCGTTCATCAATTCAACGAATTTTGAAACGGCAAAAGTATCATCCATATCACACAAAATACTTTTTTTCGATGAGGCCACTTATATGAATTCAGGGCATGTAAATAGACATAATCTGCATTGTTGGGCCGTGGAAAACCCAAATTGGATGCGATGTGTTCCCTTTCAACATCGATGGTCTTTAAATGTTTGGTGTGGCCTAATAGGAGATTTTGTGATTGGACCTTATTTTTTTCAAGAAACTGTAACATTTGCAAGTTATTGTGATTTATTAAAAAATCATTTGCCTGCGCTTTTGGAAGATGTGCCACTGCACGTTAGAAGAGAAATGTGGTTCCAACAAGACGGCGCTCCTCCACATTTTGCAATCATCACCAGGCAATTTTTGAACGAAAAATTTGGGAACAAATGGATAGGTCGTGGGGGAACTCGTCAATGGCCTCCTCGATCCCCCGATCTAAGACCATTAGATTTTTTCTTATGGGGATATGTAAAGGACAAAGTTATGTTTGAACCACCGACAACAAAAGAGGATATGAAACAAAGAATACGTGACGCTTGCGCTTCAGTGACTTCCGAAATGTTAAAAAATGTTAGAACAACTTTGATGTTTCGAGTAAATAAATGTTTACAAGCCCGTGGTGGACATTTTGAACATTTAATTTAAAATACATTTCTTCACGAATAAGCAAAGGACTCAAGCGCGTATAATTCCAAAACGCTATTTCCGAGCGCTTGAAGTACCTACAACTCGAAACTTCAAACTGTTATATCTCATCATGGAAGTATCTGACAAAAAAATGTTTCAGACAAAATAGACTTGTTTTTTCCTGTAGAATCTAAATATGTAACATTTTATAGGGGGTTCCATTTAAAATTACAAAGGTACCTCCCCTCCCCCGTTAAAGGGGAGGGGGGCCACTTCACGTTTATGTAGTCAGAAAGGCCCTTCAGTTCCATGCAATTTAAGACTAAGAACTTTAAAATCGATGGCCTAGTTTTCGAGATATTGAGCTGTTCAGAGTTATGTGGGCCACCCTGTATATAGTTATCTATATATCGAACCCGCTGTGTACCGCCGCGCCCCACCATAGCGTAGACGCATGCAGGCTATCCTGCTTTGAGAGAGAGAGAGAGAGAGAGAGAGAGAGTGCGCATTCCCCACGCCTGCTAAGATGCGCGCGCATCGATCCCCTCTCGTGCGATCGAAGGAGGCCGATGCGAGAGAGCGATCGAGCACTCTACGTTTCGAATCGGTCGAGTCAACACGTCTCGCGAGCGGTCCGGAGGCGAAACACGGTAGATTCGTTAGAACAGGCAAACCGTCCAAGATATCTTCGCGAACTACGCGCCTCAAACCGAGGAGTCGATAATGTAAACCGCACTGTGGCACAGCTTGAATCGGAGCTCGAGACCGTTTTCTGGCTGTTCCACGTAGAGTCACGTAGATAAATTTTGTAAATTAGAAAAAGTAAAATCGAATCTACCGTACGCCCGCTCACGAAACGTGTTCCGCGGAATTATAGTATTGTTGAAATTTGAGAGTCTAACAGGTAATTAGAATCCAGAGTATAACCTTTATTTCATTCTACGGCTACCGAGCCGATGTAAATATTACGTATCACATTTCTATTTGAAAGTCAGTAGTATCTGAAGAGGTAAGCATCGAGCCTGTCACGTAACATAAATTCAAAAATCGTCGTTTTGCACTTAGTCCGTATAAACTTGCATCCTCGTGCAGATATCGGAGGTGAAGACCCGGGCTAAGCTCTGCCTGAACCAAAGATGTTTCTGTGCGTGTTTGCGAGGTTCTGACGAGTAGACAGAAGTCGTTGCCACCCGGTTTACCAGCTGGGACGTTCGGCTGTTCCTACGTCGTTGGTCATCGCGTCGAAAGAGATCGAAATCCTCGATCCATTATAACTCACATTCTCGTTGGGATATCGGAGGTGAAGACCAGGGCTACGCACTGCCTGAGCCAAAGATGTTTCCTAACGAGCGTGTGAGCATCTAACAACAGACAGCGGTTGTTCTCACCCGGAGTAATTCGGCTGGGACAATTTCTGTTCCTGGTGTTGGCGCGCCGTACATAAAACGATCGGATTTAGTACGATCAAGGTTGGCCTACCGAACACCGGAGATCTTTCCAAGTCCACCTCGGTGCTGCGGTCTGAACTCTTGGCTGTCGCGGGTCAGTCGGGGTCTAGTACCGGTCCTCAATCGTTCGTCCGCATATCGACTAGATAAGAGCATCGCGCGCGGCTTGTCGCGAATATAGAAATTTCAAAGATACAGACTCATTCTCAAAATAAACGATGCAAACATAGTGTTGCGAATAAGATTCCAAGACCACACAAGCGTAGAGTCGTTGCTTGTTAGCGTAACAAGGAAGACGTTCGTCGTACTCGCGCGTTCCAAGCGTCGTTGTAACCCGCGTGTTTACATCGCGGCGACAAACATTTCTTCTAAACATTACAAGCGTCGATCATAGCTCGAATATAGAGCAAATACGTTATAACGTCTCGATTCGATGCTCTTTAAAATTTCTGTCGATTTCGACATTTATATTATTTAAAAGAATAATACGGGTCATTCTGTGCCACGGTTCGTAAGGCATCCGTCTAATTTCATCGTGTGAGAGCTTAGGTCGTCCAAGCGGTCTTGCAGCGCAATATGTTACGCGTCCGTTGCGAGATTTTTGCGTTGATTTGTTCGTGATCACTCGAAACGTCTCGTCGACGTGGGTGGCTACCTTAAAACTGTGAGATCTGATCGTGCGTATTGCATACGCGGTGCGATACACGAGATTTGTAGTCGGTGGCAAGTGAATAAATCTCGTGTCTACCAGATCATTGCTATTCGATTATTCAGTTTGCCCAAACCACCTCCGCTTTCCAGTGCCTGGAGGCACGAACCACCTTCGCGACTTCCATTCGCGAAGAACACGAGGGGTAGTAACCGGCCCCATACATTAACCCTTTCGAGTCTCATAGATTTCGTTTCCAAATAATTTCCGTGGAATCCACAAATCAATCCGTTCCGATACGTAGCTTACGCGATCAAATTAAATATTTGCTTTCAAAACCGACTGGCGACCAGAACGCCAGTCGAACAGTTACAAGTTTGGTTTTGAGGTAGTTGGATTGATTTTCATCACTGATCGGCGCTCTATGGGGTTTGCTCCCTTGGGTGCGCCGCTGTTCCCCGGGGAGGTTCCCCCGTTTCCCGACTTCTGTTGAGAATAAGGCACTATCTCTCCTGATTCTACTTTAGCTTTGAACTTGTAGCAATCTTTGATTGTATGACCCAGTTTCTTACAATACGTGCAAGTAACAGGAGGGTTACCTGTTCTGACTTGATTACCAGGTCTTGGACCATTATTGTAGTTTCTATTGTAATTGTTGTTATAGTTACTATTATTATTAGCTGGATTGTAGTTGTTTTGCCAACGAGGTCTGTTATAATTGTCACGTTCTGAGGGAGGTTGATTTCTGTTCTGTGGAGGTGGTTGATACCGATTTGTTGTTTGAGGGATGTTTCTTCGATCTCTGTTATTTGGGATGAATTGCCTGATTCGTTCCTCTTCTAGTTGGATTTGTTTAGAGATCTTGATTGCATTAGAGTAGCAGTCATCTACGCTGCGATAACCTTCTAATTGTAGTCTAATTTTCACGTCGGATGGTAATCCATTTATGAAAGCCTCGGCTACTTCGGAATCCAATACTAGTCCTGGTGAGTCTGGGTATAAGCTTTGTTCGCCGTCTATTATTGCTATTCGTAAGTCTTTTATACGGCTAATGTAGTCTATTACGCTTTCGTTAGGTTTTTTAAAGATATTGCCTAATTCGCCTTTATATTGTTAACAGATTTTTGAGGACCGAACATTAGTTTTAATTTAGTTCCGAATTCTTCTACCGTACTTATATTAGAGTCCTTGATGGCCATAAATGCATGTCCTCTAAGTTTATTTGTTAATAATTTAACTAACCATCGTTCTTGTTTTGTCGGGAGCATAGCTTTAGCTCTTTCGCATGCTATTAAAAATTGAAAAATAGAGGGTCTATAGCCATCGAACACTGGTACAGTTTCTAATGCATCTTTAATACGAATAGGATTTTCATCGGATGAAAGAACTTTTACAATCTCGGGTTTCTTTTCTACTGGTTCGTTTTTCTTAGTAATAGAGCGTAGTTCACCTTGAATGAGCGATAATTGGTTATTCAAATCTCTAAATTTTGCACCAAGCCCAGCTATGAAATCATTGCTTTTTTGGGATTTTTCTATTTCCTCTAAAGCCTTTTGTAATAATTGTGTATCAATACGACCTCCGTCTTGGACTATATTTACCTCTGGATCTGACATTCTGAATTTGTTTTAATTATTATATTGACTCTCAACTTTTGCGCCTCGTATCCCACCGCGCTACCACCAAATTTATTATTGCTGCTGCTGCTATTATGTTACGTACCGTATTTTGATGTGGTGTTGGTACAGCACAATAGCAGGAGCAGATGAAGTTAAAGAAAGTTGGAATGATTTGATTGTAAATTTTATATTATTATTATTAATATAATATTATTATATTAATACTGATTCATTATTTCAGGTGGTGCTACTATTGGCTGTGCATGGACTAAGCTGATTAGAAAAATGCAACGTTCAATAACAGCGACCAGGATAAAAGATTTTAGGTAATTAGTATTATGAATTCTTATTGTATTAAAAATAAAGAAAAAGAATAATAATAAAAATAATAAGACGAATGAATTTGTTAATAAAATTTAAATGGGGACGTAAGCGCAAGTTTGAACCTATCTGCATTCACCGACTACGGTTCGGGAAGTTGAGATTCAATAATGGAGTTTGATAACAACAAACATACATACACACATATATAAATTTACTAAAGATGATTTATTAATTTTTTATTCTCTGGTTACAAAGTGATCATATATGAATATATGTGTATCTATTTCAAAATCAGAGGGGTCCCATCCAACTTCTGGGGACCGATCCCCTGTTGCTTCCCTCAGCGAACTATCCCAGCCCTTTCGCTCCGCCTCAGATACAGGATCGTAAGCTGCTTCCGCAAGCGATTCCCCCTCGAAATAGTCAGGGGCCAAAAAGGCCTTTTCTGCCTGATCTTTGGCGATAGAATAGATTGTCTTCAGCAGAAGGATTCTGGCACGTTTCTTTTGCTCACTCCTATGTTTCTTTTTCTGGTTCCTCTTAGTATTCTTTCCCATCTATAAACCCGAATAAATACATGTTGGAATAAGATCGGCCTTTAATTAATTTTTTTTTTTTGAAAAATACATGAAATGTGAAAATGAAAGGAAATAGGGACCAGTGGTCGTAGGAACCAAACACTTGCCTAGAGAGTTGCCATGTGGTCATAAGAACCGACCACTTTGTCAATAGCAGGGACCAGTGGTCGTAGGAACCGACCACTTGTAATTATTATAATCACTTTTTGTTATTTCCTGCCGCTGATAGAATTTTATTAAATAATAAGATACATCCAAAAGCAGAGTGGTTAAATACAGATCAGAGAATGCTATTTAAGTTTGTTGATAATTGTTCTGGTCTTTATGGCAGAGAATTTTGTACATATAATGTTCATAATGTAGTGCACATTTCAGACGACGTTTCCTTTGCCTTTTTTTCCCTAGCTTTTTCCGCTTTCTTAAATTCAATCTTCATAGTAAGGCATACTTCGATTATAATCAAAAATCTGGAACAACAAAGTTCCATAAAATTCTGTTCAGCTGCTTCCAAAGTGCATACTTCCTTTTAAACGGTAGTATACTATTGTATCTATATTTTGTGCGACTTTTACGGTTAGACAAAATTGAAATACTGGCAAAACGAAATCAACTGGAAACATAATCATATTCACATCACCAAGGTTCAGCATTGTTGGCCCATGTAATAAGGAAGGATGGGTGACCGTTCCGAGGAAAGGTCGAGTTACACCCCTCTACACCCCAAGGGATGCCTATGGTAAAACCTTCGGGGTCTTAGCGTCGTCCTGGACAAGTTGGCGTAGCTACACCGAGGCAGAAAAACATTATAAATGTTTGATTTAAGACGTTATTTCACCGATGCTTTTTCTATCGACGTCGAGTGTAAAGTAGAAATATTCGTCGTGGAAGTTGCAACTTCTAGTTTTAAAACATGCAAGACATGAAAAAAATTGAAAAGATGCAGATTTCATATAGAAGATGAAAGAGCACACCTACAACTTTAATTTAGCAATATGATATCATCATAAGTTGTAACAGACCTGTTCCTGCAGGCCTGTTCCGATCCGTTCGACCACCGACGCAATCCGAACGCCGCCGAAATATTCCGAGCGCGGTACCGGCTCGCGCCGAAACCCGCCGTCTCCCCGTTGCAACTCTTCTAGAACCGATATTTGGCGGGAACCGGATCCCGAATTACCGCGAACCGGATGCGCGGTTTTCCGCGACACACCGTGCCGCCCTCCCTCCACCACCACCGATCGCGAGCTATAAAAGCCAGTGCGAATACTGCCGAGCTCTCTTGCGTCCCGGACTGCCACCCAGGACGGACCGAAGGAACACGCACGACGTAAGTACTTCAATACCTAACCTGACCATCCTGACCAGTCCGCTTACCGACTCCCGAATCCCGCCGACGAGTCCGCAACCTCATCACTTCCCGGTGCACATACAGCAGCATGTGCACGCCAGGCCGCCTCCTAGTACGCAGGCCGCACCTGCATAAATCAGGCAGCCCCTGATTTATTCGGCGCTAGACCGCATTATAGCGAGCTGGACAGCATCCTGGTCTCGGCCGACGTAGAGAACGCACCCTCTACGTCACCGTAAACTGCCATGGCAGGCCCCGTAAATGGCATCTCCGCCGACCTCGGGGACCGAAAGACCCGACCCGTGGTAGGGATCACCGGCTTCGGCCACGATCACCAACTCGTCCTGATTTCGCCGTGGAGGCACCGCTCCCACGTGCAACTGCCACGAGAGGCCTCGTAACCGGCGTCACGCCAACTTCAAGGACCGAAAGACCCGACTCGTGGCAGGGGATCAGATCCTCGGCTTCGATCAACCACCGTCCTGACACCGCCGAGCACCAGGTCCGCGATCACACGCGCCGCGACCACCGCGTACTCCTCCGCGTCGCGAGCACTCTTCCCAAGCGGCAGCAAACATGTCAACGCCAAGCACCACGTCTTATTATTTCACCCCGAGCTTCACCACGTCGTTCCTGCAACGACCGATCTCCTCACCGCGTATCTATCCCTGGAGGGACGAGCTATTCAGCACGAGGAGAACCACCGCCGCGAGAAGATCGACCGCGGAACCGAGAGAACCGTTACAAGTTTACAGACATAATCCTCTTTACCTGGTATGATATAACCTTCGGGTTGCTCCATGTAGATTGTTTCTACAAGGTTTCCATTTTAAAATGCTGTCTTCGCGTCAAAGTATTTGACCGACATATCTTTTTGACCTGCTATGGCCAATAAAGTTCTAAAAGTTGTCTGCCTCACCACAAGTGCAAAAATCTCATCGTAATCTGTTCCATACTTCTGTGAGAATCCCTGTGCAACAAGTCGAGCTTTATACTTCTTTACATTTCCCTCGGCATTTACTTTTCTTATAAACACCCATTTGTTGGTGATTATGTTTCGATCTTTTGGTCTTGCTACAATGTTCCACGTGCCGTTTTCCTTTAAAGATTTGATTTCTTCTTCGATTGCATTTTTACACTCGTCCTTATGTGGTCGTGATAATGCCTCTTGCACATTCTTTGGTTCACTGTCCTCTATTTTTACCTTTACAGATGCCGCTACGTACCTATCTGGTGGTACGTCTCTATTTGATTGTCTAAATTAACATGAAAGTCGCTGTCCGTTTCACCTGCAGAACAAATACTCTCTTCCTCTGACAACATTTCTTCCGCTATATCCTCTTGCACGCTTCCTTCTGATCCTGTATCCGATGTTTCGGCCCTTGGAAGTATGACTTCATCGTGCATGATGTCTTCTTTATTGCTGCCCTTTTCGCGAACACCGTCCAGAAAAATTACATCTCGACTAATCTTAACTCGATTTGTATCTATGTTTAATAGTCGATATGCCTTCGATTCTTTGGACTATCCGACAAAAGTAAATTTTTCTGCCTTGTCGTTTAACTTTTTTCTTTGTTCTTTGTGAACATACACGCAAGTATCACATCCAAATATGTGTAAATTACTTACATCTGGTTTTCTCCGATACCACAGCTCGTACGGAGTCCCTCCTGTTGCTTTGGTTGGCAACCTATTTTGCAAATAATTCGCTGTGCACACTGCTTCGCCCCAGTATTTTTTATCAAGGTTTGCATCCAGTAGCATACATCTTGCCATTTCCAGTAAAGATCTATTTTTCCGTTCAGCTACACCGTTCTGTTGTGGCGAATAAGCGGCTGTAGATTGGGATTTGATTCCTTTATTCCTAGAATAATTCTGCAAATCTTCATTAATATATTCCCTTCCTCGAACTGATCTTATAACTTTAGGTTTCTTGTTAAATTCTGTTTTAACAGTCTCAATAAAATTCTTAATGAATGTACTGGCTTCATTTTTCCGACTCATTAGGCAAACTTGTGTATATCTTGAAAAATCATCTATAATTGTTAATATATACCTTTTATTACCAGGAGTCACGGTTTGCATAGGTCCGCAAACATCTACATATAAGAGATCTAACATTTCTTGACTTCTATTTATGGATTCCCTGGGAAAAGGTATCCGTGCCATTTTTCCTTTCACACAGCAGTCACAGGTCTCGCGAGTCTTAGCGCTAGACCTTTTTCGGCCAACTCCTTAATTGCGACCGGATCATGGTGTCCAAAACGCCGATGCCATGCATGCTGGCAATCGTCGGTATGACCCGTATTTACAACCAGATTTACTGCACAGGCCTTTTCAATCGTCTTCAGCTCGTACAATTCTGCTAGAGACAGACTTGCCGTTACCCGCAGTTTCCCATCTTTAAAAATCTGACACTTGTTTCCCTCGAAGTCAAACCTATATCCGTCCCTCGCCAGTCTCTTAACCGATAGTAAATTACAGTCAAGGGTCGGAACGTACAGCACATTCTGTATACGCATCTCGGAAACTTTCCCAGCATCGTCGACGTACCTAAGTATCCCTGCACCCATGCCTTCCACTCGAACCATTTTTTCACCATCTGCAAGACAAACGTTGCCCTTCCTGTTCGAGTCGAATTCATGGAAAAATTCCATCGTTGTCGCCATGCGGCTTGTCGCACCCGAATCGACAACCCAAGAATTCGCATTCCCTTTGGTCGTCCTTACTCCGAAATACGATCCTGTTGCCGTTCCAGCCTTCGCATAGAAACAATAATCCGTCGAAGATTTCTCTTCTGAAACTTTATTTGCTTCGTCTTGTTTACTTTTCCATGGCTTATACTTTACACAGTCGCTCTTGAAGTGTCCAGCTTTCTTACAAAAGAAACAATTTTTCTTTGATGACGCGATATTGCCCTTATAATCAGTTTTAATAGCTGATTCAAAACTTTCTTTAGTATCTTTTGCGTCCTTGCGTCTCTTGTACTCGTCTATTAATTTGCTCTTTACAAATTGGGTACTAAGCTCGATTTCAGATCTACTCTCTAAAGCCGTTACTAGTGTTTCATAGGATTCCGGTAAACTTCCTAATAAAATTGCTGCCACTAAGTTATCGGGTAAATCCTGTCCGAGAGCTGCCAGTTGGTTGATATAATTTGAAAACGTTGTGATAAGCTCCTCCATATCACCGCCTTCCTTTAGCACCAGTCTGCATGCTCGTTTTAATAAAAATACATTACTTGTCAGCGTAGCCTTTTGATGATATCCTTTAAGCGCTTCCCATGCCGCTCGTGCTGTTTTAGCGTTCCTTATGTGCTGTAATTGATTGTGTTCTACCAACAATCCAATTGTAGCACGCGCTTGGTCATCCCGTTTTGCCCATACAGCATCCACCGTAGTAGGCATTTCTTCTTTAATGACGTCCCAAAAATTGTCCTTTATCAGTAGAAGTTCAATTTTGTAACTGCATACTGAGTAGTTTTCACCATTTAATTTTTTAATAGAGAAACGAAATCCCGCACTATCTGCCATTATGATTTCACTTTATGTTTACACTAATCAAATGAGAAAAAATGTCTTTAAATGTCTTTAAATGTCTATAAATGTCTGTACGCAATCACTTAAACACACTATAAATACACCAAACACAGGACTCTGGGTCCATAACCTGTTGGAAATTAAATAAATCCACGACAGTGTTTCCACGTATTCTGTATTTAATGTATAATTTATAATGTAATAAAACTGCGAATATAGTTCGACTGTATAACCGTGTGTGAAAAGACTACTTTACAAGATGCGCTCAGGCTAGCTGCTATGACGGGACTGACGACTGTCCTAACTTTACGCCCTCGCCTGAGCCCTTCTGTCTCTGGGAAAAACCTCCCCTTAAGCCTACGCACTTATACTAGGACTCATGGTATCGTCGTATTCTAACAGGGTCCACAAACGTTGAATGAAATCCGCACAGGCATTCGCAGAAATCCACATATCACGTACAACTAGTTCACATTTCATACACGTAAATTTGACTTTTGCATGTATCTGTCACTGCACGAAAAATCGTCCGTCCATGTTCGCGACCGTCGTAAGACTAGTTTAAAACAGCTGAAGAGGTTACTGGCCTCTCAACAGCACACTGCCGTCGGTCGTATTCAGAACGAACTGCAGTCTAAGCCGAATGTTAATCGATGCTCAGTTATCTATTTAACTCGCGTTTCATTTTGGGTCTGCGCTGCGTCCTTCGCGGCGTGGTACCGCAAATAAGCGGCGTGATGCCGAAGAGCAGCGTCCTGGCGACGACCGGCACATTTTGAAGTATGCTGTTGAGAAGCCAGTAACCTCTTCAGCTGTTTTGAACTAGTCTTACTACGGTCGCGAGCATGGACGGACGATTTTTCGTGCACAGGCAGTCGAAACAGTCGATTTACGTATGCATCAAATGTGAACTAGTTGTCCGTGATATGTGGATTTCTGTGAATCATTTGTATGGATTTCATTCAACGTTTGTGGACCCCATGGATATATGCGAATAATTTTACTGTGATCGTGAATAAATTAATAATGTGGGCCGGATTGTACAATGAATGGAGATTGACCCCTTCTGCTCGATAATTTCATAGAGCGAATATTAGAAATGCTCTTGTGAATTTAACGAGTGGGCAGGTTCAATGTTGTACAACGGATAGTTTGTGAATACAGAAAGCATTTTCACCGCGCTGAGGCTCTAAATGATCACCACGGTAAGCAAGGTTTTCTGAGTTTTGAACGTAACATAATAACTAAAAAATGAAGCCGAAATTGCAATTTTCTTTATCCTTTAGTTCCGCCGTGTACGCATTTGATTTTTTAATTCTAATACTGTGTTTTCTATTGGGCAATGTTATTACAATGCTCCCAGTAATTAATATCATTGACACAGAGTGAGTTTTACCAGTATGTATTGACGATGTTAGAGTGTGCGGTGGTCGCGTATTTAACAGCTGTTCGTGCCGCGCGCCTTCAGGGCCGTTCGCGACTGTAATATCGCGGTGCAGCGTTCGCTTCAAATAATTTTAATTCCGTCAATTTTAAAGTGTCTGCCTTTTCAAAAATAGGTCCGTAAAGAGGACACTTGGAGATATCACCTCATTGTTTCTGAATTTTTAAAAAATTCCCGTAATTGATTCAGAGGAACTTAAAAATTATTTTGCATATCTTGTAATCAATAATGATCCTAGTATTAAAGATGAAGTGGGTAATTTTACATTGTCAGAAGAACGCCTTAAAGTGTTTACTGGATTAATTTGGGAAAATCTAATAGAACTTCGAGAAATGATGACCTCCATGCGAAATACGCAGCAACGTGGCGTTACTCAAGCTCTTGTGGTTTCTTTATTCAAATTGCGAACTGGTAATTTTAATAGTTTAATAGATTAAAGAGATTAAAAATTGATGAAATAGTTTAATAGATTAAGAGATTATAAATTGATGAAATAACGATTGCTCCGTGTTTAAATATCGCGTTAGTTTGAAACGTGCTTGAATTTCGCGATTGTCACGATCTAAATTCATTGGCGATTCCTCCGAGGTTATTTGTTCGAGAGGCCAATAACCCATAATAATTCGAGTAAAAACGGCGTGACTTTCTGGCTACCAGCTAATGTCAGCCGATAAACACGGCGATCGGTTGATCACCATGCAAAACGTTCAATTCAAACTCGCGACGCGAAGGTAAATAGAGACAAAGAGAACAGCATACAAATATACGCTGGACAGAGACAGGCGGTTAAGAGAGAGACAGCGCCGCGTAGCGGATCAGCTGAGAATCTCTCGCGACGCTTGCCGGTTCGCGGACACTTGCTTACGAGACGTGCGAGGAGCAACTCGCTCACGAATCGTGCTGGCGAGTCACTTGCAATCGAGCCGCGCACGCGAACACTTCTTCTGAGTCTTCGCTGCTGTCAGAACTCTCCAGTCGAGCTATCGGATACTTGTACCAAGTATCTGCCAGCGAGCTTTTGCACGACTGTGCGACCGGAATCGAGACCGTTTACGAGATCGTTCCTCCCGCTTTAAGAGAGCTGACAAGCCCGAGCAAGAGTTTGCAAATTCGGAATTCATCTAGATTTTGGATATTTAACCTGTCGTTCCCTCTCCAGTCGAGCTATCGGATACTTGTACCAAGTATCCGCCAGCGAGCTTTTGCACGACTGTGCGACCGGAACTGATCTCGTGTACGAGATCGTTCCACACGCAGTAAGAGAGCCGACAGGTAGTACAAATCCCTAAATCGAGCTCTGGATTTTTCGAGTTTCGTACTTAAACAGTGCATGGTTGTTGTTTCACCGCGCATAAGTGTATTTCGGTGTGATTGACGCGAGATTCGTGTTCGTTCCCCGAATTCACTGCCCGCCGTTCAAGAGAAACTCTTTATTAACACGCTTACGTTACACGCCGCTTCTATTGTGCGCAGATAGTCGATCTTGTGCGTGTAAGTGTTCAAGAGAAACTCTTGGAAGGAATCGTATTTTCCGATTCCGTACGGCCACCCGTGTAACACGGAGGACACTCTTTCCGAGCACATTTCCTCTGCCATAAGCTCTGGCATACGCTGTGACGTCCCAGTGCTGCAGAAGAACGGATACTCGGATTGTGACACGGTCGATTCATTATACGCTTTGCGGGAATTGATCTGTCCAGCCACAGGTCTTGATTGGTAAGTCCTAGCCTTGTCACCCTCCTTTGAAAGAGAGCGTGACGACGATCTCGGCAGACTTGACCCGTTCAACCACCATAGTCACACCTGCCATATACGCCGTCGTCATTACGACGGAGATAGTATTGAGAGTGGGGATAGTGACTGGTCTGAACACGCTTACACTCCGCCCCCTCTATATATCTCTATATATAGTCGCTTTTGTGCAAGTAAGTGGTGAGTTGGACCACGTCTTCCACCGAGATTTCTATAGCCGCGTGACGTATTGAGTCACTCGCGAGCTTTGAATCAAGGTTGTTGATGCACGGGTTAATTCGGCTGGATCATCGAACTTGGAGCCTTACAACCTCCCTGTAAGATTAACCGCCACCCTTACGCTGACGCCCACGCAGTAGAATCGGTTTAACCGTGACTACGCCAGTGCGATCGGAAGGATTCTCGATTATCGAGATTCATCAAAAATATACAGTCCACTAACTCTGCGTTCTGAGCAGTTTGGCTGTACTCCCCCTCCTTCGATAGCGATTATCGCAGTCAGGAGCGTACGGGAAACAGCGTCACGAACGGATACGTATCGTATCGAATAGGTGCTTTCACACCTTCGTTCGTATTTATTAAGTTTCAGACGCCAACGTCGCTAGACGTCCAAGGGACCACCGGAGGAGATGGAGGACCTGCAGACCGCCGTCCACCAACGGGGATTATTTTGATATAATAAACGGATCACCATTAGATGGGTCACTATCAATATAACCTCGCTGTACGACAATTTACTTTCCCTCAAAAACTCCTATCTCCTCATATTCGAGCCACCGTTGAAAAGTCGTTGGAGTGTATTATACAGTCCACTTTTTTAACACTCCGGAATTATATTTTGACGTATTTTACCTTAAAATATTTTCTAAATATTTAAATATTGGTTCTAAAAGAATTCTACAAACATATCATTGATTATTACGTAGTTAAAAAAAGAAAAAAAAGGAATTGATTAAATAAAAAAAAAGTAGACTTATACTGGGCGCGAACCTAGTATAAGCATATTCAAAGTCAAGCGCCTAACGCACTGACCCAACCGAGCTGTTGGATACATGGTTAATATTTTCAGATGTTATGCGCTAACGTACTAGAGCACTAATTAAGTTAATTTCATTTTTTAATTATTTCTGTGAAATGTTCAAGGTTTATCAGTATCCAATAGGCTCACAGAATGAATAAAATGTTACAATTTGAAGGTTAGCTTCGTTTTTCACGGAAAAAATGGCGAAAAAATCGGTTTTTATTTTTTTCAACAACGGCGCAAGAAACCGAAAAATGTGAAAAAATTCATATATGATACTTATAATAATATATCGGTACTGTAAAAATATAAAGTTAATCACTCTAGAACTTCCACGTAAAATCTGCATTTTTTCAATTTTTTTGAGGTTTTTGATGTTTTACAAGCAGGATTTTCAATTTAAAAATCTAAAATGAATTGCAGAATATGTATTCGGGTGTTTGACATGTCTCAGATTTTTTTCAGAATTTCTAAACTCCGTTGACTAGGGCAAATAGGCCAAAAACTGATTTTTCAATTTTACCCCATAACTACCCTCCCGATCAAGATATAGGGTTAAAATCTTACGAAATATGGTTTTTTTGGACGCCCTATCGAATGACCCATCCGCGATATCATTCGGCTCAAGGGCAGTTTTGACCATCTTATCCGGCTATACCCTTTATATTTAAAAGCATGAGTAGAAACTCCTCTCCAGGCGAGGGCTCCTCAGCAAGATTTTACTTTTATTAAATCCTTATATAAATATAAGGAAATAGATAGACATTAGTCGTGTAACGTTGGAGAAATTTTGCAGACACTTGTGGTATTTGACACCACAAAATACTGCATTATCGTTCTTTGATAATGACATTTCTATACAAACAAAGAAACGAAAGGTCCAGGCGTTAAATAACACTAATAGTGGCGGCGATTATTATAAGGAATTGGTCATTCTCCCAAGTAATGTAGCCGACCACATGCAGAAGGATATTTCAGATTTTATATCAGACGAAAGTCGGAAGTTTTTCAGTAGATTCGATATATCGGCAGAATTTTTAGGAAAAGATCCTATAGTTTGGCTAGATGAACCATCTTATAAAATAGGTTTAGATGTGATTAAAGCTTTACCAGTAGTGAACGATTCAGCAGAAAGTTAGGTTAAGTTAATGCAGGATTTTAATCAAATTTTAGCGCGTAATGAGGAAGAAAAACAAATGGTATTAAAAGATTACCGCCAGCAATATCCTGATGTAAAGAAAGATACTTTAGCAAAAAATGTATAAATATTACATATTATATAAGTTCCTTAGAATATAAGATAGTTCCTTTTTTTATATTACTATTCTGTAGTATATATTCATTTGCAACTACTAATATGTTATTTTACTTATACAGGATAATACATAAATGTCCCACCATTAGTCAAAATACGCTACATTTTAATGTAGTTATTCAAATATCTCTGTTATTTGTGATTATACGAAAAAATATCTGAGGAGAAAATTGCCCTGTTCAATAAGGTAACTATAATGACAAAATAAAAAAATTTTTTGGAAATCATATTTTCAAAAGTTCAAGGTCATCGTTATTTTTATTTAAAAGAGGTCATATAATTTTTCCATATTCCTATTTAGAAAAAAAAGACAAATCCAACGATATGTCATGTTCTATAGTTAAGGTGAATTTCAAAATTTTCAAATTAAATGCGCCACGTGATCCCTTTATCCTATCAATCTCAAAGTTTGCACAAATTTCTTTCTCACCTAAAGGAACAATCCTGGAGGGTGAGGTGAAAAAAATTCGTTGGTCAAAAAATAAGGTCCACCCTAGTATGCAGAGACCTTAACTCGACCTGAAGACGCTCCGCGCCGCGTGTCCATGTTTAGTTCGCGTTTGGAATCGAAGTAAAAGAAGAATAATAATGTATTAACATTACATTTAAAAGATCGCTAAACCCCGATACACGTACAAGAAATGTCAAATAAATGTCTAAAAAATATGGGATTGCTATTCATAGAATATAAAAAAAATATTTATTTTAGATTTTATAAATATCGATTGTATATTTTCTGAATATTTACTTTATATATTTTAAATATTTCTTTCACATTTAATGAATATTTAGTATACATTTTTTTAACATTTATTTTGTAGCGTCCGGTCGTACGCACAAAAGAGAGATTTTTCTTTCGTACAAACGGCCAACGTAATTTACGACTCTCGTTCAACGAAGCTATTTTTGAGTTGACAATTTCCAGACTTCGACATTGCATGTTTAGTAGTGTTCTTTCCAAAAGTCCTCAGTAGCAAACAGAGACCATCGTAAATTAAGGGATTAACTGAAGGGCACTTGGAGCGGACTCATCGGTCTATCGCCGCGTGGGCCCTGCGCGGGTGGCCCGAAGGAAAGTCCCACGACAAATTCATCCCCTCCGATCACCTCGCCGTTCCGAAAACAAGCACGCCAAGGGCGTAAGGAATAGGCGATGAGACGGAAAAACGAACAACTCTGATTGGAAGGATCCAACGTGTGAGTGAGTCAATCAGGGTTGTTTAGGAATTTTACCAGGGCAAACGCGGAGTCGAAAACGAGAGACAACTCACTTAGTTGCGATTCGTCTTGAGATGAAAATCGCGAAGAATCAAGTTGAGAACGAAAACCGAGATAACGAACACTTGTTCACATAGGCATTAAAGTCATTTTTACTCCGCACAACGAATGTACAGTCAATCGAACACCCTCTACCCATAATTTTATATTTCCTCTATCTGTATATAATATTTCGTCTAATACTTTTTTCATATTAAAAAGTGTGGCTTAAAAAATATTTTTCCAATATTTGAAAAAGATATTTATGCAATATTTTGTGTTACTAAGGGGGATTCATTAACGTCTTCTATAATGAGACTATAGCTTTCCCAATGTGGGCCTCATTCGGCTGTCCCAATTAGGCAGGCGTTGGGATCCCGCGTTAAGGTCGGAGTGTTTATACATTTCCATCCGAACTTTGAGGTAACTTGAGAAGCGTTCGAGATGCTCGAACAAAGGCCAAGAGCCGAAGATCGTGTCATTTGCTACCCTAACCCCAGGGGTTCCGAGAACCTTTTACTCCACTCTATAGCTCGGGAGATGCCTATGCTAGAGTCGGACGACTGGCCGCAAAATATTTTTCTCGAGGATATGCTCTCCGATCGCTGGCGGCACGAAGGCAGAATATGTAACGTTTATTTAAAAAACTATTAACTGGAACTTTTCAGAGTTCATCGTGCTAATAGGCGGGGAATACCTTGCTAAGGAATTTAAACGTTATAACACAAAAAGTTCTGTCGCATTTTAAATAAGCATGTAATTTTGCTTGTACATCGAAAACACATGTAGCTAATTAGTCATTGGGATACGGGAATTAACAGGTAACCTGAAAGATGACAACAAGTTGTTACAAATAATGGAAGAAAACGGAATTTCCAAGAGGAAGAATCGTAGAAAACAACCATTTTTTAAAAAAATTTTTTACACTTGAACCGATGGAAAATTTTTTAGAACAACGATGTCTCTAATATATTTTCTAATAATTATTTTAAATCATTATATAAGAAAAATTCACCAAGTGGCAGGAACGTTCCCTATTTCCATGATGTAAAGGAGAGCTACCGATAGTTTACCTAAAGGAGGTTTGGAGCCCATAGAAAACTTTTTTTGTGCCACGGACAGCAGGGAGCCGTCACCCGCTCGAGCTATATGGCCTTCCGACTCGAAGAAAAAGAATCGTTGAGAAGTCGGACGCCGATTTCTGTATGCGAACACTCTCATTTAAACCTGGGTTACAATATTCGGTCTGATCCGAACTTCGGACATGTATAACCCGACCTTTACATGGCGCCTGCGTACTTAATGGGGCTGCCCCATTAGGGCCTAACAGCCAAATTAGGCTAGCCCAATGCGGACCTATTGTCTGCTTAACCGAAATTCCTAGTGGGGATGTTATGTCGATTTGTTCCAATTCCTCTGTTCTTTTAGTTATCGTTACATCAATCTTTCATACCGTTGTCCCTTGTATCACATTACTATTCTCCACACTGTTAATATGGTAAACTTTATTATAACCACTATAAAACGGATATCTTTTTTAAAATTTGTCCAAATGTCTTAAATTTCTTTGAGATGTTAGAAGGATTAATTTACTAGATAATGTGTCAAAAGAACATTTATAAAATTACTATTGATCAGAGTTGTGAAGAAAAAAAGTGAAGGTCATGATTTTTAACTTTTTTATCTGTGTCTATATCGAAAATTTAAAACGGGCTTTTTGAAAATTTAAATTTACTTTATTTAATTTACTGCTTCAGCCCGATATTTCATCTGTAAGGATAGTTATAGAGGAAAATCGAAAACCCGTTTTTGGAAAATTTTCCCCATTTAATGACAATTAAACATTCTGAAAAAATCTGACACATTTCGAATACCAAGCCACATATTATATATCGTTTTCAGATTTTTCCGTTGCAAATTTAGGTTTTAAGACATGAAAAACATGAAACAACATAACAACATAAGTAATACTCGCAATTTTTTTCAAATTCCTGAGAGAGGGATGCTACGGTTAGAGAACGAATTCCGTTCAACTTTCTCACAAGAATCCCTTCAATATCGTCTCTGGCAGGAAGCGTCCTAGATAACCTTTCATATCATAATTGACCCTTTTAACGATGAATGAACTCTGACCCGACTTTACTAAGAAAGTGACCAAAAATAGGACTCTAGCTAACGCATTTCCACGTAATAAAGAGGCCACCCCCACTCGTTTTTGGGGTATATAAACTCTTACATTTTTACTCTCGGGGGCTAGTACTAACGTAATTACGAATCGTATAACGTCGTGCTGCATCTCGTAGAGTCGACTTTCTTAGTGAGATCGGGCTAAAGTTCCCCTTCGGATCAAAAAGTAAAAACCTCATAGAATTCCGCGTTGTTCGGTATCTATCTATCTGGCATACTCAAAAGTTACTCCGAGACCCCGCACTGCCTGTGCGTCAACATTGTGCATCCATAGGTAACATAATCTTCTTTCAATTCCAATATTTATTCGCGACAATTCCAATTGTATTACACACTCTAAATATTAGAATATATTTGTGCTAATTGGTAACTTCGTGCAAATCACTAAACCCATAATTATCCTAAAATCCTTAACCAAATAATTGAACGTCCCCACAAGATACAATCTAACCGCTCGGATTGTATCAATTAAATTATACTAGTTACGAGGCTCACTACACCACCCTAGCGGCTCCCTGATTTCGCATCAGGTTCGTCCGCATCCTTGTAGCTCCCCAATTTCGCATTGGGTTCGTCTGCTTCCTAACAGCTCCCTGATTTCGCATCTGATTCGTCCGTGCTTTCATCCAACCTCCCAGCAGCTCCCCGATTACGCATCGGATTCGTCTGCGCATAACCAACTTCCTAGAGGCTCCCCAATTTCGCATTGGGTTCGTCCTCGACATCTACAATCCTAGCAGCTAGCTCCCTGATTAACGTACCAGGTTCGTCTGCGCTTGATTCCGATCCAAGAGGCTCCCTGATTTAGCATCAGGTTCGTCCTCGACGTCTATAATCCCAGCGGCTCCCCAATCTTGCATTGGGTTCGTTCGCGCACTCCAATAAAACACACTGAGACCATATTCCATGCGGTTACGCATATCTACTAACAAACCAAAACCATCTCTATACCCTTCGCCGGCAACTCGCCCTACTCGCGCCCTGGCTCGTAACAGGGACGTCGTAGTTGAAAAAAATAAAAACGAATTTTTTGGGTGTTTTTCCCGTAAAAACTATGTTATACCTATCTTTTCTGAGTTTTAAGAGTATATTATGTAATATTAAACATTCCTACGTTCAGGAAAAAATTATTCCGACTTGAAAACTTGCGTATTATAAAAAAGGAAAATTATACTGAGCACAGTATATTCCAATATTTCGAACTTAACTCCAACTGCGTCGGTTGGTGCAGCGGCTATGGTCTCCGCCTGCGGAACCGCTGGATACTTTTTGGACCAAGTTCGAATCCCGTCCAAGTCAATTCTTTTTTTTGTTCATCAAATGTCTTTCGTTTTATAGCCATCTAATTGTTATTACACCATTGTAAAAACATTTTTTAAACTATTTTTAAACTATTCGACGCGATTCTTCAAAAGCAGTTTTCTTCAAATGCAAACAGAAAATCATTGCTGTCCGCATATCGTAGTTTCCAGGCACAAAATTCGACATGTTCAACGTTACTAAAAACTATGCTGTTGTATGAAACTTATATGGTTGTGAGTTGAAAATCTTTACCAGATGTCAAAACAAGAAAATGGCGTCAATGACGCGGTTCGACGGTAACTACATTACCAGATAGAGGCACCTATGGGCACATTCCGGTTTCATGTTTACATACCTGGTACATGAATATGAAGAATACTTATTTTTAATAATTTTTGATGGATTGGTGTACGATGGAATCATGTGTGGCATTTTCAATCTTCGTCACTACCTTCGTCAATTATTGGTGTTATTTGTTTGTTATTAACAATCGCGGTAAGTATATCTGCTGGCCGTACTATGTCTGTGCTGAATCGAGAATGAGATAAGTAATAAATAATGGCAGCTACATGTGAGCAACAACCGAGGCAGTAGTGCGATTACCAACATATTTCGAAAAATTATTTTAAAATAGTTTAAAACTAGTTTTAAAACTGTTTTTACAATAGTGTAATAATAATTAGATGTTATAAAACGAAAGACATTTGATGAACAAAAAAAAATTGACTTGGACGGGATTCGAACTTGGTCCAAAAAGTTTCCAGCGGTTCCGCAGACGGAGACTATAGCCGCTGCACCAACCGACGCAGTTGGAGTTAAGTTCGAAATATTGGAATATACTGTGCCCAGTATAATTTTCCTTTTTTATATTACGCAAGTTTTCAAGTCGGAATAATTTTTTTCTGAACGTAGGAATGTTTAATATTACATAATATACTCTTAAAACTCAGAAAAGATAGGTATAACATAGTTTTTCACGGAAAAACACCGAAAAAATTGGTTTTTATTTTTTTCAACTACGACGTCCCTCTCTCAGGAATTTGAAAAAAAATGCGAGTATTACTTATGTTGATGTCTTATTGCTAAATTAAATCTGTAGGTGAGATTTTTCATCGTCTATATGAAATCTGCATTTTTTCGATTTTTTTCATGTTTTTCATGTCTTAAAACCAAAATTTGCAACGGAAAAATTTGAAAACGATATATAATATGTGGCTTGGTATTCGAAATGTGTCAGATTTTTTTCAGAATGTTTAATTGTCATTAAATGGGGAAAATGTTCCAAAAACTGGTTTTTCGATTTTCCTCTATAACTACCCTTACAGATGAGATATCGGACTGAAACTTGGCAGAAAGATTTCTTTTTTGGTAGGCTATCGGCTGGTTCAAAATCGTTAAAATCGAGGCCGGGTGCGAATTTGACCCCCAAACCCGGCTATAGCCTTTAAAGATTTTTTCATCTTTCAATGCCTACGGTTTTTTATGTGTCACCCGATTTCGATGAAACTTTGTACATGTATATGACTCACTAAGATTTTCAAAAAGCCTGTTTTAAATTTTCAATATGGGCACAGATGAAAAAGTTAAAAATCATGGTCTTCACTTTTTTCATCACAACTCCGATCAATAGCAATTTTATGAAACTTCTTTTCACACATTATCTAGTAATTAATCCTTCTAACATCTCAAGGAAATTCAAGTCATTTGGACCAATTTTAAAAAAATTATTCGTTTTTAAGAGGTGTACTTAAGTACCTGGCCGCCACTGTAAGTACCTGTCCGACTCGTTGTTACATGTATTTGCAATCGGCAATAACTTAGGAAACATATTTCTTGTATGTAATGTTATATATATATATATATATATATATATATATATATATATAAACCTTGACATTTTCAACAGGTTACAAATATTCACCCCCCAAACATGAGTTACCACAGCTAAAATAATAACACATTTACTATTTTGTACTGTTCTAGAAATATGTGAAGTTAAATGAATACTACACAAACATAGCTTGTTAATCTATGGTCAACTTTGTCTATTGGGAACTACTTATGATAAAACCATTTTATAACACTTGGACTAATGTCTATTTTGACCCAGAATTTCAAAAATATCATCTAACTACTCTGCTCCTGACGCTATTCAATTGGGTGCAGTAAAAAGATCAATAGATCTTGATAAAGTATATTTAAAAATATGTTTAAAAGAGTGATGAACAATGTCTTAAAATGACTTAAATGGAGCTAAATCTTGCCATCTATATAATCAGAAAAACTAGCATTATGAGTGCCGAAGTCATACATCTCGCCAATTCGAAAGCCACATAATAACGTTTTGTATACAATAAAATTTTTATATAATAATAAAATGATTATATTTTCTTCCCTCAAAAGTAGCCCATATGGTATCCATTCTTAAACTTACATTAAAGCATTTTGCTTTAAAACAATTGATTCTCTTAAAACCTTATACACTAAATATAGGGGCACATTCCATAATGTTATTTTCATTGCTCCTTAACCACAACTTTAAATTATTTATAAGTGCATTTACAATTATTTATACGAAATAATAGTGTGGTTATCAAATCGCATCAAAGAAATCTAACTCGGAAGAAATCACTGATTTTAACCTTTCAATATTGCTGTACTCCCTTAAATTTAAGTGCATTCTTGTGAAATTAATATTTACCTCACTGCATAATATTGCACATACTGGGTAAATCAGAACATATAGAAAATGCAGCAGGGGCTGATTCATTAAAATAAAGAAATGTTCATATAAAATGATGACATAATGACATGACCTTATTTTCAAGTTACAGCTTATTTTGTGTTGTAACAATCTTTTATGCTATATATGACAGAATTGGATATTAATTTATTGTACACTTGCATAGTTTGAGTGTTACATAAATGTTATTAAGTACTATGAAGGTATTCGAACAATTATTATGATAGTTACATTCAGTAAAAGAAAATTATTGAACTTACGTGTTCATACCTTATGTATGAATTTACAGAGTGTAGTACTGTAAGAGTTCAGCATCCACTTCATAATATGTACATGACACTCACTCCATATACTCCATATGTTAACCCAAATTTATGTTATTTGAAAACAAGGTCGTACCAGGCATATGTTCATATGAACTTTACTTCTTGTTTTAGTGTGCTGAATCAGCCTGCTATACTTCCCCCATGTTCTAGCTCACCCTGTATATTGTATTGTTTCCAGTTTATCAAAGCTCCATTGTATACATTAAAATGGTATATTTACATGCTACTAATAGTAAAAGACATGATCCATTTTTATTATTAAAAACCTCGAAATAGAAAAAAGTCAAAGATAAGAAAAATTTTCTTATGTGAAGAATTTAATAATGGATAACATGAACGCTTGTTTGGGCAGAAATGTTATGAAGAAGATGATTAATTACACTCACATTCGCAATACAGATTTTTTTGCGCACCCTACCATCATATTTCCATAACATGATGCTGCTACTCTATTTTTTAATGCCATTAGATAACTTGCCTGAAAAGATTGTATTCAATAATTATAATAATAAACATTAAAACAGGTGCAATAAAAATTACCTGATAAAGATAATTCATTCTTTCAAATATATCTTTTCCTTGACATACTTTTACATTTGAATCTACAATAGAGGAGAAATATAGTGTTTTATAATAATATTTAGACATAGCTTTCAGAAATGTTATATGTAGTTACACTAGTTAGCCTTATAACTAAGGCCATAATAACTGTTTGCTGTATTGCTATGTTGCAAGAATAATATGTAATAGTGTGGAATGGACAGCTATTATGGCTTCAGTTATCTTCTTTCAAAAAACAGAAAATAATCGTTTTAATATTGTTTCTGAGTTTTTACATTTTAATAATTCCTATTTTAAAGTGTAATAACTAATAGATCGTGAATTTCTATGCATTTATTGTACTTATGAATTTGTCAAATATAAGAAAACATGTATAATAACAAAAATTAATAGTGTAGTCCTTCACTAAAAATTTAGCAGTCAATAAAAGAAATTTTTTTCTCATTCTTATTTTTTAAAGTGACCTATGAAAATAGGAAATTTGTACTCAAAATTCAAGGTTTAATAACTACAGTGGCCGAAATAAGGTTAGGTTTACTTTGTTTTTGTGACGTACAGGCGTGTTTTGTTATATTTCTAATTCTATTTATCGGTAAGTGATTCTTTATAATGTACTTAGTAACACACGCAATTGGTTCAAAAAATATAATTATTTTTAACATGGCTCGAAAATTTGAATTACAACATTGGAAACTTATGTGCGAAATAAACATTGGTACACTCAATGTTTTTCTATTTAAAATTTCAACAATATGACGAAGACGAAGAAAATTCAGTATTTAATTGATCCTCCGATGTTTTTGATAATTTTAAGTATTCTTTACATTGAATCTATTAATTCTTGCAATGTTTCTGTCCTCATCTGAGACCACGCTTCTCTGACGCTATTTTGTAAATGATTTACACTGGAGAATTATTTTCTATTACTGTAAACTTTACGAGCTAAAGTTCGTCAAAGGTTTTCAATTTGGTTAAGGATTAAATTTTTTTATGGCCACGACAGAACCACTTTGCAACTTCACTTTTGCTACTTCAGAGTATTTTTTAATTGATTCTACACGAGCAATTATCTATTATTATTTATATATTACTATACTTATATATTGTATACAATTATTTATTATTGCACGGGGCACTATTATGCCAAAAAATCGAATTTGGTCAACGAATTTTGTAACAATTATTGTATATAACATATTATAACAATTTCTGGTACTTTCTAGCATTGGCCTTTGGCGGAAACCACTCGAGTCTTATTGTTATACCCAAACGCTACCTTCTGATCTCTTTTTGATCACTCAAATCATATCAGTAGTACTAACTATCTGGACCGTCTAAATCAGTGATGGGCAATTTTGCCTCAATTGAGGCAAAACCGTCCACACCGTAGCGCCCTCTGTCCCCTTCCATCAAGCGCGGTACAATGGGGCAACGAAGACACGAGACATCAGCGAACGCAACAAATGTGCGCGTTGCATGAAAGAGAGGTTGGTGGGAGAAGCAGGCGTTTAAGGGGCTCCACCCGTGTCCACCACTGGTCTAAATAAAAGTTAATCTGGTCTAAGAAAATCTCACTTTTCTTGTGTAAATTCTAATTTCTCATCTTGGTGAAATTTAGTTATAGGAGGCTTTTTGTCATGTTGTATACACCGACGCGTTCTATTCCTTTCTAAGGAACAATACTTGCACAAAGTGGTTCACAATATTTAAAGATTTATACATTTCTTCTGTAATTCTTTTGTTTGAAAGCTTCATATCCTTGAAAGCTGTGATTAATCACTTTTCATGATCGTCTAAAGGCTTTCCATGATACATTATGCTCTAAAAGCATTAAATGATTATATAATTTATATTTAAATACAAACATTAATGAGTTTTATTTTTACATCATAAAATTTGTTCGAACTGTGAATTATCAAAAGTATTTTTTTAATAAATCACTGTGAATCTATTATTATTTCGCCCTATTAACACGATAACTTTCAATACATTTCCTAATAAACCACGGCTAACTATCTACGCTGCCGAAAGTCAAGTGAGTGCTGCTACAGTGAATAGACCACGCCCATTAAAAACAATAACAAACACCGCAAGATACAATCCACAGCGTAGACAGAAATAATAACACTAAACAACGTAGTTTGCGCAGTGAACCTATTATTATTTCGGTCACCGTATTCTGTAATATCTGATTAATTTATAATCTTCTTATTTTAAACAAATGTTTCCAAGAAGATTGTCATATGTAAAAATTATTTTGTAAAGCCCTGTACAGACTGACGGACAATTGCTCATGAACAGTCCGCACACAGTCTGCGAGCAATATATGTACATCGTACACGACTATCCACCAACAACATGTAGGTATTTAGATACAGTGTGCAGACAGTCCATGGACAATTGTTTGTAAGTCTGAACAGCGCTTTAGATATGGACTGTATTCAAACATTTATGAAAAATGACTAATAACGTTTAATATAATAGTATTTACTCTGAATGTACATATAATTTATGCAATATCATTTAAAATATTTTTAATAGCATAATGAACATTTTGAAAAAAATTAAATAACATAATTTGGAAAAGTGTGCTTACTTCATTCATCCTATTCATGCATAAAGTTCACTATGTTATTGAAAATATACTCATATACAGTGAAAAAGGAAAGTATTCATGAAATCAGTATTTGAATTCATATCTTTTTACTATAATAGAAATGTAACTATATTTTTTTGGGGGAATATTATTATACAATCCAATAATTACATTTTTTTGTCATATTATATTTTTTATATTCACATTTAGACATGTATATTCTTAACAGTGTATTTCTAATTTTTGTCATATTTCAAAATAATATTTTTTCCAGCTATTGACAAGTTTTTAATAATTTCAAGAATATTGTGTTCTAACATTTCAATGATTTATAATATTATTTATCCAATTCACATACACATACATATATCATTGATGACTTTACATTTCCCGGTATGATAGATATATTTAACTATTTCTTCAGTTTGATACAGTTCTAAATATTCTTTTCTATGAATTTAATACCAGAATTTTTGTATAATAAAATTCTAATAATTCTTACTGTATTTATATATGCAACTCTTTTCCACTAAGATTGGTTTTAATATCTCTTTAAATATTTTTTACCAGAAGCTCTGGATTCTTTTTTCCACTAACTTAGAAGCTGACGTTCCCAATGAAATTTGGATCACCCATTTGATAGTATTTCTATACCATATTTCTAACAATTAACTATCATCCTTGCACATAATGTTTCAACACTTGTAATATAGTAAGCGAGCCTTTGTTTAATGTTAAGTATTTAAATGAACATTTTAAATGTACAAAAATATCAAAAACTACTGGTAGCATTAGCGATATTATTAAAACTTGTATCTTCTATTGTCTATAATTAATTAACAATTTTTATGAACCATCTGGTTATTGATTCCATTATAATTCTCACTATCATAATAAAAAATTGTTTATTACATTGTAATATGTGTATCTGAAATTTATCACAGATTAAATTTTAAAAAACTAGCAAACGTATAAACATAAACGTCCATCACAATAAACTTTAAGTCTCAAATTAATTATTTTTGAATACAATTAAGGTTGCTATTTCGAAAATAATACTAACATAATTGTTTTTCTTGGTATTTTTATCGTGAAAAGGTATTACCTGGTAATTTCGTATTGTTACACACGGAGTAATAACTTCTGTGCAGTTGAGGTTTGTGAATAACATAAAACTATAATTATTTGCATATTAATAATAAAAGAACAGTAAAAGAATTAAATTTCTTTTACTCTTGTATACATAGAATGTAAATACTTTTGTCTTTTACTGTATATGAAACAAATTTGAAAGTTAAGATGTTATATTACAAACCCATAATTGTGCATTAATTTAATCACGAGTTTTCACCACTACTTTATTATTTATTATAAATAAGATTTAAATATCTTAATACAGATTTCCCAATAATAGTAACTTAAAATCTCTATTTAATGGTATAACAAGATGTAATATTTGACAAGCATAGGTTATCTTGCATTCTTCCAATTATGGCAGAGAGGAATGGAGAGGAATAAGAGCAGTGATGGTATATGGTCTCGGTTTTTTCGCGCATGCGTGACTAAATGCAGGAACATATGTAAGTCTTATGTTTGTGGGGAAAGTAGGGGAGAACTGTTATTAGCGGGAAACCGGACAGAAGAGTGCAAGATATATTTATATATTATATGTACATACACATAAAATTTTAATATTACATACGCATGTTAAACATTCATATTTGGAAATCGAAAAAGACATTAGCGAAACTATGCAGGGTGACCAAGGTACCCCATTTTAGCCCAACTTTGTACATCACTGACGCTAAAATCGTCGCGCATGCGCGAGAAAACCGAGACCATATACCATCATTGAATGAGAGTGCTCACTAGGGATAGGGTTCAAAATCACTCACGGTGATTTATCACAGTGATCGCAAAATCACAATCGCTATCGTGATTTTTTCACGATCACGACTGTGATTCGAACTTTTTTATCTCGAATCTTAGTAATTCTTCATCTTTGAGATAAAAAATGTTATTATTTATGTAATTAGTAGAAAGGTATAGACGATGTCTTATTTAAATACCAATACGTTACTTAATAATGATGTATGTATATATGTATAGAGATGGAATGAATTGCTACTTTTAGTGATTCATGATTTTCGTGATCGCTTCTGATTAGCGGAAAGCAATACTGTTCTTCGCAAGTAATAATATATTTACTAATCTTTTTTTGTGTTACGTTTTTATACATTCCCAGATAGCACCGTACGTCCATAGGACGT
Organism: Sphecodes monilicornis; assembly: GCA_913789915.3. Taxonomy (NCBI): domain Eukaryota; kingdom Metazoa; phylum Arthropoda; class Insecta; order Hymenoptera; family Halictidae; genus Sphecodes; species Sphecodes monilicornis. The sequence goes on along the minus strand of OU565293.1, from coordinate 849,834 downwards.
CCGTTTTACGTCCGATTCGTCCAATGTCCGTCGCGTACGACCGTGAGACGTCCCTTGGACCAAAATTTCGGACATATCACGGACGTGGGACTTAGATTATTTCGTACTTGCCAGGGACGTGGGACTTAGATTATTTCGTACGTTTTCGGATGCTATATATTGTTTCTATTATTATACTCAAAATATAGGTTTGTCACGCAAAAACTTCGAGCAGCGAAGCCGCGAGGCGACGCACAGTGGCCAAAAAGCGAAAAAAATATTTTAACAATTTTTTTATGTTAAAATGCAGCAGGCATTTTTCTGACAGCAGTTCAATGAGTGCAATAACAATAATTTATTTAACATAAAAAAATTGTTATAAAATATTTTTTTATGATTTTTTGTTGCTTTTTGGCCATTGCCTCATTGCATTAGTGCAATAACAATAATTTATTTAACATAAAAAAATTGTTATTAAATACTTTTTTAAGATTTTTTGTCGCTTTTTGGCCATTGCCTCATTGCATGAGTGAAATAACAATAATTTATTTAACATAAAAAAATAGTTATTAAATATTTTTTTATGATTTTTTGTCGCTTTGTGGCCACTGTGGGGTGCCTCGAGGCTTTGTTCCTCGAAGTTTTTGCGTGACAAACCTATATTTTGAGTATAATAATAGAAACACAATATATAGCACCCAAAAACGTACGAAATAATTTAAGTACTGGCAAGTACGAATAATGTACGGTGGCCACAAAGCGACAAAAAATCATAGAAAAATGGAAAAATATTACATACGTGCTAAAAGATCTTTTCCTTTATCTTACGATGCTTCTCATCAAGAAGCTTCTGCTTCATCGAATACGAGTGAAAACAATGTAGTTTATTCAGATCGGTTTAAAAAGTGCAATTTTAAGTCTTTGTCAATTCATAGAGATTTCTACTCTTAATAATAATAAAATTCAAATTAACGTAAATATTGACGGTCTTCCATTGTCAAAGAGTTCTAGCAGCCAAGCATATCAAATTATTTGCAGTACAACAGGATATACATATATGGAAATGATCGGCATTTATCATGGTTTATGAAAAACCACAGGATGTCAATAGTTTTTTATTCGATTTTGTTGAAGAGGCAATAGTCCTTTGTAATAGTGAATTGTTAATTAATGAACATTTGTAACATTTACAAATAAAATCTTTTATTTGTGCTGCTCCCGCAAAATCGTTTATCAAATGCATAAAAGTTCATGTGGGATATAATTCTTGTACAAAATGCCATATTGACGGAGGTTTTATTGTTAATAGGGTGTGTTTTTCCAGGTTTAAATAATATTAGACTCCGATTATTAATTATTAATTTGCAGGCCAAAGAATTAGCAGTTACCGGTGGTACCAATACCGCTAATTTTGCAAAACCTGCGATGGAGGCCTTGATGACATTTGCCATGGAGTACAGCTGGCTGGGCAAGAAGAGATTTGACGCAACGCTATTGGTCAAGGTACTAATAGGTAACTATTTCCGTACACTTTATTATTTTTAATATTTCGTTGCATACAGGCAAATATACAATATTATTCAACTGAAATTCTAATTTTTAGATGCAGCAAAAATTGCAAACACTTCAGCGAACCATAAAGACGCGGAAGTGTCTATACAGACGTGGCTCAGGAGGGCCGCGGAACGGACCAGAGGAGTGCAAAAATTTGTTTAAGTGCTTATGATCAGAATATATTGTTTACGTTAAACTAACCTATCTTGCGTCACACAAAGCACGAATAATTTGTACCATTAATCTAAAAGCCATTTTAATAATTAATGTAAAATATGAACTATTTATATTTATTTATTTAATACTGTAAAATAGGTTACTATAAGAAGATCATGAAATAATTATGACGTATTATCTCAAAAAATGTAAACTAATATATATATATATATATAAAAAATATATATATATTAACATTATCCTACCAAATTCTAAACAATGTATATACCTTATCCATTATTCATTAATTGATCCTCCCCAAAAATAAAAAATATATGTACAAGCCTTAAGAAAACAAAGTTGATCGTTCTGTCCCTTTGCATTTTACCTTATAAATAAATATGTATAAATAAATAAATTGTTATAAATAAATACAAATATATGTATATATACTGTTATATATAAAAATGTAAAAAATAAATATATTGTTTTAAATAAATATTTTGTTATTAAATAAATATGTATGAATAAATATATGTGAATAAATATATTGTTATAAACAAATAAATATATTTCTATAAATTTTCATTGCATTCCACCTTATATACGTATATACGAACGTTGTTTAATAGATATAAACAATAGGAAAACATTTTATAAACACGCTTTTATATGTCCGAAAAACGTCCAATTAACGTCCAGAATATGTCCGGCCGTACGTACATTGTACGTCCATAGGACGTCCGCGCGGGACGTCCTATGTACGTACTGCGTTGTAACTGGGACCTCTCTCCGACATACCTGGGACGTAAACCGGACATATCTCGGACATATCGTACGTCCCTGGGACGTCCGAGTGCTATCTGGGTTCGTATATATTTTATCTATATAATACACACACGCGCGCGCGCAAAATATTGTCTTTTGCGAAAATTAAAAAATAAGATAACACAAAAGTAATAAGATACTTGTAAATAAGTATGGAGATAATAAAATACAAATATTAGAAAACAAAGGATGATATAACTGTTTTAATATATAGTGTACCTTTATTACAATTGCAAAAACAATAAATACTTTATGAACTTTTGAAATTTTATAATTATATGCAATGGAAATAATAATAGGAAAGGCGTTGATTAAAAATCGGCCAAAATTACCCAAAATTTTGCATATTGGTAGCCCTCTGGGTCTAACATTGATTTCGTGCAAAAACATTTTCCCAGGACTTTACGGATACGGGGGGGGGGGGGGTCAAAGTACGAATTTTGCGAAATCTATTATGTGCTGTAATTTTTAATAAAAATACGATATCGACCCGGCACTGATACCAAAAAATCATACAAAATTCATGCTTTCCAACGGTGTATAAGCTTATGTAATTTATTTATTGCTAACACAATTTCTTCTTGCTTTTCGTATTTTTCAAGGTGTAAAAAAACTCAGAAAAATTGCAATTCCCCAAAAAAGTATCGCTCAACTTTAACCAAAAACGCTGAATTAATACTACATTTCATGCCCTTTCGAATGGTGTGTCATACCTTTGGAAAATTATTCGTTTTTGAGTTATAAAGTAAAATGTGAGTAAAAGTTGAGGCGCGCGGTCAACCACTCGACCTATATATACATACATTCATATATATATATATATATATATATATATATATATATATATATATATATCCAGGGTGTCCCAAAAATGTCTCACTTCCTTTAAAGGGGATGTTCGTGAGGCCATTTGAAGAAACATTTTCGAAAAACACGGACCAATCAGAGCGCGACCTAGAGGCGGATTGGCAGAGACGGCCGTGCGCGACAGAAGTCGTGCGATGGTGATACACCGCGGTCGAAAGCAAGGAACAAACAAGAGAAGAAAATTTTTCGAGTCCTATGTCGGATAGTTCAAATTTGAATATGTTGTAGTCTTTAGTAACCTATGAACGAATCTCGAAGGATTTTTCGAAATCTTAAAAAATGTTGGTTTTACAGACGTGTAAAGAACTTTTTTTCATTAAATTATAACACTAGAACTAACGTACCGAGGAAACTGAGTTTTTAGGATCTTGTAGTGAACACATAAGAGTATCCACTGGAAATATTTCGATTCGGAAGAAATGCTTTTTTCACCATTTATTTCGCAAATGTTTTAAACAAATGCAATTTTCCTATAGCCGGGACTGTTTTAAAAATTTGAAAAAAGACGAGGTAACAGCTCCAAGTCTCCTCTTTACGGACATATTTTTTAAAAGGCAGGCGCTTTAAAATTGACGGAATTAGAATTATTTTAAAACCTTGCTTACCTTGGTTCTCCTGTAGAGCCCCAGCGAGGTGAAAATGATTCCTGTATCCACAAATTATTCTGTGTGCATCACTGAACCTGCATACTCGTTACATTCACAAGAGCATTTTAATTATTCGCTCTATGAAATTATCGAGCAGAAGGGGTCAATGTCCTTTCACTGCACGATCCGGCCCACATTGTTAATTTATTCACGATCACAATAAAACTGTTTACATATATTCATTAGGTCCACAAACGTTGAAAGAAATCTACACAAATGATTCACAGAAATTCACATATCACGCACAAGTAGTTCACATTTGATGCACGTAAATCAACTGTTTTGACTGCCCGTTGATAAACGATGAAAGCGCCTTCACTCGAATGTAGCAGTTAATAAACGAGGAAAGCGCCTTGACTTGAACGAAGGATGCGGAAATAAAGAACTCGACGATGGCATATTTTGGAAAAGGTGCAGAGCACGTAGGGCATCGAATGAGCCCAACCGCCTTGCTTACGGTTCGCAAATACTGTCTAACCGCCCGGAAATTTTTTTACTTGCAGCTAATTGTAATTTCTTCTCGAGAGACAATTCTTTTTCGATATTAACATCAACGTCATCTCAACGAATTCTTCTGGATAGGTCTGTGTTTGCGTTTCATAAATGCTTTTGTGGAAATTGACGACGAACTTAATTAAATTTGATCTTGTTAGCTTCTTTTCTTCCTTCTCGTTTTCTTTTTTAAAGTCGTTATAATTATGTAAATACTTTAAAATATTTTCTAGTTCGCTATGCCTTTCCTGTATACGAATTTCCAATGCACTGTTACAGTTCCTCGGACAGTGGTGTGTCCTGATCTTTAAGTGATTGCAGCATAAGATTTATTGTTGCATTCGTTGTTAATAAGTTGGAATCCTTACGACATAATGCTTCCATAGCCAGCTTTATTCGAAGCAGAGCTGATACAGTTTTTGATATTAAATCGAATTCGTTATCGGAAGAAAGATTTGTGAATACAGGAATCATTTTCACCTCGCTGGGGCTCTACAGGAGAACCAAGGTAAGCAAGGTTTTAAAATAATTCTAATTCCGTCAATTTTAAATTGCCACTTTTCTTTACACGTTTGCAAATCCAACATTTTTTAAGATTTCGAAAAATCCTTCGAGATTCCTTCATAGGCTACTAAAGACTACAACATATTCAAATTTGAACTATCCGACATAGGACTCGAAAAATTTTCTTCTCTTGCTTTTGTCGCGTATTTAACAGCTGTTCGTGCCGCGCGCCTCCGTAATATCGCGGTGCAGCGTTGGCTTTAAATAATTCTAATTTCGTCAATTTTAAAGCGCCTGCCTTTTAAAAAATAGGTCCGTAAACAGGAGACTTGAAGCTGTCATCACGTTTTTTCGAATTGTTAAAACAGTCCCGGCTATAGGAAAATTGCATTTGTTTAAAACATTTGCAAAATAAATGGTGAAAAAACCATTTCTTCCGAATCGAAATATTTTCAATAAATACTCTTATGTATTCACTAAAAGCTCCTAAAAACTCATTTTCCTCGGTACGTTAGTTCTAGTGTTATAATTTAATGAAAAAAAGTTCTTTACACGTCTGTAAAACCAACATTTTTTAAGATTTCGAAAAATCCTTCGAGATTCGTTCATAGGTTACTAAAAACTACGGCATATGCAAATTTGAACTGTCTGACGTAGGACTCGAAAAATTTTCTTCTCTTGTTTGTTCCTTGTTTTCGACCGCGGTGTATCACCATCGCTCGACTTCTGTCGCGCGCGGACGTCTCTGCCAATACGCCTCTAGGTCGCGCTCTGATTGGTCCGTGTTTTTCGTTAATAACTCCTTAACAAAGCCGAAACGGTCATTTTTGCAAAGGAAAATGTCGCTTCAAATAGCCTCAGGAACCTCCCCTTTAAAGGAAGTGAGGCACTTTTGGGACACCCTGTATAATGGTGCTATTCTTTCCTGGATTAATGATTAAACAACAGACTAAATTTGTTTCTCTGTAAATAATGAAACGACAATTAGAGTCTATTGTTCACTCTCTTTATTCACACTAACTTTATATCTCTGACTTATTATTTAATCTTTTATGCCCGTGTGCTCTCTATATTCTTTTTCTCTTTCTCCTCTCTCCATCTCTCTCTATCTATCTCTAATGTAGGAACAGTTCCTTGAGTGCGCTGAGCATGCAAAGCGCGTTCGATTTAAATTAAAGAAAATATATTTTCTTTACATACATATACACAGTGGCGTGCAAAAGTATCCGGACACTCATTAAAAACGAATAACATTTTCAAGCTGATACCCTACCGCTGTACCTACAGACATTTTGTGGTTGCAGATGCTATGATTTGGGTTATTAGATACGTCGACAAATGTAAATCATAATACATAAAGGGTTTCGTTACGTTATACGAGCACTAAGGCCTCCGCATACTGTCGTTCTAAAAGCACATGCAACACCCGACGTATATTTTCATTGTAGGCCCTACGTTGGGGATCTGTAGGCAAAACCACTAACCATATCTCAAATAACTCCCAACCGTTGGTCACCGTTGGCCAACCATAAATGCTACTAGGGGTGTAAATAATTTCTTCTAAATATTGCTATTGGTCGGAATTGCGACGAAAATAGTAAAGGTCACAATTTTTAACTTTTTAATCTGTGCCTGTAACAAAAATTTAAAAGACGAGTTTTATAAGTCTAAGTAAGTCAGGTACATGTACAAAGTTTCATCGAAATCGGTTAACGTCGTTATAAGTTACAAACATTTAAAGGTGATTACATAAGGACAAAATTCCTTGGGAAGACCGAAAATCTGGGACTTTCACCCTTAAGCTCCCATCTTGCAATGTTCGCAGCTTATAACAATTTTAACCGACTTCGATGAAACTTCGCGCATGTATACAGGGTGTCCCAAAAATGTCACGGTTCCTTCCAAGGGGAGGTTCCTAAGGCCATTTGAAGCGACATTTTCCTTTGTAGAAATGGCCGTTTCGGCTTTGTTAAGGAGTTATTAACGAAAAACACGGACCAATCAGAGCGCGACCTAGAGGCGTATTGGCTGAGACGGCCGCGCGCGACAGCAGTCGAGCGATGGTGATACACCGCGGACGAAGTAACGAACAAGAGAAGAAAATTTTTTCTTCAACAAACCTATGCAGAAGAATTCGTTAAAGATGATGATATACAATTAGCTTTTAATAAAAAATTTTTCCACGAACAATAATTCAAAAAATAGATGTATCCAAAACCATCAGACTAAAACTTTTAGCATTTTATTGACCTATTGTACACATTTGGTAACCAGAAGTCGAGCCATCGTCAAGGTCGAGCTTCTAGGTGCTGGTTTATGGCGACGGTACTCCATTGGGACACGCAGATTCCCTGCTCGGGGGTACAAGCGTACCTGCCAGTGTCTCCCGGTTTGGGGCGGTCATTTACTCATTCCATTCCATTTAAAAACACGGTTCCATCGAACAGTTGCTGAAATGAAAATCGGCAGTGTGCTGTTGAGAGGCCGTTAACCTCGTCAGCTGTTCTGAACTAGTCTTCCTACGGTCGCGAGCATGGACGGACGATTTTTCGTGCCCGGGCAGTCGAAACAGTCGATTTACGTGCATCAAATATGAACTAGTTGTGTGTGATATGATGATTTCTGTGAATCACTTGTGTGGATTTCATTCAACGGTTTGGACACAATGGATATGTGTGAATAACTTTACTGTGATCGTGAATAAATTAATAATGTGGGCCGGATTGTGCAGTGAATGGACATTGACACCTTCTGGTAAATAATTTCATAGAGCGAATAATTAATATGCTGTTGTGAATTTTACGAGTAGGCAGGTTCAATGTTGCACACCGAATAATTTGTGAATACAGGAATCATTTTCACCTCGAAAAGGGGCTCTACATGAGAACCAAGGTAAGCAAGGCTTTCTCAGTATTGACGGTGTTAGAGTGTGCGGTGGTCGCATATCGAACAGCTGTTCGTGCCGCGCGCCTTCAGGGCTATTCGCGACAGTAATATCGCGGTGCAGAGTTCGCTTTAAATAATTTTAATTCCGTCAATTTTAGTGTCTACCTTTTCAAAAATAGTTCCGTAAAGAGGAGACTTGGAGCTGTCACCTCATTTATTTTCGAATTTTTAAAAAATCCCCGGCTATAAGAAAATTGCATTTGTTTAAAACATTTTCAAAATAAATGGTGAAAAATCCATTTTTTCCCAATCGAAATATTTTCAATAGATACTCTTATGTGTTCACTATAAGCTCCTAAAAACTCATTTTCCTCGGTACGTTAGTTCTAGTGTTATAATTTAATGAAAAAAAGTTGACACTTTTCTTTACACGTCTGTAGAACCAACATTTTTTAAGATTTCAAAAAATCCTTCGAGATTCATTCATAGATTACTAAAGTCTACAACATATTTAAATTTGAACTATCCGACATAGGTCTCGAAAAATTTTTCTTCTCTTGTTTGTTCTCTGTCATTCATTCTCTCACATCATTGTCTGTGCCAATATGTCTCTAGGTCGCGCTCTGATTGATCCGTGTTTTTCGTTAATAAGTCCTTAACAATGTCGAAATGCCCATTTTTGCAAAGGAAAATGTCGCTTCAAATGGCCTCAGGAACCTCCCCTTTGAAGGAACCGTGAAATTTTTGGGACACCCTGTACATTATACATATAATACAGTACATCATACGAAAAACTATTAAAAATATTTTTATAGCAATAAAAAAATACTCCTTTAGAGAATTTCGTTCAAATATTGTATGCGTCTCTTAATGATTGTTTCGAAAATGGAACAAAAAGAACAGCAACTAAGAGAAGATTATAAAGAATTTTTGGAGCTAATAATAATTATTTTCCTGGGTGGGACTCCATCAAGAAATATATGATTTCGGGCCCCAGAAGCTTTACATCACGCTCGTTGGATGGCGAAAGCTTTACGTTGCTTAAAAATATATTTATTTAAAAATCAATTTATGTTATTAGGAGGTTGAATAAGTTCTCGCTGTTTTCCGAAAGGTGGTAATACTAGAACTGCGTGAATTTAGTTTCAGATAGTAACGTATCTATAATGAAGTACTATATATGCAAGGTTAAAATTCAGTGTATGTCATTCCACTGAAGTATAAACAATTTTTCTTTGATTGTGCTAAATGTCGAATTTCATGCCAAAGAAAGAGTAATTGCGGGGAATTTTACTACACTATTTCATTAAAAAAAAATCTGCAGCTGAAGCACACAGAATTCTTGTTGACACCTACGGCGACCATGTTCTGTCGGAAACAATATGCAGTGATTGGTTTAGACGCTTCAAAAATAATGATTTTGATCTTGAAGATAAAGAACGCCCTGGCGCACAACAAAAACTTGAAGACGAAGAATTTGAGACATTACTTGATGAAGACTCGTCTCAGATACTAGCTGAACTTGCAGAATCATTAGGAGTTGATCACACAACAGATTCGAAACGTTTGAAAGCATTAGGAATGATTCACAGGAAGGACGTTGGGTGCTGTACGAGTTGGAGCGATTTTTCAGCATGACAACGCGCGGCCACATGTTGTAAAACCGGTGAAAACGTTTTTGAAAACACTTAAATGGGAAGTACAACCCCACCCGCTGTATTCACCAAACATTTCCCGATCAGATTACCATTTGTTCCGATCGATGACACATGGCCTGGCTGAGCAGCGCTTCCAATTTTATGAAGATATCAAAAAATGGGTTCACTCTTGGATTGCATCAAAAGACGTGTCGTTTTTCCGACATGGAATTACTATGCTGCCAGAAAGATGGGGAAAAGTAATGGCTAGCGAGAGACAATACTTTCAAGAACATATTTTTTACCACTTTTTTAAAATAAAGCATTCATTTCATAAAAAAACAGCGAGAACTTATTCAACCTCCTAATAAATGTCGACGAAAAAAATGGAATTCGCGACATTTGCGTCCTTCTCGCCAATATTTACGTAAAAGCGTGGATTCGAGCTCCAATGGCGGCGGAAGCTCAACGTCAAGATATGGCATTTTTACAGAAACTGTATGCCTACCGTTCTACTGACGAAAAAATAAGTTATGTAGGATTAAAAAAATTTTGGAACCAATTATGGTATTTATCACCAGACAAATTCCTGGCCAAATGTCAATTTTCCCGAGTCATCGAAGAATTGTGGCTGAATTTGGCGAATGAAAATCAAAAATATTACGCTTTTTGTGATATAAAACGGGAGAAGTGTAGTGCATTGTCATGCATAATTGTTGCTCCTTTTTCGAAAAAATTCGTCACGATTTGGGTTCAAATGAAATAAGTATAACAAATGTTAATAAATATCCGTCTATTTTTTTAGAAATTGCTTTCTTCAAACATATATCATCGATATTGCCTGAAGAAAGCTTATATTGCAACCGATTCAGCGCCCCTGGCCACTACCGTGCCCATCGCGGTGTTAGACGATTTGCTACAGTTCCCGTTTCCTCAAAACGGGAGATTAAGTTCCTAATCGTTCGCGGACTGGGACTTGTTCGTAAATGCTTCTTATATTTTCGTTGAGTTAAAATAATAAAGCGTTGAGAAGAGTTGTGGAAAAGCTCTTTACGTTTGTACACGTAAATTAAAACACATAGCTTGTTAAAACTATTGCATATATTTATTAAATTTGATACACGTCGCTACGTGAACAGGCGATACTTTTACAAACTTTAATATAAACGGTAACGTTACACATGTATTGCGCGGGAAGAAGCCAAGTGCCGATCGCGTCACTCATGCCAAAAACCCCAGATTCGTCCCATTACCAACTCTCAAACAATTAACCTTCTACGCGACTCCCTATCAAGAATAAAAAAATTAAATTGTTTTTATACGTTGTTCTGTTTCGTAGTTCGACATCATAATTCTTCATAAACTTCACTCAAACCTAAAAAAAAAATTAATGATTACAAAAGTTATTTTTATTTTACATCACATCGCCGTCGTTGGCCCACCCTGTATATAGTACTGGTTACATGAAATTAATCAAAGAGCTACTTCAGCCATGTGCTAATTCCTTTCCGAGCATGATAATGCTGCCGATCTACGGTCAGAGAACGAAATCAAATTCTTTACGAAGGTCAGCGATTATTATATGTCAACGGCATATTTATCTAAAATTGGTGAAATCCTGACTGCATCAAATATTTATTAGTTGTTAAACAATATTCTCTTAGAGTTCTCACCGTTTTTACATACTCCTCGAACTTCTTTAGAATTAAATTAAGCGTAATGCTCTTTATTTAGAGTTAACGATATTGACAATCTTGCTTTGGAGATAGCCTTTTTCCTCGTACTGGTGTCATTAGGCTCGCTTGCAACCGACACTTTCGTATCGTTTGCAATATCCAGTAAATATTTGATTCTAGTACTCGTGAATGTCAGAAGATTTATTGTTCTAGTTATATTTCTTTCTTTTCTTTTCTAATTAAATTTCTACTAATTGTAAAAAAGTTAAGTCAGGAGCTGTTACAAGTGTCATGGTACAGTTTGTATCATTTTATTTGGGTGACTGTCTGCGTGCACGCACCAAGTTGCTCACACGAAAGAATATCGGATGATGAAACAGAACGAGCAGTTAGATGTTCGGTACACGTTGAGCGTGACAGTTGGTGTGTGCGTTATCTCCGTCTTGAACAATTTAGTTATTTACGGTTTTGATGTGTGTGCTACTTAAACATCTGAAATTGTGTACAGAGGTGAATGATTGAAAGGATCGCAAGCTAGGATTACAAATCTGACATCAGGTATCTTGTCATATTTTATCAATAATTTCATTTCGAAAACGAATTTTTGTTATGTATGTGTTTTTATCATTTTAGACCTCTTGTCTTCTACTCCTCTTTCTGATTTTGTTAAACGTTTTTTTCTGTTAGATTTAAAACTATGGAGTGCCAAATTTTTAAAAAGTGAACACTTCTGACATGTTTTTTTTTATATTTGAGTTTACTCGAGGAGTTAAAACAGCAAAAACTGCCAAAATTATTTGTGCTATAGGTCAAAATGTTCATCGTTGAAATGAGAAAACTCTGTGAGTAGTTCATACATTTTTAATACAATATCTTATTTTTTATGCTCCATTTCGATAGAATGGTAAATTCTGAATGAAAAAGTATTCTTCGTGGCATGTTTACGCGTCCATTTATAAAAAAATTTATATTTCTATATATTTAACAGCTTTAAATTCTAGAACTTTTATCAGAAAGCTTTTCACGTATTGTTTCAAATAATAAAGATCTTTCAGGCCATAAGTCCGTTAGCTCCTTGATTATTGCATGACACATAATTCAATTCAAGATTCTGTCGGAAGAGATAAAGTTGAACTTAAATATGGTATAAAACACATGCGTAACAAATGTCTATTTTCGTAATAAAATTGCGCTTCAAACATCATTGTCCAAGGTGAACTTGGTCACGTTTCTCATTGCTTACGTGGTAATTCGATTCCGAGCAACTAACGTAACTTGATGATCCGTATCAAGCCGAATCAGGAAGTCATAATAATCCATTTTTATTGATGTAAAAACATAATAAATTAATCTGTTTAATAGTTTCCCACAAAAAAACTCCTGGTAATTAATTAGAAGTTCGGCCTTCCCTCCGATCTTAATACTTCTTGGATACGTGGTGGGGTATGAAGTTTTAAACAATCTTTTCCTTTGGAAGTATATGGCGGTCTCCTTTCGTCTTCAAGATATTTGCGAAAGATTGTTTGTACCACTGCATGTGAGTCTGTCCATGCGTGTGCGTCTATGACACAGTACTTACCAGCAGAGTCATATAGATTTTCTCACAGACGAGATATAGGAATAGACTGGACATTAGGATGGACCTTAGTTATACATGGTGAAAATTATTTTGTCGAATTTTTTTCGGGACACCCCCTAGAATTGTGACACTTGACGCAAAAATAATGTGTGCAAAATTTGAAATCGATCGGATAACGGGAAGTGCTGCCGCATCGACTTTGAAAATTTTTAAATTTTGTAACTCGATTTTCTCCACTGTAGTATCATTAGTATATATTTTTATATATCGTTGAATTTGTCTTTTTACGCACTATAATAATGTAGAAACAAAATGTAGCATTAATTTTAAAAAAAAATTCGTGACCTTGAAATCTGAAAAATTGACTTTTCAAAAAAATTTTTTCTTTAAATTAATAAACTTTTTAAATATCTTTAATTTAATAAACAATACCACTTTTGTCTACGAAATTTTTTTATATTTTTATAAATAGCGAAAATATTTAGACATTATATATATGCTTATACATAATACATTATTAATATATATACAATATACATTATACATATAATACAGTACATTATACAAAAAACTAAAATTATTTTAGAAAATTTCGTTGAAATAATTTATTTATCTCGTAACGACTTTTTTGATACATCTGGATATTGTTTCCTATTTTCGGAAATAATTTGTAAAATATATTGTTTCTCCTCTTCATTTTTTGATAATAACTGATTATAGTCTTGAATATGCTTAATACCGCGCTCAGCAGTGTCATTAACAACTTTTAAGTTTTGTACAATGTTTAGTCCAAATTTGAAATCCTCGTCATATTCCCATGAATCGGGATCTTTTTTTAAAAATTCTATAGGAATTGAAAATCTTTCAAAAAATCGTAGTGTATTGTGGGAAATAAAATGTTCAAATCCTTTACTAGCAGTCTTTTAAGTCTTCACGAGTTATTTCATATTTCTTACATGATTCGTCGGTTTCAATGTTATCAGATTCGTCGACTTCAGTGGTAAGTGCCTCCATCATTCGTAATTTTGTATTCTTCTCTACGGTTTTATGAAAAAATGCTAAAGCTACCGCTTCTGTTGATAAATACCATAAATGGTTACAAAATTTTTTTAATGCTATGGAACTTATTTTTTCGTCAGTAGAACGGTATACATACAGTTCCTGTGAAAATTTTGTAACCATTTATGGTATTTATCAACGCTATTTATTTTCGCTATTTATAAAAATAAAAAAAAATTTCTTAGACAAAAGTTGTATTGTTTACAAAATTAAATATAATGCAAAAAAACAAAATTTTTGAAAAGTCAATTTTTCAGATTTCAAGGTCACGAATTTTTTTTTTAAATTAATGCTACATTTTGTTTCTACATTATTATAGTGCGTAAAAAGACAAATTCAACGATATATAAACATATATACTAATGATATACTACAGTGGAGAAAATCGAGTTACAAAATTTAAAAATTTTCAAAGTCGATGCGGCAGCACTTCCCGTTATCCGATCGATTTCAAATTTTGCACACATTATTTTTGCGTCAAGTGTCACAATTCTAGGTGGTGTCCCGAAAAAAATTCAAAAGTCGAAAAATAAGGTCCACCCTACTGGACATGCAATGTATTCCGGTGGCCGTCGGTTTTGGGGTCCTAGGACCCCAGAGTGACCCCATTACCATTCAGTGTCAACACTCAACGTTATCGATAAAACACACTTTGTAAGCAATATTAACACGATGGGCCATAAACGATGAACGCGCCTTCACTCGAATGTAGCAGTTAATAAACGAGGAAAGCGCCTTGACTTGAACGAATGATGCGGAAATAAAGAACTCGACGATGGCATATTTTGGAAAACGTGCAGAGCACGTGGGGCATCGAATGAGCCCAATCGCCTTGCTTACGATTTGCAAATACTGTCTAACCGCCCGGAAATTTTTTTATTTGCAGCTAATTGTAATTTCTTCTCGAGAGACAATTCTTTTTCGATATTAACATCAACATCATCTCAACGAATTCTTCTGGATAGGTCTGTGTTTGCTTTTCATAAATGCTTTTGTGGAAATTGACGACGAACTTAATTAAGTTTGATCTTGTTAGCTTCCTTTCTTCCTTTTCGTTTTCTTTTTTAAAGTCGTTATAATTATGTAAATACTTTAAAATATTTTCTAGTTCGTTATGCCTTTCCTGTATACGAATTTTCAATGCACTGTTACAATTCCTCGGACAGTGGCGTGTCCTGATCTTTAAGTGATTGCAGCATAAAATTTATTGTTGCATTCGCTGTTAATAAGTTGGAATCCTTACGACATAATGCGTCCATAGCCAGCTTTATTGGAAGCAGAGCTGATACAGTTTTGGATATTAAATCGAATTCGTTATCGGAAAAACTAATTTGTAAATTTCAAGTAAGAGTAGATGCCCCAAATAAATATTTATTATTTATAGCTAATACCGAAAATACCGGTATTTTACCTTAGCAAATATCGGTTTCACGAAATTGCAACTTAGCACTGTTGGGGACTCCGCTCGAGATTTGGCGAGAGCTCCAGGGGGTCGCCGGAATCGCACAGCGCTGTGCGTGCAGCCGGAAGATGGGGGTGAATGTGAAGCGCGGTCTCGCGAATGAATATAAAGAGAGTGGACTGTATTGAGATGATTTGACTAGAGATTTAATCGAACTTTGTGAACTATATGTACAAATGAAACAACAGTAATAAACGAACTAAATATACTTAAACAGAACTTGCAATGAATTGAAGGGAAGCAGTCGCCGAACGAAATGTGAGAGGTCATGAGAGAAAATCGACTGCTTCCTGGAGAGACTTGAATCGAAGTGGCCGTTGCCAGGGATTGTCGCGCTCCTCCGAAATTATCGACAATGCCATGATTGGCTAACCTAATTAGCATTTTTGAAGAGAGGGAGTGCGTGACAATCCTTGGGAGCGGACATAAAAACATGTCGTATAAAAACTGTGCGCTCGCAGTTTAACAGGTGCGAAACAATGCGCACGGTTTTTGTCGCGAACGCAAAATTAGAGCGAAGCGGCGATGCCGAGGTCGAACACGAGTTCAACCATAAACAACTCGTGAGACATATGTTCGTATTTCGCATTACACTTAATCCACGACTTATATTCGAATTAATCCCGAACAATATTTGAATTGAGTACTGTCGAGAGCGCCAACGTGGACTGACGTGTCTCAGTTTGTGTCCAAAGTGTTATATTACAAGTGACATTTTTAGTTGGTTATTGGTCATAAATAGTAACAATACAGCGATCATATTATGATATGATCAACGAGGAAAATAAAAAACAAGAGACTTCTGAGTACAGGGGTCTGCCAACCAAAACTGACAACCTAACCTACAAAACAGAAAACTCCATGTCATCAGGAAAACTAACCACATACGCAACTGCAACCATGAAAAATACATATCTATTTCTTACTAAAGAACAAGGAATCATACTAGATGCAATTGAAGGAGCAACAATAAAGGAATATGCAAATGAAATAGGTAAACTAATTGGACCAAAAGCGATTCGATTTATTTCGCGCATCTCGAACAACAGAGTATGTCTATACCTAGATAGCAAGGACACAGTACATAACCTCACTGCCAAATACAAGTCAGTTCAAATAAATAACCATAATGTAGACTTAAGACCGCTGATAAAACACCTGCGGAAAGAATAATACTTTCCAATGTATCACCTACTATTCCGCATGAAACAATAGAAGATGTTTTCAGCAAAAATAACATTAGAATGGCATCCAAAATCACGTTTCTAAAGGCAGGCATCCATGAACCGGAATTTAGCCATGTATTAAGCTTCCGACGTCAAATTTATATCAATCCGTATGATGTAAATAAAATTCCTAACTCGTTTCCTGTAACTCATGATGGAACCCAATACAGAATTTTCACCTCTACGGAACAGGTATCCTGCTTTTTATGCAAAGAAAAAGGGCATGTAGCTAAACAGTGTACTAACATCTGTGCAACTGAAATAGAAACCCTAAGCGCAGTAAGTCATTTCGATCAAATGACGAAAACAAATATTGACCAAAGCACCACCGAAACAAATAAGACTGCAGCAGGTAACGAACCTAACCTAGAAATACTACAGAAACCAACACAAGTAAACACGGTTTCCAAAAGACCACTTTCGACTAACTCTGGGAGTAATACAGAAGATAACTTTGAAACTGACAAGGAAAAAATAGCATCTACAAATCTTGAGCCTCTAAACAATAAAAAGGAATTCTATCAACCAAAGAAGAAGACAAAACGAACTACCAAACAACAGATAACAATTCAAAACATAGAGGAACTGATTGAACCAGCCAAAACGATGCTTGACAATAAAAAACACATTTTCCCACTCAATTACGAACAATTCAAAAGTTTTCTTGAAAATACTTTTGGTATTGAAAAACCAACTGAGGTTGCCAAAGTCTACACAAACGATATCAACGGCATTATAAGCATGTTAAACACAACATATCCAATGTTAAAAGAAAGAAGTATAAAAAACAGAATGCATCGTTTGACCAAGAAACTAACAGAAGACCTAAAGAAAACATCCGACCCAAACATAAACAAAGAAGAAACTAAACCCCTGGACACGACACCGTGGTGGGCCTCAGCTTCAGAATCAGATAGTGACTGTACACAATAAACTACAAATTATAATTCTTACAGACCTTTAGGGTATACAAAATGGATACTACAATAGTTCAGTGGAACATAAACGGTGTGATTAAGAAACTCAGAACATACGTAATCTGTTTGCAGGAAACAAATTTCAAGGACAATTACTATAAATTAATCAAAAAATTTTCAATTCACTATAAAAATCGTAGTAATTTATCTAGAGCTAGCGGCGGTGTCGCAATATATGTTAAAAACAGTTTCCCTTTTGAAAAAATACCACTACAAACGGACTTGGAAGCTGTTGCTATTCAACTTCTAGCCCCTAGCAAACTAACAATATGTAATCTTTATCTACCAAACAGCCACAGTTTTAAAATAGAAGAAATCTCAAGTCTTCTCACTCAATTACCTAAACCACTGATATTAGTTGGCGATTTCAATGCCCATAGCACTCTTTGGGGTTCATACAAGAATGATGTGAGAGGTGAGTCTTTGAACAACTTGATTAATAAATCTGATCCCATCCTACTAAATACAAACTCACCTACCTATTTCAACACGTCAAACGGGCTTCTAAGTGCAATTGATCTCTCTCTATGCTCTGCTTCCTAAGCTCATGTATGTGAATGGGAGGCCCTTTCCGAACTATATGATAGTGATCACTTTCCCATCTTCATAACCAAACGAAACCCCAAACAGAATACAATAAACACTATAAGTAGTAATATTACCCTAAAGTGGAAAATCGACAAAGCCGATTGGCCAACATACCAGGCTGTAATTTCTAAAAATACTAAAAAAGTAAGAGATCCTTCCATAGAACCGAATGATAAAGTAAATGAACTTGTAGAAGAATTCACAAATTTGATCATTGACTCAGCAACCGCTGCAATACCTCAATCAAAAATCACTCCTAACTCAAAGAGAAGACTTGCTGTCCCATGGTGGAACAACGAATGTGCAGTTGCAATTAAAAACCACAAACATGCTTTCTACGTTTATCGCAAGAACCCGACCACTGTAAATCTAATCGAGTACAAGAAACTAAGAGCTACAGCACGAAGAATCTTAAAATGTAGCAAAAAGGAGTCATGGAAAAAGTACGTAAATACCATTACAGCACATACACCAACAAAAGAAATTTGGGACAAAATAAGGAAAATAAAAGGAGTAACACGCTCCACTAACATAAATAGTCTAACTGACGAACAAAATAATATTGTTACCAATCCAGCTGACATAGCAAATATTTTAGCTAGCACCTTTGCCAAAAACTGTAGCAACTCCAATTATGACATTACATTCCAACAAAAGAAATCGTCATATAAGACAATATCTAAACAGCAAATCTTTTGTGAAAGTAATGAAGCATTTAATGAGAAAATTTCCTTACATGAACTAAAATCTGTGTTACAAAATTATAGGTTTATTGAAAATTAATTAAACAGTATTTAATCTCAATGGAAATAATTAACAATTAGAAACGTTAAACGCTGTGTCTTTTACACCGTTCAAACCCGAACTGTCTCGATTTGTTTTTTCGCTCTGCCAATCGATTCGCAATTTCCATCGCCGCCCTTATCTTACACACACTTGTACATACACATATCACCACAGCTGCACACTTCACACGCACACGTACATGTTCATTCATTCATACAACTCGCCTAAAATACCTACAAAATTGTAAAAATAGTTCACCGGGGCCTGACAATATACCAAATGCTTTTCTAGTACATTTACCCGAAGAAACACTTAAATACTTAATTAGTCTTTATAATTATATTTGGAATACCATGACATTCCCGGATAAATGGAGGAAAGCCGTAGTATGCCCAATACTCAAACCCGGTAAAGACAAAAAATTGGCAAGCAGTTACAGACCTATATCTCTGACTTGTACACTTTGCAAGCTATTAGAAAAAATTATTAACAAAAGGTTAAGATGGATTCTCGAAAAAATAGACAAACTACAGATTCACAATCTGGTTTTAGTCAATTTAGATACACCATGGATCATCTAACTAACTTTCATACTGAGATCTGTGATGCATTTATAAATAAATTCCACCTAATGGCTGTATCAATTGATATTGAAAAGGCATATGATATGGTATGGAGGGAGTATGTCATTGAGAGACTTTTTAAAATGAACATAAGTGGTAAAATGCTAGCGTTTATATACAACTTTATGGACAACAGAACCTTAATGGTAAGAAACAACGGAGAAACCTCATCAGAATATGAACTTACAAATGGAGTACCACAAGGAGCCGTGCTCAGTGTTACTCTCTTTTTAGTAGCAATAAATAATGTAGAATCAGTCTTAGTCCCCCCGGTTAGAAGCCTTATTTTTGCCGACGACGTAACATTTTTCTGTGCTGGGAGGAATTTTAAAACCACCCAAGCTGTGTTACAACAAAGCCTAAATAATTTAGATGAATGGTCCAGAAATACAGGGTTCAAAATTTCGAAATCCAAAACAACAGTTATAAATTTTCAACGAAAAACCAAGTCAGCCACCGTTCCCAAACTGTACTTACAGAGCAGTGTTATTAAAACAGAAAGTACTATAAAATTGTTAGGACTTCTTTTTGATGAAAAATTATCTTGGAAACCGTATATTACATATCTAAAAGACGAATGTACTAAACGACTGGGAACTCTTAAAGCAATTGCAGCAGCCAAATGGGGAGCTGATTACAAAGTCCTCTTGAACACATATAAGGCTATAATACGCTCCAAACTTGACTATGGAGCAATAATTTACTGCTCTGCAAGTAAATCTACACTTAAAACACTAGAACCGATAAATAACAGTGCACTGAGGTATGCGATGGGAGCATATCATACAAGTCCAACCATCAAAATACTACTCGAAGCCTGTGAAATGTCCCTTACTGACAGGAGACAACTACTAATACTAAATTTTGCATCAGCAAGAGCAGCAACTAGTACCAATCCAGTTTTCTCAAAGATCTTCTGCAATCACAATTCAAAATCCTTTGACTCTCAGCCCCAAGCACCCAAACCTATCTATTACACACTGAACCAAATTTTAAAAGAATTAAATTTTTCTTTCCCCAAAATATACCAAAAAAAGCTCCACATCTTTCCCCCTTGGGTCAAAATGAAGTTTGAAATTAATATGAGCTTGGAACAATACCCCAAAGATTTGACAGTACCCACGGTATTTCAATCACTGCATGCCGAGATTCTAAATGGTGACCCATTAGCAATAAATATATACACGGATGGCTCTAAAACAAAAAATGGTACAGGCTGCTCTGTAGTAACCCCGACTGTAACAAATTTTTATCGACTGAATAACATCTGCTCAGTTTTCGGTAGCGAGATCTTAGCCTTACTCAAAGCACTAGAAGAAATTAAAAAGTCCACTGGGAATAGATTCACAATTTTCACAGACTCAAAGAGTGCAACTATGGCCATTGAAGATTCAGAAACAACCGATGAATGTATTCAAGAAATACAAGAAAGTTATAATTCGGCGGTTGAAACCGGCAAATCCATTACTTTTTGCTGGATTCCATCGCATATGGGTATACAGGGTAATGAAAACGCTGATAGAGCAGCCAAATTAGCAGCCTGCAACACAAAAATGAAACAAATCACTCATTATACCAGACTAAATGATCTTAAAAATCACCTAAATGAAATTTTTAGGAATCAGGTATTTGACAAAATTAAAAGGAATTACATACAAAAATATCAAAATGAAAGAGCGGATCTTGAGTGGCAAAAATTTCAAAGTCCAGTTGATCGTCAAATTCAAACCTCAATTTCTAGAATTAGAATTGGGCACTCAGAAATAACCCATTCATTTTTGTTAAACAAGGAAGAAAACACTAAATCATTTAATAATAGAATGCAAAAAATATGAGAATGAAAGGAAAAACGCTAAGTTGCCTGGATCCTTACCCATTCTGTTAAGTTCTAAGGAATATATCGCCGGTCTTGCCCAATATATCAAGGATAAAAATATCTATAAAATATTGTAAGAAAATGTACCGTGTTGCTAATGACCTTTGATGTTGAAGCAACATTAAATAAATAAATAAAAAAAAAAAATATTTGAATTAATCCCGAACAAGCACGAAATACCGTTATTCGATATACCGGTGTAAGAAAGGGTAGTAGCAATATTCCCAAAAAGCCGTTACTGTTCGTTAAGACTTTTAGCATTTTATTGATCTACTGTACACATGTGGTAACCAGAAGTCAAGCCATAATCGAGTTCTTAATTTTCGCCTGCTTTGTTCGAGTCAAGGCGGTGGTTTATGGCTACGGTACCCCCTTGGTACACGCGGATTCCCCGCTCGGGGGTACAAGCGTACCTGCCAGTGACTCCCGGTTTGGGGGCGGTCATTTACTCTTTCCATTCCATTTGAAAACACGGTTCCTTCGAACAGTTGCTGAAATGAAAATCGGCAGTGTGCTGTTGAGAGGCCGTTAACCTCGTCAGCTGTTCTGATGAACAGCTAGTATTCCTACGGTCCCGAGCATGGACGGACGATTTGTGTGGATTTCTTTCAACGTAAATAAAAAATTTTTTCTTTACCATTATATTTGCCCCCTGCAATAGTGTCACTTTGTCCTCTGAAGTTTTCTGATAGGACTGTAAATACGACAGATATTTAGGTGTTCCCATTTATGTAGGACACCCTGTATGTAGTAGTAATGGAACTAATTGTAAGATGAAAAAAGGCAATTCCTCCATTTTTTTCAACTTAATACGACTAATATTATGCATTTTTATTGAAGTTCGATTTGTATTGTTTGAAAATAAATTTGAGATTAAATTAAAGTTAATCATAAAATTTTGAATAATGCAATACAAAAATTTACAATAGGTAGAAATAGAAACATTACAAATTAAGTTCAATATAAGCTAGCGTAAGGTTGTTAACGTAAGGAGATTTCTTTCCAATGCGCTCTCTTTACGGCGAACGGGCAGAAGGGAGCATCTTCGTGATCGCGTTTTCCGATGATTTTCGGATATGTTGAAAACTCATAATGTGACAACGTTGCGTACTTTAGACATGACAACGCTGTAGAAGTTTGACCAGTCGAACGCGAGTCGCACTGGATCTCGTTCTCGAATTCACCGTTCTCAAAGCGTAAAGGACGTTAAAATCACTGGCATTTTGAAGTGACGGTACTACTATAAGATGTCCAGTCTATTAATATATCTCGTCTGTGATTCTAGATTACAGTCCCCACTTAAGTGACAGTCTAGGTCAATCAGCTCCATTCATAACTGCGTACCGACAATCTTAAAAGAAAATTTTTTTTTAATAATGAAACTTTTTAATTAAACTAATTAATAACCCTAATCCTAACCATAACCTATCCCTAAAACGAATATGTACACAATTATATTTAAAGAATCATTCCTATAGTATTAAACGGTTGGAGCAAAATATTCTTCAAGTCCAAAATTTGATTTCCTTTTCTAAAATTAAATTTCTTAAAACCTTAGGATTCCGCAGGATTAGGTTTAGTGGTACTAAACGTTCTTTAACATTCGTAGTTATACGCAAACTTTCTGTAATATTTACGAAGAATGAGGTTTTCGAAATCAAGAATAAAAAGAAATTGATTTCTTGAAGTTTCAATACTACATATAGTAATGCTCACCGATATATTTGACTCGTATCACAATTTCTCGACCGAACGGTCGGACTTTTGGCCCCTCGAGGGGCGTGTAGTATACCCCGCAGTAGGAGAGATAATGTCACTGCGCCTAACTTATTTAACTTTGTAGCGTTCTTCGCAACACTACTGTACTGTACCTCCATAAAGATAAGGGATCAAGACATCCAAAAACATGTTTGTATTATAAAATAATAAAATATTATTTTCTATATTTTACAGAATATGCCGTGTGAAAAGATATTCGACATCGAAACGTAAAAATATAATATATTATCAATAAGTTTCGAATACGTTCGAAGTAGATTTCAAGGTTATATGAAATTTATTTATTGATGTATTTTCAGTCACCCCAATTATTTTTCCATAAGTTTTTCCATAAGTGTAATGATTTTATACACTCTAGAACCTCGCTTATCCAAACACGTCGAGGTACAAGGTTGTTCGGATAACTGATGAATTGGAAAAATAAAAGCCTACTTACTACTCCTACCTCCGGCTCTTATTTTCGTCCCGATAACGTGAGTCGACGTTTAGATAATACAAATTGTTGCTTTCGTACATAGAGGTCACGCGATTGTCTGCCACACATCATGTTTGATCGTTTGTTGGAATCTGCGCACGAGGATCAGTTGTACATGTTCTATGTACTTGGGGATACGGGTTTACATAACTAATAATACGCTCGGCTGTAATCTGTACACTCCGCGACAAATCTATGAGACATACATGAAAATGAATGAAAAGCATATGGGTAAGGTAGGTGTTCGGATTTTGTTCAAATTCGAATATGTTGTAATCTTTAGTTCTATATGAAGGTATGTCAAATGGTTTTTCGATACCTTGAAAATTGTTGGTTTCACAGGCCTGCAAAATGAAGTATGAATCTTCTTCATGAAATTATGACGGCTGAACTAAAGAATCAATGAAAATAATATTCTAGGTGCTTATTGCGAAAATACCAGAGTATCTAATAAAAAGTATTTAAGTTGAAAAAAATGTTTTTTTCGTCATTAATTTTGCAATTGTTTCAAACAAATGAGATGTTTCTCCTAGCGTCGAAAAATTTAAAAATGTTGACTCCTCTTTGACTTGTTACTTTCGTCTGTAAACAGTCAATGAAAGTACAAGATTTAAAGAATTATAGAGTTGTTCTTGTTTGGATTTTTTGAAAACCATATATCCAAGATAGATCTATTCGTAATAGGTCGTCGCTGATATAAAAGAAATGGTTAAACATTAACGTGCCGGAAGGGGCAGCTAAATCTTAATTTTTTCAACATATATCCACGCATAGTTTCGCCAAAAGTCACGAAGAAATAGTGAGGAGTACTTTTTAAAACCTGAATGGAAGTTATCAGTAGCGTTTAAATTTACATTATTAATTTTGTTAAAAAGGTGGACTGTGTAATTACAATTCCAACGACTTTTCAACGGTGGCTCGAATATGAGGAGATAGGAGTGTGAGGGAAAGTAAATTGTTGTACAGCGAGGTTATATTGATAGTGACCCACCTAATGGTGGGCCGTTTATTTAATCAAAATAATCCCCGTGGAAGATGGCGGTTCGCGACTCCTCCGTCTCCTCCGGGTTGTCCCTGTTTTCGTCTAGCGACGTTGGCGTCTGAAAATTAATAATAACGAACGAAGGTGTGAAACCACCTATTCGATACGATACGTATCCGTTCGTGACGCTGTTTCCCGTACGCTCCTGACAGCGATAATCGCTATCGAAGGAGGAGGAGTACAGCCAAACTGCTCAGAACGCAGAGTTAGTGGACTGTATAATTTTTGACGGATCTCGAGGATCGAGAATCCGTCCGCTCGCACTGGCGTAGTCACGGTTAAACCGATTCTACTGCGTGGGCGTCAGCGTAAAGGTGGCGGTTACTCTTACAGGGAGGTTGTAAGGCTCCAAGTTCGATTATCCAGCCGAATTACCCCGTGCTCCAACAACCTTGATTCAAAGCTCGCGAGTGACTCAACACGTCACGCGGCTAGAGAAATCTCGGTGGAAGACGTGGTCCGACTCACCACTTACACGCACAAATGCCAATATATATAGAGATATATAGAGGGGGCGTATATTGTAAGTGTGTTCAACCAGTCACGATCCCCGCTCAGGTAGTGGCTGTATAGCACTAGCGACGGCGTATGTGGGTGCGACTTTGGTGGTTGAACGGGTCAAGTGTGCCGAGATCGGCGTCACTCTCTCTCGTAGGAGGGTGACGGGGCTAGGACTTACCAATCAAGACCTGTGGCCGGACCGATCGATTCCCGCAAAGCGTATAACGAATCGACCTTGTCACAAACCGAGTATCCGTTCTTCTGCAGCACTGGGACGACAATGCGTATGCCAGAGCTTATGGCAGAGAAAATGTACTCGGAACGAGTGTCCTCCGTGTTACACGGGTGGCCGTACGGAATCGGAAATCACGATTCCTTCCAAGAGTTTCTCTTGAACACTTACACGCACAAGATCGACTATCTGTACACAATAGAAGCGACGTATAACGTAAATGTGTTAATAAAGAGTTTCTCTTGAACGGCGGGCAGTGGTTTCGGGGAACGAACACGAATCACGCGTCAATCACACCGAAATACACTTTTAGGCGTTGAAGCGATAACCGCGTTAGATGTGTCTAAGCAGCTATCGCAACGGTGCACTATTGTATGTACGAAGCTCGGAAAGTCCGGAGCTCGATTTACATATATCTGTGGTTTGTCGGCTCTCTCAAAGCGGGTGGAACGATCTCGACCACGAGATCGGTTCCGTTCGCACAGTCGTGCAAAAGCTCGCTGGCGGATACCTGGTCCAAGTATCCGATAGCTCGACTGGAGATGGAACGACAAATTAAATATTCAAAATCTCTAGAATTACAGACTTTGAGAACTCTTGCTTGGGCGTGTCAGCTCTCTTAATGCGTTTGGAACGATTTCGAAACCGATCTCAATTCCTGTCGCACAGTCGTGCAAAAGCTCGCTGGCAGATACTTGGTACAAGTATCCGATAGCTCGACGGGAGAGTTCTGACAGCAGCGAAGACTTAGAAGAAGTGTTCGCGTGCGCGCCTCGATAGCAAGTGACCGCTAGCACGATTCGTGAGCGAGTTACTCCTCGCACGTCTCGTGAGCAAGTGTAGACGCGAACTGGGAGCGGCGCGAGAGTGTCAGCTGCCCCGCTACGCGGCGCTGTCTCTCTCTTACTCGCCTGTCTCTGTTCAATGTACGTCTGTATGTTGTTCTCTTTGTCTCTCTATACTTTCGCGACACGAGTTTGATTTGAACGTTTTGTACGTTGATCCACCGATCGCCGTGTTTATCGGCTGACATTAGCTGGTAGCCAGAAAGTCACGCCGTTTTTACTTGAAATATTGTTGGTTATTTGGCTCCTCGGAAGAATAACATCGAGGAGGTCACCAACGAATATAGATCGCGAGAATCGCGAAATTCAAGCACGTTTCAAACTAACGCGATATTTAAACAAATTTGGTATCACGAAAATGGAGAAAAAAAAACAAACTAACATGAAAACAACAAGCACACACCGCCAGTAATATACTCTATGTGGAAATAATGAAAAGTTTTCACTGTTATTCAACGAACACACTAGCACAATTGGTAAATGAATACTAATAGAAACTTTTCACATGCAAGGTGAAGTAGCCCGGTATAGTTAATGCTTGTTTATTGGTTTTAATATCAGTAGTTACCTTTGCAATAGATATCTAGGAACACTTCTGTTAATGTTTTAAATACCAACATGAAAAATGATTTTTTGATTTCTGTCCATTGTGAACGTACTGTGTGCGCAGAGTGGAGCTAAATCGTGAAAACATGACGAAAATAGGAATGAGTACTTCAATTTAGTCTAAAACTCACACTCTGGAGTTCTTAGGGCTGCTGATTATGAATCTGGTGTGAAAATTACAAAAAATAAAATGGCGGATTCAATATGGTGGTCAATGGGTTCTATATAGTGTTCAATTATATTCTTTTGATTATACTACAACATCTTTACCCACAGGAGAGTACATTATTCTTCATTAAACTTAGCTATTTCTTGTTAGTATCTATACTGTGATCGAAATAATCATGTACACGTAAAATAAGGTTACGTATTTAGTATAAGAATTATATTTCTCTAAATAAAGTAGATGTCCGAATATGCTTCCACGCTATTATGTAAAATAATTATGCATTTTTATAAATGTTACTATCACAACATAAAAAAAATGTGGCGCATATTCGTGCCACTTTGAATTATTACATTTTATTGTTACACAGAATTTTTTCGATTATGTTTATTTTTTCAAATTATGTCGATTTTTCCTTCTGATATTGTTAATCTATAAGCCCCACTGTCCGTCATTTTGTTTTTTTTTTGGTTCTGACATCAGATTCATATTCAGCGATCCAAAAAATATGGGAGTTCTAATTTTTAAGGGAATCCAATCGTTTTTGGGATACGCTTCCGTCATATTGTATCTGCCACTTTGTTTTTTGTAATTTTGACATTAGATTCACAGTTAGTCCCATTGAGATTGTCTTGTGAATTGGCTTTGCAGTCGACGTGTTAAATTAGTAAAA